>CP125978.1:402137032-402737032 GCA_030063025.1 Avena longiglumis
ATCTCATGGTCAAGGAATTAGGTTACTATGCATCGAGAAAGCATATAGCAATTGAACTAATGAAATGATTTCGATCTTTATGCTACGCTTATCTATAGGAGTATGTCCACCATATCATTCTCCTAACGATATGATCTTGTTGTTGATAACATCTCAATGTTCATGATAGGAAACCACAATCATTAATCAACCAACAAGCTAGTGAAGTATAGAGGCTATATTTAGGACTTCAAATTAAGTTTACAAATCACACAAGTATTAATGGTTTCCTTGTTAATACTATTATAGCATGAATGTAAACATTTATCATAAACACAAAGATATAATAATAACTACATTTATTATTGCCTCTAGGGCATATCTCCAACAGCCTCCACTTGCACTAGAGTCATCTAATCTAGATTACATGGTAATATACCGAACACCCATGGCGCTTGGTGTTGGTCATGTTTTGCCTTCGGGAGAGGTTTAGTCATCGATCCGCCTACATTCAGATCTCAGGTGTACTTTGCAAATCTTTATATCCCCATCCTGGATATAAGTTTAATAGCGTGAAACGCAGCTTGATATGCTTCAGCTTCAGGTGACCTTGGTTCTTGATTGGCTATGGCGCTATGTTATCACAAGAGATAGACATTGGGCAGCGCACTTGGAACCACACCCCACTCAGAATGAACTCTTTCATCCATATCGCTTCTTGTGAAGCCTCCAAGCAGCCATGTATTCCGATTCGGGTGAAGATCTCGCCACAACGCTTTGCTTTGCACTCCTCCGCCTAACCGCTGCAATTCATTCAAAATAAATACGATCCTGATTGGATTTAGAATCATCCGGATTGTTCCAACTAGCATCGGTGTAACCATTAACAACGAAATGTTCATCACCTCCATAAGAAAGAACCATATCCTTAGTTCTTCTAAGTACTTAAGGATGTTTTTGCCATTGTCAATGATCCACTCTGGATCACTTTGATATCGCTAGTTAAACTAACAAAGATATGCAATGTCGTCTAGTACATAGCATGGCATACATTAGAGATCCTATGGTGAGGCATAGGGAGTCTTACTCATCCTTTCTCTATCTTACGCCGATGTCGGACTTTGAGTTTTACTCAAGGTCGATATAAACATGGGCAAGAACCCTTTCTTGCTTTCTTCCATTCCAAATCTCTTTAGAACTTTGTCCAAATATGTACTTTGTGACAATGATATTTGGCTTTGACCATCTCTATAAATCTTTATGCCTAATATGTAAGTCGCTTCGCCAAGATCCTTCATTGAAAAACTATTATTCAAATATTCCTCGACACTATTAAGAAGGTCTACATCATTCCCAATCAACAATATGTCATCCACATATGTGACAGAATGCTACTGAGCTCCCACTCACTTTCTCTTGTAAATACAAGCTTCCATAAGTTTGTATAAAACCAAAACTTTTGATTACCTTATCAAAACGTTGATTCCAACCGGATGCTTCGCTTCAATCCATAGATGGACCGTTGAAGTTTGCATACCTTGTTAGCATCTATAGGATCGATAAAACCTTTGGGTTGCATCATATACAACTCTTCATCAATGTCTCCATTGAGGAATGCCATGGACATCCATCCGCCATATCTCATAATCATAATATGCGCGATTGCTAACATAATCCTCACAGACTTTAGCTTCGCTACAGTGAGAAAGTCTCATCGTAGTCAACTCCTTGAATTTGTCGAAACCCTTTTACATAAGTCGAGCTTTATAGATATGAACATTACCATCAAAGATCCGCTTTCTTCTTGAAAATCCATTTGTTCTCGTGACCTTCCCGCCATCCCAGAAGTCCACCAAAGTCCATACTTGGTTTTCGTGACATGGATCCAATCTTGATTTCATGGCTTTGCCATTTATTGAACTCCGGGCTCATCATCGCTCTCATATGTCTCGGGTCATCGGTGTTGTCCACCACCATGACATTCATAACTAATCATACCAATATGGAGTGGTACGAGTTCTCGTTGACCTCCGAGGCTCAGTAGCAACTTCAACCAAGTTTCATGATCATCATCATTAGCTTCCTCCTTATTGGTGCAGGCACCATAGAACACTTCTTCGATGTGTCATGCTACTCGCAATTCGAGAGAAGGTTCAACAACCTCGTCGAGTTCTACTTTCCTTCCGTCACTTCTTTCGAGAGAAATTCTTCTCTAGAAAGGATCCATTCTTAGCAACGCGAATGTTTTGCCTTCGATCTATGATAGAAGGTATACCCAATAGTTTCCTTCGCATCCTATGAAGACGCATTTTCCGCTTTGGGTTCAAGCTTGTCGGTGAACTTTCTTTACATAGGCTTCATCCCCAAACTTTAAGGAACGATAATTTAGGTTTCTTCAAACCATAATTCATACGTGTCGTTTCAACGGATTTAGACGGTGCCCTATTTAAAGTGAATGCTAGTTTCTAATGCATAACCCCAAAATGATAGCGGTAAATCAGTAAGTGACATCATAGAACGAACCATATCTAAGAGAGTTCGACACGATGTTGGACACACCATTACCGTGGTGTGTTCCGGTGTCAATTGTGAAAGTATTCGCACTTCTTTAAATGCTCGTAAACTCGTAACAGATATTCACCCACGATCGTAATAGAAATTTAATCTTCTTGTTACGCTGATTCTCTACCTCACTTTGAAACTCCTTAAACTTCTCGAAAGTTTCGGACTTATGTTTCATGAAATAGATATATCCATATCTACTCAAGTCATCCGTGGAAGGTAAGAATAACGATAACCATCACATGACGCTACACTCATTGGACCACACACATCGGTATGTATGATTTCCAATAAGTCCGTAGCTCGCTTCCATCATACCGTAAAATGGAGTCTTAGTCATTTTCCCATCGCACATGCTTCGTGATCTTTCAAGTGATTCAAAATCAAGTGATTCAAGAAGTCCATCGGAATGGAGTTTCTTCATACGTTTCATCTGGCGTGACCAAGACGCAAAAGGCTACATATAGGTCGTAATTATCGCTTGATTTCCAAAACGCTTAGCCTCAATGTTGTTGATATGTGTATTTCCACCATCGAGATTCAATAAGAATAGACCATCTATCAAAGGCAGTATGCATAAAACATATTACTCATATAAATAGAACAACCATTATTCTCGATAAACAAAACCGCCTCGCAATAAACAAGATCCCGATATAATGTTCATGCTCAACGCAGCACCAAATAACAATTATTTAAGTATAAACTAATCCCGATGGTAGATGAAGGGGTAGCGTACGACCGCGATCACATCAACCTTTGATCCGCTTTCCCACGCGCATCGTCACTGCTCTTCGGGCTAGCCCGCTTATTCGCAAAGACCGCGCTTTCGAAGTTACAAATATGAGCAATCTAACCAAAGTATCAATACCCAGCACTACTACGGTACTAGTGAGATACACATCAATAACATGTATATCGATATACCTTTCTTCTTGATGTTGCTGTTCTTGATCCGCCAAGTACTTTGGGCAATTCCGCCCAAGGACCTTCTCCCTTGGCAAGAAAGCACTTTCGGTTTCAGGCTTAGGTCCAGTACGGTCTTCTTCTGTCAAGGTAGCTTTCTTACCACCCTTCTTGAAGTGTCCCTTTGCTTAGACTTGCCTTTTCTTGAATTTGGTGGTCTTATTGACCAACAACACTTGGTGCTCTTTCTTGATCTCCACTTGCAGATTTCAACATGGCAAAGAGTTCGCAACGTCTTGTTCATGTTCGCATGTTGTAGTTCATCACAAAGTTCTTGTAACTTGGTGGTAATGATTGAGGACCAGTAACCCAAAGCATTAGGAATCACTATACCCAAGCTTTGAAGTTTGTTTGCGTGCCCTGCACATCTTAAGCACATGCTCACCGACTGAGGTCGCCTCTTCCATCTTGCGCAGTTAAAGAACTTTTGGAAGCCTCATAGCTTTCAATTGCCGCATGAGTCTCAAAATCAATTTGAGATCCTCATAATATCATATGGGTCCTGACTCTTCAAACCTTTTCTCAAGCTCTGATTCTAAACCATACAAGATAGCACACTCAACTATGGAGTACCGATTCTTTCCGAGCGAGGTAAACATTCTTTTACATCGAAGCATCACCGGCAGGTGTGGGTCACCCAACGGCATCCAGCACATAGGTCAAATTACGGCGTGAGGACAATCCTCAAATTGCGGAACCAATCCGCCGGAAGTTGCTTCATTGTTTTCAACTTTTCTTTCTCTAGGAACGCATTAAAATTGATGGTAATGCTCCATTGATCTACAAATATATTTGCAATAGTTTAGACTAAGTTTATGACAAATTGAGTTCAAATTAATTAATGAAATTAAACTAGGTGAACTCCCACTCAAAACAACATCCCTCACATTGTTTTAGTGATCACATCTAACCAAATCCACTACATCAACACCGATCATCACGAGAGTTGATATAGTTTCAATGGCTTAACAATCATCATGTTCATCATATCTACTATACGATTCATGCTTTACCTTTCAGAATCCGTGTTCCAGACCATGTCCGTGACATGCTAGGCTCGGCAAGATCAAACCTTAGTTTCTGCATGAGCAACCGGGCTTGCTCATGTTGTATACACTTGCGTAATCTATCACACCGATCATCACGTGGTGCTTCAAACAACAAGCTTTAGCAACGGTGCTAACTAAGGGTGAACACTTTATGATTTGAAATTGATGTGCATGAGGGATCATCTTATAATGCTACCGCCGCCTACTAAGCAATACAAGATGCATAAAGGATTAACATCACATGCAATTCAATATATATGTGATATGATATGGTTTTCTTCTTCGTGCCTCCGATGTCCATCTTCAAGCACGAACATGATCTCCATCATCACGGCATTGCATCAAGGTCAATGACGCTTCCATGGTTGTCGCCCACCGCTTCAATTATTACAACTACTTTGAATAGACACGCTGGTCTTAACATAAATTAAAGACAACCATATGGCTCTGCCGGTTGTTTTTCACTTACAATAAGGAAACATTGCATACATCAAATATAATCACAATCATGGCTATATCACATCATCGAGACACCCCGCAAAACAAAGTTAGACGCTTCTACTTTCTTTTGCATATTTTACGTGGTTTGGGGCTTTCAATAAGTGTCGTTTAACTACTTAACAAGAACCACAACATTGATACTAGCATTGTTGATCACCAGCTGTAAATTGGATCTTAACTATGCTAGGAGAAACATGCACCGCAAAGCCACTTATGCAATACAAGTTACATGTCAAGCGTGGAGCAAGTCTCATGAACGATGTCATGTAAGGTTAGCCCGGCCGCTTCATCCCAACATACCGAAGATGCAAAGTACACAAAGCAATCTACAATAAAGCATCAATGCCCACAATGACCATTGTGTTCTACTCGCGGCAACAGATCTACATATAGACACGGCTCGATACAATCGTAGGGGTTCGTAGCATGGAAAAACAAAATTTTCTATCGCATACAACCAAACAAGCCAAGATCTATCTACTAGATTGTAGCAACGTAGTCTATGGTATAACTTACCTCAAGATTCCAGCGCTTAACGAGAGCGGATTCTCGTGGGTGATGTAGTCGCATTTTCCCATCTCAAGATCGTAGACGCATCCTTCCAAATACCACTGCTCCCAAGTCAGCCCGCAATGGGTCACACGCCTCGGTGACTGACGAAGACCTTCCTCTCCCTTGTTCCAAGAAAGCGGAGGTTGTAGTACTCTCTCGCGATTCCTGGCAGCAAAGACAACCGGTGGTACCTAAGTAGAGGGAGATCCCACAGCTTTAGCCAAGTGGCAAGTATGGTGGAGCTTATGAGAGAGGCTATTAGTGGTCTAGTAATTAGACACACCAATTAGAAGGCTCTAAACCAATAGAAGGCTCTAAACACTGCTAAAGCAATTAGAAGCTCTAAACCAAAACGCTCTAAACCGGAGATCTAGAGTAGAAAGTTATGTGTCTATGGAGGAGCCCCGCCTCCTTATATGGGAGGGGGTCCTTGGCCAGTGGGAGGGAGGGAGTCCCTCCCCAACTCGGCCTAGGATATAGGCCGGGAGGAGTCCAACTCCTCCTCCAGGTGGTTCCAACTCCTCTTGCTTGTTTCCTCAGCTTGTTTTGGCGCTTGACTTTCAAACGACATTTGACTTTTTTGTTTTAGGATTCAATTTAATCCTTTATTTGGGACAAGAAGAACACTTAGTACATGATGCAATCATTCAATGAACAATGACACATTCATGTACCTTCCTCTGAGTCTTGGGACAATCCTAACCTTCTAGAACATTCGATGAAAACACCTAATCATTCGAACTCAAACGGGACTTTCCTTATATGAATCTTATTATCCCACCATTCGGATCACCTCGTGATATCCCGGATCCCATCCGAGACTCAACAACATTAGGTCTCTTTCTCATAATACCATAACTACTCAAACAACGTCGAATCCTTAAGTGTGTCTCCCTACGGTTCGTGAATTATGCGGACATGATCGAGACACTTCTCCTAACAATAACCAATAGAGGAATCTGAAATTCATATGGCTCTACATATTTCTACGACATTTTCGAATGAACCACTTACATACTATACCAATTTCCCTTTGTCTCACGATATGTTACTTACCGAGGTTATGATCGTCAGATTCTGCAAGATACCTAGTTCAACCTCGTATCGATAAGTACTCTTTCTCGCTCCTGATATGTGATCCCTTGTGACGAAGTCACATGCTTGCAAGCTAATTGGATGACATTCCACCGAGAGGGCCTGAGTATATCTATCCGGCCATGGATGGACAAATCCCACTCTTGATCCATGTGTTTCAACCAATACTTTCCAACACTTAATGCCACCTTTATAGCCACCCATTGGTGTGGTGTTTGATGTCATCAAAGCATCCATCCGTAAAGGTGATATGCATGATCTCATGGTCGAAGGAATTAGGTTACTATGTATCGAAAAGCATATAGCAATTGAACTAATGAAATGACTTGATCTTTTTATGCTACGCTTATCTATAGGAGTATGTCCACCATATCATTCTCCTAACGATATGATCTTGTTGTTGATAACATCTCAATGTTCATGATAGGGAAACCACAATCATTAATCAACCAACAAGCTAGTGAAGTATAGAGGCTATACTAGGGACTTCAAATTAAGTTTACAAATCACACAAGTATTAATGGTTTCCTTGTTAATACTATTATAGCATGAATGTAAACATTTATCATAAACACAAAGATATAATAATAACTACATTTATTATTGCCTCTAGGGCATATCTCCATGATTTGCTCCACCGTTTGAGCCGGGGCTGAATTCTCATGACTGCTCCGGTGCATTTGGCCAGCTCACTGCTTATCAACGTCCATCCTGTAAATCTCGCCCTGGAATACCTGCCTCCCGGCCCCGCCTCCGTAAACTCCTGTCTTAAAATCGCTGCTCAGGTATCGCTGCGGTTGAAGCTATTGCAATCAAGACGTAGGTGCACACATATCCATGTGGGATTTCTTTTAGGTGGTTGAGACAGAACTACTTGCAATTGGGTCACCTCCGACCTTGTAGACGACGTGACGCCGGCAAGTGTCCCTGTGGTCTTGAGTCAAGTGTGAATGGCACTGGTCTGTCCGAGTGCTGATCTTTCTCCCCGAGAGAGTCCCTAGAGTAGGCCCCGACGGAGAGTAATCGATGTTTCATGATCTCCCGACCACGCCGAACCATGATGCGCTTTCAAAGCGTTCACTAGGCTCTCGAATGGCGGTGAAGAGAATGAGCCACCATGTAATTGACTTCTGTCGCAGAGCCACAGCGCCTCTCAAGGGACAGAAGATCCACCTCATCAAGAGCACCCTGTGAGAACCCTTTCCACCGATGCCATGCTACTGGTCCTTCAAAGAGCCGATGAGATCGGCAAGAAAGCTTTGATATCATCATACCCGCCTTGTGCTCCTCAGCGTATCGTCAGACGTGATCTGGCCCCGTCGTCTCCATCGCCGGATGTTGATGCGAATCTTTGTTGAATGTCCCATGCGTGCGAATGTGTTGCTCGTCAAACCCAAAGCTGAAAGCAGATGAGCAACACGAAGAGTCGGAGGCTCCCAGAATCTTGGTGGGTCGTCCCCAACGGCCGCAAAACTCCGACACGCCTCCGGCTGATTCGAGGCGTACACCGACCTATACCTGGTCGAAGGTGATGGATTGCTTCGCTTTGCTGCATGGTAAACAAGTATACGTAAAATTCGATCCGTGGACCGGCTCCTGTGTTTCCACGAATCGGCCTGGAGCCGATTATCCCATGGTTACGCATTAGATCTATGATAACATGGGGTTTTGCTTCATCAATACAAGTTAAATCGATCTCGACGCTTTAACGCTTTCACCACGTAATTGGAACATCCTACACGCGTAATGCCCGGTAAATACAAAAGATGATAGAAATTCAACCTAGAGAAGGCCTAACAACCGAAGCGAAGTCAATTCCTAACAACTCCTCTCGAATTAGCAAACCATATCCTCACGCATCATCGATCGTTTCAACCCGTTTGGCCACGACTACGTGGATATCAAACTAAACCTTGGAAAACAAGGCATAACTATAACGGATCAAATCAACGAATAAAGATCATAAGATGCTACCCTCACACCGGAAAAGGTGCAAAGGCAAATGAGATAACTAGAGGTAGCATAGCTAAACAATCATGGCAAAAATACCGCGCTAACCTAAACAAATCTATGATAATAGTATTACTCGCCATCAACAAGGCTTCAAGACAGTAACACCAAATAACGATAGTAGATATCGCCTAGATCGCAAGATGCGATCTAGGCAAGATGACACTTACCGAAAGAAACCCTAGAAACAAGGGGTATGGCCGCCGAGATTGTGTTTGTTGTGAACGTGATTGTCCTCCTTTCTCAATAACCTTAGGTACATATTTATAGTCGGAGACTTTCTATCTTTGGAATAACCCTAACAACTCTATCTCTTACTTAAACCTAAAACGGAACCTACTACAATATACAGTGACATACTGCAATTTAGCCCAAATCCACGCGACAAGGTTTATTCAAGAACACGTTGCATATATATGTATCCTCAAGCCCATCTTGATTACGGCCCATCTCCTCCTCTCGCCAAAATATGGCGATAACATGCCACTGGTTTTGGCACACAATTCCAAAACCACTGCTTGATGTTTTTCTTCCCTTTTTTATCGGGTTAACTGTGCAGCGTAGAATTCGCCACGCCACCCCCTCATCATGATGCCCGTCTTCTCAACTTCTCCATGCAGGTATGATTTGACAATTTTGGCACCACATTCGGGAAACCGCGATACGGCCACACGCGTCACGATGATAGCATGATCCCGGTTTACACGGACGTCTTTGTCGGCCTCACCGACGCCATCGTCTCGGAGGACTCGGCTCGCAGATCCGCGAAGTCGCCGCACGCGACCGGCTTTTGAGAGTCAGGTCCGTGACGATCCACCGCCTCGCGAGTACGACTCTACCACAACGACGTGGCGAAACCACTGCCAAAGACGGCCCTCAACGACGACGCCGACTCGGCGACCCCGACGTCACTCGCCAGATCCATTGTCGCCGCGTCGCCCGCGGTCTCCAACGTGGGAGACTTCGAGGATCCCTCTATCCTTGGGATCTTTGACTTCGACTCCGGGTCGGAGAACTCCGTCGACCTCCGCGACGGAACCGGCCGCCACGCCGTGACCTATATGGCGACTGGCGCCGACCCGCCGGATGATCCATTCTCCACTCCGATCCCTCCCAACGCGACAACAACAGAGGTTGAGGAACTCCGCTGGTTAGCGGAAGGCTTCGCAGGAACAAGCCGGCGGAAAAATTTCGCCGAAAGGTGATGGCAAGAGAGCCGTCAGCCGCTACCACTCACCGAATCAGGTGGCGCCGAACCCCACCGCCTGTGGTATACCATACGAATCTCGACCAGAGCGACGCCCGCTGCCGAGCGATTCTGCGAGAACGCACCACCCGAGGAAGGCGCCTCACCGTGGTCAACGGACAATGGCGCCCCGCCACCACCCAACCGCACACCACCCAGGAACCAGCCGAGGATCGTGGTCTCCTCACGGAGCGAGGCGAACGGCCTCATCAGCTGTTTCTCCACCGATGGACAACCTTGTCGCCGAAAGCGAAGCGATGCCGACAACATCGCTGGGCTACCGCGGCGCTGCTCACGGATCCATAAGACGCCAAGGCCTTGCTCGCAAAGCGGTCGAGCAACAAACGCAGACATCGACTCACGGTCCGGATGTACTCACGTTCATCGGCAGCAGAAAGCATACTCAGCGGCTGCCCCATGGCGGCAACACCTCAATCGCCCGCCACCCGAACCATCGCAGCTCCAACACCGACCTGCCAACGCTGCCTCCTCAATTAATGACCCCGACTTCGACGGCGACCAAATTCGCCAACGTCGGCGCCGTTGACGCCGTGACCCACATCATCAACAATCAGGTGGCATGCACGCTTTCGATGACTACAGATACCCTAACCAACCGCTGCTGACGGCGAAATGAGGGGTCGCCGACCAGCGCCTTTGTGCTTTGAACGACCGGATGATCCGAGGCGAAGATACCCAAGAAACTTCAAAGCGCCAAGGAAATAGAGAAGTACAACCCTCGACGATCCCTCCGGTGGCTGGATACCTACCTCATGGCGATGGGATCGCCGCCACACCGATCTACTAGCCGCCGCCACCTCCTCACGATGATGGAGGCGTGAAGGCATGGATCAACACTCTCCCGTGGATAGCATCGACTCCGGAAGAAATGCGTGATGCCTTCGTCACTTGAGGGTTCATACACCGCGCCACCACCATCGAGGACCTGAACGACGCGTGTGGGATTCATGACCGCCACTCCATAATGGGTCCACAGGCGTAAGAATCGGTGGTATAACGCAATGCAGATCCACCCGCATATCGCAATCCACCGCTTCAAGACCTCGTGCCGCTACAGGCCCTGCGTAAGCTCAAACGAGCATACCAGACACTCGACAACATCTACCGGATTCTCCGGATCGCCAAAAGATACGCTGGAAGAAGACCCAAACCAAGAAACCGACGAAGTCGAGGACAACGACGCGATTAGCGGCGTTCATCGAAGATTTCGATCCGATAAGCACAACAACACTGCGCCACTAGCAAGCCATACGTTGACGGGCGAAGTCGACTTTACCGCCAACGCTGGTGCGCTGCGAGCCCAAGAGCTTGGCCGGCCATGGGGGCAACGCTGGATCGCGGAAACTACATGGTTGAGGTTCAACCTCGCGCCCTTCTTAACCAACCTTGTGTATTTACAACAGGAAGGAAAGCTCACGACGCATTAATAAACCGCCACCGCCATTCTCTCAAGGAGATCGAGAAGGCACAGCATGCACCGGAAGACTTCGACAACAACCGCCAAGCGGCGGAAAATTCGCAAGGCGTTGATCGCTTCACACCTTCACTGGCTTCAACACAAAGCACGAGAAGAAGGTCATCGCCGCTGGCTGACGCGCGCGGCCTGTGGGCGCCCCCAGCCTCAATCAACTCGAGCAACCAATCACTTGAGCCGCCAGACCACTCGCCACGAATCGAGTACCTGTGTCAGAATCGCCTCGTGGTCAAGCCCAAGGTGGGAGATCATCGGCTCCCAAGACATTGATGGACGTGGCTTCCATCAACATCCTATACCGACACCTTTCAAAGCGATCATGCTCCCTGCGCAATGATGGTCGAGACGACCACACCACGCTCCACGACATCGTCCCGGTCGGGAAGGCGTACGGCCGATCGGCAGGTCACATCGCCAAATACCTTGACATTCCAAGAACTTCTCGGCCGGATCGCCTTTCGAGCTGGTGCCCTTCGATACCCCAACTTCTACCACTGCGTCTTAGCGCCAGCGCTCGCCTTAAGTTCATGGCGACGCCCACTACGCAGACAACGCTGAAGCTCCGGACCGCGGCATCATCATCATTCCACGGCGACCGGCTGGGCCGCCGAAAGTGCGAGGCCAAAGGAGTCGAACTCGCCGATGCCGCCATCGCGCGAGGCCAACTGACGCCAACGAAGCTCGCCAGCGGCGAGGGTCAACAACGATAACCCCACCATACTCAAGAAGCCCAACCGGAGGTGGCAACACCTCGGCCTTCGAGGCAACGACGATACCCGGACCGTCCGAGCTGGTCCCGGGGCGACTCCAAATGCATTTGGATGATCGGGACAAAGCATGAGCCCAACATAGGAAGGCGCTACCATCGGAAGTTTCCCTCCGTGAGAACAGGACATCTTCGCATAAGCCCTCGACATGCTGGTGTCCCTAGGGAACTCGAGCACAAACTCAACGCCAACCCCAAAGTGCGACCACAGCAAATGGCGCGCCCTTCAATGAAGAGCGCCGCGAGCAATCGCTGGCGAAGTGCGAAGGCCTACTCACCGCAGGCTTCATCTCGCCAATCAAGTACTCCAAGTGGTCAGAAAACCCAGTCCGGGTCGAGAAGAAAATGGGACCCGGAGGATGTGTATCGATTACACAACCCTAAACAAATACCGGCCTCAAGGAGCAATTCCGTCTCCGCGGATCAACCAAATCATCGATTCCACCGCGGGCTCGGAGTCGCTATGTTTCCTTGACGCCTACTCTGGATACAACCAGATCAAAATGGCTGTTGAGGACAAAGAGAAGACGGCGTTGATCACGCCTTTCGGAGCCTTCGTTAGCCATGACCTTCGCCTCAAGAACGCCGGGCAACCTACCAGTGGGCATGCAGGAGTGCCTTGCGAGCCAAATTACGCAATATCCACGCTCACATCGAAGGCGCAGGTGAAGTCTCGTCCGCGAGCGACCTACTCGCCGACCGGGCGGAAACATTCGCCAACCTCGTGGAAATACAAGATAAAGCTAAACCAGTAAATGCACCTTGGTGCCTACCGGGCGCCTCTTGGATACGTCATCTCTGCCGCGGGATCGAGGCGAACCCCACCAAGATCGACACGATCGCCGACTCTCAAGAAACCCGAGTGCTCGGACGCCCAGAGGTGGCCGGGCAGTGGTGCTCTCGCCGCTTCATCCCCCATTGGGCGGCGATGCCCTCATCACCGATGCGCAGAATCCCACCTTCCAAAGGGGACAAGGAGGCGGATGATGCGCTGCGACCAAGAAGGTGCTACTCAGAAGACCGCTACCGCCGCGCTCCGTCGACAAGGAACCCATGCTGGTTCTACGTCGCGTCTTCGAGCTGCCGTCAATATGGCCATGGTCGAGCGACCAGAGGAGGAAAGGCGCCCGGGCGCCTGATGGTACTACATCAACAAGGTCTCACCGAGTCGCTAGCCATATACCGCAATACCGTAAAACTGGTCTACAGCTGTCGTGGTGGTGGCACGGCAGATGCCATGGGTAGGCTAAAGTATGGGGCCAATGGATGCTAGTGGATCGGGAGGAAGATGCAACCGTCTTACACTCAAGCCGCCAAAGTGATGAACTTTATTTCTCTTGATGTGTTACAAGTGCTCCTAGAGCTGTTTACATGAGAACAAAGGTGAATCTCCCCTAACGTTGCTCAAAGACTCTCCCTCCCTCGGTCAGACTTCCCTTATAAAGGGTGCCTTGGGTGCCCTTAGGGTTGACGGGCAAGCATATTCGAGGAATATGCTTGTCCCAAAGTAGTAATTCGCGCCTCCTTTCCCCTGTCTCCTTCTAACGACCAAGAAAGCTCCAGCCCCCTGGCAGTGCCTCGGGCTTGAAAGCCTCACAGTGACCTCCTTCGCCCTCTGTCCCTGCGCCTCCATTGTCTCTTGCGCTAAGCTGTGATTCAGATTCCTTTAGCCTGCAGCCTATGGTTTGACCCTAAGCTTCTCCTTCTCTGCAAGCTTGCTTAACCCGCCTTACCTCATGTTATTCGCCTGCCTCACTGCATGAAGATCATCTCGGGTAATCCGGCCGAGTTTCATTAACTCGCCGATAACCACTTGATACTGTATACGTGCTTCTTGCCTCCATTCATCGGCCGACATACCAACGATTCGGCCGACCTAGGTCAGAGTTTCAACTTGACGGGCAAGACTGCTTTTCCCCTTCTCGACCTACCCGAGGTTAACCCCGACATTAGTCCCAGTGGTGTGGCCTGTCAATTACTTTGGCGGGTTATACTGCCTTCAACACCTCTTTTTAGTCTTGTTTCCGATTACGGCCTTCTCCGAGGTTCTCTCGCTCCTTCCTCCATACGCTAAGTCCTACGTGTTACCCCATCATTGCTCTCCTAGTTTTTAGGTCCTTTTTATCTGCATCTTGACAAGCCACGGTGAACCTCACTGTGGTTGCTGCGCGCCACATGACGCCTGTTCGCCTCCTCTTGGGATCGAATAACTTTTCTTTGTATGTGGCAGTTGGTGTGGCTCCATTCACCGTCGTGCGTGTTACCCACGATCCACACGGTAATCGCCACACCCACGATCCCACTCTGCTCATTGCTTGCCTATAAAGTGGGAAACGCGCCTGTTCACCTTTCCCCTTATCGCTCGTCCGCTCTCCTTCCTCCTTCATGTGCTCTCGCCGCCGCCGCCTGCCATCGAGCTTCCGCGGCGAGGATTCCTGCGTCGCCCTTTTCCTCATTACGCTCTGGCGGTGTCCCCGCACGGTGAGTCCTTTCGTCATCTTGCCCTCCCTTGCTCTAGATCGATCCATAATTTCACACTCGAGCGTGTTTCCTCTTTTCGCCATTGTTTTCTTGCAAAGTTCAGCGGGGCCCTCAGAGCTCTAAGCCCTCCTCCGCCGCTAGTTTTTCCTCCGCGATCTCTCATGGAACTATGTCTAGTTCATTTAGCGGTGCTCTAGTTGAGGACGATGATGCCTCGGGCTGAGCGTGATCGTAGGTTCTTCATCTCGCCATGATTGAATGGCTCATCTCAACTGGCGATTCTGCCAAGGTTTCCGTTTACCCGCGAATCCTCTCGATTCTCGAGAGGGTGAGTATGTGGTCTTCATGTCCCACTTCGCCATGGGCTTCGGTCTTCCTCTTAGCGATTTTGCTAGAGAATTTCTCGACATTGCCTTGACCGCATCATCTTCCAGCAACGCCATAGCCTCTCTTTCCGCTTTTATCTCGGCCGGAGGGTTACTTCGACTGGCCATCCGTACATGTCTGGTCAAGTTCTTCCAGATCCGCCCAACGTTGTTCCCGACAAATCTCTGCATCCTTCCGAGAAGCTGCTCACCCAATGTGGGCGTCTATTACACCTCGGAGGAAATCCGTGTTCCTCGTGTCACCGGATTGGAGTCGCAAGAAATGGCACAAGTCATTCTTCTCGTCAAGAACAGAGGGCGGAAGACAAGATTCGCTCCCACCGTTTCAATTGGCCCCTTCCAAAGTGAATTATATAATCCGAAGAAGACTCATGCCCTAGCCGAGGCCTTCGAGATTCGCAAGGAGTTGATTCAGCAGGGTTAAGGAGAGGACTTGATGGCCACTTTATTAGTAGGATCGCCTCTTCCAACAAAGGACCCACAAGTCATGCTACATGAGCGGTCCTCTCGACCCTAACCGAGTCTCGACTGTGGAGTTGGACGCCTACCTCATCATGTAGCGTCGAAGCTATTTTCAAGACGAGATGCTGATGACTGACCAGGGGTTGAAACCGTTTACATGACAATCCTCCTCCCGAGGTAAGCCCAATCCTCATCACTCTCTTTTTTTCAGTTTTATAGTCGGTTTTCATGATTTTCTCTCTTTGTCATGAGGTTCTTGAGAAAAAACGAGGACGCCGCATTCTCAGCCCCACGGCCCGCAGATAGGAGTACCCGGATACAAAGTAGCCGGACTCGAGGAGTTCGTCCCTGTCAGATCCTGCTTCCCGCCGAGCTGGCAAAACCTCGGCAGGAGGAGGAAGGTGATTCGGACGAGGTCCAAATTCTTGAGGTAGTTGCCGCCATGCCTATTTCTTATGCATTTCCAGCCGCTTTCCCCTAATCCGCCGGCCCGGTTCATGACGCCGAACCTATTGCTTCGGCCTCCCGTTATCTCGAAACGCGGGGCTCCCTTGCCTCGGATCGGTTCCTAAGAAGCGAGTAAAGAAATCTGTTCAATCCTCCCAGCGCAAGACTATGCCCGGGCTGGTAAGTTCCTCCTATATTTCTTGTTTCTTTTTCGCTCTCTCATTCTAACGAATCTTCTTTAGTATTTTTGCGGTGCTCCGTTCATTAAACCCGGCGGTCCTAGTATGACTAGCCGTCCGACCGGCCGCCATCTCCTCCTCCCGCCGATGACACGAGAGTTCCTAGTCCTATTCGGTACCCGCTTCCCCTGCTCCCGATAATACCTGCTCGCCGTGATGCCCCGAGGTTTCTCCCATTGATCCGGATCCGATCCGCCCTCCGATGTTTCGTTGAGCCGGCTGCCTCTATGGGCCCTGGCGTTACAATTGAGCTTCCATCTACTCGGCAGCTCCTATGGTCGCACCGACCTCGCCGAGAAGATCGCTACCCCGCCCTCGAGATTAACCTCTATTGGTCCTAAGGATTCGTTCCTACCTCGGAGACGCAACGTCCGCCGGTGCTTCTTCTAAGGAGAAGCGTGTTATCGCCACAAGACCTCTTCTCGAAAAGTCTTGCGGCGACCTCTCGACCAAGTATTGCAGAGGCGCCAAAGGATGTCAGAGCCACGCCAAAGGCATTACCTCGCCACCGGCGATCGACTTGCTCTTCATAAGAGTCCCTGCGATCATGTTGTTGACCGCCGGGGTAAAGTTTAACCCGATACTAGCTAGAATAAATTTCTGAGCCGTTGAATTCGCTTAATAACCGGAATGTCACCGATCAGTTTGAGGGCAATCCATTAATCAACCTTCCATTTTCCGACATCAAGGGCCGTTCGACCAAGCCGCCAGCTTTATCGTTGATACTTAACAAGATGAATGCGGTAATTGTTTTATCTCCGGTCTTAAATTATTTTCCACATGTTATCATACTCTAGTCCCCGAAACTTGCAAGGAAATAACTTGTTGTATGCTTGGAAGTTTGACGTATTTTTATTTCTAAGGTTCCATTAGTTCGGCCACCTAGTTCATAGTTTGTTTAGCTTTGACGTAGCTTTGAATTTCCCTTCTCATAGAGCCAAGTTGAGTCCTTCTTGACTCGGATTTGTCCTAGTTTTGAATCTCCAGCCACCTAGATCTGAATTAAGTGATTCTTGATTCGGATCATTATAGCTTTGAACATCCAAATACCTAGGCGAATTAAGCTTTGCTTGATTCGGATCTGTATAACTTTGAATATCCGACCACCTAGATCGAATTAAGTTTTACTTGATTCGGATCCGTATAACTTTGAATATCCGACACCTAGAGCAATTAAGCTTTGCTTGATTCGGATCTGTTATAGCTTTGAATATCGACCACCTAGATCTGAATTAAGTTTTACTTGATTTGGATGCGGTATAACTTTGAATATCCGGTCACCTAGAGCAGTAAGCTTAGCTTGATTGGATCTTATAGCTTTGAATATCCAGCCACCTAGATCTGAATTAAGCTTTGCTTGATTCGGATCTATAGCTTTGAATATCGACCACCTAGATCTGAATTAAGTTTTACTTGATTCGGATGCGTATAACTTTGAATATCCAGCCACCTAGAGCTGAATTAAGTTTTACTTGATTCGGATCCGTATAGCTTCTAACTTTTGTTTTATCATTGTGCTCCATTTCTTAGGTTGCCCATGATCGACGGACTGCCGAGTTCCAGAGGTTGCTCTTCTCGCACCGCAAGTTGGAAGAGAAGTATGAGAAAGTTCTGCCCGTCGCGAAGAAAGCTGGTAAGTTGATGCTTTTCCTTATTCCCAACTTTCTTATATACTTGTCCACGGGCGCGCTTACTTCTTGAATAGGTAATATCAATAATCTCAATATCCGCTTTGAAAAGAAGGTCAAGTCCTTGGAAGGTTAGTTTCCTTTCCCCTTGCTCCTTCCTCTTTTAGTATTTATCGAAGTTTCCTTATTGCGTTGGGTTGTGGTAAGCCGAGTTGCAAGGCTTTGCTGTCATACGAGATTGTGCCCATGCTGACGTGATGCTTCATTTTTAGAACAAAGCAGTTCATTGCGTAACTACAAGAGAAAGGATGATGAGATAACCGCTTTGAGATCCGAGGTGAATTCACTCAAGCTCTCTCAGAGATCCGAGCTAGAAAAGGTTGATCAAGAATTCTCTTTGGAAAAGAGCCACTGACTGGATGCGAGAAGAGCAAGGAACTCCTCAAAGCCGAGCTTAAAACTTCATGGTTTGAGCGAGGAAATTGCCTGCTTTGAGAAGAGTAAAGCTATTTGGGCTAAGGATCTTCAAATAATGATGAGCTATATCCATCGTAAGTTATTTGGCTCGGCCGAACGTATTTTTCTTTGTCGCCGCTACTATCCTTTGACATGTCCATGTTTTATGAGGTCACTTCCCGAGTCCAAACCCGTGAGTACTAGAGCTGTTCTTGCGGCTCGCGTCCGAGGTGAAGCTATCTTGTTGACTTTGAATACTCGATGGAGGATTTCTTGGTTGCTGGTGCCGCGGTTGGTCCGATGAAAATCATGGGTCGGACTTGGTGGAGGCTGCTATCAAAGCTTATCATGCACTCTGCCGAATTCCTCGTGGTCTCCGATATCGACGAGGTCAAGTTATTGGTGGCCAGCCGAAAGCATCCGAGAGGCGATTGAGTCTTTGAGGGAATCTGCGCTGCGTCTTTGGTGCCGACATGGCCATCAGAATCATGTCATGGTATGAAGATATCTCCCTTGACATTCGATGAATCTGCTGATGGCTCCCGTGGGTTGAAGATCCCACCTTTGTTGCTCTTCGGCAAGCTCGGGCTTTCCGGCTCGAGTATGCCGATGTGCACACTTGGAATGAAGGGGCGAGTTTTCTCCAGACTCGGATGAAGAGGCCATGTGAAGATGCTTTGGTGATGATTCCCGAGCACGGGAAGGTGAAGATGATTCGCCACATCCAATAGCTCTAGCTCAAGCTCGATAGCAATGGTGATGCACGATCTTCCTCCAAAGGCACCGGCATTCTCTCACAGTATTGGCGCTCTGAACAACCCTGATACCGCTGAAGTCACTCTGTGGGTCGGAAGGAGGCAACCTCAACAAGTTCCCTACTTCGGAGTGCCCTGACCGATCAAGTGGTTCCTCCAACGAACGATGCCTAAGTTATTCGTGATCCCTGGTATGCCGGTGTTCAATGTAAACGAAAAAAAATTTATCAACTCGTATGATTCGAGGTTCTTTTTGCTATGCGCCTTTGAGACTCTTAGTTAAGTGAATGCTCGTCAATTCTTGCCTTGTTGGCTCATAATTTCTTCGTTCTTCAGATTTACTTTTTGCCTTGTTGGCTCACAGTTCCGAAGTTGTTGGTTTAAGTGCTAAAGTTTATGTGTTCATGAATTTGACAACCCTATGATAATTCCCGAGTCAATGCTTTGGGCACCAAGATGCATATTCGTAACGAAAGAAAATAACATGTTGCACTCTCCGAGTTCGCCTACGATCGCCAATGTTCAAGTGTGTAACGCGAAAGAGATAAGTATAAGATCTGGCCGGTCCCGAGCTATTGCCACGGATGCCAAAGTCTAAACATATAACACTTAATAATCATTGCATATGGCGTCCCCGAGTAACCGCCTGGTGCCAAGTTTAAGCATCAAACATGAGATAACATCACATATGGCGCCCCGAGCAATCGCCTGGGTGCCGAGGTCCAAAATCAAATATGAAATAACATCACATATGGCGCCTCGAGTAATCGCCTGGGTGCCGAGGTTTAAACATCAAACATGAGATAACATCACATATGGCGTCCCCAGTAATCGCCGGCGCCGAGGTTTACGTACACGATATGAAATAAATATAACATTGGCGGTCCCCGAGTCACCGCCTGGGTGTCGAGGTGCAAGTACATCATTGGTGACCTTGAGACATAATCCTATGAGTAAAATGGCGAAGTAAAGCTACATTCCGTATGCTTCTTTCTTCGCCAGCTTTGTTTGCCTTGCCTTCTCCGTGATTGGGCGTCAATCGATAGTATGCATCGTTGCAATGCTTTGCTCACGATAAATGGTCCTTCCATGGGGTGACAATTTGTGCATGGCCGTGCGTTGCACTAGCGAGTACCAAATCTCCTTCTTTGAATACTCTTGGATTCACTTTCCTGCTGTGATACCGCCGTAAGTTACATTGATAAATGGCTGATCGTGATAATGTCAATTCTCGCTTCTTCCAACAGGTTCACGGCATCTTGCCGAGCTACTTCATTCACCTACGAAGATGTATATTGAGTAACTCTTGGCGAGTCATGTATTATGTCGATTGGAAGCACCTCTGCCCCATATACCAAAAAGAATGGTGTGTAACTTGTTGATCTGCTCGGAGTAGTCACGAGGCTCCATATCACTGTGGTAATTCCTCAATCCAACATCCTGCCGACCTTTGCAATGGTTCGACTAGCCGTGGTTTTATTCTGATAAACCAGCCCATTAGATCTTCGACTTGCCCATTGGATCTTTGGGTGAGCCACCGAGGCAACATCTAGTCTTATGTGTTTCTTGGCAAAATCTAGCGAAAGCTCCTTCCGCAAAGTTCGTGCCATTATCCGTAATAATCTTTGGGTATCCGTATCTCAAGATGATATCCTTGAGGAATTTCAACGCTGTATGCCCATCACACTTTTGATTGGTTTTACCTCAATCCATTTTGTGAACTTAATTACCATGACCAAGATGTGGGTCATTCCTCCTCTTGTCGCTTAAAAGGTCCTACCATGTCTAAACCCCACACGAAAATGGCCAAGTAATGGGTATTGTTTTTAACTCTACGACGGCATATGTATTCTGGTTGCATATCTCGACACCCATTGCATTTCTTGACTAACTCTTCGCCTCTCTTAACGCCGTTGGCAAGAAAATCCATGCTGAATGCCTTGGCTACTAAAGCGAGAGGCAGGCATGGTGCCCACATTCTCCTTGGTGTATATCTAGAAGGATCTCGACCTTCGCGGACTCACGACTTCGCAATATGTTCGTTACGCTTCTCTTATATAACTCATTGTTTATGATTGTATAGGCCTTTGCTTCCGACGGTTTGTCTAGTGATACTTCATTACTCGGCAATCTGCGTCTCTTAGGTGCGAAAATATGGGTTGCGCCCATGTCGGCGTTCTTCTGCGGTGATTTCACTGCTATCTCCATGCTCTCTGCCGACGCATATACCTCGCCCTTTCCATGATCGCTATTACTTGGCTGTCCCTCTCTTAGGGGTTCCAATTTTGCGGATCTATCTCCATTGGTGTACGATTCTCTGCAGAACCTTCGGGATAAAGATTGATTCGGATTACGTGATGGGTTTATTGGCGGTTTCTCGAGGTGCTCAAGGGCTATACCGGAATCGATTGCCGAGTTGATCCTAATTTTGACAATGCGCCAGGCCATTTTCTCGCTCGTGGTATGTGGTGGAATTCACATCCTTCAAAATATCCACGATCTTACGCACATGGAATCAGATAAAGCCATGTTAGCATCTAATGCATCCCAAGTGCGACACTTGTCAGACTACTAGATCCGAGTCACCGTAGCATAGGATTCTGCGTATTCCCATTTCTTTGCGACTTTTAATCCATGGACTAGTGCTTCATATTCTGCTACATTGTTGGATCGCCAAAAATGTATTTGCGATACATACTTCAATTGATCTTTTTAGGTAGGTCAAGACTATTCCTGCGCCCAAACCGTTCCTTAGTTTGGAACCATCAAAGTGCATTGTCCAAGAATTTGGATCCGCAAGGGTGGCTCATATTGCACCTCGCCCAATCTACGAGAAAGTCGGCTGACGACCGAGATTTGATCGCATCTCTCCTATCAAATTGTGGAGCATACGGTGATAACTCGATTGCCCATTTTGCTATTCGCCACTTGCGTCCTTGTTGTTCAATATGCCTATGGGTGCCTCACATATTACTACGATTGGATGCTCTTCAAAGTAATGCTTAAGCTTTTTTGCCGACATATATACTCCATAGGCCATCTTCGATAATGTGGATAATTTTGCTTTGAAGTGGATAATACTTGGCTTAAATAATATCTTGGCCTCGAATCGACTTACCCTCTTCAAGCCGTTCTACTACAACCACGATTAACTACTCGATTTGTAGCAGCTATATAAAGTAGCATAGGTTCTTTTGATAGAGAAGCTAAAATGGGTGCCGTAATTCAGCATCTTTTTTCAACTCGTGGAACGCAATGTCGGA
The DNA here is from genome assembly GCA_030063025.1 of Avena longiglumis. Taxonomy (NCBI): domain Eukaryota; kingdom Viridiplantae; phylum Streptophyta; class Magnoliopsida; order Poales; family Poaceae; genus Avena; species Avena longiglumis. The sequence goes on from CP125978.1 coordinate 402,159,371, forward strand.
CTGGGAGTCGAATTTAATTTGTCCGACTTTCTCATCACCGATAGAGTGGCAATGCCTTTCTCCTAGCCGACATACAAATCGACTAAGCGGCGAGGCAACCCGTGAATTTTGTACATCATTCAAACACCTCGGCGGTTCCATTTTTCTATTGCTATCTTCGTCGGGTTAGCCTCGATACCTCGGTGGACACAAGGAACCCGAGTAGTTTTCCAAGCACGCCAAAGCATTTCTCCGGGTTGAGTTTCATTCGAACCTTCTCAGGTTCGCAAAGTTTGCCGTATATCTTCTAGCAAGGTTACGCTTTCCTTAGTTTTGATGACTACATCATCCACATATACTTGTACATTTTCCCTATCGATCATGTAAACATTTTTGCATGCACCTTTGATCGTTGTTCTGCATTTCTCGGCGAATGGCATCGCGATAACAATAAGCCCGTGACGGGTAATAAATGCTGATCTTTATTTGATCGGCGGGTTTAACGGTATCCGTGGAAACCGAATACGCGTCACAAATGATAACAACTCACAACCGCCGGTCGAGTCAATGACTTGGTCTATTCTAGGCAATGGAAAAGGATCTTTCGGACACGCCTTGTTTAGGTTAGTGTAGTCGATACACATTCGCCACACAATGGCTACATTAGGGTCATCTTTCTTCTTTTCTACTAGCACCGGATTTGATAACCAATCCGGATAAAGCACCTCCATGATAAACCCGCCAGAAGCCGAGCTATCTCATCTCCTATCACTTTTCTCATCTTGGCGAAGCGGAGAGGTTGCTTCACCGCCGTGCTCGGCACGACGTTTAAAGAGTGCTCACTAACTCCCGGCACACCTTGCGATCTTGAGTGGACCATGCAAATATGTCCCGATTCTCACGGAGGAAGTTGGTGAGCTCGCGCTTCCTATTTGGGCCGAGACCTGCACCGATAGTAAAGGCGCCTGGGAATTGCTCATCAATCTGAATTTTCTTCGTCTCCTTGGTTGGTTGGAAAGAAACGCCATGAGGGTTGGCCAATGCCGCATGCTTAATTGTGCCGTTCGCGAGGGCTGCTACCTCTTGAATCCTTTTCTTTCTCTCGCTATGACCAATGATTCGCCAATTTGACCCGCCGAGGCACACTCCATTGACTTCTTGTAATCCCGAAGCTGTTATCACCCCTTGTGGTCCGGTAATTTCATCTTTAGATAACCTATATGACAACTGCTCATGAATTTGGCCATCGGGCCGTCCGAGTAGAGCATGATAACAGCTTTCCGGATCAACCACCTCAAATTCCAAGTTTTCGCTCTCAGCTTATCTCTTGTACCGAATAAGACGTCCACTCGGACTTTACCAATGGGCTCACAGAAAGCCGGCACTATCCCATGGAAAATTGTCCTTGTGGATTGCAGCATGTTCTGTGATATACCGAGCTTGTGCATGGTATCTTTGTACATGATATTGATACTGCTTCCATTGTCAATGAGCACTTTTGAGAATTTCACATTGATGCTTGGTCCCACAAATGTTGGATCCAACACAAGTGCGTATGATCCTGGACTCGGCATTATTCTGGGGTGATCTTTTATACTCCAAGTTATCTCCTGGTCTGACCATGGCTGGTATCTTGGCACTGCTGGTACAACTGCATTTACTTCCATATGTCGGCCAAGACACTGTTTGTCCTGTTTCATTTGTGAACACAAGAAGATCGGTGATGTTCTCTCAGAATCATTAAGTCCCAAAGCATTTGCGGATTTATCCTTCCGCCCCGCCTCGGTTCATTACTTGATGCAATCGTGATCCTCCATCCGAAGTTATCATACCTCGGAGGAGGCGGCGCAGATCGATTGTTGCGATTTGCTCCAGCTTAATCTGCTGATGTTGTTGTTGCATCCGATGGGAGCTTGAACTCGCCGGTTACCCATCGCATTTTTCATCCAAGCACATTGCGGGTTGTGTGATTGGCTGGTCTAGATGGGTTTGATGTGAAATTTACACGGCTGGTCCAACATGGATTCAAATGTATACTTGACTTCTCTTGCCATTGCTTCTTTTGCTCGGGGTCCATTGCCTTTTTCCGTCATTTCTTGCGGTCCACCATTGAGGTCCATTTTTCGCTTGAGTTACTCCGTGACTCGGCTGTTCTGGGCCATACCACTGGGCGAATTATATCTATAATCCGCCTCCTCTCTTCTTCTTCCTCTAAAATCACGCCTAGATGATCCGCCAATTCTCTCGTATTGGTCTTGCTGCTCACGATGATCTGCCGACATTAACTTTCGTTGGGTTGGATCACCCAAAGCATAGGAGTCCGCTATTACGATAGTTTCGCCATGTGGTTGGCATATCTCTCTGCGCCGCCACAAACATTGCGCCATAACGGCACTTTGCGAACCAAGCGATCGCTTGCGATTCAATGACTCCTTCACATGAATTTCTTAGGTTACACCACCGAGTTAAAACTCTCTATCTGTTTCATTCGCCTCGCTTGCACATGGCTAGTTGTCGGTCTATTCGGTCTCTTGTATGTGCCGTAAAGTTGTCGACAAACATCTCTTCAAAAATCTAACCAGTTGATACCGCTGGTTGATTATTCAACCATACCGCTGGTCCTTCCAACATCTCGGGACATACCTCACCGCCATCTCAAGTTGCCACCGCTATTTTCATCGCGGTAGCATAATCAATTAACCGTCTTGCGGCTTGGTACTTCCATTGTACGTTTTGTGCCTCTTGCCAATGAAAATTTGGTACCGTGGTTCGCCCATGATCCGTGGTCCAAAACACGGACCGGTGGACCTTGCTCTTCCAACAGCTCGGACCGATATAACCGATCTAACTTTACCCTTGCATCACTTGTCGGCAAGTCTCAGACAGATTCTATCACGCATCCCATAGTGATTGTCTCCTCCTGGTTTACGATTCTAGCTCGGAATATCCATCATTATACCTTTCATTCAATGATTGTAGCGAGCTGGCCTCACTTCTCTTTGCCGAGGCTCGGGTCTCGGTTGAGGGTTGAGCGGCACTTCTCCTTATTTCGCCGGGTTTGGTTTTCGTGATTGTCTCTTGCGTGTTCTTTCTCGCCGTGTTCATTACCTCCGCCGTCCCTTTCCACACGGCCGTGGTTTCTCTCTCCACTATTACCTCGGCTGCATTGCCTCTGTTCTCATTTGCCTTTCCGCTATTGCTGGGTCAGATGGGACAATTTGTTTGTTCCTCTTCCCGAGGTTCTTGCTCTTTCTTTTCTAGCGTTGTTTCCGGTGAAGATGCTGCCGCAGATAAAGCAGTCTTTGCCTTGCGAATGAACCATTCGTGAAGCCCCTGGTCTTCTGGGTTAGCTCGAGCATTTCCTCATTTTGCTGGTTCGATGCGCACTCAGCTCATTCACTCTTTCTTGTTGCTTCGCCGAGCTTCCGTTAACCCTCTAGTTCCAATGCTGCGGATTCGCTCTTAGGTTTTTCGCCGGGTACTATACCTCGCAAACCCAAATCGCCCGATTCGGCTGTGAGCTTCATGCTCTTTGTTAATATCACTCATGAGGTTCTTTCCTCTTAATCTCATTTCCACCCGCTCGGTGCGATATCGCTTATTAGCTTTTGCATATTCTCTCAGGGTCCTGTTCAAGGACTCCCGCATGGCCGATACTTTTTGTGCCTCTACCAGCACTTTCTGCCTGGTTTCCTCTAACTCTGCCTGAGCATTTGCCGGATCAAGTATCGGCGCTACAGGTGTAGTTAAGTTATCTATAGTTGCTTGAAGAATGTTCTCTGGTCTCTCCAGAGGTGGTCCTCTCACTCTTGGGGCCTTTGGGTGGTGTCGTGTAGTTCCGGTTTGCCACGCGGAATTACCTCGTTTGCAGGTAATCGCTTATGACCATGCACTGGCGGGCTCCCCGCTTGACCCGCCAATGCCAATCTTGCTCGGTGCCCTGCTGCGACCATCACCTCGACGCCACGGACGTTCTCTGACGGACGGCTCGTTGCGCTTCGTGGTGGTTCCCCGCAACAACAACTGGTGAGGATAAGCGTCGGACGCCGACGCCGATGTAGATCTGTGCTCGCCCAGCCGATGAAGATCCCGCTGGGGAGTTTTCTGAAGCTCCTGCATTGTCTCGACATAGTCACAGAGACCAAATCTGGACCACACGTAAACAACGCTGCCGGTGTTGATGAAGTTTCCGTCCGGATCACAACTCCACTTTAGCACCGCTGGCCCCTGATGGCGCCAAGTCGTGGTGGTGGCACGGCAGATGCCATGGGTAGGCTAAAGTATGGGGCCAATGGATGCTAGTGGGATCTGGGGAGGGAAGATGCAACTGTCTTACACTCAAGCTGCCAAAGTGATGAACTTTATTTCTCTCTTGATGTGTTACAAGTGCTCCTAGAGCTGTTTACAGGGGAACAGTGTGAATCTCCCCAGTCTAACGTTGCTCAAAAGACTCTCCCTCTCCCTCAGTGTCCAGACTTCCCCTTATAAAGGGGTGCCTTGGGTGCCCTTAGAATTTGTCGACGGGCAAGCATATTCGAGGAATATGCTTGTCCCAAAGTAGTAATCGGCCTCCTTTCCTGTCTCCCTTCTAACGACAGCAAAGCTCGAAAGCCCCCCTTCTGCGTGCCTCGGGCTTAGACTGTCACCTCCGTGACCTCCTTACGCCCTCTGTCCTCAAGGCGCCTCCTTGTCTCTGCGCTTGGCCTGTTGATTCCTTTTAACTGCCTATGGTTTGACCCTAAGCTTCTCCTTCTCCTGCAAGCTTCGTTTAACCCGGCCTTACCTCATGTTATTCGGCTCCTTACACGCATGAAGATCATCAGGTAATCCGCCGAAGTTTCTCATTAACTCGGCCAGATAACCACTTGATACAGCTGTCGATGCTTCTTGCCTCCATTCATCGGCGACATACCAACGATTCGGCCGACCTAAGTTTCGGCAACAGCGACGGGCGATACCTCTGTTTTTCCCCGTCTCTGACCTACCCGAGGTTAACCCCCCGACAAGAGCACAACGGCGACTGCCACACTACTTCCAGGAGCACCCGATAACGGTCGTCTCCTCCGCACCGTTGCAGGACATCATCTGCAACCGTGAGGCGACCGGGCGAGTCGCCAAGTGGGCCGTCGAGATCGGTGTACACAACATCAAGTACGAGCCGCGCAAAGCGATCAAGTCGCAGGCTCTCGCGGACATCATCGCCGACTGGGAAGATGCCCAGCAGCCAGAAAAGCTGCCGTACCTCCATTATTGGAGCCTACACTTTGACGGCTCCAAGAACGCGGATGGCGCAGGAGCAGGGATCGTGCTAACTTCTCCAAATGGCGACAAGCTCCGCTACGTCCTCTGCCTCGACTTCACTCCCTGCACCAACAACATGGCCGAGTACGAGGCACTACTCCACGGCATGCGAGCTGCCAAAGAGCCGAACGTCAACCGCCTGCGCTGCTACGGAGACTCCGACCTCATCGCCGGGCAAGTCGCTGGCACCTGCGACGCCGTCTCCCCCACCATGGCGGCATACCGCCAAGCAGTGGACAAGCTAGGCGGACACTTCGCAGGCTACTCTGTCGAGTGGATTGACAGACGAAAGAACGAGGAGGCCGACGCACTCTCTCGCATCGACTCGGCTCGACTTGCACCACCCGCCGGCGTCTTCCTCGACACCATCACCAAGCCTTCTGTCTCTCCCTAAGGGAGATCGACATCGGAATCCCGCTGCAGCCAGAGGCAGCCCTGGTCGCACTCATCGCCGAGCCAGACGACTGGACCACGCCGTACGTTGCCTACCTGGAGGGAGGCACCTTGCCAGCAGACAAGACAGACGCCCGGATGATAGCACGTCGCTGCAAATCCTTCATCATCATCAACGGCGAGCTCCATAAGCGCAGCGTGACCGGCGTGTTCCAACGCTGCGTTTAACCCGCTGAAGGACGCAAAATCCTCCAAGACATCCACTCCGGTGACTGCGGCCACCATGCCGGCGCCCGCTCTCTTGTCGCAAAGGCTATGCGACACGGCTTCTACTGGCCCACCGCACACGCAGACGCTGTCGACATCGTCCAACGGCAAGCGTCGGTGTAAATACGCCAACCAGACCCGTGCCGAGCTCGGCGCTCAAGACAATCCCCATCACCTGGCCGTCCGTGTGGGGTATGGACATGGTAGGCCCTTTCAAGAAGGCCCTCCGCTTCACCCACCTCCGGTCGACAAATTCACAAAATGGGTGGAGGCCAAGCCATCCAAAATGCGACGGAAGACCGCCACCAAGTTCCTACGCGAAGCTAATCTATCGCCACGGGTTCCCAAACAGCATCATCACGGACAACGGCACCAACCGCCAAAGGAGCCATGGCGAGTTCTGCGAGGAACATCACATCCGACTCGACCTCGCGGCCGCCACCCGAGTCCAACGACCAGGCGGAACGAGCCAACCAGAGCATCCTCCATGGCCTGAAGCCATGACTCCAAGTACCGCTCGAGCGCACCGCCGGGTGCTGGGTCGAGGAGCTACCCTCCGTCATCTGGGGCATCCGCACCTCCGTCAATAGGTCGACAGGCTTCACCCCCTTCTTCATGGTGTACGGCGCCGAGGCAGTCATGCCCACCGACCTAGAGCACGACTCGCCCAGGGTGGTCAACTACACGGAGGCCGAAAACGAACTCGCATGCCAGGATGGAGTCGACCAGCTCGACAAGGCACGCGACCTAGCTCGCTCCCGCACCGCCATCTACCAGCAAGGGCTCCGCCGCTACCATAGCCGGCGAGTAAGGACTCACACTTTCCAGGAAGGCGACCTGGTACTTCGCCTCATCCAGGACAAAAAGGGCATGCACAATCTCTCCCCCCCGGGAGGGACCATTCGCCATCGGGCGAGTTCTAGGCAACGACGCCTACTACCTCACCGACGTCCGAGGAGACGGAAAGCTCGACGTCAAGCGGCCATGGAATGTAAACCTACTATGGAATTTCTACTCCTAAAAATCCATACATGTACTCTCCACCCGTTATGAAATAAAACAGACCGGTTACCGAAAATTGTGTCTACTCTCCATGTCTTGTGCCACTCGCACTCGTAATAACACTGTTATGCTACTCGCAGAAGTCAACCTCTGGTAAAGCGACCGGCACGGCCAAGTAGTGCGGCACGAGGGCACTAGAAAACTCCATGCCTCGTAACGTCCACGAAAAACGCCAACCCGGAGCCCCATTGGAGTCGCCTATCCCGACTGGCTCACCGAGCCAAGACAACTGCATTCGCTTCTTACAGCGACCAAGTCCTCCGCATCCTCGGCATAGCGACTCGAACGGCCAAGTACCACTCTCGGGGACTGACGTCCAGTCAAATATGAGCAGCTGGGGAAAAACGCCCAGTATGAGAGCGTGCCTAGGACTCGCCATGCGACTGATCCTTCGTCAGCAGAGCGACGCTCACTCTAACGCGCTTTAGTACTCACCTACCTTGAGTTGCGACTAGAACCACCAAGTACCACGCCGGACTCGCCACCCGACCTTGTTCGCAAGACGGAAAACGGTCAAGTCTGAGCACACGGAGTCGCCTGCGATCGGCTCTCCGAAGCTGGCGAGTCGACCTCAATAACGAAACAATCGAAAAACATTCAAAATCGCAAACACATAAAAAACAAGGTAAACCCCATAAAAAGGGCGGACGCGCCCGGGGACTCGTCCAATCAACAATCAAAATCACGAAACAATCCACAAAATAACACGAATTCGCGTTACAGCAGAACAAAGTCGTTCCAAAATACAAGATAAGTCCAATGACTATTTACTACTAACGCCCCAGGGCACAATGCTTTTACTCCGCATGTTCCGATGCCGACTTGCCACCACCCCTGCGGTTGCGAATGAAGGGCACGTACGGGTTCGACGGGTACGTCGTCAACTCACCCGCCATCGCCGCACGGAACGGCTGCTCGACCTTGAAGTCCCGATGCTTCGGTTCAGGATCGTTGGGGGCGACAGTCGTCTCCTGGTAGGGGAGGAGGTCGCCCATCGCCCAAACGTGATTGGCATACACCGTGATCGGCATACACCATCAGCTTCAGCACCTTGGCAATCTACACAGAGCCCGTCGATGAGGGGTAGCCACTCGTCACATCATCAAGGTCGAAATCCTCCAGGAAATGGGCAAGTCCCAGGCTCAGAGCCGTCGCCGCCCCGCGTCGGAAGGCCGACCGCGCCATGAATTCGACGACTGCCGGAGCCTTCTCCAGATAACGCCATACCTCGACGAGGTCGCTAGGAATCACTTCCGTGGGCGATATCTCCTAAATATACGCTCGAATGCAAGCCGCAAACAACACGGCTGAGTCGACCAGAGTGGTCACACACTGCCGCATGTCGTATGACTATGCCTCCTCCGAGCTGTCAATAATCCGGCAGGATGGCCGCCGCTGAGTACACCAACGACTCTGTGAGGAAGAAAAGTTTACTAATAAGCGGACGACAGAGGCCCGTGATGAAGCTTTGAAGCGAAGAGAAGTCGTTCTACAGCCCAACAACGAGTGCGTCCGACACCTTCCGTTCTTCAGCGGCAGCAGTGCCAGCAGCTTTCGCTCGTCCCTCCGCCGAGCTCGCCTCCGCCTTCGCTTCCTTGAGCTCGGCCTGTCAGGTCAGCCGATCCGCCGGCTGTACTCAACGAGGATTGAGCCGCCGTTAGGTCACCCACCGGGACAAGGCCCCGGCGGACTTCCTCCGCCTCGGCTGCAACGGCTTGCAGCCCCTTGTTCGTCTCCTGGATGGCAACAAGTTCCTTCTCCATGTGACACTTTGCTGCAAGCTGATCGGCCGATTCGTGCTGCAGGCCCTGTGCACAAATTAAACCGTCAACAACATAAAAAATCCTAAGTACCCACCCGCTGAAATTCAGTGACTAGGCACTCGGGGACTAGAGATCAAAAATCCTAAGTGCCCACCCGCTGAAATTCAGCGACTAAGCACTCGGGGACTGGACGCTACAAAAACACTAAAGAATCCGACCACTGAAATTCAGTGGCACGATCCTCGGGGACTGGACATACCTGGATGGATGCGCCCAAAGATGCCGGAGCTGCGGCCCACGCACGCAAGCAGACCGGAGTGTGTCGCGACGCTGCTCGACCTCCTCGGTGACCCTGTGAGTCTGCTCGTTGGTGCCACTCAGGCCGCGCTTTGGCCATGAAGCGGGGGAAAGTCGCAGCGGACGCCCCAGCTCCACTAGGAGCCGGCTCGGCCACTCCAAGCGAGGAAACAGCCTCCTTGGTCTTCGAGGCCACTTCCGCCGCAGTCAGATGATCACTTGGAGCAACTGCCGTGTCTTCAGAGATCGTGACGACGTCGTCGCCTTTCGCCCTCTTAGCGCTGTCTGCGGGAGCATCGACTTCGTTAGCTTTCCTCTTCCGCGAGGGGTCCTCCTCGATGACGACTGGCGGAACCTTGGCCATAGAAGGATGGCCGATATTTTTAACTCCAGTCCTGTGAAACATCAATATGAGTAAAACTGTCCGATTACAACGGAAGGCAAGCAGATGAACAAGACTTACTTGGCGACTGGTATGAATCGCAGACCCGTGCGGATGCTGGCCGGCTTCTCCAGCTCGGGACCCAACTTCCGACTGAGGCCCATCTCGAACACATCGTGTGCCCAAGACACAGAGGGCCTCTTCGAAGACGAGGCTGCGGCAGGAGCCTCCGTGATGACATCTACGGGAGCTTTCCTAGGAGGCGAAGCTGCTGCGGCTGGAGTAGCCCCCAACCCAGAGACCGGGGCGAATGGGGGTGGAAGAGATGCTAGAGGTACCTCATACAGGGGAGCGGCAGCATCCGGTGCTACTGTCGTGCACGCCGCTTCGCCCTTAGCTGAGCTGGTGGCGTCGGAACTAGTCGCAGAACAGGTCAGAGACGCCTACTTCGACGGCTTCGTCTTCCTCCTCGGCGGAGCCTTCACCTCCTCCTTCTTATTCTTCTTCTTCGACGGCGTGGCCTCACGACGTGAGGTGTGCTCGGGGAGCTCGTCGTCATTGTCATCGTGAGGTTCGAGGCTCCTACTCGCCTTGAGCTCGCGCTGATGTTGCCCGCGAGTTTTGCGAACCATCGGGGCGGCGTCTTCCACGGGTTCGTCCTCGTCATCATCATCGTCATCACCCGCGTCACTCCCGACGTTGACATTGGCGGGTGGCGACTCGCTCCGATCCTAGACGGACGAGCTCGGAGCTGGGCGCCTTGCGGTATAGGGGGCGACCCCGGCCTTCGCGTCCAGGTACGTCGCCTGGGTGATCTTCTTCAGGGCCAGGATGTAGTCTTCGAGTTTCCACTCGACGAGGCAGGATTTCGTCGGGTCGTCCCTACCTGTATACTCGTACATGTAATGGTCGCGGCGAGCCAAAGGCACGAGCCGCCGCCCGAGCCACCAGTTGTAGAGGTTGATGGTTTGGAGGCCCTTCTTCTTTAGACTGCGGATGGTTTGCAATATTTCATCGACAACCATCCGCTGACCCAGCAGGAGCTTGCCGACCTGGAGCCGACGCGGTTCGGGCCGGTCGGCGGAGTACCTTGGAAGCACCACCTCGCCATCTGGAGTCGACTCGGTGACGTAGAACCAGGATTTCTTCCATTCGTTTGCCGCCTTGGCGGGCAGCATCAGGTCGAAGAACGAAGCCTTCGACTTCAGTTGAAATGTCAGGCCACCCGCAGCCAGCATCGGGCCGCCTGATTCTTCGCGACTGATCCTCCCATGGAACAGATCTTGCCAGAAGGGGAAGTAGGGCCTGTAGCCTAGATAGCACTCGCAGAACGCCACGAAAATGGCGAGCTGCTCGATGCTATGCGGGCCCAGGTCCGACGGCTGGATCCCGTAGTAGGCGCAGAAACGCCGGAAGAAGAGAGAAGTGGGAAACCCAGCAGCCGCGGTGGCTGGTGAAGCGACGAACTCTCCTCGGGTCCGGAGTCACTTCTCCGGATGCGCCATCTGCCGGCCAGGGATCCCGCCTCCTCGAAGGGCTTGATGGCGCCTGGTGCACTTGGATCTGCCCCATGGTTCGGTGGAGGGGGCCATTGGTTGGAAGATTCGTGGAGGTCGGGGCTTTCTGGATCGGTTGGATCGCGATGCAGAGTGGAAACGAAGATGGGCGAGATCGGAGGAAAGATGAAGGAGTGTTTCCCCGCTCGCCTGTCATTCTCCTTATATAGCGATTGTTACCCGCCAATTTCGGGAGCCGTTACTACGCGGTGATTACGCCAAAAGTTACCGTTGGATTACCCCAACGGCTAGTTTTGACCCCACTTGACGGTCCAACTTTATCCACTCGACTCGTCGCTCCGCGCGACTTGACGATTCGCCGACCTGTTCGCCGAGCTGCGACCCGATCGGTCGCCGCTAGTGCGACCATAATAACTAGTTTTTCCTTTATTCAGGAGTCCGCCGCCAATTCGACTGGGCGTCCGCATTGGACCCATATACACCGACTGCTAGCAACCACCTGCGACCAATCAACGACGGCCTCGGGGACTACTGATGGGGTTATGCCTACCGGGGTGTACCCAGCAGCACGTTTCCGACTGGCCTAGGTGCCAGCGAGTGGGGCTTGCGGGACGGCGACTGGATCAAGACCTGGCGTGGACTCAAGCGACTGGAAGCTGAAGGCCTAGAAGCGTAGATAGGCCCAGTCAGATTAGGTTAAACGATTGCTGAAACCTTAACTGATTCGGTTGAGATCTGTAAACCCTAGGGGGGTGAGTCTAGATAAACCTCCCTAGAGGACGCATAGAGGATACGTTCCATCATACACCCAAGCGACTCGCTGCCTAGCAGCCGAGCTCGCCCCATTGTACTCTCACCATAATACAATCTAGCAGGAGTAGGTCTTTACCTCCCGGCTGAACACAGGTAAATCCTTGTGTCTCCGCCTCATCTCGCCGCAGAATGGCCGCCTGCCCCATGTTCTACTACTGCCGATTGCAGCATCTGCCGTGGTCATTCCCAATGACAATGCCCTTCTTCGCCCTCCTTTTGGCTTCCTCATCTTACAGGAAAATATTATTTTCCCATATTTTTCTGATGTTCGCGAAATTGCATCAAAACGCCTTCTTTTCCATCAGAATCCAGACTCCGGCAGTTCATCCTCCAAGAATCATCCAACATGCATAAACAAATGAAATCCGTAAGTATTACCTCATAATAAGACATATATCAATGAATAGAGGTAAATTATGATATAGAATGGTGATGCAAATTGGGCGTATCAACTCCCCCAAGCTTAGACCTTCGCTTGTCCCCAAGCGAAAACTGAGCTCAGTAAACATGTCCACAGGTTTTATGGAGTGAAGTGTCGATAAAAGAATACGAACAAGAAGCCTCACACTTACCATTGCACAACTCATAGAAGAAAGCAACTCACCATTATATAACTTAGCTTGCAACAAGTACAGGAGTCACAATACAGATGCATAAAGATAAATCATAATTGGAATTGGCAAACTTTGTTCTTGGTCAGAGAACACCTGGCAAACAGTTTCACAAAAAGCTTTTTGTAGAATTTTTTAGAACAGGAGCATCCTTTGCTCAAAAAGGTTTTTCACAATGAAGGCTTTCAAAGTAATACTCAATAGATGAGAGTCTCGTGCAAACAAGGAATATAAAGAACATGATTGAATAAATCACCATATGAATGCTTGAAACACAACAACTCAAATGCTTGATGGAGATAGAGAGGAAGTAGGTTTACTGACTCAACTTGGAAATAGGAGAAAGGTCCCTTTATAGAGGGAAGCAGGGATTACAAGTCATAAAGAGCTTTCAAAAGATTATGGTACTCACTAGCTTTGATCCCTCATTGCCCCTATCATTGGCATCTTGAGATGATTAAGGTTAAAGTGCACAGAGATGGAGTATATGCTTGACGAAATATAAGTTGGCAATCTCATGTCCCTTGAATATGAGGGCCACTCCCCATGCTACTCAACTTCAGTTACCGGTAAGTTCTTGTCATTGTAAGTACATGCATATCATAGAGAACCGCCAACGGGGTACCCCTTGCACATGGTATAGGAGCTTTCCCATAACCAAAATGGCAAGGCAAGCAGACAATGAGCATCTTAGCGATCTTTTTATTTACTATGTGCATAGCTTTTTATTGAGGATGATTCATAGATAGCTCACTATGGTGATGCTGCAAGTTTCCACCATGATTAGGCATAGATTAGGCTAGCGGCCCAGGCGTTTCTCTAACACAAAATACAAACTCCATGGACTTACAAGTTCCCTCTTTATTTCACATTGGTGACATCCATAGACAAAAGAGCATGATATCAACTATGTACAGAGTACAAGTGCAATGTTGAAAACGTTCCCCATGATAGCACAGTTCTGCTAATTCCAACGTATAGGTGCAAGCATATACAACTTCGATGGCACAATGGTTCAAGTCTATTAGGTGCAAGGAAATAAGGTGTGCCATCAAGTTCGTGAGAGATTTACTAACTAGTTTTCACATAACAAAATACTTTTTAATTCAAAAGATAGATGAAGCTTGAGAATTTGCTTGGAATAGCAAATATTGCTACTAGGTAGGTATGGATGACACAAATGGCACAAGTTGTGGTTCAAAGGGATTGGAAACATGAGAAGTATGCCTTCTCAAAACAGGTTTTTGGCTAGCAAGGCTAGGTAGCAAGCAAGAGAGTCGAAAGAAACAAGCAAACACACAAGTAATAAAGCCAAACATGCAATCTTCCTTGAAGACACAAAAGATCTTAAATAAAGAATACTAAGCTTATGAGCCAACAAGAAAGAAAATAGATGATACAAAATACCTGTAAGCTTTTTTTCTTTTCCTTTCAAACCTCAAAAAGTGTTGCTACTGACCAGAGCTCGGTTTGCCAAAACCAATTTATAGTTACTTGATGCTCCCAAAGTGATGCCAATACTGATCAACAAGATCCACTATATAATAGAGATTGCAAACTAAAATAAGAAGTGCAAAAAGTAAAAGATGAGACTTCTCATTAATATTCAATAAAGGCACTCACACCAAGGGATACATAGATAACCAACTAAAGGAGAGATACTTTCACATGCAAACCAAACTATAAGATAACCTCTCTACCAAAGATATGAATCCACTAAAAAGGTAAAATATAATGGTGGTGATACCGCGGCACTCCCCCAAGCTTGGAACAAGCCAAGGGTATGCCAAACCTGATGACGAATTACTCCTTCGGTGGTGGTGGTGTTTTCTTGATAAGCTCTTCAATAAGTTTCTTCAAATCCTCCATATCGTAGGTTAGAGTACGAATCAACTCCGAATTATGCTCAATGCAGCTCATGATCAATTCGGACCGAGGATCCCAGTCCTTGTTATTCTTTCTCCACTCTTCCTTCTTAGAGTGTTCCTTACCAGCATGGTTAGAACGAGTGGTACGAGGAGGAAGTGTCCGTGGAGCGAGGGTATGACGCAGAGGTTTCCCTCCTATAGACATCCGTGCTGTCCTCCTAAGCTTGATAGGGTTTGCCACCACTCCAATGCTTGCGACGGTAGCGCGGCACTAGTAGAGAAAACCTTATAGTAGCAAACCTTATCACTGGCGAAGTGGGACCGTGCTCGCCGACGGTAAGAGCTTCCAGGCCTGCATAACATTACCACCGGCAAAACAAAACCTACACACCGGTGATAGAATAACTACCAGTGGCGAAAGGGGCTCTAGCATGCCAGGGATAGGGTGGGCCTCGTGCCCCCAGATTGGGATGCAACTTACCGCTGGAGAAAGAGACTGTGCTCGCCGGGTCTAGAAAAATTATCGTCGGTGAAAACATTGCATGCACGCCAGGGATATGGTGGGCCTCGTGCCCCCAGATTGGGCCTCCACTTACCGTTGGCAGAAGGACACCTGCTCGCCAAGGATAGGTACTTATACCGCCGGCGAAACGGTCAGCGCTCGCCAGGGATGCATGGGGGGGGGACGGGTGGGCCACTGGGCCGTGTTGTTGCCGCCGGCGAGTTGTCTCTTTCCACTGGTGGTAAAGGACTACCACCGGCGTTTAGGGCTTGTTTTGCCGGTGGTAACCTGACACTTATTACAAGGTCGCGAACCAGCCACTAGCAACACCTCCTCACTCACCACTACCTCCCCTTTCTTGGAAACTCAAGCCCAAGCTCTGCTAGCTCATTCCCCTACTTCTCCCCACATATTTTAGCTAATTCAACCAACAAAGTTTAATATATTTGTGGAGATGTCGCTCCCCTCGCATGCATTAGTAGGTCTACCTAGCAATCTAGATCTAGATCCATCTCCCCCACCACCTTTATTTCCCACTTCTCTCTATCGGCCGGTGCTCTTGGACCTCGGGTCAACTAATAGGTATAATATATATGGTGGAATATGCATGAGTGTTGGCGTGCTTGCATGCATATGTGGACCTTTTTGTGTTGTTTTGTTAGTGGAATGTGTCATGTACAATGAGTTGCCAGTGTTTTGCCGGAATCTCGATTAACTTCTATTCCGGCGAATTTTTGGCACTCTGACGAGACCATTTTTATCAAAGGTCATGCCGAATTTTTCCGTGAAAGCAGCCGAGCGAGGCGACGATAACATTCTAATCTATTCATGCCGAATCTTATTGTGCAGGCGACGATGGTCATCGAGATGAAGAAAAGCATGGTGGATAGATACGTGGAACGCGCGACTGCCGACATGTATCGAAATAATTGCTTGGAAATAAGATGTCCATGTCGCAAATGCAAACTATCGTCATTGTTTGACCCCCTTGTCACGCACGGTGAATGAGCACCTCCTCAGGTATAGTTTCATGGATGGCTACACTACTCCGTGGATGGATGATGAAGATGATGATGACTTTGACCATGATAAGGAAGAGGATGCCGTTCAACACGAAAATGAAGATGATGAGGAGGGAGAAGAACGGGATGTCGCACACGACGTTGACGGTCATGATGAATAACGTCGGGAAGAAGAAGAACATGCGGACAATGAGGACAGGAGTAGGAATACCCCGCTAACCGCGGCCGTGCACGACCCTCATGTTCAGGAAATTCTTCTCGGCAACGCATCGAATGACCCCAGATTCGCTGGTAGACGGAAGTCTAAGCTGGATCAACTAGAGGTAGACTCGAGAACTCCATTGTACGACACAGGTCGCGGGCCAGAGGAGACCCGCTTGAGAGTAACTCTCGATCTTCTAGATATGAAGACAAGATACAGATGGAACGATGCAAGCGCAGACGAACTCTTCCGATACTTGAAGAAGCACTTACCTAAAGATAACACGCTGACAGGTAGCCTAAAAGATGCCAAGAAAGTGGTGTGCCCTCTCGATTTACCGCATGAAAAATACCACGCCTACATCAGTGACTGCATGATTTATCGGAACGAGCACAAGGACTTGACCACGTGCCCAAGGTGCGGCGAGCCTCGATACAAGAGAGGTGAAAGTACAAAGGAAGTCGCCTAGAGGGGGTGAATAGGCTTTTAAAATTATTACGGTTTAGGCTCAAGTAAATGCGGAATAAAACTAACGTTTAATTTATTGAGCACAAAATCTAGCCACTAAGTTCACCTAAGTGCACCAACAACCTATGCTAAGCAATACAAGCAACAAGGTGATAGCAAGATATAAATACTTCAAGCACGATGGCTATCACAATGTAAAGTGCATAAGTAAAAGGGCTCGGTTGAGAGATAACTGATAGACATGGAGACGAAGATTTGTTTCCCGAAGTTCACTTCCAAAGAAGCTACGTCTCCGTTGGAGAGGTGCGATGGCACAATGCTCTCCGAACGCCACAAATGGCTCACCTCGAGGTGTGGTGGCTCGATGCTCACCCAACGCCACACAAGGCCTCACACCGGATGCGGAAGCACACAACTCACCGATGCCACAAAATGCTCACCCTATTCTCCCGAGTGCACACCACAAAAGGCGGGCACTCGCTCCACTATGAGACGCTTCAGGGCGGTCACTGAACCCATACATGATTGGGGCTAACTCCACAACTCAATTGGAGGCTCCCAACAACAAAGACACAAAAGGCTACAATGCCACAAAAGTCCAACAACGCCACAAAATGCTACAAGACCACAAAAGGTCAACAAGACCACAAAAGGTCAACAATCCAACCACACAACCATCTAGGGTTCCAAGGAACCCAAGAGAAACAAGCCCACAAGATTGAACTCGCCGAATCTCCGAGGAGAACTAAAACCTATGCACCAAATGCAAGGGCAAGTCCTTCTCTCCCAAATTCGAACAAAGCTACAAAAGCTATTGGGGCAATAAGGGAGGAAGAACACAAGAGGAGAACACAAAACTCTCCAAGATCTAGATCCCAATGATTCCTTCACAAAGAAGGGATTTGACTTGGGGGAATTGTAGATCTAGATCTCCTCTCAAATTTCCCTCCAAAATATGTAAGAATCATGGGAGGGAGAGGGAGTAAGAGAGCTCGAATAGGTCAACAATGGTGGGCAAAATGAGCTCAAAATATGGGGAACCATTGGGGAAGAAGCCCCCCCTTAAATAGGACAAGGAAAAACTGACCATTTGGGCCAGATTCGCGCACCACCGAAACTTCCGGCCTCCCACCAGAAGTTCCGGCAAATAGAAACACAAGTTACTGAACCTGACCGAAACTTGGGCTGAAACTTCCGCTCAAGCAAAAACGCAGGATAGCATTGCACGGAAACTTCAATAACTTCTGATTCTAGACTCCGTTTTTGATGATATTGGCCTCGTTTTGAAGAGAACGAAAAGCTCTTTAAGATTATGCAAAGAAACATCATAGTCCAGCATGTAATGATAAAACCAAATTGAGAAAGTTATGGCCTCTCTAGAAGCGATGAATCGGTAAAACCTCCAAAACCCAAAACACAAGAAGTTGAGCTTGGAAACTCCGATTGGGATGAAACCATTTTTGTTTGGAAGATAAAACCAAGAGAACCCAAAAAAAATGTTAAATATTGGATACCACCAAGGGAGAAAATATCAAGTATATATATATATATGTGAAGTATCCCCCAAGGTGTGCAGCCGAAAAACTCGCAAGATCAAAAACCGCAATAAGATATGCAAGGGAAATCCTTGGACGATGAACTAGAGCTTGTTATGATGATGACCACAAGCTCTAGATCCTCTCATGGACAATAACCAAATAACAACCAAGAAATATGATGCTATGAATGCAAAGGTTTGAGGTCTCTCCGAACGATGCAATCGAGACACCCGCTTGAGAGCCCCTCTTGATAGTACGACTATCTATCCTAAACCCGGTCTCCCAACTAACAAGACGAGATCGACAAAAGATAATACCTATCAAGAACATACCTTTGCCTTGAGCATCCCACTTGAACTTGATGTAGACCGTCTTGTTCTTCTATAGTGGGAACACCTTTCTTGTTTGCTCTTGCTTGATGAAGATGAAGGCTTGCAAATTTCTCCCCCATACTCCATGGGGAAACCTCTTATTTGAACTTGTCTTCATCACCCCATGATCATGAGGATGGTAAGCTTCAAGCATGAGATCTTATAGAGATGGCGAATCTTGAGCTTGCCCTTATTCATACCTTCTTGAGGTTGATCCATCTTGATGCAACTCTTTGCACATGTCTTGATCAACCTTCAAGCTCCTTCTTTCTTCATGATTCCAATGGGCACAAAGCCCTTGGACATTTCTTCATCTTCCAACCTTGAGACCAACACATGGCCCAAGCGATGCCAATGGACAAACCTACAAGTGAAACTCAATTTACACATTAGTCTATAGAGATTGTCATAAATTACCAAAACCACACATGGGGGCATACATGCCCTTTCAAGAGGGAAGATAAAAGCTCCTCGAAAAGTTGTGTGGTACTTCCCGCTCAGGACCCGTCTCCAGCGGTACTTCGCGGACCCTAAGGAAGCGAAGATCATGCGCTGGCATGCAGAAAGGAAGGAGGCGATGATGAAGGATCCAATGCGGGTTAAAAACCCAGTGTTGACGCACCTTTCGGATGTAAGCCAATGGAAATAATTAGATGATGAGTACGGATATTTCGGGAAAGAACCAAGGAACATCATACTGGGTGCGCAACCAGAGCAGCAAGCACAACACCTGTCCCGTGTTTGTATGGATGTATAACCTCCCCCTGGCTATGCCTGAAGAAGAAGTACATACACATGAGCATGCTAATCCAAGGGCCGACGCAGCCAGGGAGCGATATCAACCTGTATCTTGAGCTATTGAAGGAGGGGCTAGCCATCTCGTGGGACGAAGGGGTAGAAACATGGGACGCTCACCTCCAACAAACTTTCCGTCTAAAAGCAATGCTGATCACGATAGTGCAGGACTATCTCGGATACGGATATATCGCGTTCCAGGTGTGCCACGGACACAAGGCTTGTGTGAGGTGCATGGAAAGGACGCCGTTTCTTCAACTTAGTAAGGATCCCGGGTCTTCGAAAACCGTCTACATGAGGACTCGGATGTGGCTACCTGAGAATGACCCGTGGAGGAAGCGTGGAGATCTGTTCAATGACAAGGATGAGCTTGAAGTACCTCCGTCTAAGCGCAATGGCGAGGAGATCGATGCTTTATTGAAAAGCTGGAAACACTGCCCTTCGTCGGGTAAGATAAAGAAGCATAAGCGGAAGCTAGGAGATAAGAAGAAGGAAAAGGAACACAGTCCGCTCATGGGGGTATGGAAAAGGAGGTCCGTGTTTGGGAATTGTCGCACTGTAAGATCCTCGGTACGCCTCATATCCTTAATGTCATGCATATCACGAAGAATGTGTGCGAAAGCTTGCTTGGCACTCTGCTCAACATGGCGGATAGGACCAAAGACGGGCCGAAAGCAAGACACGACCTAAAGGCCCTGAATATCAGAGAAGAGCTTCATCCCCATCTTCTTCTACGGTTGAGGAGGAGACAAACAATTGCAAGCGCAAAAGGGCGGGGACACAGCCGGTTGAGGAGGAGACGGACGATCCTAAGGGAAAAAGGTCAAAGAAGAGTGAAACTCCACGCCCCTCTTGCTTCTCTCTATATCCTAACGAGCTCGAACAGATGATCGGTTGCCTCCTCGGAACCAAGTATCCCTTAGGCTACGCAGGGCTGATATGTAGATGGTTGGACCCGATGAAAGGAATATTCAGCGGGATGAAGTCTCATGACTGTCACATCATGATGACGCATATACTTTGGGTTGCAATCCGAGGGATCATGGAACCGCACGTCCGTGCAACGCTGACTAGCCTTTGTAACTTTTTCGACGTCATCACTCGGAAGTCGATAACCGTCAAGAAACTCGGGCGGCTGCAGGAAGAGACCGTCACAATCATATCCGAGATGGAGATGTACTTCCCGTCCGCATTCTTTGACATCATGGTCCACCTGCTGTTGCATATAGTGGACGATATCGAGGATCTCGGGCCTCCGTTCCTTCACAACATGTTGGTGTTAGAAAGAATGAACGGAATCATCAAAGGATACGTCCATAACAAGGCACATCCGGATGGAAGCATCGTCCAGGGCTTTCTCACCGAGGAGTGTGTCTCTTTCTTGAAGAATTATCTTAACAAGGAAAACCCACGTCCGATTGGTTTGCCCACGAACAAGCACCTCGGCAGGTTCGAGGGAGTAGGCCACCACACTGGCAAGAAGGAAATGGACGTGGATCAGTGTGATAGGAGAGCAGACTTTGATAGGGCCCACTTAGTAGAGCTACAGCACATGGACGATGTCACGCCTTGGGTGGAAAAGCACAAAACCATGATCGAGAACAATGCTATCAGGCCGATGACGAAAGAAGAGGTATTTAGAGCCCACAACTCCTCTTTCACGCGCTGGTTTAAAGACCAGATTGATGCCACTCCCCCACCAATGACAAGCGTCGCAGACAAAATCATAGTGGCTTTGTCTTACGGCCCCGCGCCAAACCTCATGACTTATCAAGCATACGACAGCAGCGGTTACACATTCTACATGGAGGAAAGAGACAAAAGAAGCGACTATCAGAACTCGGGTGTGACGATGGAATCTTACACGGGTGAAGAGAATAAAAGATACTATGGAAGGATCGAGGAAATTTGGGAGCTTGACTACGCCGGGGAGAAGATAACGATGTTCCGTGTTAGATGGGCTACATATGTCAGAAAAGAAGACGAGTATTTTACAACCATGCGTATGCCCAAAAAATCCAAGAACAAGAAACCCACCGCACAAAATGAGCCATGGGTGCTGGCTAAGCACGTTGAGCAATGCTTCTTCATTACCGACCCGTCAAGGCCTAGCCGTGTCATCTTGAGGAGAGGCAAAAGGGCCCTCGTCAGAATGGATGGAGTCGCCGATGAGAAAGACTTTGAAGGACTCGTCGGTGACCCGATGATGGAAGAACCCGATGAAGACGATGCAACATACAAAAAAAGAAGAAGAAGGACCACATTGCCTAGGTCGTCAGCTTCAACAACTCCGTACACAAGGAGTCTCGACGATGAGACTAGCGGGGTCGTCAAGTCAAAAATACCAAGCAGAAGGGCAAGAAGAAGAATCAGAGTGCGAAGAAGAAACAGTAGGATTTTGGTGTGGTGTATCACTTATTAATTAATGGTTTTATGTATAAGTGTGTAATATATATAATATTAAACTCCTACGGAGGTGACAGATCATTTGCAACTAACTTAATTAACCGATGGAATTGCGCTATATATCATTTTATGTGTGTGTGTTTATTGCCTCCGACAAAATTGCGCTATCATTTTATGTGTATTTGTCGCCTCCGACAAAATTGCGCTATCATTTTATGTGTGTTTTTGCCTCTTCGATGGAATTGCGCTATCATTTCATGCATGTTATATTGTTGCCTCCGACGGAATTGCGCTATATATATCATTTTATGTGTGTTTATTGCCTCCGACGAAATTGCGCTATCATTTTATGTGTGTTATTTGTTGCCTCCGACAGAATTTCACTATCATTTCATGCGTGTGTTTGTTGCCTCCAAAGAAATTGTGCTATCATTTTATGTGTGTTTGTTGCCTCCGACGAAATTGCGCTATCATTTTATGTGTGTTATTTGTTGCGTCCGATGGAATTGCACTATCATTTCATGCATGTGTTTGTTGCCTCTGAAGAAATTGCGCTATCATTTTATGTGTGTTTGTTGCCTTCGACAAAATTGCGCTATCATTTTATGTGTGTTATTTGTTGCGTCCGATGGAATTGCACTATCATTTCATGCATGTGTTTGTTGCCTCTGAAGAAATTGCACTATCATTTTATGTGTGTTTGTTGCCTTCGACAAAATTGCGCTATCATTTTATGTGTGTTTTTGCCTCTCCGACGAAATTGCGCTATCATTTCATGCGTGTTATATTGTTGCCTCCGATGGAATTGCGCTATATATATATCATTTTATGTGTGTTTATTGCCTCTGACGAAATTGCGCTATCATTTATGTGTGTTATTTGTTGCCTCCGACGGACTTGCACTATCATTTCATTCATGTGTTTGTTGCCTTCGAAGAAATTGCGCTATCATTTTATGTGTGTTTGTTGCCTCCGAAGAAATTGCGCTATCATTTTATGTCTGTTATTTGTTGCCTCCGACGGAATTGCGCTATCATTTCATGCGTGTGTGTTTGTTGCCTCCTGTAAGGGGTCCCAATCTTTAATAAGACAGAGCCCTCTGTGTTTACAATGCTAGTCCCTGGATCAATAGCTAGCATCCACAGTTAAGATGTAATATCTAGAAACAAAGGTCATAATATAACTTTATAACCATGAATAACATAAGTTTATTACATCAAACGTAGCTCATTTGGCCATTACATTACATTGCAGCCGAATCACTACAAGTATGGGTCCTTCATCTTTAAAGTGCCACAGGCAGATGTTGGTTGTAGACTTTGTAATCCTAATCAATCAATCTTCACTAAAAACAATCAAACCTGCAACATACAAGTTACAACCACAAAGGGTCAATACATTTGAATTGTATTGGCAAGTGATACTATAATAGTATAGTGGAGTCTATCATCTATATGCATTTGGCTAAGTGGAGTTGAGGCTTGCATTGCTCAAAATAGATTTTTCCTTATCATTTGAAAATACTATGTTTTGCTTGGCAAAAACGTTTTCTCAATCAAAGAATTGAAGATCCTTCAAGGCATCTCTCAATCAAAGATTGAAGATTTCAAACAGCCCTTGTTCAAACCACAAATTTTAACTTAGAAATTTGAATGATGAGATTCTTGATTGCTTCCATGTCTTGAGGCTCAAATTGTCCTTTACCAGGGACATGGCTAAGTACTTATATTTTACACTCTGCAGAGGAGGTGCACTTTCCCCACAAGACTTGGTTTACCAAGACAAGATCTTTCAGAAGCCTTCCCTTAGACCAAAATGGACGCGCTCCAACCTATCAAACACTACCACCCACTGTCCATATGGCTAAGTTATTGCAACCTATATGATCATGGCAGATCCCATATTGCCAAGTGGTTGCACTTGAAGCTTCTCAACATTTGACATCTCAAATCTCTTTGTTCCTAGGTGGCCATCCACAAGTGAGATACACAATCCAAGTCCATGGCCTTGTGAACCACTCAACCAAACACCACCAAGCTATCCCATTCCACCCAGGTGATTCATTAACTTAGTTGTTTTATTAAACAAAACACAAGTCCTTAGACTTAGAATATTTTCCCATAGTGTGAATATATTTTCCACCCATGTTTTCTAATAGCTAGGCTAAGCTCTATAGTAGTAGGAATCTTTGACTTAGGAAAATCCTACTAGGGATTCATCTACTAGGTTTTCTTATAGCAAGGTCTATACTTGGCAAAATCCATGCAAGTTTTATTTAGAGAAAAAAAAATCACTAATGCATAGTGAAAGTAATGGGACAAAAAGTATGAAGCATCACTTGCCTTTTTGGAAGGGAATGGTGGTTCACTCCTTGATATTGCTAGTCTCACACTTTCTAACTTCACTACAAGTCAATCAAGTAGACACAAAATCAACTAGCATTCCAAACCAATAAATCAATCAAACAATTTAACACATACAAACCAATGGGATCTAAGTCATGCATGGGAGCATGCACAAGATAGTTTTATTTTGCAAAGAGGGTCTCTATTGGGTTTCTAAACTTTGTAAGATCCAAATTGGTCATTTACCAAAGTGGCAAAGTCATTAGCAAGAGGGTTTTGTCCAAAAACCATTTTTAAATCCATTCATCATTTTTTTGTGGTGAAAAATGTTTTTATCAAAACAAAACCTTTTAAGTTTTTCACCAAATGAGTTGCTATTGCAAACTTGGTGTTTTGGGTCAGTAGGTTTGGTCTAAACCATTTTCCCAAAGTTTTTACTCAAAATCATTTTCATAACAAAAACCATTATTTTCATTTGGCTAAAAATGACTAAGTCAAGTAATCCATCCTAAATCTTACCAAAATCATTTTTAACACCAAGGGTTGGTTCCTAGGGTCAGTAAGGTCACAAAAAACATTTTGCAAAAGTTTTAACCCTAAATTCAATTTTAAACAATTTTTACATCCTTAACAAGCATACAAATGTTTCTGCAATTTCAAACAAGCTAACAGATACTATTTGATAAATCAAGGGAATGGTTGGCTAGGTCTTGTTTTCCTGAATCCAACGACATAAAATTTGTAATTTTTGGACGTGTGGATCCAAAGTTACAAGGGTTTGAAGTTTGCAAATAAATCTGATTCAAAAATTCTTTTAAACAGATTCTAGTGCCACGCGGCAGTGTCTTACTGGACGGTACCGCTTCGCGCGGATTAGCGTTGCGGTGCGTTGGATCTCACCGATCATGTGGTCCAGAGTGCGTAACTCTTCGCGGCTAAGTGGTTTAATCCTGCTCGCTCAATCCAGATCGAACGGTTGTCATCGCACTGACCAAACTCGGGCGGCGCAGCGACGGTCACTGGCGGCGGCAAGGTCAGACGGCGGCGGCGCTGGCGAAATAGGACGCGAGGAAGAGGGGGAGGATGCTCACCAGGTTTAGGAGGTCACGACGATGCTCAACGTGCCGATGGTTCCACGAGGGGCGCTCTGGTCCGATGTGGATTGCTCGCCGGAGTAGGTGGCGGCGTCGGGCGCGTCAGGTGGTCGTCGTGTGCTGTGCTGTGGTTCACTCCAAGGCATAACGAAAACGTAGTTAGATGCGCAGGACCAAGGCAAGGTTGTGTGCGTGAACGAGAGATGAAGGGGCGGTCTGGTTCACCTGGAAGTCGTCGTCGGAGAAGAACTAGTCGCGGCGGCGTTCAGAAGCTCGTCATAGCCGAAGCTCTGGTGCGCCCGCGGTTGAGAGGAGGGTGCTGGGAGATGCGTCTGGGAGTGGGGAAACTGCTAGGGTGCTCGGGAAGGTAGGAGGTGGCGCGCACTGGCCTGAATTAGCCGGAGACAGTGGTCGGAACAGAGGAGCTCGAGGAGGAATTGGGGCGGCCTGGTGGCGTGATTGAGGGAGGAGTCGGAGGGGAATGAAGAAGGGGCACTGGTGTTTTATCGAGCATGGTCAAGGCGAGGTAAAGGCCCGGCATTATGATGAATTGAAGCCGCGGGATTGCTGCAGGAAACGGCGACGAGGGAGGGGAGAAGGGGTCGTGCGGGTGGGGAGGAAGAACAGGAGGAATGGGGTCCGCTGGTCAGTGGGAAAAGAAACGAGGGGGAGGTCCACCGGTCAGTGACTTAACGGGTTGCTTCTGTGGTGAGGAAAAACGGTTCGGGGGAGAGGGTAGATGGGCTGGACTGGGCTGGGGTGGGCTTTAGCTGGGCTGGTCGTTTTACTCTTTTTTTTCTGTTTGCTTTGTTTTATCTTTTTCTATTTTCTATTTTCTGATTTGAATTTCATCCAACTATTCAAGCATTCAAATAATTCAAACAATTCAACAATTGTAATGAGATTTTGGTTCTGTTTATCAATATAACCAATCTCAAAATAAAATAATATTTTTATTCATTTTTAGGATCTATTTAATAATTAAATAAAATAGCCCTTTAGTTATTTAATCAAAGACAGGGTTTGATTTATTTAATACTAAAATCTCCATTTGAAATCCAAATATTTTGAAAACCAAATCAGTAGGTTTTATTTAAGAAAATAAAATACTTAGAAAACTTATTTAAAGTAATTTAATAAGTTTTGATGTTTAAATTAAAATGATAAAACCTTTTATTTAAATAAAATTTGATATTAAATCCTTATTAATTTATTTAAATTAACCTTTGTTATTTTTATTCAAAACAAAATGTTTTATTTTCAAAAGCTTGGGCAAGGTTTAATTTGGCTTTATAAAATAATCTTTTATTTATAAATCCACCTTTTCTTTTGAAAATCAAATCTGTTATTAAAAGGTTCCAAAATAGTAATTCCAAAACATTTTAACTTCCTTTAATAAATGTTTAACCTTTTAAATCCTTTTAGGATTTTATTTAATCCAAATAGATTTGAAGTTCCATTTAATTTCAAAAAGTTTCTTCTGGCCCTGAAAATCAAACAAAGTTTTATTTTATTCATTTATTTTCACATTACAAGATTTGGAAAATCTTGGGATGTGACAGGCTACCACCCTTAAAATAAATCTCGTCCCGAGATTTGGGGAGGCTAGGGTTACAAGTAGGCTCAAAACAACCAGGGTACTACCACCCTTAAGAAAAAAATTCAAACAAAAATTACACATTGTCCTTCTTGGGATCCTGGGAAAACTTCTCATGGCAAACATTTGCATTGAGTCCTTGGTTTCCATTCTTGATTCATGGGCCAAGGTTGAGTTTCTCCATAGGCTTGTTCAACTTGTTCTTCATCTTCTCTGGACAGTTGCTTGCATAATGTCCTGGATTCTTGCAGTTGAAGCAGTGGATATCCTTGAGTTCTTTACGTGGCTCTTGTGGACAAGTTGCTACATAGTGGCCTAACTCTTTGCAGTTGTTGCACACCACTTGGTCCATTCCCTTATTTTTCTTGTTCTCTGGGCACTCACTGGAGTAGTGTCCCATTTCCTTACATTTACGGCATTGCACAAGGTGCATGTCCTGTCTTGGTTTCTTGGGTTTCTTTGATCCTTTGAAGTAGGTTGTCTTGTTTGGAGGTATAAGTGGTCCTTTTCCTTTGGTAGATTTGGATCCTTCTTGTTTCCTTTGTTCCACCATGGCATAGATGGGGCATTGTATAGGGACATGGTCGTTTCCTTCACAAAGGTAACAAGTAGCTTGAGAGGTGGGACATTGTCCAACAGGATGATTTTCTTCACAGTTAGGGCATTGTCCTTCATGCTCCTTGGAAGTGTGATCCTTGTCTCCACAAATAATGCAAGCTGGGGCTCCATCTAGAGCAACATTCTTGTCATCCTTGTTATCATAAACTCCTTTGGGATAGTTTTCTTCCATGCTGATCATTTGATTAATCACCTTAAGCATCAGTTGGGATTGTTCTTCCAGAAACCTTTGCAGTGCTGGATCCTTATCACTATTGTTGGCTATGAACTGAGCTGTCAGTTGGTTCAACTGGTGTTGAGTTGCTATGAGCTCTTTCATGTTGTCAGCTTGGTTGGTGTTGGTGTCATCAACCTTGGAATCCTTTGGAGTAGTCATCTGTTTGGGTTGAAGGGAGGTTAGAATAGGCAAGATATTTCTAAGGACTCAATTCTAATCACACACATCATATTTCACACAAGCAATGTGCATGCAATCACAACCAAACATTTCACACAAAACAGAGTTCAAGCACATACTTAGTCAACAAAATATTTTTGTTACACCACATAGGTTGGTGTGTTTTGACTTAACTAAAATATGGTGGTCCATCTACTTGTGATCTTTCCATCCTTCTTGGTTGCTTCTTCTTACTTGGGATCATGGTTTCCTTGAGAAAAACTCTTGGTTGCAATACTTCAAATGATGTAGGCTCCTTCTAACTTTTGCATTCCCTCAGTCTCTAAATCTTGAGCAAGTTTTCCTTGTCTCACTTGTAGTCCTTAGTGATATCCAAGTTGGAAGTATTTGGAGAACATGCTGAAGATGTTGAAGTCATTAGAGTTGAAGAAGTTGAAGTCATTAGAGTTGAAGATGTTGAAGAAGTCCTTTGCACATGGTGTAGTCTTTGGCCATGGGGTAGGTTTTTCCATCAAGTTGAAGTAGAAGAGATGTAGAGTTGAAACCAAAATGGTTTGAGGAAAGAGTTTACAAGATTGTTTGTAAATAAGTTTTGGAACAAAACAACTCCTATTTTTCTAAGGGTTTTTGTCCAATCCTAGGTTTACAAATCCTACAGGCAACACAATGCTCTGATACCATCTGTAAGGGGTCCCAATCTTTAATAAGACAGAGCCCCCTGTGTTTACAATGCTAGTCCCTAGATCAATAGCTAGCATCCACAGTAAAGATGTAATATCAAGAAACAAAGGTCATAATATAACTTTATAACCAGGAATAACATAAGTTTATTACATCAAACGTAGCTCATTTGGCTATTACATTACATTGCAGCGGAATCACTATAAGTATGGGTCCTTCATCTTCAAAGTGCCACAGGCAGATGTTGGTTGTAGACTTTGTAATCCTAATCAATCAATCTTCACTAAAAACAATCAAACCTGCAACATACAAGTTACAGCCACAAAGGGTCAATACATTTGAATTGTATTGGCAAGTGATACTATAAAAGTATAGTGGAGTGTATCATCTATATGCATTTGGCTAAGTGGAGTTGAGGCTTGCATTGCTCAAAATAGATTTTTCCTTATCATTTGAAAATACTATGTTTTGCTTGGCAAAAACGTTTTCTCAATCAAAGAATTGAAGATCCTTCAAGGCATCTCTCAATCAAAGATTGAAGATTTCAAACAGCCCTTGTTCAAACCACAAATTTTAACTTAGAAATTTGAATGATGAGATTCTTGATTGCTTCCATGTCTTGAGGCTCAAATTGTCCTTTACCAGGGACATGGCTAAGTACTTAGATTTTACACTCTGCAGAGGTGGTGCACTTTCCCCACAAGACTTGGTTTACCAAGACAAGATCTTTCAGAAGCCTTCCCTTAGACCAAAATGGACGCGCTCCAACCTATCAAACACTACCACCCACTGTCCATATGGCTAAGTTATTGCAACCTATATGATCATGGCAGAGCCCATATTGCCAAGTGGTTGCACTTGAAGCTTCTCAACATTTGACATCTCAAATCTCTTTGTTCCTGGGTGGCCATCCACAAGTGAGATACACAATCCAAGTCCATGGCCTTGTGAACCACTCAACCAAACACCACCAAGCTATCCCATTCCACCCAGGTGATTCATTAACTTAGTTGTTTTATTAAACAAAACACAAGTCCTTAGACTTAGAATATTTTCCCATAGTGTGAATATATTTTCCACCAATGTTTTATAATAGCTAGGCTAAGCTTGATAGTAGTAGGAATCTTTGACTTAGGAAAATCCTACTAGGGATTCATCTACTAGGTTTTCTTATAGCAAGGTCTATACTTGGCAAAATCCATGCAAGTTTTATTTAGAGAAAAAAAATCACTAATGCATAGTGAAAGTAATGGGACAAAAAGTATGAAGCATCACTTGACTTTTTGGAAGGGAATGGTGGTTCACTCCTTGATATTTCTAGTCTCACACTTTCTAACTTCACTACAAGTCAATCAAGTAGACACAAAATCAACTAGCATTCCAAACCAATAAATCAATCAAACAATTTAACACATACAAACCAATGGGATCTAAGTCATGCATGGGAGCATGCACAAGATAGTTTTATTTTGCAAAGAGGGTATCTATTGGGTTTCTAAACTTTGTAAGATCCAAATTGGTCATTTACCAAAGTGGCAAAGTCATTAGCAAGAGGGTTTTGTCCAAAAACCATTTTTAAATCCATTCATCATTTTTTTGTGGTGAAAAATGTTTTTATCAAAACAAAACCTTTTAAGTTTTTCACCAAATGAGTTGCTATTGCAAACTTGGTGTTTTGGGTCAGTAGGTTTGGTCTAAACCATTTTCCCAAAGTTTTTACTCAAAATCATTTTCATAACAAAAACCATTATTTTCATTTGGCTAAAAATGACTAAGTCAAGTAATCCATCCTAAATCTTACCAAAATCATTTTTAACACCAAGGGTTGGTTCCTAGGGTCAGTAAGTTTACAACAAACCATTTTGCAAAAGTTTTAACCCTAATTTCAATTTTAAACAATTTTTACATCCTTAACAAGCATACAAATGTTTCTGCAATTCCAAACAAGCTAACAGATACTATTTGATAAATCAAGGGCATGGTTGGCTAGGTCTTGTTTTCCTGAATCCAACGACATAAAATTTGTAATTTTTGGACGTGTGGATCCAAAGTTACAAGGGTTTGAAGTTTGCAAATAAATGTGATTCAAAAATTCTTTTAAACAGATTCTAGTGCCACGCGACAGTGTCTTACTGGACGGTACCGCTTCGCGCGGATTAGCGTTGCGGTGCGTTGGATCTCACCGATCGTGTGGTCCAGAGTGCATAACTCTTCGCGTCTAAGTGGTCTAATCCTGCTCGCTCAATCCAGATCGAACGGTTGTCATCGCACTGACCAAACTCGGGCGGCGCAGCGACGGTCGCTGGCGGCGGCGAGGTCAGACGGCGGCGGCGCTGGCGAAATAGGACGCGAGGAAGAGGGGGAGGATGCTCACCGGGTTTAGGAGGTCACGGCGATGCTCAACGTGCCGATGGTTCCACGAGGGGCGCTCTGGTCCGATGTGGATTGCTCGCTGGAGTAGGTGGCGGCGTCGGGCGCGTCAGGTGGTCGTCGTGTGCTGTGCTGTGGTTCACTCCAAGGCATAACGAAAACGCAGTTAGATGCACAGGACCAAGGCAAGGTTGTGTGCGTGAACGAGAGATGAAGGGGCGGTTTGGTTCACCTGGAAGTCGTCGTCGGAGAAGAACTAGTCGCGGCGGCGTTCAGAAGCTCGTCATAGCCGAAGCTCTGGTGCACCCGCGGTTGAGAGGAAGGTGCTGGGAGATGCGTCTGGGAGTGGGGAAACTGCTAGGGTGCTCGGGAAGGTAGGAGGTGGCGCGCACTGGCCTGAATTGGCCGGAGACAGTGGTCGGAACAGAGGAGCTCGAGGAGGAATTGGGGCGGCCTGGTGGCGTGATTGAGGGAGGAGTCGGAGGGGAAATGAAGAAGGGGCGCTGGTGTTTTATCGAGCATGGTCAAGGCGAGGTAAAGGCCCGGCATTATGATGAATTGAAGCCGCGGGATTACTGCAGGAAACGGCGACGAGGGAGGGGAGAAGGGGTCGTGCGGGTGGGGAGGAAGAACAGGAGGAGTGGGGTCCGCTGGTCAGTGGGAAAAGAAACGAGGGGGAGGTCCACCGGTCAGTGACTTAACGGGTTGCTTCTGTGGTGAGGAAAAACGGTTCGGGAGAGGGTAGATGAATTTGGATCACTGGGTGGGCTTTAATGGGCTGGTCGTTTACTCTTATTTTTTTCTGTTTGCTTTGTTTTATCTTTTTCTATTTTCTATTTTCTGATTTGAATTTCATCCAACTATTCAAGCATTCAAATAATTCAAACAATTCAACAATTGTAATGAGATTTTGGTTCTGTTTATCAATATAACCAATCTCAAAATAAAATAATATTTTTATTCATTTTTAGGATCTATTTAATAATTAAATAAAATAGCCCTTTAGTTATTTAATCAAAGATAGGGTTTGATTTATTTAATAAAATCTCCATTTGAAATCCAAATATTTTGAAAACCAAATCAGTAGGTTTTATTTAAGAAAATAAAATACTTAGAAAACTTATTTAAAGTAATTTAATAAGTTTTGATGTTTCAATTAAAATGATAAAACCTTTTATTTAAATAAAATTTGATATTAAATCCAAATTAACCTTTGTTATTTTTATTCAAAACAAAATGTTTTATTTTCAAAAGCTTGGGCAAGGTTTAATTTGGCTTTATAAAATAATCTTTTATTTATAAATCCACATTTTCTTTTGAAAATCAAATCTGTTATTAAAAGGTTCCAAAATAGTAATTCCAAAACATTTTAACTTACTTTAATAAATGTTTAACCTTTTAAATCCTTTTAGGATATTATTTAATCCAAATAGATTTGAAATTCCATTTAATTTCAAAAAGTTTCTTCTGGCCCTGAAAATCAAACAAAGTTTTATTTTATTCATTTATTTTCACATTACAAGATTTGGAAAATCTTGGGATGTGACACCTCCGAAGAAATTGCGCTAACATTTTATGTGTGTTAATTAACGTTATTTGTTATAAGTGACCCTGGCCCCACCTAAATAAACCTGGCAGCAGTGATCAGTGACCCTGGCCCCACCTAAATTTACCACCGGCGAATTCTCCCCAAACCGCCGGGGGTAGCACGGGCTAGACCGCCTGCCAGTGACCCAAGCTTTATCACCGACGCCTTTGTGGAAACGCCAGGGGTAATACCTGTGGGTCCTGCCCGTCAGTTCGATCCCCACCCAGATTAGAGAGACCCGTCCCCGTCCCCGTCTCAGATCAGATCGACCCCACCCGTCCCCGTCTAGGTTAGATCGGCGCGCGCCCGTCCCAGTCGACCCGCCGCCGTCCACCATCTGCGAGGTAAGTCCCCCCGCCCCCTCTCCCCTCCCTTCCTCTCTCCCCCTCGCCCTCCACTACCTAACCCTCGCTCTCCACCTTGCAGGAGCCCGTGGATGGAGCCGCCCCCGTTGACTCGCCGTCGTCCACCGTCAGCGAGGTGAGTCCCTCTGGCCCCCTCTCCCCTTCCTTCCTCTCTCCCCCTCGCCCTCCACTACCTAACCCTCGCTCTCCACCTCGCAGGAGCCCGTGGACAGAGCCCCCCCGATCGACCCGCCGCCATAGCAAGGTGAGTCCCCCCAGCCCCCTCTCCCCTCCCTTCCTCTCTCCCCCTCGCCCTCCACTACCTAACCCTCGCTCTCCACTTTGCAGGAGCCCGTGGACGGAGCCCGGAGGAGGAGGAGTAGGACCCCGTGGAGAAGGAGACCACCGTGGAGGAGGCCTGGAGGAGTAGGAAACCACCGTCGCCATTGCCGTCCTCGTCCCCGTCCACCCGTCCCCATCTCAGATCATTGACAACCAGGTACACCGCTTTTCTTCACTCCTCTCTTACTCCCTTACTGCCACTGTAGGATCCCTAATTAGGGTTTCTCCCCTGTTGTCTTAGCAATGGCTCTCTGTAATATGTCCAATGTTGTTGTTGAGCATGTTTTGCTCAACAACATTTATGTCCTATGCTTTCTTGAATTCCAACAGTCAGATACTATGATGTTAATTTCAATGGATCTCATAT
The DNA here is from genome assembly GCA_030063025.1 of Avena longiglumis. Lineage (NCBI taxonomy): Eukaryota > Viridiplantae > Streptophyta > Magnoliopsida > Poales > Poaceae > Avena > Avena longiglumis. The sequence goes on from CP125978.1 coordinate 402,192,671, forward strand.
TATTCTTAGGCAATGTAACATCCCAGCATTAGAGCTTAGAAATAAGCTGAACACAGATGTGTGCATTGCATTCATGCATAGAAAATCTGAATAATTTTCGCGCTTTTAAATAAAAACTTGTCAAAGTGATTGAAGCTTCTCTTAACTTGATGGAATTGAAGTAGATCATCAAGTTGACTGCGATAAGTTTCAATATGACCTTTGCTAAAACCTTATTTTGGGTAAACATGATTTGATCTAAGGGTAGATCAAATGTAATAAAATTCAAACCCAATACATTACTTAATGATTTATATTTGATCCTTAGGTGATCATATCATAGTATTCATTATAATCACTCATGAATACCAAATTATAAATATAACACAAATAATAAGAATGTAACAACTATATCTTAATATCATCTACTTATACCATGAGTATCATGGAAATACCTAACTTTAACTCTCTAGTGAGATTGAGTAGGAAAGAAACCAAAGTCAAGATCATTCACCATATATCTTTCTTTCCATATCAATCCTTATTATCTCTATTGAATCCTATCCTTATATTTGTTGTTCATCAATATTGAGTAATCAACTATTGATTCACCTATTCTTAACCTATCAATTCTTGACCTATAACTCTGGTCCTTATTATAGCATTCACTTAAGGCTTATAAATAAAGAAGTAAGAAGAGGTAAATAGTGTAAGATCCCTCCTTTGTAAAGGAAAAGCATCCCTGTGATTGCAATGCTAGTCCCTGGATCATTGCTAGCATCCACAGTTTAAGATGAAGTACACAGATACAAAGGTCATTTATTACATCCATTCCAGAGATAACATAGTCTTTACAACTCAAGGCCACAGGCCTAATACAAGAGTTTGAATAAGTAAATAAATATAAGTCTTCATCTTCATGTGCCACAGGCAAACATGTTGAGTGTAGACTCATGACACCTAATTCTCATCAGAGTAACCTGCAACATCACAAGTTACAGCCACAGTGGGTCAATACTTTGGAATAGTATTGGCAAGTGATACCTTAGTAAATTTTAAGTGGACTATATTACTATATGCAACTTGGCTAAGTGCAGCTTGGCTTGCTTGCTCAAAATAGGTTTTTCCTATTAGTTGAAATCACTAAGATTTTCTTTGTCAAAACTTTTCCCAAGAAACCATCAATAGACATTGAGGTCCTTCACCCTTGTTCACCCACAAGTTTTACTTAGAAGTTGGAGTGATGAGATTCTTGATGGCTTCCATGTCTTCATGCTCAAGTTGTCCATTGCCATGGACTTGGCTAAGTACTTAGATTTTTCCATCTGCAGAGGTTGTGCACTTTCCCCACCAGACTTGGTTTCACCAAGACAGGACCTTTCAGAAGCCTTCCCTTAGCCAAATGGACGTGTTCCAACCTATCATCCCACTACCACCATCTGTCCAAATGACTAAGTTCTAGCAACCTATGTGATCCGTGAGGCCCATATTGCCAAGTGGCTGCACTAGAAGCTTCTCAACACTTGGCCTCTAAAATCCCTTTGTTCCTGGGTGGCTTTCCACAAGTGAGATACACAAGGTAAACCATAGCCATGGGCCTTGTGTAACCACTCAACCAAAAACCACCAATCAAGTCCCATTCCACCCAGGTGATTCATTGACTTAGTTGTTTTATTAAGAAAAACATAAGTCCATAGACTTAGAAATATTTTCATCATAGCATGTATATATTTTACCAACCCTTGTTTGCTACTAGCTAGGCTAAGCATGGCATAGATAGTAACTTAAATTAGAAATTCCCTAGCAATTCTACAACTACTTAGGATTTCCCAACATAGCATTTGGCCAAATAGTAACATGCAAGACTTAGAAAAATATTTCTAATGCTTGTATGAAAATATAGGGATAGTAATATGCATGAAGTACCACTTGCCTTGGTAGTTGGGAGAGTAGCACTCTTCACAATCACAATCACTAGCACCAAAGTCTACACAAATAATGGTAGCACAAAATTACACACAATTCATATACAAACATAAATATATGCATGCATGCAAAATGCTAAGTGATGATTTTTAAAACCCAACCAAGCAAGTGCATAGTACTGAATCATAAACAAGTCAAAAACTTGCTAAACCAAGTTTATTTGACACTAAAACAATTTCCTAAACAATTCATATACTTAAAATAGTCCTAAACAAGTTTATGCAAATAACGTCATTTTAACAGAAGCTAAACACTAAACACATTTCGTAAACAGAAAGGGCTTGTCTTCCTGATTCCAACGGTATAAAATTTGCCAAAATCTAATGTGGGAATCAAAAGTTATAGCTAAATCAAATTTGGATTCAAATCTGTTTTCAAATTCTGTTTTTAAACAAACCCTAGCCACGCGTCTGTTTCCTATTGGCCCGTACCGGTTCGGGCGGATCGATCGACGCAGATCGTTGGATCTAAGTAAACGTGCACGGCTCAGATCTAGCGTACCGCTTCGCTTAAGTGATTCTATTACGCGCGTTGGATCTAGATCCAACGGTTTTTGATCAAATGACCAAGTTACGGCGACGCGGCGGCGGCGGCGCTCTGCGATGGAGGTGCCGGTGTTCTAGGTCGCTCGGGGAGGGGAGAGTGTGCTCACCTGAATCACAGTGACGAGGCGAAGCTCAACGTGGCGGTGGCTTGGCAAGGGCCTGGCGGCTGTTGGAGCTCGTCGGAGTTGTGCACAGCGTCGGGTAGTTGCTGTCGCAGTCGTTGCCGAGGTTTCGCGTCGCCCTAGCACAAACCAGATGGATTAGGAGACACGCAAGACAGTGGCGAACAACCTCGTATGCAAGAGGGGGCACGGGGCGCTCGGAGCTTACCGCAATTGGTCACCGGAGTTGAGGGGGTCGTCTGACTCGTGTGGTCGCCGACATTGCCGAGGATCTGGATGTTCCTAGCATGCACCAGAGGGGTCAGGAGATGCGCATGGTCGCGGAGATCGTACTAGCAAGTTTAGGTAGCAAGGGGCGACGGGGTCTTACCGGAATATCTCGCCGGAGATCGTCGGAGCTGCGGCAGTGCAACGCGAAATAGGGGCAGCCTGGTGGCGAGAAGAGAGTGCAGTGTGGGGGGAAATGACCGCGAGGGGGAGAGGTTCTTATAGCCGGAGCGGGGCGTGGAGTTACTCGTGGAATCAAGGGGATTTAACACGGCAGTGACTGCGGCGAGTAACGACGGCGAGAGCGGCGCAGGCGCGCGTGATTGACGAAGACGACGACGGGGTCACGGGTCCACCTGTCAGCGGAATAAACTGAAGGGAGGTGGGGTCCTGGCGTCAGTGACTCCGCGGGTGCGTCTGCGTGTGCGAGAGAGAGAGAGGTGGCCCGGGTGGGCTAGCTGGGCCGGTTTTGCTGTTGGGCTAGAATAGGAGCGCCGGCCTTTTTCTTTTTCTTTAATCCTTTTCTATTTCTGAATTGATTTTCTGGATTGAGTTTCAAATGAATTCAAACTCTTTTTGAATTCAAATCTTTTCTGGATTTTTGCAGTGTGCAACAGTCACAAAACTTGGCATAAAACCATGTGGTCACTTTGAGTTGGCTTGGTCATTTTTGAAAAAAAAACAAAATAACTGGGATATTGCACTTGGTTTGCAAATGTTTGAAAATGGTTTTTGAAACCATCCATTTTGTAAAATTTTGTTCAAATTCCACACTCAATCCAATCAACAAGGAAGCAAACAAACTTGGTTTTAAAACACTAAGCTCTCAAATGAGGATGGTCATTTGATTTAAGTTTGCTCACATAAAATGATAGCACTATGTGCTTCTGTTTTCTTGAAATGAGTTTGAAATTGATCTCAATTCTATATGCATGCATGAATTATATGCAATCTTTTAAATCATGATTTTAGGGATGTTACAAATCTAACCCCCTTAAGGTGAATCTCGCCCTCGAGATTCGGATTGGCTAGCAAATAGGTGAGGGTGGTCTTTCCGAAGATCATCTTCTCTTTCCCATGTTGCTTCCTCTTCGGAATGATGATTCCACTGCACTTTGCAAAACTTGATAGTCTTAGTCCTCGTGACTCTTTCTGCAGTTTCAAGAATCTTGATAGGTTTCTCTTCATAAGTGAGATCACTTTCTAGTTGAACTTCTTCCAAAGGTATAGTATCCTTCAAAGAAGTTGCTTCCATTTATGGATGACATTTCTTAAGCTAACTCACATGAAACACATTATGGACAGCTGACAGAGATTCTAGCAATTCAATTTCATAGGAAACTTCACCTTTGCGACTCAAAATCTTGAATGGCCCAACATATCTTGGTGCCAATTTTCCTTTGACTCCGAATCTTTTCACTCCTCGAAGTGGTGACACTCTAAGATAGGCTCTATCACCAACTTCGTAGGTGACTTCTCTACGCTTAGGATCTGCGTAGCTTTTTTGTCGGGACTGTGCTATCTTCAACCTGTCCTTAACCAATTTGACCTTCTCTTCGGCTTCTTTGATAACATCTGGCCCGAATAAACTTCTTTCTCCCACACCATTCCATAACAATGGGGTGGTACATTTTATTCCGTAGAGAAACTCAAACGGTGCCATCTCAATGCTGGCTTGATAGCTGTTGTTGTAAGAAAATTCTGCGTAAGGCAGACTTTCATCCCAACTGGCCCCATAGTCTAGGGCACATGCCCTCAACATGTCTTCGAGAATCTGATTAGTCCTTTCTGTTTGTCCATCGGTTTGAGGATGAAAAGCAGTGCTAAATTCCAACCTCGTTCCCAAGGACTCATGTAACTGTCTCCAAAAATGGGAGGTGAATTGGGTTCCCCTATCCGACACAATACTCTTGGGCACTCCATGTAGACATACAATTCTACTCATGTAGATTTTGGCTAACTTAGCACTTGTATAGGTTGTCTTCACGGGTATGAAATGAACCACTTTAGTTAGGCGATCCACTACTACCCAAATAGAATCGTATCCTGACCGGGTCCTTGGTAATCCGGTAATGAAATCCATACCAATCTTGTCCCACTTCCAATCAGGAATAGGTAGTGTTTGAAGCAAACCCGCTGGTTTCTGATGCTCTGCTTTCACTCTACTACACACATCACACAAAGCAATATGTTCGGCGATGTTCTTCTTGAGATTATTCCACCAAAATCTTTCTTTCATGTCCATGTACATTTTGGTGTTACCCGGATGAATGGAATACGGAGAGTTATGTGCTTCTTGCAAAATCAGTTTCCGCAGTTCCGGGTCTTGTGGAACACAGATACGTTTCCCATGCCATAGACTACCCTGTTCGTCTTCATGGAATCCTTTGGATTTTCCCAAGCCAATCTTTCCTTTAATCTCTTCAATTTCATTATCAATCTTCTAGGCTTCCTTGATCTTGTCCAACAAAGTGGGTTGAACATCCAAAGACATGAGATGTCCTTCAGGCACAATCTCCAATCCGAGTTTTCTAAATTGGGTACACAGATCATCTGGCAATTATCCTTTGGTAAGGCCATTCACAAATACCTTACGACTTAGAGCATCTGCTACAACATTCGCTTTACCGGGGTGGTATTGCAAACTTAAGTCATAGTCCTTGATAAGTTCTAGCCATCTTCTTTGTCTCATATTAATTTCCTTCTGAGTGAAGATATACTTCAAACTTTTGTGATCTGTGAACACTTCACAACGCTTTCCCAAAAGATAATGTCTCCATGTTTTGAGTGCATGGACAACAGAGGCTAACTCTAAATCATGAGTAGGATAGTTTACCTCATGAGTTTTGAGTTGTCTCGAGGCATAAGCCACAACTTTACCGTCTTGCATAAGTACTGCACCCAAACCTTGATGAGATGCATCACAATATACTTGGAAATCTTTTTCCAAGTCTGGCAGACACAAAACTGGTGCTGTCACAAGTCTCTTCTTCAATTCCTGAAAGCTGCGTTCACAACCTTCAGACCAAGCAAACTTCTTGTCTTTCTTTAACAATTCAGTCATGGGCTTAGATACCTTAGAGAAATTCTCAATGAACCTTCTGTAGTAACTTGCTAAGCCAAGGAAACTACGAACCTCTTTCACGGATTTGGGAGATTCCCATTCAGTCACAGCTGAAACCTTAGCAGGATCAACTGCTACACCATCTTTCGTCATAACATGACCAAGAAAACCAACTTCCTCCAACCAGAACTCACACTTGCTGAATTTGGCATAAAGTTTATGCTCTCTCAATTTCTCAAGTATCAAACATAAGTGTCCTTCATGCTCTTCTTTGCTCTTGGAATAGACTAAGATGTCATCGATGAAAACGACAACAAACTTGTCAAGGAATTCCACGAACACCTTGTTCATCATGTTCATGAAGTATGCTGGAGCATTTGTCAGGCCAAAAGGCATTACGGTATACTCATACAATCCATACCTTGTAGTGAATGCTGTTTTAGGTATGTCTTGTTCTCTTATCTTGAGTTGAAAATAGCCTGACCGGAGATCAATCTTTGAGAACACACATGCTCCTTCAAGCTGATCAAACAAGTCATTGATTCTAGGCAAAGGATATTTGTTCTTGATAGTTACCTCGTTGAGTGAACGGTAATCTATGCATAACCTTTGACTTCTATCTTTCTTCTCCACAAACAAGACTGGGGCTCCCCAATATGAAGAACTTGGTTGAATAAATCCTTTCTGCAAATGTTCTCCAAGTTGCTTCTTGAGTTCTTTCAGTTCATCAACTGACATTTTATATGGTCTCTTTCCTATTGGTCTAGACCCTGGTACCAAATCTATAAGAAATTCCACTTCTCTATCGGGTGTCATTCCCGGTAATTCTTCCGGAAACACATCCGGATACTCACTCATGATTGGCACACTGTCCATGCTAACCCCCTTAAGAGAATTAAGCATACTCCTTTTTGCTTCAAAACTGGTTTTGAATCTGATCCTTTTATTTTCTGGAGTTGTGAGTGAGACAGTATGGTTGGCACAATATATCACTCCTTTGTACTTAGTCATCCAGTCCATTCCCAGAATGACATCCGATCCTTGGGAGTTTAGAATTATCAAGTTAACGGGAAACTTATACTTCCCAAATTCTATGACTAGATCATGACATCCCGAATTCACTATCATTTCTCCACCAGGAGAACTTACTTTTATAGGACACCCAATAGTTTCTACGGGTAGTTCATTTCTTTCAACAAATGCTCTTGATATGAATGAATGAGATGCACAAGATCAAAGAGTACAAATCTGGAATAGAATTGAGTCGAACTTACCAAAGACATCAGGCTCCTCATAGACCTCCTCCACATTGATGTGGTTCACCTGTCCTTTCTGGAAAGGATTGGGCTTGATAGGTCCTTCAACTTTCTTTTCAGGGCACTCATTTGCATAATGCCCCATCTTCTTGCATTTGAAGCATTCAACCTGACTGATGTCTCTCTTAACAGGCTGACTTCCACTTCCACTTCCATTACCACTATGGTGGCTCTTATGTCCACTCTTGTGGTTCTTGTACTTGTCATGACTACGATGATGCTTGTTGTCATGACGGTTGTGGTTGTGGTGCTTGTTGAATTTCCCATGCTTGTGGGATCCTGAGCTTCCACTGTCATCATAATGAGATCGTTTGTGAGACGATCCCGAGCTGTGCTTGTCGGAGTGCTTCCTCTTTCTACTCTCAACTTGCTTCATTTTGTTCTCCAAAATAGCAGCCTTGTCACAGAGCGACTGATAAGTGGGAACATATGCCACAGCCAATTGCAGATTCAGCTCATCATTCAAGCCTTCCAGAAATTTTTCCTTTCTCTTGGCATCTGTTTCAACTTCATCCGGTGCATAACGCGCCAGATTCTTGAACTCCTCAATGTATTCAGCCACGCTGCAGTGGCGTTGCTTCAGATTGTGGAACTCCTTCTTTTTCATACTCATCACTCCTGATGAGATATGAGCAGTGCGAAAGCCATCCTCAAAGATAGCCCATGTCACTTCATCTATGGGAGTGGTGATCTGGAAGTTGTCCCACCAAGTGGCGGCTGGCCCTTCCAGATGTCTTGCCGTCGACCTTTTCAAAGATCCGTGACACGGTTACCAAGTCCTTGTTTACTGAGCGTAGCCAATCATTGGCCACGATGGGATTAGTCGTTCCTGAGAACTTTGCTGGCCTCAGTCTCAAGAATCTGGTAAGCATATCAAAGCCCGGAGGGTTGTTGTTGTTATTATTATTGTTGTTGTTGTTGTTGTTGTTATTGTTTTGGTTCTGGATGAATGTTGTCATCATCTGCATCAGTTGTGTTTGAGCAGTCATCATTTGCTGCATTTCGAGAGTGATGTTGTTGTTGTTGGGGTTGGGGTTTGCACGACGGGGAGGCATCTGTGGTTTGTTCAAATAGAGATAAGAATGAGATACCCATAGATGCTTTCATGCACATTACATCACATAAGCAAACACATAGCATGCAACACAAAGATAAAATTTCAACAACAGAATAACAAGTTCACAAAGTAAAACACACAAGTAGCAAGCCATCCACATGTCGGATGGTCCAATAACAAGTATGATAATAAAAGATAAACGAGTAGTCAAGTCTACTCATCGGCATCAATCTCCTCCTCGACAAAAGTAAGACCTGCGTTCTCCATCGCGGTCTTGTTCTCCTCAATGCTAGTGGTCAAGGACTCTATCTTGGCCTTGAGAGCCCTCTTCTGGGAACGAAGCCTCTCAATCACCGACTGCTGCTGCTCTAGCTCGAAGTCCTTGGACTGCAGTTCTTCAGTCATGTCCCGGATCTTCTTGTTCCTATCCTGGACACGCTTCTCCTGACTCTTGATCTTCCTGTCCTGGGTCTCGAACTTCGCCTCCATTTCCTTGACTATCTCGTCTTGCTGCGCGAAGAGCTTGTCCTTCTCGCGAAGGTGCACCTGGAGCTCATCGTTGCTGAGCATGACATTGGTCCTATCCGTGTCCACGTGCCTAAGGAGAGACTCTAAGTCCTGGAGGTATAGGCGTATCGGCTCTGCTGTGTCCCTCGAATCGTCCTCGAAGTTGATGGACTCTCCATCCTCATCACGTCTTCCGAAGACGTGAAAGTGGGTGCCTCTAACCTGTCGGGAGTGTCGTCCTAGCAGACGTCCTATCAGATCCTGCACCACTACCTCAAGGCCTCTCTCCCTGTCATCGTGCATAAGCTTGAAGACGATGGCCTCCATAGTAGGCTCTGTCTGGCGTCCGGGATGGTTCACCTTGAAGCCCCAGAGGTCCTTCCTCTCAAACTTGGTGAGGGGATGCACCATGATGGTGGGAAGAGGGAGATTGAGCAAGGTGGTAAGCTCAACGATACGAGGACCAAAGCGGGTAACCTGGAACTCCTCAACAGTGCTGATGGTAATAGGCATCTATTTATAAGATAGAAAAGTTAGAACAACACAATTCAAGATAAAGTAAAAGGCATAACATCACATACACATCCTTGGGAAGAAAAACACACAAGTCATGCATACATGAAACCATTACAACACCAAGGTTCAATCTTATTTTAAGCAACATTTTGGAAAATAAGGTGATAGGTGGTGGTCCAACTAACAAAGTACGTTTACAATCCTATCTCGCTAGATCTGTTGGATAACACAATGTTTCTAGAAGCAATCAGCCTATCTTGCTCACATGATTCTATCACTAAGTCTATAATATCTCCTCTTAAGGTTTGGTTGGTATCTTCCAACTCTTGGGTATGTTCCTTCTCTTTCCTTAGTTCATTTTGGAGGTTGAGCATTCTGCACTTGACTCTATCACCAATTTCTTTGATGGTCTTCCAAGCTGCATCCCTTGCTGATTCAAAGAATGTAGGGTGCACCACTGAATTGGTGAACATGCAGAATCCTTTTTACCGATGGTTGTCTTCCTTGTTTTTATACAAGTGAAGTTGCACCCACCAGTACTCCACTCCTTCATCCCTCACTGGAAAACCCTTGTACACAGCTGCACCTTGTATCTCCAATGCAACCATGAGGTCCTTGAGAGCCTTGGGGAATTCTGTCTCACACTCCAAGGTCATTGTCATGAGTGGTCCTTTCCTTACGGCTTCGTTGATGGAGTTCATCTACAAATAGAGATGAGAGAGAAGATTAGAAAAATTTACGAGAAGAATAGACAAGTGTAGAAGTAGTTGAAATTTTTTCCTTAGTGGTTTCCAATCCCAGGGTCATAATCCTACAGGAAACACAGTGCTCTGATACCATCTGTAAGATCCCTCCTTTGTAAAGGAATAGGATCCCTGTGATTGCAATGCTAGTCCCTGGATCATTGCTAGCATCCACAGTTTAAGATGAAGTACACAGATACAAAGGTCATTTATTACATCCATTCCAGAGATAACATAGTCTTTACAACTCAAGGCCACAGGCCTAATACAAGAGTTTTAATAAGTAAATAAATATAAGTCTTCATCTTCATGTGCCACAGGCAAACATGTTGAGTGTAGACTCATGACACCTAATCCTCATCAGAGTAACCTGCAACATCACAAGTTACAGCCACAGTGGGTCAATACTTTGGAATAGTATTGGCAAGTGATACCTTAGTAAATTTTAAGTGGACTATATTACTATATGCAATTTGGATAAGTGTAGCTTGGCTTGCTTGCTCAAAATAGGTTTTTCCTATTAGTTGAAATCACTAAGATTTTCTTTGTCAAAACTTTTCCCAAGAAACCATCAATAGACATTGAGGTCCTTCACCCTTGTTCACCCACAAGTTTTACTTAGAAGTTGGAGTGATGAGATTCTTGATGGCTTCCATGTCTTGATTCTCAAGTTGTCCATTGCCATGGACTTGGCTAAGTACTTAGATTTTTCCATCTGCAGAGGTTGTGCACTTTCCCCACCAGACTTGGTTTCACCAAGATAGGACCTTTCAGAAGCCTCCCCTTAGCCAAATGGACGTGTTCCAACCTATCATCCCACTACCACCATCTGTCCAAATGACTAAGTTCTAGCAACCTATGTGATCCAGGCAGAGCCCATATTGCCAAGTGGCTGCACTAGAAGCTTCTCAACACTTGGCCTCTAAAATCCCTTTGTTCCTGGGTGGCTTTCCACAAGTGAGATACACAAGGTAAACCATAGCCATGGGCCTTGTGTAACCACTCAACCAAAAACCACCAATCAAGTCCCATTCCACCCAGGTGATTCATTGACTTAGTTGTTTTATTAAGAAAAACATAAGTCCATAGACTTAGAAATATTTTCATCATAGCATGTATATATTTTACCAACCCTTGTTTGCTACTAGCTAGGCTAAGCATGGCATAGATAGTAACTTAACTTAGAAATTCCCTAGCAATTCTACAACTACTTAGGATTTCCCAACATAGCATTTGGCCAAATAGTAACATGCAAGACTTAGCAAAATATTTCTAATGCTTGTATGAAAATATAGGGATAGTAATATTCATGAAGTACCACTTGCCTTGGTAGTTGGGAGAGTAGCACTCTTCACAATCACAATCACTAGCACTAAAGTCTACACAAAGAATGGTAGCACAAAAACACAATTCATATACAAACATAAATATATGCATGCATGCAAAATGCTAAGTGATGATTTTTAAAACCCAACCAAGAAAGTGCATAGTACTGAATCATAAACAAGTCAAAAACTTGCTAAACCAAGTTTATTTGACACTAAAACAATTTCCTAAACAATTCATATACTTAAAATAGTCCTAAACAAGTTTCTGCAAATAAAGTCATTTTAACAGAAGCTAAACACTAAACACATTTCATAAACATAAAGGGCTTGTCTTCCTGATTCCAACGGTATAAAATTTGCCAAAATCTAACGTGGGAATCAAAAGTTATAGCTAAATCAAATTTGGATTCAAATCTGTTTTCAAATTCTGTTTTTAAACAAACCCTAGCCACGCGTCTGTTTCCTATTGGCCCATACCGGTTCGGGCGGATCGATCGACGCAGATCGTTGGATCTAAGTAAACGTGCACGGCTCAGATCTAGCGTACCGCTTCGCTTAAGTGATTCTATTACGCGCGTTGGATCTAGATCCAACGGTTTTTGATCAAACGACCAAGTTCTGGCGGCACGCGACGACGGCGAGCGGCGGAGCGCTCTGCCAGTGGAGGTGCCGGTGTTCTAGGTCGCTCGGGGAGGGGAGAGTGTGCTCACCTGAATCACAGTGACGAGGCGAAGCTCAACGTGGCGGTGGCTTGGCAAGGGGCACACGGCAGGGGCTGTTGGAGCTCGTCGCAGTTGTGCACAGCGTCGGGTAGTTGCTGTCGCAGTCGTTGCCGAGGTTTCGCGTCGCCCTAGCACAAACCATATGGATTAGGAGACACGCAAGACAGTGGCGAACAACCTCGTATGCAAGAGGGGGCACGGGGCGCTCGGAGCTTACCGCAATTGGTCACCGGTGTTGAGGGGGTCGTCTGACTCGTGTGGTCGCCGACATTGCCGAGGATCTGGATGTTCCTAGCATGCACCAGAGGGGTCAGGAGATGCGCATGGTCGCGGAGATCGTACTAGAAAGTTTAGGTAGCAAGGGGCGACGGGGTCTTACCGGAATATCTCGCCGGAGATCGTCGGAGCTGCGGCGATAACGCGAATAGGGGCAACTGGTGGCGAGAAGAGAGTGCAGGTGGGGGAAATGACGCGAGAGAGGTTCTTATAGCGGGCAGGCGTGGAGTTACTCGCGGAATCAAGGGATTTAACACGGCGGTGTGCGGTGAGTAACGACGGCAGAGCGGCAGCGTGATTGACGAAGACGACAGCGGTCACGGGTCCACTGTCGGCGGAATAAAGCGAAGGGAGGTGGGGTCTGGCGTGGTGACTCAGCAGTGCGTCTGCACGTGAGAGAGAGAGAGGTGGCCCGGGTGGGCTAGCTGGGCCGGTTTTGCTGTTGGGCTAGAATAGGAGCGCCGGCCTTTTTCTTTTTCTTTAATCCTTTTCTATTTCTGAATTGATTTTCTGGATTGAGTTTCAAATGAATTCAAACTCTTTTTGAATTCAAATCTTTTCTGGATTTTTGCAGTGTGCAACAGTCACAAAACTTGGCATAAAACCATGTGGTCACTTTGAGTTGGCTTGGTCATTTTTGAAAAAAAAAATAACAGGGACATTGCACTTGGTTTGCAAATGTTTGAAAATGGTTTTTGAAACCATTTCCATTTTGTAAAATTTTGTTCGAATTCCACACTCAATCCAATCAACAAGGAAGCAAACAAACTTGGTTTTAAAACACTAAGCTCTCAAATGAGGATGGTCATTTGATTTAAGTTTGCTCACATAAAATGATAGCACTATGTGCTTCTGTTTTCTTGAAATGAGTTTGAAATTGATCTCAATTCTATATGCATGCATGAATGATATGCAATCTTTGAAATCATGATTTTAGGGATATTACAAATAGTGATGCTAGTTTTAGATGTCATCTATAGGATGGGAGTGATTGGAGGAAATCAAATCAATATGGTAACCAAGAAGATTACAAGGATGAAGTCTGAAGATAGTTACCAGGAGTAGTCCTATTGGATCAAGTAGGTACAGTCAATGAATTATATCTCTTAATCCAATAGAGCTAAATAGAAGATAATTATAATACAACTGTAATGTTGTATGGATGGAAGCCTTGTTTAGCCAACTGGAAACCTAAATCATAAAGGATCAAAGGATTATAATGATCATGCCTTATTCACCAATATTGAATGCTTATACCATGTATAAGTGACATTGGTGGATAAAACATGATTGAACCATAGTATAGATTAATTATCCTAGATTGGTCATTACAAGTCACATTAATATAATGTGAGGTTGGAATGTTAGATATTGGAGTCAAGTAGAGACAAGATAGTATGATTAAAATGATGTTAGAGCAACATTGGATTAAAGGAGTAGTATTTTCCTCTTTGGAAATACTAAGCACTTAAGGTGAAGTAGGATTTGATGTATACCTATATTGAAGTGGTATTAGTGATGGATGATTAAGGAAGAGTATGAATGGAGTTAGAAGTAACCACTTGTTGGATTGGAGATTATCAGCAAAAAGTAGTTGATATAACCAAGTATGGAAATTAGAAGGATAAAAGGTGCATAAGAATATTCTTGTGAAGTAAAGCTCATCATGTTAGCACATGATGATGGATATAAAGAAGTAATATATCTAGGAAAGGAATTACTTAATCAGAAGTCTAGAATTATGAAGTATGGAATATAGGAATCTTTGATAAACACTAAACCCTAAATGTTTAACCAAACATAATATTCATTTCATATTATTGATCTATTATCTTATCTCCATACCACTTTATAGGAATAGTTTCCTATAGCAGATCACATAAGCACATCTTTGTCATTCCTAACTATCATAATTATATGTACTTAGGAGTTGTCCTTATCAATTATTTCCCATAAGACCTTCTAGGAAATAACTTTCTTGTATAAAAGATGAATTCATTCTTGAACACCAACATAAGGACAATCTGTCTTAACCAATAATCTTTATTCATATAAATAAAAGGATGAACAAAAATATTAAAACTCCTAAAACCATGGTAAACAATTGCAATTTAAAAACCCTAACTTTTATTTCAATCATGTATGCCTAGAAACTATAGTTATCAATTCTCTCCCATAATTCATTTCAAATAATAACTATTTATTTTAAAGTGTGATATTAATAAAGATCCTAAACATAAAGATAGTATGTTTAGCCATTAATCCTTATTCACATCAATAAAAGAAATACGAGAATATCAAATCTTCAAAGAACTTATGGTAAGTATTTCCAATTCAAACTTTAACTCTTATGTTAGTCATAGTAATATATATATATATATGTATAAGAAAATAAAGAAGTGATAACTTTATATAATAAAAGTTCATAAATATTTCAAAGTAACTTATTATTGATGCTTGTATTCAGCAAAGAACTTTAATAAAGAAAGATTCCTAAAATAAATGTGTAATACACAAATATGAAAATAAAACAGAAAAGAGAAAAGGAAACAGTAAAGAAAAAACTATAACCAGGCCGAAGCCCATTAACCCTCTTTCTTATCCATCGCCACGAGCAACCACATCCACCCAACTGAAGCCCAGTAGCAGCCCAACAACCAGCCCAATCTATCTTTCTCTCTGGTTGACAAGTGGGACCAAGGAGGTACCGCAGAGCAAATCAGAATAAGTGTTGGGGGGTTTTCTGTGAAAGTACGCCGTCGTCTTCCTCCCCGACGTCACAAGAAGCTGGCTATCAGCATCACCGCCGTCCGCCGCCGCGCCATGACGTCCGGTCGCGCCAAGATCCACGCCACCGCTCCTGGTCGTCTACAAGATCCCCTCTTGCGCAGAAACGAACCCTATCTTCTTCTCTTTCCCCAATTCCCCTCTGAGCCTGAACCCTAGCTCGCTGGACCTCTCTGTTCCCATCGTCTCCGGCTGTCCCAGGCTAAGCCAGGACCACCGTTTGACTCCCCTCGCTCGACTTGTTCATCCCCCCAGAGGAATCGACGCCGTTCGACCTAAATCGAGCTCGCCATCACCGATGTTCCGCCGCCAGCCGACGCCTTTCCCAGCGATTCCGGTGGAGCCTTGACTCACCGACACCTCTACTAGCTTCCTGGTAAGGTTCTGCTCCCGATGATCCTCTCCGATTCATTGCCCGCTTGCTGTAGCCGTCTGTCGCGTTGACACCGACCGCACCACCACAGAGCTCGTCGTCGACGAGGCTCCGACGATCATTTCTTGACATCGCCACCACACTAAGGTTCAGCACATCGTGCTTAGACGATCTAGGATAGTCACGTTAGCTGGGGCGCCGTCGATCGCTGCCGGCGACCTCATTCTGGTGGTGTAGACCAGGCTGGATTCATGCTGACGTCATGCCTGTGTCTGTTGACCCGTCCTCGCCCATGTGGCAGCTGATGTGGTGTAGGGCCCGCTTGTCATTGGCTAGGAGTAGGAATACTTTCGGTAACAAAAACATTAATCAAGCTGAGCATGCCATGTGGCATGTGACCCACCAGTCAGTGACCTAGTCTAGGTTTACTTCGGTATAAAAAGTATTTATGTGTATGAAATAGATAAACAATGTTAATTCAAATATAAGTATTTCCTGAAATGAAATAAAGGAATTAAAACTTGTTTAATTAATATCTTTTGTTTTATAATTCAGAAAAATATGTTTAATATATGAAAATTTTCAAAAAATAAAATCTACAACTTAAAACTATTATCAAATATTATTATGATGATTATTTAAATACATATTATTTAATAAAAAATTTTATAAGTAATAATACTTTGATAAATCATATTTTAATAATTAGTGAATGTTAAAAAAATACCAAAATCTTAGAAAAATAAGAACTATAATTTGAAATTATAATCATGCATTATTATTCCACTTAATTAAATATTTAATATTTATTAAGTGTTTATAAAGTATTAAACATCGTACTTATTATTTATAAATCATAAAAATAAATGTAATATACTAAAATAATCACAAGAATAATACCTACATATTAAAAAATATAATATCCTACTTTTGAGCTAAATAAAAATTCAAACACTTTAACAACTTGAATTTAAACCCATTTCCTTAATTGATAATTAAGATAAAGGTAAATAAAAAATTACTAATACTTCTAAAATTAGCCAATTAAGCCCAATAAATAGTAATAGTCTTAAAAGATGAATAATATGAAGTCAAAATGATTTAACACATTTTAAATACAATTTTATTGAATTATCCTTCAACCATAAATGCATATTATTTTATAAAAGAATTCTTATTTAATATAAAATCTCAAAGAATAATTTGTAGTGAAATAAAAACCTATTCCTTTATTTTAATCACAAGTTTATGAACAAATCAAAGCACCATAGTAAGTTCATAGGAAGTGAATAATATTGTTTACTTATTCATAAATCTTAACCTCACCCTTATAAGGAGATACATCCCTTTATACAATTATAATGTAAAGAAACCACTACCAACTAAAAATAATACCATTCTTAAATAACTCTAAGGAAACAATATAAAGTGAAACAAGATACAATTAACATAACTAATACACCCTAAGTCCATCTATGTTTTAAAATTAACTTTAGTCTACCAGACTTTAAGTATAATGCTAAAAAAAATTATTATATATTTTATAGTTAACTTTGGTCTGTTATAATTAAGTTATAAAACATCTCAAGTCCAAACTATTCAAGCAAGCACAAACAACATCAATCACATTTAATTAACCACAAAGATTGTTTAAACCTTAGTAAGGAAATATTTTCTTCAAATGTTATTCTTTTTGCTACTTCAGAAAAACAAATAACAACTAATCACAATCACATTACTTTATAGTTTACTTGTATAATAAGATTGTTAGTACTTAAATTCTTTATAAGTGACATTACTTGTAAAGTAAAACTTGAAGATAAACAATTAAGATGTAAGCAACCTTGAGTAGCATTCCATACTGTGTATTTTGTTGTTGTATAAATACATGTTGTTTCCCACACACTCACAAGCCTTAATAAGAAGCACATGCATGAAACTTAATCTAAAAGGGCAACACTTTCCAAGGAAAACCCCTTTCTAGTATCCAAACCCTAGAACAACGTTATTCTCAGGATTCGCGTTTATCAATTTGCATTACATTGCTTATGCATAAAAGCATCTTGCTTCTTTAAACATTAGTCCTTACCGGACCAATGATGCTAATTTCAGATATTGGATCTTTTATATTGTCTTGAAGACCGTGAGTGCATAATCTTGCAATCACAAAAGGCAAGTTCACACTTGCTCATGTCCTTTGATTATTTTCTATAAAGTATTTTGCAAATCCAGTGTTGTCATCACCTGCATTTGAAAAAGGACAGAAAACACTATTTTCATAATAATGTGATTATAGGTTATTTACCATGAGGTAATAACCTACTATAAGAGTTCCGGTGGTAAAGGAACATATTACCTAGGACTTAACAACCAATGTCGCCAGTGATTCTTGTGCCGTATATCACGCGTTGACCATGAGATTTGGAATGGGACGGAGAAGTCAGCTGTATCTTTTCCCTCTCGCATGGAGCCGGATGTGCGGGTCGTGGCTGTTATCACTCGTAGCATGCATATTATATGGTAATTCGTAGAGGATATGCAGCATATGGGTGGGATCCCTCAACGTCCCACGATAGTTCCGGCATCTGAACGGTCTGTACTGTCAAATGTCGTAATTCAATAAGTGGGCTGGCGTACACCAAGGAGACATGCGGGGTCACGGAGAAGGCGGTGATTGGCTTGGATATTAGTCTGGGCCTCACACCAAGGAAGTGTGAACGAACCTGCAATTCGGATGTGCAATAAAGCTAAGATCTCTCATGGGTAAAGTGACGCACCTCTGCAGAGTGTAAAACTCTAACTTGTTACTCCCTGTTCCGGGAAGGAGCTGCGAACGCTGCGGGAAAGGAACTCCATGAAAGTTCTGGTAAACCCGTGAAGGCTGACGGACATAACTTTTCAGAATAAAAGCAACCTTTGAAGAAATGTTTACGAAAACTTGCATGGCCTACGACCTATGGTCTATGGCTATAGATATAGTGCATCAAACACTCCTTTTCTAGTGAACTTGCTGAGTACGCTCGTACTCAAAGTATCTTATTAACCCTTGCTAGGTTCTAAAGCCAGTACAGACGATGTCTACATCAAGTTATGCTCCAGGAATCATCATTAAAAGATAAAACTCTTCAATGAAGTCAAGGAAGTCAGCATATACAACAACTCAAGTGAAGACGAAGTTGCTGATTAGATAAGAATATAATTTCTAACCATAGAACCTACTTCTATAGAGTATTGCAATAGCAGCAATGCAAGCCTAGTAGTTCAGCTACTAGTTTTATAAGTATGGTAGCTATGAGTTATTTATTTCTGATTCTTCTTTGTAAGAAGTTTCTTTCTCTGTCTTTAACCTAGAGTGTTCTCTGGATCTTGTGTAAAGAGTTGAGTTGTAACCTATAGTCATGTCTTGGACCTGCTATGTTTCTGTTGTACTACTCTGAGGGATGTAATACTAGTGAATGGTGTTTCATTGGTGTTATGTCAACGACTATAGTGTACTACATCATGTAGTGGTATGCTGGGTCACCGCAGGCAATTGGTGGCTTTTCTTCAAAACTGGTTACAGTAGAAATGTTTGAATCCCACTAAGTGTTTGAATTCAACTGAGAGCTTTGTGGATCCTAATAAATTAATACTTGGATGACGACATACTGAAGCTTGCTTCAGTGGGTGGTTCCTGAGATTCACTAAAATTATACCTTGGCTTGATTAACTATCTCCTTTATAGGATGTATGTCCAGAATGACTGTAGATTTGTATATAAAGATGTTTCCTA
Organism: Avena longiglumis; assembly: GCA_030063025.1. Taxonomy (NCBI): domain Eukaryota; kingdom Viridiplantae; phylum Streptophyta; class Magnoliopsida; order Poales; family Poaceae; genus Avena; species Avena longiglumis. The sequence continues at coordinate 402,212,031 of CP125978.1, forward strand.
GCAGTGGTTCTAGGAAATTTATTTGCTATCTTCTATGAATAATCTTGTTGTCATTCTTGTTTGTTGTCATTCTTGTTTGCTGTCATTCTTGTTTCCTAGCAGTAGTTTGTTGTCATTCTTGTTTGCTAGCAGTAGAATGACTGCAGATTCTTGTTTGCTAGAATTTGTTTGCTAGCAGTAGTTTCCTAGCAGTAGAATGACTACAGATTTGTATATAAAGTTGTTTTCTAGCAGTAGTTTGTTTTCATTCTTATTTGCTTTCATTCTTGTGAATCCATATGATTTATCTTATTTAGATGATGATACTACTTTTACTTGTACTGATGAACTCTGTGTGAATGATTTTTAGAGGAAAAGAAATGATTCCTAAATGATTTTTCCTTTTTAGGAAAATGATTTGATTATCTAGTCTATGAAAGCTTGCAAATGGTAGGTTTATAAGAAACGGATGACTGTTATCTTGGATACTATCGAGGTGCCATCCAATATTTGGGATGTGCCCAATAGAAGATCATGAATGTATTTGCTCACAACTAGTTTAAAGCATCAATGTCATAGAATAGTGGTCTTTTGTTTTTCCAATGCTTTTACCATCAATTCCAGGGAAGGATATTTTCAATCACATGTAGTAGTGTGCAGAATAGAAAGGATGCTTGATTAGTACTGGAAATGCTATAAACACCTTTTATTTTATCCTAGCTGTTCTTTGCTTGGTTTTGTGCATGCTCCTCTCAAGTGGAAAGGGGCCATTGATGTGCTGCTTGGCAATGAACACCTTTATTTTATTATACAAGTTGTGCTGCTTACATTAGATTTTGTCAGCTGTGCTGCTTGTAAGGTGTTTATTATACGTTAGATTTTGATTTTGTGCATTGTAAGTTGATTAGAATAGTTGTGCTGCTTGGCAATCATTGTAATTTCATTGTAAGTTGATTAGAATAGTTGTGCTGTTTGTATCTAATGATATCCTATAGCATGATGGATCCTTATTGACCACTTAATGTGATGCACACATTGGCAATAATTTTCTGATTTGGACTGCTCCAGATTTTTAAAAAGTATTCCCCAATATGGACTGCTCCAGATTTTTTCTGTTTTGGATTGTCTGTTTTGGATATTGTTGCAATCAACTTACAATGAACTTACAATGATTGACAGATTTTTAAAAAGTATTCCTTGATATTGGATATTGTTGCAATCAACTTACAATCAAAATCTAATATGGTTGCCAGATTGTCTGTTTTGGATATTGCCAGATTGCAACTTACAATCAACTTACAATGATTTTTTACTATCAATGTGAATGCATCTGATATTGTCTGTTTTGGATATTGTATAAAGTATGTTTTGGTAGTTGTAGTTGAATGTGGTGCAGGTATATTGAGTGCCAATGTTTCGCCGGAATGTCGATTAATTTCATTCGGTAATTTAAGCTCGTGCATGACCATTTTTTAGCAAAGGTCATGCCGGATTTTCGCCGTGAATTTGTGTATCTAAAATCCTTTCTTTTTTCTTATGTAGTTCTCGATATAGCCATGTCGTCTTGTGGAAACCGCAACAAAGACGATCGAGGCCAGCAAGACTTAGAGGAGCACTACAGGCTCATGTCCCAGGAGATAGAGCTGGAGGAGGTAGGGGGCCAGGGCGAAGAAGACAACGAGACCACCGATGATGGCGGTGAGGAGATGGGCGTCGATGACCGCCTTGATGGTGGTGATGAGAGGGGCGACGAGACCACCGATAGTGGCGTTGTCGGGGGGTGGCTCGCATACAACAACGTCGGCCAAGAGGGAACGGAAGAAGCAGCGACCGAACACGGTCAGCACCACGAAGGAGACATTCACAACGGTGGACCCCAAGACCGGTATCCCTACGGAGCCGAAGCATCTCGCGAGGGGGTACGGCCTCCAGTTGGGAGCTATCCTTCGAGACATCGTCAATGTCAACGAGACGAAACTCTGAACGAAGAAGAAGAAGAATCTGTAGGACCAACTCCTCTTGCGGCTGCATGCGCGGTACCTGTTCCCCGAGGGCTTCACGAGCCCGGATCCCAAGGAGAACATCGTGAACAAGTTCGCCCTCGACAGGTTCACCGGGAACCTCAGGGGATATAAAACCATGCTAAGGGGGATGATTGCTGACGACGAGCCATGGGAAGAGATCAAGCGCCACTTCCCGCGGCTTACGCCTGAGGACTACACGCGCTTCTTGGAAAACGAGGAGCTAGCCTACACCAAGGATTAGTCGGCCTGGGGAAAGGAGCTGGCGGAGAAGAAATCGCTCACCACCGTCTTGGCTGCCATGGTTATGACGGCAAGGAGGACAAGTGGCAGAAGGAGGACCAGACCTACGCAGAGAAGGGCATCGAGAACCCTTGGGACAAGTACAAGAACCCACTCCTCAGGGCATTTGTCAGGTCCCGATACCATAAAGAGATGGATGGGAAACTTGTCACGAGCCCTACAGTGGTGGAGGGTGTTGTCTTGGTCACCGACCCGAAGGCGGTGCAAGTTGAGAACGCAGTGGTAAGCAATTTTCCTAGCATACTAGTTTCATACTGCTCACCACAATGCCATCTCTAAAATTCTTCATACTACTTGCAGTTCGCGGAATAAGCTAACGAGTCTGGCTCCTTGTCCCAGACGTCGACGGGCAAAGTCCCGTGGGACAACCCTTTTATCAGGGGCTTGAACATTGTGAAGGAGCAGCCGCCGTTGAAGAGGCCGACAAGAGGCCATGTCACCGGCGCGGGAGGAGGTTGCCAGCATGTCGATTATGGCTTGGACGTGCCCACTACCAAGGACTCGCTGCAGGCGAAGAAGGACCGAGAGCACGTGGCTCTATTGGAGAAGGTGGCCAACTTGGAAGCAACCTTTGAGTAGCGCGTCCAAGCTGCGGTCCAAGCCGAGGTAGAAACTAGGGTCCAGGCAGAGGTGGCCAGCAAGGTCGATGGCATGGTGGCCAGCTGGTTCAATGAGATCATTCCTGGAATGGTGGAGGCGATCTCCACTTACTTTGCCAATGGCCAAACGGGACCACTCCCGGTGATCAGCCTAGGCGGCAGCAACTCGGGCAACATGCGGCCTCCTAATACACGGGCTCAAGACGCGCCTATATTGGTGACTCCACCCGCCAGCGCTAATGCAGGTGCTAGGGAGGATTCATCGGCAATGGGGGAAGCCAGCAATCCCTCGATAACTTGCACGCCCTGCCTCGGTCCCTCAACGCGAGCCGAGCTCGAGGCTCTCACGGTAATTAACTGAGCCTCTACGCAAGTTAATTACTTTGTCGCCGCCTCTCTCTGACCAACACATGCATGTTTCTTCATAGGAGCAAAGTGTTCCTTGCACCATGCTCATGTATGTGGAAAACAAGATCAAGGATGTTGCGAGGGGACGCATCATGAACCCAACACACCAGACGTTCCACCGCAAGCCTATGGAAGATAGCGTGCACCGGGTTGAGGTGGATCGTTCGTTCCCGGGATGCGCACACTTGGTTCCTCCTCATCAACCCCCGGGTACCGAAGATGAGCTGAAGGTCGGGCAACTGAAGAATCATGTCCTTATATGGCCGAAAGCCCTACTTCGGCTGAAGACCGCCGAAGAAATGGTCACTCCAACATCAGTTCCTATGCGGCAAGCCAAGAAAGGGTCACTCCGATTATGCGTACTGCGGCGGCAAATAAAGGTCACTCCTCCACCTGCCAATGATCCTCCCGAGCCCGAGACACATGAGCACGACAACACGGTGGACATCGATAAGGCTCCCATCGATTCGTTCATCGCTGATTTGGAGGCTCCCATCGATGTTGCTCCTTCCGAGGCACTCGCCCGTGATACCATGACAAAGAAGAAGCTCTTCCCTTCCCAAGAAACGCTCGAGCAGGAAGATGCTACCGCCTTCACCGCTCCGCCGCATGCTAAGGTTACCCCGAGGACACTCCGTGATACGGCCATGGAGGTGATAAGACAAACCGGCACCCCTCTGTGCCATAAGAAGGGCAGGAAGCGGAAGCCGAAGCATGGGAGAGACGCTGCAGCAAGCAAGAAAGTGGTTCTCGACAAGCTGTCGGCCAAGTGGAGGACGATGCATTATCTCGGTGAACCGATCCTGCCGGACCCCATTGTCAAGATGCTGTCGCCAGACCTGAGTAGCCTGCATGATACTGTTAGGTATCTGGAGCAGCAGCTTCTCCAAGATAAAAATCCCTCCTACCCGCTCTTCACGGTCAGGGTCCCCACTAACTGTGGCTTCGTCACCCCCGGCGAGTTATTCTTCATGATGTATGAAGAAATCTTCAAGCTCTTCCACATGTTACGGCTCGATCGAAACGTGGCCCGCCTGGTATCGCTAAAAATGGCGCACGATATCATCATGGAGAAGACCCCGCACCTCGCTATGACCGTAGGCACCGTCGACAAGGAACAAGCGTTTGTCGCGAAGTATATCACGGATTTCTTGGTGGCGAATAAGGACAAGTCTCGCTTTCTCCTTCCATACTTTCCCGAGTAAGTAGTCCGTCGCTAAACTTCCCGCTATTACATTCTTTCGTGAATTTCCTTAATAGCCGAGGATGATGGTTTATTACAACTGTTTTGCGCAGAGAGAATGGGTGCGTCCTCATCGCCTTTCAACCGTATTATTCCCATGTCATCTATCTCGACTCCGGGAGAGACGTGCAGAAAGACTACACCGACGTCAAGTCTACTCTTGATAAAGCCCTCAACGGTTTCAGAGCCATGGTTGGCCCACTCAAGTATGAGAAAACATCCAAAGGCATCTATGTGAACACCCATGTAACCAATTGCCCCTGCCTTAGGCAATCGTCGATCGACAATGGGATGGAGCCCTGGTTCGCCATCCTACAGATGAGGGAGTACGCAAAGGATGATGATAAACTCTTGATGCCATCCGGTCTCGAGAAAAGGTGCAGAGACATGACGGAAACGACCGATGCGAACATCAGAGCCGAGTTCCGTACCATCCAGCGGGAGATTGGCACAATACTCAAGAGGGATGTCTTGACTAGGGGTGCCACATTCAACTATAGCGGTATCCCGCTGACTAATGCAGAGATCGAGGACCGCTTAGCTGCGGTCGCCGATGGGAGGACATTCACCATGCTAGGTGGCATCCATCCCTTCCCGCCGAAGCCGAAGAAAACCTGGTAGAGTCACAAACTTGTCTCCTGCAAATGTTAGTCATAGAATTACGATTAGTTTATTTTATGCTTTTCTTTTTGCATACCTATCTTTCCTTGCAAATGTTAGTCATAGAATTACTTAGCTATATCCGATGCCTTTTATTTTTTGCATACCTATATGTTATATCTCTATTATGAATATGTGGTGACAACACTAACATTTCTTTCTTGTGTGTGTGTGCACGCAGATGCCGTGGTATGTCGTGTACGAGGGCAGGGTTCCCGGAGTCTACGACGACTGGGAGGATTGTAGGAGGTAGGTCCATCGTTTCTGCGGGAATAGTTACAATGGCTATGCCACTTTGGAGGAGGCGGAAACTCGCTATGCGAGGTTTCTAGCGGGGCAGAGGAAGGAGATGTGGAGGAGCCGGTTGACCCCCTTCGCCGTGATGATGCTCGCAACCACCACCGCCTCTCTAGTCTATTTGCTAGTTGGATTCCAGTAGGTATCTATTGTATGAGCTATGAACTGTTTGAATGTGTCATACAAATCCGAAGACTTGTAATATTATGTCATATATGGTCACTTTCTACACTTGTGTGAACTGTTTGAATGTTATTGATGCATGGTTTGAACATATGTGTATTTCCTGTATCTGCTGTGTATTCTGTCATTATCCTATGTATTTTATCAAGATTACAGTGTATTCTGTGTGTATATTGATTTTCTTTTTTTAAATCCTGATTATATTACCCCTGGAGAAACAGTTGGTCTATCCCTAGCGAAACAGATTTTGCCTGTACTAAACTACCACCAGCGATATGAGCAGATGCCGGCAAGCGTGTTTACCCCCGGCGTTTATCGCTACTCGCTGGCGCTGGCGTAGATTACCACCGGCAATATAGGAAAGCTCCGGCGATATAGGTGCATCCCCGGTGTTCGTTGCTGCTCCCCGGCGGTAGATGTATATTATCACCAGCAAAACTCAGAGGCGCCGACGATGAGGACTTACCGCTGGCGAGGAGGTCGCCGGCGAGCATGGACACGCCGGTGACGAGCCTTTTCTGTTTGCCGGTGGTAGGGTTTTCTCTACTAGTGCGGGTGTCCAGATCTTCGTCCTCCTCCATGTCCTCTTCATCCCCAACCAAAATCTCCTCCTCCTTGGGGTTTTGAGAATCATCTTCCTCGGGCTTCTTGCCTTTGTCATTGGCGGAGACCATTGATGCTCTAAACTTGAGAAGATTTCCTGACAGAAATAGATCGAAACGAAAACATGACGAGAACACGATGCACGAACCTCGGGGGATCCGCGGGTTATATATTACGAAGTTTCAATGCATAAGGAAGGTACTGGTATGAAAACGAGGTGGAGACGGAGCTGGGGGGTGACACACCCCCTCCAGGCGCGGCCAGCCAGGGGCCCACGCCTGGGGTGGGTTTGTCCACCCCGGACTCCGTTTCGTCCTATGTTCCGTCTCGTAACTTCCCTTATGTATTAAAAACATCAAAAATATAAAAATATTGGGGTTTCACGAACCTTCTGTTTTCACCACTTTTACCTATTCAAAGACGAACTCTGCAGATTCCTTTTCTCATTCTCTTGGAAATTCCTTTCTTCACAAGGCAATACACAAACCTCAATGGCAACATTAGTGTAAGCAAAAACAATAAACCTTTGGGTACACACTTCAACTGAAAACCCATCAAAACAAAGCTTCTGTAAGAGGCAAATGCAAATGATGGAAGAAATCTATCAAAACAGACCAGCATGTAAAGATTGATTTTTTCGAAAACCTTCTATTGCTCAAATAAAAAAGTGTAGAACTAATGAAAGTTGGGTAACAACTTGGAGAACAAACATAGAAAAATGTAGCTCCATCCGAAGTACTGAGCTCCTTCACGAAGTTTTACAATGCAGCACAAAAATCTGTCCCAGGTCAGCCACTTTTCACAACTCCTCTACTTCACAAAAGTAGTTGAACTTGACACAAAAACCAAAAAAAAAAGGATAAGGAGCGGTTATTACTGAGGTAATAACTTCCAAGACTCGACAAAACTCTTGGGTTATCTCTCAACAAGTACTTTTCTTTAATGCCTTTAAGTTAGGCTTGAAACTTTCAAAGATGCTCACAAAGGAGATAAATATTTGAAGTGAAAGAGAGCATCCAGAAGCAAATAACCAACACATTTGAGTATGGCCCACTTCCTATGCATGGGAGTAGCATGAGAAAATGAGTTGTTGAAACAAAAAGTCACAAGCATAGGAAGACAAATCAGATGCAACTTCAAAGCTTTCAACATAAAACGGGGAAACTTAACATCATTGAGATGCATAAAACCATGTTTCCCTATCTCAAAATAACTTTCAGTAGCACTTTGAATAAAGTTGTCAATATAACTATCACTGGCAACAACTTTATCATTAGAATAAGCATACTTACAGTCACCAAAAATAGGTCCAAGGTCATATACTGGATCAATAGAAGCAAGTTGTTCCATCCTGAAATCTTTATTAGACAAGCTATTTTCACAAGGAGCTTTAGAAAATTTGGAAAAATTAAACTCATAAGAATCTCCATCAAATTTAGTTAGAACTTTTTCCTTCTTACAATCAATAATAGCTCCACAAGTGTTCAAGAAAGGTCTACCAAAAATGATATGACAAGTTTTGCTAGCTGCTGAATTAAGCACTAGAAAATCAGCAGGATACTTAATCTTGCCGCAGAGAACCTCCACATCTCTTACAATGCCAATGGGGCAAATGGTTTCCTTATTAGCAAGGTGAATAACCACATCAATGTTCTCAAGCTCACAAGGACCAATCTCATGCATAATTTCCCTGTAAAGCTCATAAGGAATAGCACTAGAACTAGCACCAATATCACATAAACCGTAGTAGCAATGATCACCAATTTTAACAGAAAGCACAGGAACACTAGCTTTTCGACCTTTACTAGGATGAGAAATAATATTAGAAGCGTCTTCACAGAATACAATGTGCTCATCCTCTATATTTCTAGTGACAGTGTCTTTCACAATAGCTACCATAGGCTCAACATTCAATTGCTCATCAGGCTCCACATTTTTATTGCACCTTTATTATTTGCACTAATAATCATAGAATACTCCTTTACCTTAGCTGGGAAAGGGATTTTCTCAACATGAGGTTCAGGCACAATATGATTAGTAGTACAAACTTCAGTACTTCTAACAGGAACATGACTAACAACATCTTTATACGGAGCATGGTACTTATTCCACTTATTATTGGGAATTTCTATGTAAGAGGAGAAGGACTCAAAACAGTTGGCAATACTTTGGGAATCAAGACCAAACTCATTACTAATATCACGGAAGTTATCAGTTTCCATAAAAGATTTAATGCATTCATAATCATAGTTTATACCTGACTTTCTTCCTTTGTCATTCTCCCAAGCTTCAGTGTTCTCTTGAATACGGTCTAGGAGATCCCATTTAGCTTCTTCCTTCATACATGTGAATGATCTAGCAAAAGAAGCATCTAGTAAATCTTTGTCATGAAGCGAAAGCCTAGCATAAAAATTATTGATAATAATATTGTTAGGGAGTTCATGAATAGGACATTTAAGCATTAATAACTTCAATCTCCCCCAAGCTTGATCTGTACTCTCTCCATCACGAGGCCAAAAGTTATATATATTATTTCTATCCTTATGAATCTCACTGGGAGGATAAAATTTAGAATAAAAGAGAGATGTCATCTCCTCCCATTCCATGGATTGTCCATTCTTCAACAGTTTATACCATTCTTCAGCTCTCCCTTTTAAGGATATGGAGAGTAACTTATTCTTCACCTGTTCGGTTGTGATACCTGCACACTTAAACAACCCGCATAATTCATGTATAAAAATCAAATGATCACTAGGGTGGACAGTTCCATCCCCAAAATAATAATTATCCATAACACGATCAACAATACTTGTAGGTATCTTAAAAGGATCTATCTCAACAGGTGGTGGTTCATCTACTACCCTAGCAGTGGTAATAGTTTTACCAAACAGAAAACCAAGTGGGTTATCCATATTGGAAACAAAGCAACAAAGATAAGCAAAAACAATACTCATAGTAGAAGCTTCCTTTACCAGTTTCACTCTCCATTATTTCATGTTCATGTTTAGAGTTCTTTGATCCCAGCTTTCAATGTTTACAAATTGTTAGATCTTTATTGTGAGGGTGCTTGTCACCTAAAAAATTATTCTTTTTATCACTTACCTACTCGAGGACGAGCAGGAGTTAAGCTTGGGGATGCTTGATACGTCGGAAACGTATCTATAATTTTTTATGTTCCATGCTTGTTAGTATCTACTTTGCTTTGCTTTGTCTACACTTTGAGGTGCTTTTTATATCTTTTCTGGTACTAACCTATTAACAAGTTGCCAAAGTGCCAGTTGCCTGTTTTCTGCTGTTTTTGGTTTCAGAAAAGCTAGTAAAGAAATATTCTCGGAATTGGACGGGACAAACGTCAAAGTCAATAACATTCCGTGGGGAACAAGAAGTCCAGAAGGGAAACGGAGAAGCAGGCCAGGGTGCCTAGACCCCCTAGTCGCGGGTGGGCCCTGCCCCGCGCCTAGACAGGGTGTGGGGCCCCTGGCTGCCTCCTCGGCCTCCCCCTTCGCCTATAAGAAGCCCCCGATGCCTAAACCCTAAGCACCCGATCAAATCTCCACGAAACCGTCTGTAGCCGCCGCCACCATCATCCCAAGATCAGGGGGATATGATGTTGGGGAGGTGACCTCGGATAGGGTAAAGATGGGGAAAGACAAAAAGGACGTTCCCCGTCCAGTTTCCGAGTTACCGTATTAGTCGGCCGAATCATGTAGATGTCGGCCGAGGTATGAAAGGGGCATGACCTCAATGATAATAGCAAGGAATTACCCGCCGGAGTACTGTATGAGTCGGCCGGGTTAGCCCGAATATTCTTAATGCAGGTGAAGGACGAGCCGAGTTACGCGAGGAGGGGCCGAATGATACAAAGCTTGTAGAAGAAGGAGAAGCCTAAAGTCAAACTCTAGTCATAGGCTAGGGAGAATCTGAGCAGAGCCAAGCACTAGGGACAAAGGTGCAGAGCGACAGAGGGGCAGAAGGAGTTCACGGAGATGACAGTCCTGAAGCCCGAGGCGCGCAGGAGGGGACCTCTGGAACCTTGCCGTCATTAGAGGAGCGACAGGGAAAGGAGGCCACTGAACTACTATATTGGGACAAGCATATTCCTAGAATATGCTTGCCACGTCAGCCCTAAAGGAACCCAAGGCTCTCCTTTATAAGGGGAGGCTTGGATCCTGAGGAGGGCATCGGCTCATTTAGTACCGTTAGGCTGGTAAAGTTCTTCCTTTCTCCCTATATGCAGCTCAAGGAGCACTTGTAGCCCAAGGAAGGAGAAATAAAGATCTTTGCCTTAGTCTTTTGTGTGTAGAATCAACTGCATCTTCCCTCCCCAGATCCCTCTAGCATCCATTGGCCCCATACTTTGGCCTACCCATGGCATCTGCCGTGCCACCACCACGACAGTTGGCGCCCACCATGGGGCCAGCAGCGGTGCTAGCTGGAGTCATGATCCGGACGAGAAACTTCATCAACACTGGTGAGCGCATTGTCTCTGGCTTGGTCCGGAGACTTGATCTCTGTGACTACGTCAGCGACAACGCATGCAGCTTCAAGGGAAAAACTCCCCCACGCAACGGCGTCTTCATCAACTTGGGCATGCACCAGGTCTACGTCGGCGTCGACATCTCCGGCGTTTATCCTCACTAGGTTGTTGTTGCAGGAGAGCCTCCCCTTAGCGCCGCGAGCCGCCCGCGTGGAGCGCGCCCAGTCAGCAGCGTTGAGGTGATGGTCACGGTAGGGGTGCAGGCGGGAGCAGCAGGCGCCGGATCCAGCAGAGACCCGGCGGCTGGTGTGTAGGTCGCGCCCAGGCTGACAGCTCCACAACCCACCGAGGTAATCTCTTCAGCGGCCAACCAGACCGAGGTGCAGGAAACAACCCCAAAGGCACCAAGGGTAAGAGGGCCACCTCTGGAAAAACCAGAAAACATTCTTCAGGCAACCATAGATAACTTGACTACACCTGTAGCGCCGATACTTGATCCGGCAAATGCTTAGGCAGAATTGGAAGAAACTAGGCAAAAGGTGCTGGTAGAGGCAAAGAAGGTGTCGGCCTTGCGGGAGTCCTTACACAGGACCCTGCGAGAGTATGCCAAAGCAAAAAAGCTTGACGTCGCTCCCGAACGGGTTGACGAGTTAAGATTAAGAGGAAAGAACCTCATGGATGATATCAACAAGGAGCATGATGCTCATAAGGCAGAATCAGTTGATCTAGGCTTGCCGAGGTACAGTACCCCGGCAAAGAACCTGAGAGCGGCAAATGCCGCAGCATTGGAGTTAGAGGGATTGACCGGCGAAGCCCGACAGAAACAGCAAGAAAGAGTGAATGAGATGGTGCGCATTGCGAACCAGCGGAATGAAGAAATGCTCAGGGCAGACCCGACGAGGCCAGGGGCATCGCGAATGGTTCATTCGGAGCAGACACTGCCTTATGCGTGGCGCAAACATCTTCACCCGGGAACAATGCACGAAAAGACAGAGCGGTAACTTTGAGAAAGAGAAACAAGCAAATTGTTCCATATGATCTGGCGATAGCCGGGAAAGCAAACAAGAACAGAGGCAATGGAAGCCGAGGTAACAGTGGCGAGAGGAACCCCGGCCGTGCCGAGAAAGGCGGCGGAAGCCAAGGCAATGGAGATCTCGGCAGAGGAGAACTCGGAAGAGGAAATCACGAGAACAATATCCCGGTCGAAGGAAGGAGAGAACCGCCGCACAACCCGCAGCCGAGACATGAACCTCGGCAGGAAAGAGAAGCGAGACCAGCTCGCCACAATCAAGTAAATGAAAGGTACAATTATGGTTATTCCGAGATGGAATATGCGATCCATGGTGGAAATAACCACTATGGAATGCAAGACAGAGTTCTGTACAGAGATTTGCCATCAAATGATGCCAGAGTAAAGCTAGACCGGCTATACCGATCCGAGTTGCTGGAAGAACAGGGTCCACCGGGTCCGACATGCTTCGGACCACGGATCATGGGCGAACCACCTATGCCGAACTTTCAGCTTGCAAGAGGCAAAAAAAACATATAATGGGAGCACCAAACCACAAGACTGGTTGATTTATTATGCCACTGCTGTGAAAATAGCAGGTGGTAACTTACGATGGGCAGTGCGGTATGTCCCGCAAATGTTGGAAGGATCAGCTAGAGTATGGCTGAATAATCTGCCAGCAGGCATCATCAACTGTTGGTTGGATTTTGAAAAAATGTTCGTTAGCAACTTTACCAGTACTTACAAGAGGCCAAACAGGCCGCAGCATTTAGCCATGTGCAAACAAAGGCCGATTAAGACGGACAGAGAGTTTTTAACTCGGTGGTGTAACCTGAGAAACTCGTGTGAAAGAGTTATAGAATCATAAGCAATAGCTTGGTTCGCTCAAGGATGCCGCTATGCCAGTGTGTTATGGCAGCGACTGCAAAGAGATATGCCAACCACATTGGCAGAAACCATCAGAATAGCGGATTCCTATCATTGGGAGATCCGACACAACCAGAATTAATGTCGGCAGATCATCGGGAGCATCAAGATCAATATGCAAGATAGGTGGCTGGGTCATCCAGGCGCAATGACTTCAGAGGAAGAAGAAGAGAAGAGAGACCGGATTATAGATATGGTTCAGCCCAGGTGGCAGCAGTAGTGCAAGATCAGCCGAGTCACGGAACTACTCAGCAACAAAAGAATGGTCCTCAGCAATGGACACCAAGAAATGAAGGAAAAAGACAGTGGACACCAGAACAAAAGAAACAATGGCAGGAGAGGCCGAAGTACACGTTCGAGTCTATGTTAGATCAGCCGTGTAAATTTCACATATCAAACCCAGCCAGGCCGGCCAACCATACGACCCGCCAATGTGCATGGATGAAAAATGCAATGGGAAACCCCGCAGGCATACAGGCAGCACCTCTCCAGGCACATCAGCAGCATCAGCCGTAGTTGACTGGAGCAAATGCACAACAACTGATGTTACCACCTCCTCCCCCAAGGTATGACAACTCGGACCGGAGGGATGCAGTGCATAAAGTGATAAACCAGGGTTAGGATGGAAGGACGAATCCAGGAAATAATGGACGCAATGATTACAGAGAACATCATCAGTCGTATTGCGTGTTCACAACAGAACAACAAGACAAGCCGAGGGTGCAGCGCCGACATATGGAAGTAAATGCGGTTATGCCGGTAGTACCAAGATATGTGCCTTGGTCAGATCAAGAAGTAACTTGGAGCATAAAGGATCACCCCAAGATAATGCCGAGTCCGGGGTCGTATGCACTCGTGTTAGATCCGACATTTGTCGGACCAAGCATTAATGTGAAATTTTCAAAGGTTCTCATTGACAATGGGAGCAGTATCAACATCATGTACAAAGATACAATGCATAAACTCGGAGTGTCGCAGAACATGCTGCAATCCACGAGGACCACTTTCCATGGGATAGTACCAGGGCTTTCATGCGAACCCATTGGTAAGGTTCGAGTGGATGTGTTATTCGGCACAAGAGATAACTGCAGAGCAGAAAACTTAGAGTTCGAAGTGGTGGATCTAGAAAGTTATTATCATGCTCTACTCGGACGGCCAGCATTGGCCAAATTCATGGGCAGCTGCCATGTAAGTTATCTGAAAATGAAGTTACCCGGACCACAAGGGGTGATAACAGTAGCAGGGGATTACAGGAAGTCAATAGAATGTGCTTCAGCCGGGTCAAATTTGGCCGAATCATTGGTAATAGCAAGGGAAAAAAGAAGGATTCAGGAGGTAGCAGCCCTCGCTCGATCAGCAATTTGAATATGCCGGCATTAGCCAACCCACATGGAAGTGTCTCCTTTCAGCCGACTAAAGAAACAAAAAAGTTCCAGATAGATGAGCAATTCCCAGAGCGCACCGTCACTATTGGTGCCGGCCTGGATGCTAAATAGGAAAGCGAGCTCACCAACTTCCTCCGGGATATCTTTGCATGGTCAACTCAGGATCTGCAAGGTGTGCCGAGGGAGTTGGCTGAGCACTCTCTGAATGTAAGGCCAGGAGCAAGGCCGGTGAAGCAACCTCTCCACCGCTTCGCCGAAGACAGGAGAAAAATAATAGGGGATGAAATAGCTCGGCTCCTTGCGGCCGGGTTCATCATGGAGGTGATGTATCCGGATTGGCTATCAAACCCAGTGCTAGTAGAAAATAAGAAGGATGATCCAAATGTAGCCATTGTATGGCGAATGTGTATCGATTACACGAACCTGAACAAGGCGTGTCCAAAATATCCTTTTCCTTTACGTAGAATAGACCAAGTCATTGATTCGACCGCTGGTTGTGAACTATTATCATTTGTAGACGCGTATTCTGGTTTTCACCAGATACCGTTAAATCCGGCCGATCAAATAAAGACTGCGTTTATTACCCGTCACGGGCTTATTGCTATCGCACCATGCCATTCGGCCTGCGCAACGCAGGAGCGACGTATCAGAGATGCATGCAAAAATGTCTACATGACCAAATAGGAAAAAATGTACAAGTATATGTGGATGATGTGGTTATCAAAACCAAAGAAAGCAAAACGCTACTGGATGATATTCGGCAGACTTTTGCGAACCTGAGAAGGTTCCGAATGAAGCTTAACCCGGAAAAATGCACATTTGGTGTGCCAGCGGGAAAATTGCTCGGTTTTCTCGTATCTAGCCGAGGTATAGAGGCCAAACCAACTAAGATAAAAGCAGTGAAAAGGATGGAATTGCCAAGATGTCTAAATGACGTACAAAAGTTCACAGGTTGTTTAGCCTTCGGCCACCGATTTGTATGTCGGGAGAGAAAACCGCCACTTTACCGGTGATGAAAAATCGGATCGTTCATTTGGACTCCACAAGGCAGTGCATTTCATGAATTGAAAAGATGTTGGTCACAATACGTCTTAGCTTCTCCATTATCGAAAGAGCCTATGTTACTCTACATAGCAGCCACCAACAGAGTAGTGAGCGCTGTGATCGTGGTGGAACGAATTGAAGATGATAAGTCAGTACAAAGGCCGGTGTATTACCTAAGCGAGGTGCTATCAGCCTCAAAAAAAAAATTACCCACATTATCAGAAGATGGCTTACAGAGTGTACATGTCAGCAAAGAAACTTAAACATTACTTCGAAGAGCACCCCATCAAAGTGATTTGTGAAGCACCCATAGCCGACATATTGAGCAACAAAGATGCAAGTGGCCGAATAGCAAAATGGGCAATTGAATTATCACCTTATGCTCCGCAATTCGATAGGAGAGATGCAATCAAATCTCAGGCTGTGGCCGACTTCTTCGTAGATTGGTCCGAGGTACAATATGAGCCACCATTACTAGATCCGAATTATTGGACAATGCACTTTGACGGTTCCAAACTAAGAAACGGTTTGGGGGCAGGAATAGTATTAACCTCGCCAAAAAGAGATCAACTGAGATATATGCTGCAGATACATTTTGTCGCGTCAAAAAATGTAGCCGAATATGAAGCACTAGTCCATGGATTGAAGGTGGCAAAAGAGATTGGCATACGCTGAATCTTATGCTATGGAGATTCAGATCTAGTAGTACAACAAGTCTCAGGCAATTGGGATGCGTTGGATGATAATATGGCTTTGTATAGATTTCATGTGCAAAACTCAGTGGATACTTCGAAGGATGTGAATTACATCATGTACCTCGGGCAGAAAACGACGCCGCAGACACATTGTCAAAACTCGGATCAACTAGACAGTCAATTCCCCCAGGTATCGCCCTAGAGCACCTAAGGAAGCCATAAATAACACCGTCACCAGAGTCCGAATCCATATTTATTCCAGCAAAATCAAGAGAAGATAATGTGCCGATGGAAATTGATAAGCAATGTAACCCGGAATTTCCAACAATAAAGACAGCTGATGCAAGTATGAGTATGGAGAAATCCGAGGTAGTTATGTCGGCAGAAAATATGGAAATAGATAGTGAGACTACACCAGAGAAAATCACACCTATATGGGCGCAACCCATATTATCTTTCCTTAGAGATGCGATTTTGCCGAATAACGAGATATTGGCGAGACAGACAGTGAGAAGAGCTAAAGCTTATACAATCATAAACAATAAGCTGTATAAAAGGAGTGTCACAAGTATATTACAAAGATGTGTGAGATCGGTAGAAGGCCAGGAGATACTCCTAGATATACATCAAGGAGAATGTGGACATCATGCCTCATCCCGAGCCTTAGTGGCCAAAGCGTTCAGGCATGGGTTTTATTGGCCAACATCGTTGAAAGAGGCCAAAGAACTGGTCGAAAAATGTAATGGTTGTCAAAGATATGCCAGCCAAATACATGTGCCTTCGTCCGAATTAAGGACAATACCAATTACTTGGCCATTTTCTGTATGGTGCTTAGATATGGTGGGACCATTTAAGCCGGCCCGAGGCGGGATGACCCACATATTAGTAATGGTGGACAAATTCACAAAATGGATTGAAGTGAAACCAAAAAAGAAATGCGACGGGCCCACAGCAGTGAAATTCCTCAAAGATATTATCTTAAGATATGGGTACCCACACAGTGTTATTACAGACAATGGCACACACTTTGCAGAAGGAGCTTTCGCTAGATTCTGTCAAGAAAAGCACATAAGATTAGACGTTGCCTCTGTGGCTCACCTAGCATCCAATGGGCAAGTGGAAAGGTCTAATTGACTGGTACTGTCCGGGATAAAACCACGACTCGTCGAACTGCTGCAAAGGTCGGCAGTATGTTGGATTGAGGAACTACCAGCAGTACTATGGAGCCTCAGGACTACCCCAAACAGATCAACAAGTTATACACCATTTTTTCTAGTGTATGGGAAGGTCATTTCCACCGACATAATACATGACTCGCCAAGGGTTACCCAGTATACAACCGCTGAAGTAAATGAGGTAGCTCGGCAAGATGATGTCGATCTGCTAGAAGAAGCCAGAGAGCTGGCGTTATCAAGATCAGCTATCTATCAACAGGAGTTGCGACGATATCATAGCAAGAAGGTGAATCCAAGAGTGTTCAAAGAAGGAGATTTAGTTCTCCGGCTGGTGCAACGCACGGCCGACATGCACAAGCTGTCGCCTCCATGGGAAGGGCCATTCATTGTGAGCAAAGCATTGCACAATGATGCGTATTACCTAATTGATGCTCAATCACCAGGAAAGAACAGGGTAGACAAAGCCGGCGAAGAATCGAAAAGACCATGGAACGTAGCCTTACTTCGTCCATTTTACTCGTAGGAGTCATCCATGACATATTGTAAAATGGTGCTTCGGAGGGAGCACCAGCTATGTATTGAACCTCGGCGTCTAGAGCAGTGACTCGGGGACTGCCATATGTTGTTTTTAAATTTCATGTTATGTATCAAACCTCGGCACCTTGAGCAATGGCTCGGGGATTGCACTATGTTATTTTTAACTATGGTTTATGTATTCAACCTCGGCGTCCAGAGCAGTGACTCGGGGACTGCCGCATGTTATTTTTAATTTCACGTTATGCACCAAACCTCGACGTCCAGAGTAGTGACTCGAGGACTGCCGCATGTTGTTTTTAATTTCATGTTATATATCAAACCTCGGCACCATGATCAGTGACTCGGGGACTACCCCATATTGTTTCTAAGTTTGATTCAGGTATTGAACCTCGGCGCCAATGCAAAGTTCGAGATCGACATATTAAACCTCGGCACCTTGAGCAATGACTCGGGGACTATCCTATATTGTTTCTAAGTTTGGTTTATATATTCAACATCATTGCCTTGAGCGGTGGCCCGGGGACTACCCTACGTTATTCCTAAGTATGGGTTATCCTTTGTCGCAAGAGTGGGTATCAAACTTCGGTTCCCAGAGTGATATTATTTCGCTCCCCCCAAATACGGTCTTCAAGCTTTACACCCAGATTAACAGTCCAAACCACAGTGGTCAAGTGGCAAAGTCTATCAAAGTCAGGAGATATTGCACACCGAACTACGGGAGCACAAAGGAAAATATATACTCCAAAATCAAGAAGTTGAAGGCCGCCAAAGCAAGGATTCGGACAAACCAGACCAGTTAAACAAAGTAATAACGATTACAACCATATATGTCTCAGCGGCACACGGCAAAATAAATTCATACCGTACAAAAGACGGACAAATATTCCACGTACATCATACGCCCGGCATACCAGGGGTAAGAAATGACTTAGAGGTTTTTAGCTGGAGAGGCAATAACTTGGTCAGGGGCTGGGCACTCCGAGGTAGGGGGAACTTCGGCCGCGGTTGCCTCGCCCTCCACAGACCCAGGAGCGACTTCGGAGGAAGCCCGAGGCTGCTGAGGAGCGTCAGCTTGCGCAGTAGAATGCCCAGTACCTTTGGAGGAGGATCGCGCGTCGCCGTTACCATCTGAGCTCGAACTGGAATCACCAGAAGTAGCCGAGTCACCCTCATCTTCTCCTTGTTCAGCTGAGTTGTTATCCGAAGCATCCTCAACTACGACCTCGTCCTCTGGGTTATTAAGGAAACTCGGACCTTCGTTCCAGGTATGCACGTCGGCATACTCAACAAGCTGGAAGGCACAAGCTTGCCGGAGAGCGACAAAGTCTGGGTCCTCAACCCAACGGGAACCAGTGCGCAAATTTCTTAAAATATCAAGAGAAACATCTTCATACCATGACATGATGACAGTGAGAGCCATATCAGCACCAGCTCGTCCGGCCGATTCCCTCCAAAGACTTAGCTGTCTCTCAGATGCCATTAATCTTTCCACCAACAATTTGACCTCATCAATGTTAGGAGTCCCAGAAGTATTTGGCCAGAGAACATGGTAGGCTCGGATAGCTGCCTGCACCAAATCTCTGCCCATAATCTTCATCGGACCAACTGCAGCGCCAACAGCAACCAAGAAATCTTCCATCGAGTACTCCGAGTCCGCATCAACAGGAACACCTTGGAGCACACGAGCACTAATCACCGCTTTAGAGCTCACGGGCTTAGCTTCTGGAAAATGGTCTGTGCAAAACACGACTGCATCAATCAGCAGTAAGAAAGGGAAAAAGGTAACTCAGCCGTGGTCAGAAGCTTACGATGAATATAGCTCAGCATTATCTGAAGATCTTTAGCCCAGTCAATCTTGCTTTTCTCAAAGCGAGTGATCTCCTCGATCATTCCCCGTATCTTCAGTTCGGCAGCCTCGAGGAGCTCTTTATTTTTCTGCAATTGCAGAGCTAGCCGATTTTTCTCCTCAGATAACTCCTGGTCGACCTTTTCTAATTCAGACTTCTGAGAGAGCTTAAGGGACTCCACCTCGGCACGCAAGCGAGCTATCTCGTCATCTTTATCCTTTAGCTGCGCCGAGTGAGTAGCGCTTTGTTCTAAAAAATGCAGCATCACATCAGGCATGGGAGTGCAATCTTGGTGAGACGCTGCAAAGGTTTGTAACTCGACTTTACCAAAGCCAAAAGAGTTAAAAGAAACTTAGAGCACATTTCAAAGGGGAGTATATAAAGCAAAAGAGTAACTAACCTTCCAGGGCCTTGAACTTCTTCTCCAGACGGATGTTAAGATTATTGATATTCCCTGTTTACCAACAAAGTGAGCCAACATCTCATGTACAAAACAATAAGAGCGGCGGAGATGATGCAAAAGTTTGTCGACTTACCAGCTTTCTTCACCACAGGAATAACGTTCTCATACTTTTCTTGCAATTTTCTATGCGCAAAAAGAAGCCTTTGAAATTCGGCGGTCCGCCGGTCATGCGCAACCTAAGCAATAGAGCACATAGTAAATAAGTATTCAAGCCTAAGACAAATACGAGTCAAGAGAAACTTAACCCGGATCTAGGTGGCTGGATATTCGAAGCTAAAACAGATCCGAGTCAAGCAAAACTTAACCCGGATCTAGGTGGCTGGATATTCGAAGCTAAAACAGATCCGAGTCAAGCAAAACTTAACCCGGATCTAGGTGGCTGGATATTAGAAGCTAAAACAGATCCGAGTCAAGCAAAACTTAAACCGGATCTAGGTGGCTAGATATTCGAAGCTAAAACAGATCCGAGTCAAGCAAAACTTAACCCGGATCTAGGTGGCTGGATATTAGAAGCTAAAACAGATCCGAGTCAAGCAAAACTTAACCCGGACCTAGGTGGCTGGATACTCGAGGCCAAAACAGATCTGGGTTAAGCAAAACTTAACTCGGACCTAGGTGGCTGGATATTCAAAGTTCAGATAGACCCAAATCAAGCAAAATTTAATGCAGATCTAGTTGGATGGAGGTTCGAACTCTAAGATAAAACTGAACTAAGTAAAGCACCATAAAACTTCCAAACGAATAACAAGTTATTCGCTTGCAAGCTTCGGGGACTAGAGTATATATAATAGTATCCAGAGAACTAATAAAAACTCCATAAAAAAACAATTACCTCATTCATCTTGTCACTTTCAAGAACGATCTTGGCAGCCTGATGCAGGCGGCTGCTGATATCGGAGAGTTGAAACGGCTGGTTGCTTAGATTACCCTCGAACTGATCGGCAACATTCCAATTATTGGCATACTCAACCAGCGAGTCGAGGCTATTCCCACTCTCCTTGCGAGTTAGGACTTTACCTCAGACATGCTGTATAGCCACCGCTTCCGCAGGGCTTTTGTGAAGAGCGAGCTGGGTGCTGGCGGCCGGGGTAACAGAGGCTTTGGCAGAACCAACCCCTTTGCGCAGCGCATCGCAATACTAGGCCGAGAAGAGCCAGCAAGACCTTTCTGAGAGGAGGAAGCCTTGATGACGACAACCTTTCTTGTTTTAGAAGAGGCATCAATAGGAGCTGATACCTCGGCACTAGGAGTGGCATCTTTAGGAGCCGGAGGAATCACGGTTGCAGAGGGCGCCGAGATATTGACGTCCTCGGCCGGAGTTGGAGTCACTGTATAGACCGCGGGGGTCGAAAGAGGCTCAGTGGAGACATTAGGGTTCACAGAGGAGGCAGCAAGTTCGGTAGAAATATCTGTTGGCCGAGTGGTATCGGCATCAACGGGAGGAATCTCAGGCGCATCATGGCGAGGTGGCGTCTGACTCGGAGCTGGAGGAGATGTAGCGCGAGCAGGACTCGGAATCCTGGTATCTTCAGTAGGCGGAGGAGACGGCGACTGAGTCGTACGACTCGTCATGCTGGGACTGCTGGGCTTAACAGAAAGTGGAGCACTGCGAAAACAAAAAAGGTCAAGTCAAAAAGCAGAAAGAGAAAAACAAGAAATACAAGGAAAAGCAACTCACCCAGTGACCCCGGGCATGGTCTTGCGCCTAGGAGGATGCGGAGCTGACTTCTTCATTCGCTTCTTGGGGGCCGTTTCTGAGGCACCAGCGGGAGCACCACGTTTCCCCGAGGTAACAGGAGGCCGGGAGGCAAGAGGCTCGGCGTCGTGAACCTGACCGGCCGGATTAGCTGAGAAAGTAGAAGCCGGAAATGCATAAGAAATTGGCATTGCGGAAACTACCTCTAGAACTTGGACCTCGTCTGAATCACCTTCCTCCTTGTGGGCCGGGGTCTTGCCACGAGCGCGAGCCGGAGCGAGATCAGACTTGGGAACGAACTCTTCTGATTCCGGCTCCTCAATGTCCGGAGTATTCCGATCCGCATGCCACGGGAGTGACAAAACCTCGGCGTCCTCATTCTTCTGCTCCTCAAACCTCTGCAGGACAAGAAGGGGAAAAATTAGCAAAGAGAGTTAACGCAATTAGGAAGCAAAACACTATTGAGTAAGCTTACTTCGGGTGGGGGATGCTCGCGGGTGAACGGCTTCAGTCCCCAAGCCCAATCCTCCGGCATATCCGTTTTAAAGATAGCCCGGACACGCTTGAAGATGAGGTAGTTGTCCAGCTCCACCGTCGAGACTCGGTTGGGGTCAAGGGGACCGCTCATGTAGCAGAGTTTGTGTGTGCGTTTCTGGAATGGGCAGATTCGGCTGCTGACGAAGGTAGTCATCAGATCCTCGCCGCATAGCCCGGAGCGGATCAATTCCTTCAGCCGAATCTCAAAAGCCTCGGCCAAAGCATGACTTTTCCTCGGATTATAGGTCCAGTTCTTCTTGGAAGGAGGGCCAATGGAGAATGCAGGGAGCCGAATCTTATCCTCATTCCCCGTGTTCTTGACATAAAAGAAGGACTTGTGCCACTTCTTACATGATTCTAGCCCCGCGGCATGAGGAAATTCGCATTTTCTCCGAGGTGTGATGGACGCTGCTCCACATTGGGTGATCAACTCCTCGGAGGGGTGCAGAGATTTTTCTGGGACGACATTGGAACGAATCTGGAAAAACTTTGACCAGACATGCACGGACGGCCATAGGCCGAAGTATCCCTCCGAGGCAGAGATGAAGGCAGAGAGAGAGGCAATGGCGTTGGCGGGAAGATGATGCGGCTGAAGGCCGAAATAATCGAGAAACTCCCTAGCAAAGTCACTGAGCGGGAGACCAAAGCCACGTGCGAAATGCGACATGAAAACTACATACTCGCCTTCCCTAAGGTCTGGAGAGGACTCGCTGCCGGGTAAGCGACAAGCTACCTCAGCAGGAATACGGCGAGTCCGGATTATCCACTCGACCTCACGGCGAGTGATGGAGGAGCCCTGCCACGAGCCCCGTTCGGGCCCAGATGCAGTATCATCGTCCTCAACAAGCACTCCGCTGACAGAGCTCGACATGAGATCGCCGGAGAAATTTACGGAGGAGATAGCGGCAGAGGAAAATCTAGAACTGCAAGGCCCCGTCGTGGTTCTACCCAAAAACGGCGGCGGAGCAGAGAAAGAACTGCCGCGCGAGTACAGAAGAAAAACAGAGATCTCTAGAGGAAAAGCTAGGCGATTGGACCGGTGGAACTCACCGGCGACGGTGCCGGAGCGAGCGAGCAGGGACGAAGGCGACGGAGCAGTACGGCGGGATCCCTACCGTCAAGGACTCAGACGAGCGCACAACGGCGGAAGGACGAACGGGCGCAGAGGCGAGAGGTAGAAGAAGGGCGTAGGTGAGCGAAGGGGGAAAGTGAATCCCCCAGTGCCGCACCCCTCTTTATAACCACGCTACCTGCAAGGTAATGGGATCATGGGTGTGGCGGTTGACCGTGTAGGTCGTGAACGTGGCACGAACGCACGACGCTAAGTGGAACCACACCAATGACCACACGGTGGAAAGGAAGGCCACGATCCCCGATGGAAACGGCACACGAGGCGTCGCAGCGCCGTCGCAGGCGCAGTGATTACTGTAGCTTGTCAGTAAATACTATAGAGGAGCAAAAAACTATACAAACAATGATGAGTATGACACGTAGGACGAGGCGTACGTGAGAATATATGATGATACCTCGAACGAGAAAAAGATAACTCGGAAACAAGGCAGAAGGAATCTCATGAAACTGATACGGCCCGGCCAAAGTTAACGTCAGGGCCATACCAGCTTCGGGGACTAATGTTGGGGAGGTGATCTCGGATAGGGTAAATACGGGGAAAGACGGAAGGACGTTCCCCGTCCAGTTTCCGAGTTACCGTCTTAGTAGGCCGAATCATGTAGATGTCGGCCGAGGTATGAAAGGGACAGGACCTCAATGATAATAGCAAGGCATTACCCGGCCGGAGTACTGTATGAGTCGGCCGGGTTAGCCCGAATAATCTTAATGCAGGTGAAGGACGAGCCAAGTTACGCGAGGCGGGGCCGAATGATATGAAGCTTGCAGAAGAAGGAGAAGCCTAAAGTCAAACTCTAGTCATAGGCTAGGGAGAATCTGAGCAGAGCCAAGCACTAGGGACAAAGGTGCAGAGCGACAGAGGGGCAGAAGGAGGTCACGGAGATGACAGTCCTGAAGCCCGAGGCGCGCAGGAGGGGCCCTCTAGAACCTTGCCGTCATTAGAGGAGCGACAGGGAAAGGAGGCCACCGAACTACTATATTGGGACAAGCATATTCCTAGAATATGCTTGCCACGTCAGCCCTAAAGGAACCCAAGGCTCTCCTTTATAAGGGGAGGCTTGGATCCTGAGGAGGGCATCGGCTCATTTAGTACCGTTAGGCTGGTAAAGTTCTTCCTTTCTCCCTGTATGCAGCTCAAGGAGCACTTGTATCCCAAGGAAGGAGAAATAAAAATCTTTGCCTTAGTCTTTTGTGTGTAGAATCAACTGCATCTTCCCTCCCCAGATCCCTCTAGCATCCATTGGCCCCAAACTTTAGCCTACCCATGGCATCTGCCGTGCCACCACCACGACATCTGAAGTTCTTCCCGGCACCCTGTCGAAGGGGAGATCATCCCGGAAGCCTTCTTCTCCGGTATGATGCATGAGTATTTCCACTTTGTACCATGGGTCCATGTAGTAGCTAGATGGTTGTATCTCCTCCTTTGTGCTTTCATGTATTGATCTTGTGAGCTCCGTTCATGATCAAGATCTAATCTATTTGTAATCATGCATGTTGTGTTTGTGGGGATCCGATGGATATTGAGATTATTATGTTGGTTTTTTTTATTAGGGTAAAACAGTAGGGCAAAAAACCCCACTGCAATTTTTATATATTATAGAGAGTTACAAAAGAATATTTACAAACTCATTCCACCTCAAAGGAGAGGGATAACCTTCTAAACAACTATCTCCTGTCTAAATTGGTTTCAATCCAAACCTTAAGGCCCTGATAATACTTCTTCTTAATTCTATAAAGGACCCATCTTAACTCCTGGGCTACAATAGCCTTCCAGGTCTCCATCGATGCATGCTGATTATTGAAAATTTCATTATTTCTGCAAATCCAGATGCCCCAAGTTCCAAGCATCATAATTTCCATTGCAAAAGGGACATTGAGGTCTTTTTTAATACTGGCTAAAACTTCAAAGATATTTTGATCAGCCATATTGACCTGTGAAATTTCAGCCCAGCAGGCTCTTGCAAAGGGGCATTCCCAGAACAAATGCAGGCTGGTTTCTTCACTATTGCAGCGTTGGAAGACACAGTCATAAGATGCCAGAGAAAAACATTTCCTTTTTAGAAGGTTTCTTGTATTGAGTCTATCAAGCAGTAGAAGCCAGAAGAAGAATTTGTGCTTTTGCTGACAAGAAGATTTCCATAACCAAGAGAAATGTGGCCGAACCGGTTGGTAACCAGCTAAGGAGCAGTAAGCCTTTTTGACCGAAAAATTACTGCCCCAAATGTAAGACCAACAATCAGATTCCCCTTCCCTGCCAGTATTGAGAATTTGCTCAAGACTTTGGTATTCCTGATAAGCTTGTTGGGACAAAGGAAGGTAAAAAAGGTCTTGAATATTTGCAGTATGCAGGAACTCACTGATAGAGATGTGAGGATTTTTTGCAAATGAGAGGAGGTGAGGAAGCTTATGTTGGAGGCAGCTATCATTCCACATATCAGACCAGAATAGTGTGGATTTCCCATTTCCAACCAAGCACTTTGCAAATCCTTTAAAAATGTCAATCAGTTTTATATGAGCTTTCCACCAAAAGGATCCCTCAAGACTTCTTCCAGGGAGCTTATCATTACAATAGTAAGTATTCCATACCAGGTGAACCCAAGGAATATCCTTATGATTATAAAACTTATCCAAATTCTTCAAAAGAAGAGCAGAATTTTGAACATTAAGATCTAGAACTCCCAATCCTCCCTGGTTCTTGGGTCTACAGACTTTCTTCCATGCTACTAGAGCAGTACCTCTAGCTTGAACATCAGAAGTTTTCTTTCTCCACAGGCATTGCCTCATATATTTAATCAACTACTCCTTGATAGTGATAGGAAGATCAAAACAGCTCATGTAATATATGGGAAGGGAAGATAACACAGACTTGACTAACTGCAGTTTCCCCCCATAATTAAGAAAGTCAACTATACCACACAACCTTCTTTCAATTATCTGAACAATAGGCAGGAAATGTTCCACAACAGGTTTATTCAAGCTCAGAGGCAAACCAAGATAGGTAAAAGGCAAGGAACCAGTGAGGCAAGTAAGGGTATTAGCAAAATGCCCAAGCCTCACAGAGTCCATGTTAATTGGCATCATGCTGGACTTGGAATAATTGACTTTGAGTCTAGTGGAGAGAGCAAAAGTATGTAGGATTGCCGTAAGACACAAGAGTTGCTCAGAATCATCTTTAAGGATTACTAAAGTGTCATCTGCATACTGAACCACAGGGAAGTCAGGACAGAATATATTCTCAGTGGGCAAAGAAAGAAGACCCAAGTTCATTGCCTTATTGAGGATACTTTAAAGGAGATCAGCAGCTAGAACAAATAATAAAGGAGACAAAGGATCTCCTTGCCTGACACCCCTTCTACAGTAAAAAAATTTCCCAGGCACACCATTTAAAATCACAGAGGAAGAAGCAGACCCAAAGATCATCTAAATCCAAGAAATCCATTTAACTCCAAAACCTTTGGCTTTAAGGATATTGATGATTGCAGAATGCTCAATTCTGTCAAAATCCTTCTCAAAATCCAACTTAAGAATTAAGATTTCCTCCTTTGACTTGTGGCATTGATCAAGAAATTCAAATGCCCAACCTAAACAGTCTTGGATAGATCTTTGCTTGAGGAAACCATATTGATTCTTGTGAACAAGTTTAAGAATGACTTTTTGCAGTCTATTGGCCAGAATCTTGGTGATAATCTTAAGAACACTATTTAGCAAAGAAATAGACCTAAAATCAGCAGAAGTCAAAGGAGCAGCAATTTTAGGAATGAGGGTGATAAAAGAAGAATTAATGCTTTCCAAAGAGGCATTCCCTTCATAGAACTCCACCAGTAGATGCTTCACATAATCCTTAATAATAGGCCAACAAAGCTTCATGAATTCATTATTAAAACCATCAGGGCCAGGGGACTTATCATTAGGTAGATTTGTGATGACTTCATCAATCTCCTCATCAGAGAAAGGCTTTTCCAGAGCATCCCTTTCTTCCTGGCTTAAGCACTCACCAGCCAAGTCATTAAGATTGAAATGCATTTCAGGCTTAATGGTTTTGTCTTTATGATTCTATCATGTCTGTGTTATTTGTGATCTTGCATGCTCTCCGTTGTTAGTGGCTATCTTGGCCAAGTAGTTGCTAGTGACTCCAAGAGGGAGTATTTATGCTCGATAGTGGGTTCATGCCTCTAGTTTCCAAGAGGGAGTAATCATGCATGTTGTGTGCTGTTTCTACTACGGATAAAACAACGGTCTCTTGTTCATGGAACATGTGGACTGTTTACCTTACACACTTTGCTTAAAGTAGTTGTCTGTTGCTTGCAACTTAATACTGGAGAGGGTTCGGATGATAACCTGAAGATGGACTTCTAGTCATAGATGCAGTTGGATGACGATATATATATATTATTGTATTGCCCAATCGAATCTCATAGGATCTTTCTAACTATTATTGCATTGTTATGACTTGCTCAGTTCCTGTCAATTGCCCTGCTGTAATTTGTTTACCCTTCATGCCATGTTGTTTATCTAAGAAGAGCACCTCTAGTGAACTATGGACCTCGGTCCAATCTTTACCTTTGATACACCTTCCACTATTACTTGTTTACTTGCTGCAAACCATTACCTTCCACACCATACGTTTAATCCTTTATTATAGCAAACCGGTGAGATTGACAACCACACTGATTCGTTGGGGGCAAAGTCTTGAGTTTGTGTTGTGCAGTTCTCCATGTTGTTTGCAACACCTGTGTGACGTTTCCTTCCTCCTTCTGGTTCAATAACCTCGGTATCAACTGAGAGAAAACTTGGTGCTTCCTCTTCACACTCTGCGCTTGCGGTTACCAACAAAGTGCCACGTCGAGCACCATCATGCGGCTCTTCTTCGCCCTCCTTCTGGCTTCCTCTGTTTTCTGGGAAAATATTATTTTCCCATATTTTTCTGGTATTTTTCTGATATTCGTGAAATTGCATCAAAACACCTTCTTTTCCATCAGAATCCAGACTCCGGCAGTTCATTCTCCAAGAATCATCCAACATGCATAAACAGATGAAAATACATAAGTATTACCTCATAATAAGACATATATCAATGAATAGAGATAAATTGTGATATAGAATGGTGATGCAAATTGGGCGTATTAGTTGCAGACTGCGTCGTGGCGGGCAATGCTACTCAGACCCCCAGGATTCTAGTTGAGTACTTTCCTGAGTGAGCACCAGTGGAAATAGCCCATCAAAGTAGCTTCCACGCAAAAGCATGTATTCTCGGTAGAATCTCCTTCGATTTCTATACCTGTTTTAGAATGCTTTCCCCTGGGCAAAGAAATAAAGCCCCAGTCTCCTTTTTCTTCTCTTATTGAATTAATTATTTCATTTCCTTTTTCCTTTTGGATTTTTGGATTGTTGTCGCTGGAATCTGCCTCGGTCATGGTTTTCTCCGCTCCTGTAGGTATTGTAAGCAAGCATAATATGCACTTTTGGAATTACATTCATCTATGGGATGAGTTTCCAACATAGCAAGTCATGCTCCTAGGATAGGATGATAGGGGTCTGCTTAATATAATCTGTTGTGGGTTGCTAGAAAAGGGAATCAATCAGTTGTTTATTCTAGAATTTTTCATTTGGTAACCAGAGATCATTTACTTTTAATGGATAATTATAGATTTTATGTTTTATTATTAGATGTTCATACATATTTGTCCAATTTTGACACAAGGGGTACTCCAAAGAGAGATGTTACCTTGGGTAATTTGGTAGTAGGAGTGGGATTTGAGAATCAGTAAAATCTTGAGGATTGATGCCCAAAAGGCTGACTTAGAACATTTGAATTTGGTGGCCAAATGGAAGAGTTATGGAAGTACTTGGCTTTTAGTACCATGTGAAGGAAGTCAAATGGGTTTTGGGCTATACACCAAGCTTCCATAAGAATTAGGCCATGGTTAATAGCTTGGAAGTTTCTGATTCTTAATCCTCCTTCCTTTTTTGTGTACAAATATCCTTCCATGCTTGTAGGCAAATGGCTTTTCTAGTTTTGTCCTGTCTGATCCCTGTCCACCAAAAGACTTTTGGAATGAAATTTTTAGGGAAAATGATGTTGGACATATAATAGACCTTTCGTTTTTTCTTTTGAACAGGAATGGCCTTGAAGGGCCAAGAAGCTACGATTAAAAATACGGCAGGTACAAATTACATAGGGGACCTTTGACAGCTATTGCATAGAGGAAATACCTATTAGAAGAAAAGGCCCCTAACTTTGCAAAAATACCCTAGAGCTAAATATAGAAAAGCAATCAGGCCCTAGCAGTCTTCCTCTGCCGCTCGCCGGTGACCTCAAGGCAACCGAGGCGCCGAGGTCCGAGGAACTGCTCAAGCGGGTCTCATTCCCGATGGAGAGCGGTCGCCGCTGGTCGCCAGGACTCTCTCGAGGACGGACCACTTGAGGGAGAAAAGGCGCCAAGCCCCAGGGCAAGGCTCCTAACATGGCCTCCGTCGTGGAGGTAGCAGGAGATGGCCTCTCTAGCCAAGGACAGCTTCGTCAATCTCGCCATCGCTTGGATGCATCAACATGAGCAACTGTAGATCCCCTTCCCACCGTCTCTAGGAACTCCAGGGATAAGATCGTCGTCACGGTAGAAGGCTCCCACCGTCGGCCAAGAAACCGACACAAGACTCCCAGATCTTTATTCCCCGCCTCCACGACCGTCTAGAAGAAAGATCTGGTCATCGGCGTCAACTACCCGCCGACCACCGTGCTTATTGGAGAAGCATGAAACCGAACTCGCCGGAACCATCCTCCATGGAGGCCTGGGCAGGCTCGCTAACGCCTCAACCGCCGTGCGCGTCGCCAGCGGCAGAGACGGGCTTCAAAATCCAGCTTTATTGGTGGAGATGCCTAGGCTCAGCACCACCGGCGGCGAGCTCCCCTGCCAAAGGAAGATCACCACCAGGAGGGTGAGACCTAGGGCGCACTGGCGGAAATTGGAGAACCATGGTGACCTACTCCCAGATTGCATGAGGGCAAAAAACAACAAAAACCTAATCTAACTAGACCGGCACCTCTCCTCTGTCGCCTCCGGCCGGCATCACCGCCAGATTTGGCTCGGGATTGGCCCGCCGAGCTCACTGGACTCTCAAAGTAGGGGGGCAGGAGGGAGAAGCGGGTTGAGAATATGCCGTGTTCCAACTTCACCTAAACGGAATGGATCTGGTCCATGCCCATAATAGACCTTTCGTGTAGTTTCGAAGTGATAGAGGTATACGACAATGTTGTCCCCTTTCCGTACCTTTTTGTCCTAACTATTATTGAATTATCTATTGAACTACATGAGGTCATGGAAAATTCAACTCTCTATGGCATTGTTTTTGGACCAAACTGCCCTCCTATTCACCGACTCTTCTTTGCGCTGATCTTATCATCCTTAGGTAGTTCCCTCCCACGCGAATGAGGTTCTGCTGGCTGATTCTAGCTACCTTTTGTCGCTGCTTTGCAGACCTCACGACGGAAATCTCGGTGATCTGACGATGGTAGCTTCGCGCCCATGGTGGCGCATGCTCGTGGACGACAAGTTTTTGTGTGGTGGTGAGGCCTCATCCTCGCGGGGCTCCTGTGCAACAGATCGTCCGAGGGTTGTGAATAGGGTTTTCGGGAGAAATCCTTGTCGGCACAAGGTGCCGCCCGTGGGTGGCATATTTCCTTGCTAAAGGGCGTCGTGGCTACCCTTCTTCCACCTTCCTCTGTGTGTCGGGGGAAACCCTAGGACCATCTCTGGTCCGGCAGCAGCGGTTGCTTTCCCTCTTGTGGGTGTTGCTTGGTGCTCGATGAGTTGGGGCAAGGAGCATGGTAGAAATTCTCCGGAGGACGCAACGGTTGCGGGTGGCGTTTAGTTGTTCCGCCTCCGTCTCCATTTTGTTTCTTTTTTGTTTTCTTTATGGCGTGTGTTTGCTGCTGTCCAACATTTTTTTTAGTTTTAAGGCTATCTTGATTATATTGTGTGGTTGCTATATTAATATAGCGGGACAAAATCTGACTAACAAAGCAAAGACAAACAGAACGCTGCTTCAATCTCTGTAGAAATTGCAGATTTCCTGGACCCTGGCCCTTGTTTCTTCTGCAGGTAGCAGTTCCTACTTCTTCGACTTTGCTGCCCAACCATTAATCCAGAAAGGGTGTGAGTGGAGAACTTGCCGAGATCTGTCAGCCGCAAGCCGGGAGTCTCTGGAGTGCTGGATTTATAGAGCGATCACAGAGTCGGAGTA
This sequence comes from Avena longiglumis, assembly GCA_030063025.1. NCBI lineage: Eukaryota > Viridiplantae > Streptophyta > Magnoliopsida > Poales > Poaceae > Avena > Avena longiglumis. The sequence goes on from CP125978.1 coordinate 402,243,488, forward strand.
TCTGGGCCATGACATTTTTCCGTTGCAAGAATGGAAACCAGTAAACCACAGAGCAAAGCTCTCAAATTAAAGGAGCCTGGAGAAAACTTCAGGTATGAACACCCGTTTGACAAAATCCTGCTCGTCCTGCTGCATCCGTCCTTTTCGATCTTGCCTTTGAAACTTTTTCCTTGGACGCTTGGACCCGGAAAGTCCACCCATCCAAGTGAAGTGATCGCTAGCGAATTCAATGGCACAATAGCGATGCGTCTACGCATGATCGTTACTCTGTACTTGTAGTAGATTTTTTCCATTCTGAAACTCGCGACCTCTCAGGATAGTTATAGCAGAAACCGCAACGCATAATTTTCACCTCACCGGCTCACCGTGCAAGCAAACATAGAGATGCTCCTCGCGTTGTTCGCCGTACTCGCTTCGGCGACGGCGCGGCCTGCCGCGGCGGCATCGCAGCCAACCGGATCAGCATGCCAGCGCCGGTGCGGGAGCGTGGACATCCCGTACCCGTTCGGCATCGGCCGCGGCTGCTACCGCTACACGGGCGAGAACGACCTGACCTTCGGCCTCACCTGCAACCTCACCGCCTCCGGCGCCGCCGCCCCATTCACCGGCGACATCGAGGTCATGTCCGTCTCCTTGCCCCGCGGCAAGGTGCGCGTTGGCAACGACATCAGCGCCTGGTGCTACAACGCCACGTCGCGGTCCATGGACGACCAGAGCGGCACCCTGTGGTGGGACGTCTCCGACTCCTCCTTCACGCTGTCCGACGAGGACAACCGGTTCACCGTGGTGGGCTGCAACTCGCTCGCCTACGTGAGCTCCTCGGAGCTGTCCCAGTTCGACACGGGCTCCGACTACATGACCGGGTGCATGGCCACGTGCCACGGGCTGCTGGAGAACGGCTCCTGCGCCGGCATGGGCTGCTGCCAGGCCGCCATCCCCAGGGGGATCAACTCCTACGGGGTGGTGTTCGAGGACAAGTTCAACACCTCCCAGATCAGAAACTTGAGCCGATGCAGCTACGCCGTCCTCGTCGAGGCGTCGGCGTTCGACTTCCGAACCACCTACGTCACCGCCGGCGACTTCGTGGAGTCCACCGGCGGGAAGGTGCCGCTGGTGTACGACTGGGTCGTAGGGAAGGAGACGTGCCGGGAGGCGAAACGGAACGCGTCGGCCTACGCCTGCGTCAGCGGCAACAGCGTGTGCGTCGACTCGAGGAACGGCCCGGGATATCTCTGCAACTGCTCTGGTGGATACGAAGGCAACCCCTACCTGCAAGGCGGCTGCCGAGGTCTGTTGATCCTACCTGCGATCGTGTGCTTGGTGGATGCTCTGTAGGAAAACATAGTAAGAATTTTGGTTTTCTTTTGCAGACATCGACGAGTGCGAGGGAGTGGAGTACCCATGCTCTGTTCCTGGCACCTGCATCAACACTCCTGGGGGATTCAGCTGCGCTTGCCCTGACGAGAAAACAGGCAATGCTTATACTGGCACTTGCGAGGCCAAAAGATCTCAACTGGGTGTGCACATCGCAATTGGTACGCCATCTCCATCTCCTGAATTTTCAGTTCCTTGGCTAGATTTGGTTTGCCTATCGCCGGGGCTCTGCTCCCCTTTTCATATTTTTTTTTGGTTTGTCTATGATATACAGAAATCCATGCCACCAAACATTTGTATATAGATAGATATATAACTGCATTTCTCTGCAGACTTTAAACTGATGCATGTTGAATTCTTCAGATTCCTTCGTGAAATCATAACTAGTACACCTCTTAATGCAGGTGTTAGCATTAGTGTAGTTGTACTAGTAATCATTTCCATTAGATTTTGTTTTGCAATAATTGGAGCATCATCTACCGTCGCCAAAACTGTATTTCTCTGCTCCCACTACAAGTATTTCTCCCCCTAAATCTGCAGATGTAAAACTGATGCATGTTGAATTCTTCAGATATCTGAAACCTTAACTACTAGTAGTAAACCACTTATTGCAGGGGTTAGCGTCAGTGTGGTTGTACTGGTAATCTCCATCTCCTGTGCTTACCTGATCCACGAAAAGAGGAGCCTAGCCACTGTAAAAAGGAGGTACTTCAAGCAGCATGGGGGCCTCCTGCTGTTCGAAGAGATGAAGTCGAAACAGGGAGTGTCCTTCACACTCTTCACCAGGGAGGAGCTAGAAGAGGCAACGGGCAAATTTGACGAGCGGAACGTGCTCGGGAAGGGAGGCAATGGCACCGTCTACAAGGGCACCCTGAAAGACAGCAGGACCGTGGCCATAAAGAAATGCAAGCTCATCGACGAGAGGCAGAAGAAGGAGTTCGGGAAGGAGATGCTCATCCTGTCCCAGATCAACCACCGGAACATCGTCAAGCTCTTCGGCTGCTGCCTCGAGGTGGAAGTCCCGATGCTTGTCTACGAGTTCATCCCAAACGGCACCCTGTACCAGCTCATCCATGGCGACCGGCGCCATCACGGAGGACTACGCGTCTCCTTCGCGACGCGCCTCAAGATCGCGCACGAGTCCGCCGAGGCGCTCGCGTACCTGCACTCCTGGGCCTCGCCGCCGATCATCCACGGCGACGTGAAATCGCCCAACATACTCATCGATGACAACTACACAGTCAAAGTTTCAGACTTCGGAGCCTCCACGCTGGCCCCGACGGACGAGGCCCAGTTCGTGACGTTTGTGCAAGGGACCTGCGGCTACCTCGACCCGGAGTACATGCAGACCTGCAAGCTGACGGACAGGAGCGACGTGTACAGCTTCGGCGTCGTTCTCCTGGAGCTGCTCACGAGCAGAAAGGCGTTGAACCTCCAGGCGACCGAGGGCGAGGAGAAGAACCTGTCGTCGTGTTTCCTTCTCGCTGCGAGTGCGAGGAGGCTGGACGAGATACTGGATGCCCAGATTGTGAACGAGGAGAGCATCGAGCCGATTGAGCAGGTCGCCGAGCTGGCAAAGCAGTGCCTTGAGATGATCAGCGAGAAGAGGCCCTCTATGCGGGAGGTCGCGGAAGAGCTTGGCAGGCTAAGAAAGCTTCTGCACCATCCATGGGGCCAAAAGAGTTCGGAGGAGATGCGGGGCTTGCTTGTCGGGTCGCCAACGACAAGCACGTATTCTGACATTGAGCTTAGCAATGCTTATGTCAGCTTGGACGACTCTGCGTATCTAGGGGTGCAATCTCCACGGTGATGCCATTTTTCGTTGACCCGGGAGTTTTGTGGGGTATATATGTACGTTTTGTCAAATGATGTTTGTGGTTTTGTGTGCACGTTTACTATTTTTTTTTGAACTGCACGTTTACTAAAATTGTTTTTGCGGGAAAAGGTTTATTAAGATCTGTTGAAAATATTCGGTGCCTGTGTAGTCCGGACGAGCATCTTCTCTTCTTGGTCATGGTTTGGCGTGGGCTAACACTTTTGTTCCATAGATTTCTTATTTTCTCATCTTAAAACCCATGTGTGTCGAAGCTCACACATAGGACATTCCAATTTGGTGGCAACTCACGTACGAGTGACAAGAGAAGAAGTTAAAAGAGAGTTATATCACGAAGTGTCTCACCAGTTTGTAAGTGGGTGAAAAGAGAAGTGCTACATGCGCTCCTCCGCCTCCGACGTTGCTCGTCACGATGCAACGCGTGGTTTGCGGAATGAGCCTCGAGCTGCACCACCACCGTAGTCTACACCACCCCGAGCGCCAGCGTGCATAGGCAAACGGGGGAGTAGGTGTAACATCCCAGGATTTAGAACCTCGAAATAGAGAGGACACATGTGTATGCATTGCATTCATGCATAAGAAAATCCGGAGAATTTTCGCGCAAAACTAAAAGAGGTATAGAGGGATCGAGATCTCATTTGTTCTGATGAAACCATCGGGATGAGTGCGATAGATTTCGACATGATCTTTATAAAATTCTTTGTTTCAGGAGAAAAGTTTTTCAAAACATGTATTTGAATTTCATATTGGATGAATTTAGAACAGTCACAAATTAAATTATAGAATATAAACTCTTAGAAATAATAGAATGGAGTATTTAATAATATAATATGGAATTATAATAAAGATTTAAATAAATAAAATTGAATTACAATGAATAAAGAATATATACTTTATAATAAATAAGTTTAATTCATACTTGTAAATAAGATATAAATATTACAAGATACAAATTTCAAAAAGAAAGAAAGAAAGTTTAACTTTATTAATACTATACAAAATTACATTGCCAATTACAATTTACAAAATAAAAGAATTACAATAAAATAATAAAATAAGTCATAATCTAAATCTTCATGTCCTGAAGATTCTCTTCCTGATCTCGTACCTGGTACCTGCAAACAAACAGAAAGAAAAATAAGAAAGGGGTTAGTGGTTAAACTTTTGCTCTCAGATTTGAAGTAGAAATGCTATGTCTAATTCATCATCGAGTTTAAATCAGAAGGGGAAAATTTCACCAAATCAATAGTATTTGTTCTTATCAGTAGATGTGCCTCAGACTAGTGCATCACAGGCATGTGGGGCAAGTTTCACCTTGGTTAAACATAGTAAATAGATAAGAAGTAAAAGCAACCAGGAAATATCAAGGATGTACTTGATCTGATCTTAAGTTCCAGCCTGGACAAACTTTGAAACTTGCTCACAGCTGGGGCCCATACAAGCAGCTCTATCACTCATGCAAGTGTTGTGCTGTCAGTACTAGAGAGAGTAAGCCTAACATATAAAAGACCAAGGCACAACCGCCACACAACACTAGCACCAGAGGTATCTATTTCACTTCATAGCCAAGAAAACCACATCACTGGTTCATCCAGTTCACCACTAGTTCTTCCACAGTTCCATAGCACCACCAAAAAGCCGTTGTTTTTACATGTTATTTCGAGAACACCAAGAATACAATACCGATATCTTCCCAATCATCTAGACAAGTGAAGTAGATCAAGGACATGAAGTAGATCAAGGACAAGTGAAGTACAGCAGCTTGGAGAGAAGGTCAAGAACATGAAGTAGCAATTGAAACAGATCAACAACATCAGATCAAACCCATTCGTGTGAGCCAATATCACCAAGAAATCATCATCTACAACAGCAACATTAGCTACCTTTCCAAAGTAGGTTGCAACACTAAGATTCAAGCATCTTATATACTTTTATTTGTTTTAGACAACAAACAAAAGTAGTAATGAAGAATAGTTCTCTTAGTCTTGCATAGAGATGCTATGCAAGATCATCATCGAGAAGTTCCCAATCTATCTTAGCATCTGTTCTTAATAATATACACCTCAGACTGAGCATCATAGGTTAGGGACAAATCCACCTAAAACTTTAAAGTCATAAAGATGGATGAATATATATTCAGAGCATCTCACAATAGCAAGTCATACTACTTTAGGATCTGCCACTATGCACACTCCTAGAGGGAGGCACCATAGTAGTAAACCAATAAGTAGTAGAAGCCACTATATTGTTAACAATAGAAAGAAACTTGCTAAGCAAGATCACAGTAGGTTACTGGAGCAGAAAAAGAAGTAACCATCTGCTGGCAAGCAGAACATGTGTCCATATCATTTTCCTAGTAAAGAATTTAGGAATCATATTTGACCAGTTTTATCTTATCAAGATTGACAGAAACCAGTCTAGCTATGTCACTGAATCAAAGATTCAGTAAACCAAGCTATGGAGCACTACCAATTACAGCCCAGCCATAAGTTATTAATCCAAGATCAAGTCAAACACAAAAGTAAACCAACCATTACTCTATCTGCAAAAAAGTGGGTAATCACTTAAAATCATTTTTCTAGTTAAACAACTAGAAATCATAAAATTCTAATAATTGAGCTGTCAATACATGTTGCAGAGCATCATTGGCGTTTAGTTTTAGCATCCCCTAGGGTCAGAGTATCACAAATTCATTATATAAATTCATTACAAGGGCCACAGATGATTCAATCATCCCAGTTGAGGTATAAAATCTAGCTAGGTATCACTAGTAGCATAACCAATGTCAGCACATAAGGAACGTGGGACAATAAGAGCTATATTACCACCACTAGAAGCAAATAATCATAGCACAACTGTGGATCAGAGCCATCAGCACGAAGGTTGGTCACGAAGAATCGAAGCTCATCGGGGGTGTCGAGCACCTGGAGCGGAGGCATGGCGTAGTCACGGTTGTCGCAGCCGATGCCAGGGTTGTGCCACAACGCCGTCCCACCGGCATCGAGGTAGTAGTGGATGACCCGCATCGTCATCATAGCAGAAACAACACCACCATTACATCACCACCAGAACATCACATGCACCTCTAATATAAATGAACAACATGTATTTCTCTTGTTAGAATAAAATAGATCAGATAGAAGCAAATATTAGCATGTAGGAAAAATATAAGGATTATCTACAAATACAAATTGTCTAATGGTCATGAGATCATCAGGAAACCACCCACAAGCAATACACCCAAAACCGACAAGAACTTGTCCAACTAACTCCATTTGTTCATGCTTGAACAAATGCATTTTTCCTACAAGGAATCAATGGAGCCTATACCCTAAAAAATCTACTAGCAATAAGCGGCAATCAGTAGCATGTCGAGAAAGAGGCTCGATATGAAATTATCTAATAGCGCTAATTATTCATTTGAACATTACAGTAGCAACATCATCTACTCTTGGAAGCCTAATTAGAACTACTAATGGGAAATCAAGTAATTCAACTAGTAGATAATAATCCACCTAGTACTACACAGAGCACAAACCACTGACCACTACTTGTATTCATCGACATGGTTAAGAAGTTAATTTAGAAATCCAACCCAAGAGCAAAACTAATAGAATCATCTAGAACTAGAGCAGCTAGCACTATAACCTGATCAAGTGCATCTTGGCTATCTTGTTAGCACCAAATTTGCACATCACCACAACAATAGTTTAGGATTTAGGAGTCTTGACTATTTGTGATAGATTAATTATCTTAATCATAGGAGTAGCACATGTCCAGTAACACTACCTGATCACAAATGATCCCTAGAACCAATATATATACTGCCAGACCCTAATCTAATCAGTACCACAAATCAATTCCAAGATTTCTAGAACCTAAACCTGCGATCTACACCTAAACGACTTCATCGGCTCGAAGGCCGGTCACATGAGCATTACCAGACAAGAGGCATGGTTGATATAGTATACAAGAAGGCTGACTCCGGGGTTACAGATGCTTGCTGTCCCGCCGATGAAAGAGAAGAAACGATACCACAGAACCTTCCCCACCACCACAACAAGGTTCCGTAGCAGCACGACGGCGCATCGAAGGGCACCGGGGTTGCATTCCAGGATGCCATCCCTTCGGCATCAGGGATTGGAGTAGATCGCAGCAGCTGCTGCAGTACCACACCACCGTGAAAGGTGCGGGAGCAGCAAGTTAGGGTCGAGGAAGGGGATGTCCTGGTCTCCCTTGCGCAACAATGATGGCGCTGCGTCAACGTGGAGTGCTTCATCGGGAAACCCCAAGAACAAGGTATGATGCAACACAACAGCAAGTCTTCCCTCAGTAAGAAACCGAGGTTATCGAACCAGTAGGAGGAAGGAAACGTCTCAAAGGTGTTGAGGGAACCGTGGAAACCTTCAAAACACAAACTCAAGACTTTGCCTCAACTAACAGTGAGGTTGTCAATCTCACCGGTTGCTGTAACAAATGATTAACTATATGGTGTGGAAGGTGATGATGGTTTGCAGCAAGTAAACAGTAACAATGGAAGATGTATCAATGGTAAAGATTGGACCGGGGTCCATAGTTCACTAGAGGTGTTCTCCTTAGATAAAAAAACATGGCATGCTGGGTAACAAATTACAGCAGGGCAATTGATAAGACCGAGCAAGGCATAACAATGCAATACTAGACATAAATATCCTATGAGATTCGATTGGGCAATACAACAAGATACATAGACCGCCATCCAATTGCATCTATGACTAGAAGTCCACCTTTGGGTTATCATCCGAACCCCCTCCAGTATTAAGTTGCAAGCAACAGATAGCTGCTTTAAGCAAAGTGTGTAAGGTAAATAATCCACTTGTTCCATGAACAAGGGACCGTTGTTTTCCCCTAGTGGCAACAACACATCTACAACCTTAGAGATTTATGTCACTTCCCTTGATTAAATAGAGGCATGAACCCACTATCGAGCATAAATACCCCCTCTTGGAGTCACTAGCAACTACTTGGCCAAGATAGCTACTAACAACAGAGAGCATGCAAGATCACAAACAACACATACATGATAGAATCAAATAAACAAAACCATTAATCAATCTGACATAGTAAACTCAATATCCATCGGATCCCCGCAAACACAACATGCATGATTACAAATAGATTAGATCGTGATCATGAACGGAGCTCACAAGATCTAGACATGAAAGCACAAATGAGGAGATACAACCATCTAGCTCCTACATGGACCCGTAGTCCAAGGTGGAACTACTCACGCTTCATACCGGAGGCTGGCATGATGAAGAAGGCCTTCAGATGGTCTCCCTTCCGGCAGGATGCCGGGAATATCTCCAGATCCCCCCGATCTAGGGACGATGGTGGCGACGGCTACAGACAGTTTCATGGAATATTGATCGGGTTCTTAGGGTTTAGGCATCGGGGGCTTCTTATAGGCGAAGAGGTGAGGCAGGAGGGCGGCTGCACCCTCCCCAGGTGCGGGGTGGGCCCACCCGTGCGGCCAGGGGGTGTGGCCCGCTGGTGAGTTCTCTCCGTCTCGTATTCCGGCTTCGTGTTCCCCACGGTAAAATATTGACTTTGGCTTTTGTCCCGTCCAATTCCGAGAATATTGATTTTCTACCTTTCTGGAACCAAAAACAGAAGAAAACAAACAACTGACACTGTGGCAACTTGTTAATAGGTTAGTAACAGAAAACATATAAAAACACCTCAAAGTGTGGACAAAGCAAAGAAAAGTATATACTAAACAAGCATGGAACATCTAAAATTATAGATACGTTTCCGACGTATCAAGCATCCCCAAGCTTAACTCCTGCTCGTCCTCGAGTAGGTAAGTGACAAAAGAATAATTTTTGAGTTGACATGCACCATCAAAATCAAGATCAAACCATTTGCAAGCAATGAAAGCTGAGATCAAAGAACTCTAAACATGTGCATGAAAGATAGATTTCTAACAATAATACAAAGTAAATATGCATGCAACATGAAAGGCTACAAACAAAGATCATGAATAACATGCATTGAAGAACGTTTGTTTGTTTCACATACAGAAAGCATGGCATAGTGGCATTCAACTTGTCCCTCATAGAGTAGAAAATAGATGCATAGGACACCTTCAAAGTTCATAAGAGTGACTAGATACAAAGAGCACAAGAACAAGCAATATCAACAATATGCATCAATCAATAAGTTTTGGGACACTGCACATAGAACTAAGAATGGCAACTATGCTCTCTTACTGGTGCCTAAAGGTAGAAGGTGGAGACTCAATAATGGTTGAAGAAAGGCCCTTCATAAAGGGAAGCAGGGATTTCAAGTTTCAAAAAGAGCTTCCAAAAATTATGGTACTTGTTAGCTTTCAGCCCTCATTGCCCCTATCATAAGCATCTTGAAGTGATTAAGGTTAAAGTGAACAAACTATGGAGTATATGCTTGACAAAGTATAAGTTGGCAATATAATGTCCCTTGAATACGAGGGCCGCACCACATGCTACTCAACTTTAGTCACCTGTAAGTTCTTGTCATAGTAAGTACATGTGTATCATAGAGAACCGCCAACGAGGTACCCCTTGCACATGGTACAGGAGCTATCCAATAACCAAAATGACAAGGCAAGGAGAAAATGAGCATCTCATTGATCTTTTTATTTGCTATTTGCATAGGTTTTTATTGAGGATGCTTTACAGATTGCTCATTATGGTTATGCTGCAAGTTTCCACCATGATTAGGCATGGCTTAGGCTAGCGGCTCAGGCGTTTCTCTAACACAAAATACATAACTCCATGGACTTACAAGCTCCCTTTTTTATTTCACACCGGCGACATCCATAGACAAAAGATCATGATATCAACTGTGTACAAAGTACAAGTGCAATGTTGAAAACGTTCCCCATGAAAACATGGTTCTTCTAATTCCAACGTATAAGTGCAAGCATATACAACATAGATGACACAATGGTTCAAGTTTATTAGGGCCAAGGAATATAAAGTGTGCCATCAAGTTTGTGAGGGCTTTAATCACTAAGTTTTCACATAAAAAAATACTTTTTAATTGGAACATAGCTGAAAAAAGAATATACTTGGAATGTTGTAACACACCATGCATAGGAATTTATAGTGGACACTTTGGAATAACTTGGTTTGCTGGGAGTTGGAAGCATGAGTAGAGCTTACTCATACAAGTGGACGCTAGCAAAAGACTAGGAGCTACCAACTAAGAGAGCAATAAACATTACTAATAAAAGCATAGAGTGGTACTACAAGTCAAGGACTAAATGATCATAGAGGCTATGGTGACTTGTTCATAGTCATAACATGGTGTTAGCATGTGCCAAGTCAACCCAAACAAAGCATCAAAGGAGAATACCACAATACTATGCTTTTGTATGCTAAAACAACGCATGATTTCTTCAAGGCATACTAAGCAATCCCAATTTTTTGGAACAAGTCATGCTACAGCAATAATCACTAAGCATAAGGTCAAAATAACACCTAGTATGACATGCTAAAGTCTAAGTCACGGCCAATGCAAGCTCCTCTTGCACTTTCAAGCAAGATCTTTCTACTCCTTTCCAACACCAACCGAATTATTTGAATCAACACGGCGAGAACGGGGGTCCAAACTACTTTATTCAATAAAACTAAACAAACTAAGCAAAGCAAATGAAAACTAAGACACTCCAAGAACAACACAATAGTGCATGAAACAATAAAAAAAAGTGTCTAGAAAGACCTGAGCTTTTTATTGATGAAGAAGGGGATGCCTTGGGCATCCCCAAGCTTTGACGCTTGTACTTCCTAGATATTTCTTGGGGTGACACCGGGGTGGCATCCCCAAGATTGAGCTTTTGTCCATTCTTCATCTCATTACATCATTCTCTCTCTACACCTGAAAATTTTCCTTCATACAAAACTTGACACAATCTTCATTAGCAACATTAGTGTATTCAAAAGATAATAGACCTTTGGGTTTAGCTTTAGAACAGCAAAAAATTTCACTAAAAACACAAGCTATTGTAGCAACTCCTTCAAAAAGCTCAATTTCTCCAAAAAGAACCCCAAAAGGAATCAATAAGAAGCAAATGCAAATAATGGCAGAAATCTGTCAAAATAGACCTGCAGGTAGAAACCGATTTTTTCGAAAATCTTATGTTGCTTAAATCAAAAAGTGTTGAACTAACGAAAGTTATATAACATACGGGGGGATTTATTCATAAATTTTCAGATCAATACGACTTACAGAGACTCCTCACGAATTTTTATGGTGGAGGACAAAAACCTATTTCGGGACAGCAACTCCCCAAATCTTACTTCCCTCTCATTAGAGGTCATTCTTGGCACAAAAAGAAAACAAAAAGGATAAGGAGAGGTCATTACTGAAGTATTAACGTCCAAGACTCAATAAAACTCTTGGATTATCTCCCAACAAGTAATTTTCTTTAATGCCTTTAAGTTAGGCACAAGAAGCAAGAAATCAAGTATTTTCAAATGAGGAAGCATTAACATCAAATCTTTTTAGCATTATCATTAAGTGGGACATCCAAATAACAATCTTCTAAAGGTGGCAAATCAAGCATTTCATAAATCTTCCTAGGCATAATAGAGATACTAGAACCAAGATCACATGAAGCTTTGAGATCAAAGTCATTCACTTGCATATTAATGATAGGTTCCCAACTATCTTCTACTTTTATAGGAATAGAAGCTTTGTGTTTTAACTTCTCTTCCTTGATCTTAACAAGAGCATATGTAATACGTTTGGTGAAAGCAACATGCATATCACTAGCATTAGGACTTCTAGCAAGTTTTTGCAGGAACAAAATCACTTCTGAAATATTGCAAATATCAAGATAAAAATCAAACTTAGAATCACTAGTAGTAGACTCATTAGGCTTAGGCATTGTAGGAGGAGGAATAGGGACTTCTTGTGGTTTATTGGTATCCATTCTAGTGATGGCGCACACACTATTGTTTCTATCAATTTCATCTTCCCTTTCCCACTTACCATGAAGTTGGGCTAACAGTCTAACATTTTCATCAATAGTAACTTGTATGACATGAGTAGCAGCAAAGGTACTTTCTATGGTTTTAGGTTTAGCAGCCATTTTATTACTCAAGGAGGACTGCGCTTCACACAAAGAGGAAATATTTTTATCAACATTTAAAAGCTTTTCCTCCACAGTCTTGTTGAAAGCGGATTGTTTACTAATTAAGTCTTTGAGCATGACTTCAAGTTCAGAGGGAGAACTTCTAGCATTGTGGTAGGAGTTTCCATAGGTATTGCCATGATTAGGAGGATAAGGCCTATAATTTTTGTTACCACCAAAATTATTCCTATAGGCATTGTTGTTGAAATTATTGTTTCTAATGAAGTTCACATCAACTTGCTCTTCTTGAGCAACCAAAGAGGCTAAGGGAACATTGTTTGGATCTAAAGGAGCTTTCCCATTAACAAGCATAGCCATAATAACATCAATCTTATCACTCAAAGAAGATGTTTCTTCAACAGAATTTACCTTCTTACCATGTGGAGCTCTCTCAGTGTGCCATTCAGAATAATTAACCATCATATTATCAAGGATTTTTGTTGCAGCACCCAAGGTCATGGTCATAAAGGTACCTCCAGCAGCTGAATCTAACAGGTCTCTTGAGGAGAAGTTCAAACCTGCATAAAAAGTCTGGATAATCATCCAAGCAGGAAGTCCATGAGTGGGGCAATTCTTAACCAAAGATTTCATTCTTTCCCAAGCCTGAGCAACATGTTCATTATCAAGTTGTTTAAATTTCATAATGTCACTTCTCATAGATATAATCTTAGCAGGAGGGTAGTACTTTCCAATAAAAGCATTTTTGCACTTAATCCAAGAATCAATACTATTTCTAGGCAAGGATAGCAACCATTCTTTAGCTTTTCCTCTCAAGGAAGGAAACAACTTGAGCTTAATAATATCTCCATCTACATCCTTATACTTTTGCATCTCACAAAGTTCAACAAAGCTATTGAGATGGGCAGCGGCATCATCAGAACTAGCACGAGAAAACTGCTCCCTCATCACAAGATTCAGTAAAGAAGGCTTAATTTCATAAAAGGTAGCACATGGAGCAGGTGGAGCAATAGGAGTGTTAAGGAAATCATTGTTGTTTGTGCTAGTGAATTCACACAACTTGGTGTTCTTAGTAGAGTTCATTTTAGCAAAAGTGGAGCAAGCCCAAACAGCAGCAGCAACTAGAGAAGGAACTAATTTTTTAGTGTTTTTGATAATAAAAAGCAAACCAAACTAAAACTATTTTTTTTAGTTTTTGTTAAAAAGAGGCAAACAAAACCAACCAAAATAAACTAAGCAAACTAAAAACAAAGAAAAGAGAAAGGTTGAGGAGGACTCCCCTTGTGAAGACGTCCTTAGCCTCCCCGACAACGGCGCCAGAAAACTTGTTGGCGCTGTGTTGACGTGGGAGCTTCTTCTTCTTTATTCCCCGGCAATGGCGCCAGAAAACTTGTTGATGGCGCCTAGAAGCGCTTCGTCGGGAAACCCCAAGAGCAAGGTGTGATGCAGCACAACAGCAAGTCTTCCCTCAGTAAGAAACCGAGGTTATCAAACCAGTAGGAGGAAGGAAACGTCTCAAAGGTGTTGCAAGCAACATGGAAACTTACACAACACAAACTTAAGACTTTGCCCCAACTAACAGTGAGGTTGTCAATCTCACCGGTTGCTGTAACAAAGGATTAACTGTATGGTGTGGAAGGTGATAATGGTTTGCAGCAAGTAAACAGTAACAGTGGAACATGTATCAATGGTAAAGATTGGACTGGGGTCCATAGTTCACTAGAGGTGTTCTCCTTAGATAAACAAACATGGCATACTGGGTAAACAAATTACAACAGGGCAATTGACATGAATAAGCAAGGCATAACAATGCAATACCAGACAAAAATATCCTATGAGATTTGATTGGGCAATAAAACAATATACATAGACCGCCATCCAACTACATTTATGACTAGAAGTCCACCTTTGGGTTATCATCCGAACCCCCTCCAGTATTAAGTTGCAAGCAACAAACAACTGCTTTAAGCAAAGTGTGTAAGGTAAACAATCCACTTGTTCCATGAACAAGAGACCGTTGTTTTCTCCCAAGTGGTAACAACACATCTACAACTGTAGAGATTTCTGTCACTTCCCTTGATTAAGTAGAGACATGAACCCACTATCAAGCATAAATACCCCCTCTTGGAGTCACTAGAAACTACTTGGCCAAGATAGCTACTAACAACAGAGAGCATGCAAGATCACAAACAACACAGACATGATAGAATCAAATAGACAAAACCATTAATCAATCTGACATAGTAATCTCAATATTCATCGGATCCCCGCAAACACAACATGCATGATTACAAATAGATTAGATCTTGATCATGAATGGAGCTCACAAGATCTAGACATGAAAGCACAAGGAGGAGATACAACCATCTAGCTACTACATGGACCCGTAGTCCAAGGTGGAACTACTCACGCTTCATACCGGAGGCTGGCATGATGAAGAAAAAGGCCTCCGGGATGATCTCCCCTATGGTAGGGTGCCGAGAAGTCCTTCAGATCACCCCCGATCTAGGGACGATGGTGGTGGCGGCTACGGATTGTTTCGTGGAATATTGACTGGGTGCCTAGGGTTTTTGCATCAGGGGATTCTTATAGGCGAATAGGCAAGGCAGGGGGGCCACCAGGGTGGCTGCACGCCCCCAGGCGTGGGGTAGGCCCACCCGCGCGGCCAGGGGGTGTGGTGTCGGGGGAACAACCCCCGGTAGGATCATAAGGGGTAAAACATTGCCCAACTTGGCTTGTGCCGAGTGAAGAATAACCCTGACCGGGTAACAACAGCCAGGTAAGAAGATCATGTACGGCCGACATAAGAATTATGCCGGCCCGTATAAGACAAGTTGTTAACCTTGTAGGAAGCAACGAGCCGAGTCTCACAAGGGAAGGCCGAGTCAGATAGGACGCGTGGCAGCTTTCCGAGTGAGGTTCAGGAGGGACCATGGAAAAGCACGGTCAAAAGAGAAGGGCGATGCCGGGTGACACGAAAGGAGCCGGGTGACGCCTAAATCAAGGGCTGACGTATAAAGTCACTGCATGACGCCAAAAGAACTGGAGGCTACGTACGAGAAGACCGTTAGCTGTCTAGCTTTGTGGACCTGGCCAAGGGGCTTAGGGGTATCCCATGACCCGACCCGTATAGTGAGGACCAAGATCCAAACAGTAACCCTAGGACCCAAAGGGGTGTAACCTAGCTAGCCTTCGCCTATATAAGGAGGGGCATAGCTAGGGTTTGAGGAAGTTGGACCAAGTAGGAAACTAGTGCCCCGAGGCTTAGCTCATACAGCTCAAGGAGCACTTGTAAACTTCTAGTGTCAATAAAATTCCTAAGTGTGGAGAGTTCATCTTGTTCTTCGTGCGTGGTTAGACTGTGCACACCCTCCCCGGTTACCTCAAGCGTCCATTCGGCCCCCAACTTAAGCCTACTCATGGCATCTGCCGTGACACCACCACAACAACGCGGTGAAGAAGCAGGCGCTTGCTCGAGTGATCATCTGGACGGGAAACATCATTGCCAAGACCGGAGAACGCGTCTACTCCAGCCTCATCCAGAGGTTTGGAGCACTAAACTTCGTCAGCGACAACGCGGGCTGCTTCGGGACCAAGCTGTTCCCAAGGGGCGGTCGCTTCATCAAGTTTGGCGAGCACCGGGTCTACGTCGTTGTGCGCGTGGAGCACGCATACCCGGAGCGCGTCGTGCTGGCGCCGGATCCACTTGCGGTTCCTGCCACAGGAAAGATTCATCAGCTCGTCTCCATTGAGGTAATGATGATGCTCTGAATCCCCCACCACCCCTAGTAGTCCCTGTGGTGAATGAGGATGCTAAAGGAGGGAATCCAGAGGAAACGCCTAGAGCGACAAGAACTGCAAAGGCACCACTAGAAAAGCCAGAGAACATAGCTAGGAGTTAGAGAGCTAAAGAACTGCAAGAGGAAATAGAAAAGTTAGTAGAGACAGTAGCACAAGCAGCTGATCCGGCACGCGTGCAGGTCGAGTTAGAGGAGACCAGGATAAAAGTCCTGGAGAAGGCAAAGGAATTGACATAGTTATAGCAAGACATGGATATCACGATTCGGGAGCTCAACTCGGCAAACCGAGTCAAGGTCGCAAAGACCCAGCTTGATGCGACAAGGTTGAGAGGTAGAAACCTCAATGAAGAATTGGCGGATGCAAAGTCAAAGATAACACCAGAAAACAGTAACGAAACAGCCATGCGGCCGACATACAATATCTGCAAAGCAATCTGAGGGGCGTCGAGGCAAGACGAGCTTCCCCATCTGACGGGTGAAGCAAAGAGGAAACAACAGGAACGAGTAAATGAGTTGGCAAGGGCAGCAGGAATGCTGAATGAAGCATACTATAGGGCAAATCCGGGTATCGCTGGAAGGTCACAGCTGGTTCACTCAGCAACTCCAATCCCGGCAAGATCAGCAGGTCATACGGCCTCCTTGCCAGGAGTGGCGCCGAGACAGAGAAAATAAAAGAGTGTGGATTCAGGAAGGAACAAGCAAATGGTTACCTATGACCCGACAATGGTTCGAGGAAACCCAACACATGCGCATGGAACAAAAAGGAATATTGTTTAGGGAAATGAGAACCAGGAAAATGCAGGCCGAGAAAGGAAAGCAGGACAAAGAAATGACAATGGGGGACAAAATTTTGCACCTCAACCTAGGCGTGTAACTCACTCGGATGGAGGAGGAAATCCAGCTCTAAATCATGCACCAGCTCAACCCAAAAAGAGACAACAGAGCGTGGGAAAAGCAATGCAGCAACCTGCAGACCCGAACACAAACAAATACAATGATGGTTACTCGGTGATGGTAAATGACGGGTACAAATTGCCGGATCATGCGTACCAAGCAATGGGAGCCAGACTCGGAGGCAGAAACCTTCAGCCGGATGATGCAAGGCTAAAGCTCGATCGAATAAAGATGGCAGAACTGATCGAGTCGCAAGGTCCACAAGGTCCACCATGCTTTGGCCCGAGGATCATGAAGGAGCCACCAGTGCCAAACTTTCAGCTGGATAGAGGAACAAAGACCTACGATGGAAGCACAAAGCCAGAAGATTGGCTCATAGATTATGGAACTGCTGTGAAAATCACACAGGGAAATTTGAGATGGGCAGTGCGATATGTGCCACAGATGCTAGAAGGACCAGCAAGGGTGTGGCTGAATAATTTTCCACCAGGGATCATCAACAGCTGGATTGATTTTCAGGACGCTCTTGTGAGCAATTTTACAAGTACCTATAAGAGGCCGAATCGCCCACATCAGCTAGCTATGTGCAAGCAAAGGCCGAATGAAACAGACAGGGAATTCCTCACAAGGTGGTGCACAATGCCCAACTCTTGTGTAGGGGTAATTGAGTCTCAGGCCATCGCATGGTTTGCACAAGGGTGTAGTCATGGAAGTGTACTGTGGCAAAGGTTACAAAGAGATATGTCGACAAGTTTGGCAGAAATGATAAGAATTGCAGACTCGTATGCATTAGGAGATCTGACTCAGCCTCTGCTTATGTCGGCAGACGGGATGGCTGAGATTTAGATCTATGACGCAGCCGGGTCGCAAAGACGCCAAGAAAGGGCCGAGTATAGAAGCAAGAGAAGGGATGAGAGACCATATTACAGATATGTTCGACTCAAGTGGCGACTATAAGTCAAGATCATCCAGATGCTAGAAGTAGCCAATGTCAAAGGACAAATGGGCAACAACAGTGGATACCAAAGAATGATGGCAAAAGGCCATATGAATAGAGAAAGCCATACCAAGACAGGCAGAAATATACTTATGAAATGATGTTGGACCAACCGTGTAAGTTCCACACTCCAAGTCTGAGTAAGCCAGCAAATCACACAACAAGACAATGCACTTGGTTTCAGAAGGGAGATAGAGTGGATTCGCGGACTAAGCAATTACCACCACCTCCCCCTCCACCGCTCATAGGAGGAAATGCTCAAGTTGTTGGAGCTGAGCATATATATGATAACAGACAACCGAGATATCATAACCAAGAAAGAAGGGAGGTTGTGCATCAGGTGCATAACCCAAGAGGTGACGACTCTCATGTCAGCCACAGAACCAGAAATGAGTACAAAGAACATCACCAAAGCTATGTCGTATTTGTCACAGAGCCGAATGACAAAAAGAGTCAGTAGAGACGGATGATGGAAGTGAATGCCACAATGCCGGCAATTCCAAAGTACATGCATTGGTCTGAACAGGAGATAACTTGGAGCATAAAGGATCACCCCAAGATCATGCCAACACCAGTAGGTTATGCTCTTGTCTTGGATCCAACATTCATGGGTTCGGAAATAGAGAAAATTGTCGCACTGAAGCCATAGAGTTCGAGGTGGTTGACCTGGTCAGCTCATACCATGCCTTACTCGGCAGGCCGGCTATGGCAAAGTTTATGGCTACTCCTCACATTGCTTACTTAAAGATGAAACTTCCAGGTCCATGTGGAGTTATCACGGTCAAAGGAGATTACAAGAAATCAATTGCTTGCGCTTTAGCCGGATCTTCGTTGGCCGAGTCACTGGTTATAGCGCAGGAAAAGCATCAAATGATGGAAGTAGCAGCACTCGCCAAGGTAGAACAAATATCTATGCCGACACTCACTAATCTGCATGGCAGTGTATCATTCCAAGCTACCAAGGAAACAAAGAAGATACAAGTTGATGAGACTTTACCAGAGCGCACAATTACCATTGGTGCTGGGCTGACTGACAAATAGGAAAGCGAGCTCACCATCTTCCTCCGTGAGAATCGAGATATCTTCGCATGGTCCACACAGGACTTGCATGGAGTTCTGAGGGATCTGGCTGAGCACCCTCTTCATGTAAGGACATATGCCAACCGGTGAAGCAACCCCTCCGTCGCTTCGCCGAAGATAGGAGGAAAGTGATAGCCGCCAAGATAGCTAGGCTCTTGGCTGCCGGGTTTATCATGGAAATACTGCACCTAGATTGGTTGTCAAATCCAGTCCTGGTCAAGAAGAAAAAAGATGACCCGAACATGGTAGTGGTGTGGTGCATGTGAACCTCAATAAGGCGTGTCCAAAAGATCCATTTCCCCTGCCATGGATTGATCAAGTCATTGACTCTACTGTCGGGTGTGAGTTGTTGTCGTTTGTGGACGCATGTTTTAGTTTCCACCAGATACCACTGAATCCGAATGATCAAATAAAGACAGCTTTTATCACCCCATATGGGGCTTATTGCTATCGTACTATGCCGTTTGGATTGAGAAATGCAGGTGCAACATACCAAAGGTGTATGCAAAAATGCTTTCAAGATCAATTGGACAAAAATGTTCAAGTATACGTCAATGACGTGGTGATAAAAACCAAACAAAGTCATACTCTAATTGAGGACTTGCGTCAAACATTCGCAAACTTAAGAAGATTCCGGATGAAACTTAACCCGAAAAAATGCACATTTGGTGTACCGGCTGGAAAGTTACTCGGATTCCTCGTATCCAGCCGATGAATTGATGCTAACCTAACAAAGATCAAGGCCATCAAAAGAATGGAATTGCCAAAAACCCTCAACGATGTCCAGAAGTTCACAGGATGCCTGGCCTCATTGAGTAGATTTATCAGTCGTCTAGGCGAAAAAGCCTTACCACTATATCAATTGATGAAAAAATCAGACAAATTCACATGGACACAGCAAGATGATAGCGCTTTCCATGAATTCAAAAATATGTTGGAAACAACACCAATATTAGCGTCACCATTATCCAAGGAGCCAATGCTGCTCTATGTCGCCGCAACCAACAGAGTTGTAAGTGTAGTGATAGTGGTAGAGCGCGAGGAAGAGGGCAAATCAGTCCAAAGGCCAGTTTACTACCTGAGCGAAGTGCTCTCTATATCAAAGCAAAATTACCCCCATTACCAAAAAATGACATATGGGGTGTATATGGCAGCAAAAAAGATGAAGCATTACTTCCAAGAACACCCAATCCGGGTAATATGCGAGGCACCTATCTCGGATATATTAGGCAGCAAAGATGCCAACGGCTGAGTGGCAAAATGGGCCATAGAAATAGCACCATACACTCCACAGTATAATAGGCGAGATGCAATTAAATCTTAAGACATAGCTAATTTCTTCGTGGATTGGATGGAAATGCAATATGAACCACCACTGCCAGATCCGAATTACTAGAAGATGCACTTTGACAGATCCAAGACAAAGATGGGTCTGGGTGCCGGGATAATGCTCACATCACCAAAGAGGGATCGACTCAAGTATGTGTTGCAGATCCACTTCGCGGCGTCCAACAATGTAACCGAGTATGAAGCACTTGTCCATGGCATAAAAGTGGCCAAAGAGATTGCCATCAAAAGGATCATGTGTTTTGGTGACTCGGATTTGGTTATCCAGCAAGTATCTGGGCACTGGGACGCGTTGGATGCAAACATGGCTCTATATCGTTTTCATGTGCAAAAGATTTCGGGATATTTTGACGGGTGTGAATTTCATCACGTACCCAGAGCAGAGAATGAGGCAGCGGATGTACTATCCAAGCTAGGCTCATCTCGGCAAGCAATCCCACCAGGAGTAGCATTGGAACATCTAAGAAAACCATTGATCAAGCCGTCACCAGAATCCGAGTCAATTAGACTCATCTCGGCAAATTAGGAGTCAGACGCTGTGCCAATGGACATTGACTCTGGGGCAGGTTCGAGTGACTCGGGGACTATCCTGCTCACCTCGGGGGTTGCCGAATCAAACTCGGGGACTCCTCAGGTTATGTCGGCAGAACATATGTCGCTGAGCCAATGGAAATTGATGAAGAAACAGATTCGGCACCACTGATACCAGCATGGGCACAACCAATATTCAACTACTTGAAAGATGGAACTTTGCCAGATGATGAGATACTAGCAAGGCAAACAGAAAGAAGAGAAAAAGCATACACAATAATCAACAAGGAGTTGTACAAAATAAGTGTGACAAGTGTACTGCAGTGTTGCATAAGTCTAGAGAAAGGTCAGGAAATACTATTAGACATTCACCAAGGGGAGTGTGGACACCATGCATCATCAAGAGCGTTGGTATCCAAGGCATTCCGACATGGATTTTATTGGCCAAGTGCACTGGCAGAGGCACAGGAACTTGTCAGAAAATGCAATGGTTGCCAGCGTTACGCGTCAAAGTCGCACTTACTAGTGTCCGAGTTAAAAACTATACCAATCACTTGGCCATTCGCAGTATGGTGCCTGGATATGGTAGTACCATTCAAACCAGCGAGGGGTGGCATGAATCACATACTCGTAATGGTTGACAAGTTCACCAAATGGATAGAAGTGAAGCCCATCAAAAAATTGGATGAAAAAACAGCTGTCACATTCCTAAAAGATATAATCTTGGGATACGGTTACCCGCACAGTGTGATCACAGATAATGGCACAAACTTTGCCGAAGGAGCTTTCGCTCGCTTCTGTGGGAAGAACCCAATAATACTTGACGTAGCGTCAGTCGCTCATCCAGAATCAAATGGACAAGTTGAACGAGCTAACGGCTTAGTTATATCCGGGATAAAACCCTTCCTAATGGAACCACTCCAGAGATCACCTGGTTGTTGGATAGAGAAATTACCCTCAATACTGTGGAGTTTAAGGACAACTCCGAATCGATCAACAAGATATACGACTTTCTTCCTTGTGTATGGGGCAGAAGCAGTTTTGCCTGCCGACATAGAGTATGACTCGCCAAGAGTAAGACAATACTCGGAAGCTGAAGTAAAAGAGACCCGAGAAGATGGAGTTGACTTACTCGAAGAAGCAAGGGAATTGACATTGTCCAGATCCGCCATATAACAACAAAGTCTCCGACGCTATCATAGCCGGAAAGTTCAACCTCGTGTTTTCCGATAAGGGGATATGGTGCTCAGACTAGTGCAACGCACAGCTGGAATGCATAAACTATCACCCCCATGGGAAGGACCATTCATTGTAAGCAAAGCATTGCGCAATGATTCATATTACCTAATATATGCTCGCGAAGCACAAAAGAACAAGGCAGACAGATCATGTGATGAAACCAAAAGGCCATGAAATGTGGCACTGCTACGTCCTTTCTACACTTAGGAGAAGCAGTGTATGTATCTCTTTAACTCTCATATGTCCAATGCTTATGTCATCTATGTGCTGATAATAAAATGGTATGACTCGAAAAACTGACTCGGGGACTGCCCCTTATATTTATCCTTTGACATTCTATGTCGGCTGGCGTTGATACTTAAGACTTATCTCGGAACAAGTAATGTTTACTCGGATAGAATCAACTCTTCGACTATGCTGTTGTCCAAAAACACGGCTTCATGGCAAGCAAGAGGAAAGGATCAATGATGAGTAAACATGAATGCCAGATAAGTAAAGGGAAAAACGCGAGTTGACTCTATGTATGTTTTTAACTAACCCACTCCAGGTTATATTGCTTTGTATGTCGAATGATCCTAGGTCAAGTGGTCTAGTTTCATATCCGCTAACTCAATCCTTAGAACTTTGAGACTCTAATGTCGAACGCCAAAAAAGGTAGACACGAGCCAAATTCAAGGAAGAGGGGAACGGCAAAATGAAACTAGGGGACTTACCCCTGGATGATTCACATTCAGAGCTAAATAAAAGTTTAAGCCTTATCAAAAGGCACATACCCAAAACAAGTGCATTATATGTTACATCTGCACTCGACATACCGGGGATCTCATGAAATTTAAGTGTTTTTCGTAACCAGCCTAAGAAGCAGCTAGGCTAGGAGGAGTGTTCTTGGGGATGGAGCTAGGAGCATCATTTGGAGCGTCTGCCGAGTCAGGTGCACCGGCGGTCGAGTCTGCAAGACCGTCTGACTCGGTGGCTTCGCTGTCCACACCTTCGTCATCGACAGTCTCGGCAAGAGGCTCACCAAGGTCGAGGAAGCTGGGCCAATCGCACCAAGCATGCACCGGAGCATATTCGACCATGGCATAAGCTCTCTCCTGACATTTCTTGATGAGCTCAGGATCGTGGATACACTTGCCCTCAGCCCTCACGTGCTCGAGAACATCAAGGTTGATGTACTCGTACCATGAAAGCACAAAGGCAAGGGCCTTGTCCACTGCAGCTCGACCAACCGACTTGCGCCATTGATCTAGCCTATCCTCGGTAAGAAGCAGCTTGGCGGCCAAGGGCTCGATAAGTGCGGGCACGCCCTCATCCGGCCAGAGCATCCTGAACGCATGGATTGCCGACTTAAGCAAGTCGACGGCACATGACTTCAGAGTGGTGGCACGCTCTGACAGCGCTGCCAAGTGCTCGTCAATTGTGATCTCGCCATCAGCAGGAGCTCCAGACTCGGCTCTGATCTTCTTCATGGCCCTTATCGTGAACATCTCAGCCTCAGGGAAGTTCTCTCCGAACGTGAAAGAGCATTAGCAAAACAATGAAAATGAGGCAAAGAAATGAGTACGGTGAAAAGGGTAAGAACTCACTACCGAGGAAAGAGTTGATGACGCCAAGCTTGCTTTGCCAAATCTTAGCCTTGGCCTGAAGAGCGTCCAGGTCCTGGTGTGCCGACTCAACCGCCGACTCGGCCTCTTTAAGCAGCTGGTTGGTCTTCTCGGCGTTGGCAGCGTGTTGGCCATCCTTCTCGGCAAGCTCCTCCTGTAGCCCCTTCACCTCGGACTGGTGCTTCTGCTCCATATCCGCCATCTGCTTCTTCAGCCGAGTCACCTTGTCTCGCTCTTTTTGGAGCTTGATCCGGTTCTTCTCTGCTTATTCAGAGCATACGACTCGTCAGCAACAGCAAGCTATCTCGGAACCAACGAGATAAAAAAGGAATAAGCATAAATACAGAGCGGAGACAAAATTTCCAAGAGCTTACTTTCAACATCGCTGATCTGTAGGTGCAAAGCATCAACGGTAGATTGGGCATAAGCTGCGGAAAAACAACGATAAAAAATCAAGGAAATGAAATAAAGAAGGTGTGCCGAATAAAAAGGAAGCCGAATAATAAAGTACCTTGGCCCCGAGCCTCAGCTTGCAGATTTTGGTGAGCGAGCTCGAGCTTGCGATATTCCAAGAGGAGAGCCTGATGCACCTTGGTGCGCTCATTGTGAGTAAGCTACACAAAAAAGATGTAGTTAGAACCATGTGCAATCAAGTTTACAGCCGAGTAGAGTTGGGTTCTAACTCAGATCTTACAGCCGAGTAAGTTCCTCACTCGGCAGTAACCTCGGGGAATAAGGATCATATATAATAAAAAGATACTCAGTACACAAAAGAGTAAGAAGGTTATATACCTCGTTCACTTCATCTGCTTTGGCCATCAGGGCAATGGCCTGCTACATCATATCCGAGACGGCCTTGGGGCCCAACTTCATCTTCTTACCAGCGTCGGAGCTAACCTCTTGCTCGCCAGCCGCATTCCAGGCAACGACATAACACTCTGGAGAACCAAGGCTGTTGCCACTGAGCGTCCGGGTCAGAACTTGCCCTCTCTTCAGGGTAGTTCCTACCCCGGCGCGAGTAGCAGCAACGCTAGTGTGCAAGAAGCTAGCTCTGGAAGCGCTGCCAGATCCGGCAGCTGCAGATTCGCCCAACTTACCCGCTGGAGCGGGTGCCGTTGTTGATGTTGTGGGCCGAATATGTGGTGCGGTGCCTGGGTCATGGATCAGAGTTAGCTGTTTGGTCATTGAGGGCTTGCTGGATGAGGAGCAAGCCTGGCCTTGAGCAGCAGGCCGAGTCTGAGAGGCAGCAGGAGCAGGTGTGGAGCTGGTTGGGGAGAAAACAGGAGCTGTGTGAGCAGGCTCAACAATATTCTGGGGAGCAACAACATGGTCAACTGATACACTGGGAGCTGGAGAGCTTATGTCAGGGGTCTTCTCGACACCGATATTGCTAGTGCGGGGATCAGGGGTCTGTTCTGGCAAAACAACATGATAACTGGCCGAGTCTCCTCCGACGGATGCACCGCCGGGTCGGCCTCACTCTGAGACGCGTGAGTCTTAGTAGTGGGAACAGTGACCCGGACGGGGCTTTGCGCGGCGGTGTCGGTACGATGAGGAGAAACGGGCCTCAAAGGCGAAGAGGCCATGCTAGGGGCAGCTTGGCTAACCGACAAAGGCGCCGCACTGGAAATAAGAAAAAGGCCCATAAGAAAAAAATCACAGAACATGAAATGAAAAATGAAAAGTAACACGCAGGTCGGGTCGCGCGGGATGCGGCGAGTGACCTTGTGCCCAGCGGCTTTGCGAGTTTGGGACAAAGTGGTAGCAGGAGGAGCGGCAGGATCGACTCGGCGCTTCTTGGCGTGCTGAGTGCTGGAGGAGGCCCCGCATCACTTACCCGGCTTGGCAGTAGGGATCTTGCCGACTCCGCCTACAATGAGAGGGGGAACGTCATGTACCTAGAAAGCTGCATAAGTAAATAACAAGCTCATTCGAATAAGTCAGAAGGTTAAGGTCAAAAGGCAAGTACCTCCAGAATTTCACAATCATCATCATCATTGGAAGACCAGTCTCGTAAGGGGTTTCGAGTAAAGGTCTTACCCAGAGTCGAAGCGGCAGCAACATGCGGAATTGGCATGAAGCACTCCAAGTCAAACTTGACTTCGTTAGAGTCAGAGCGATCCTCATAATAGCCACCAGGAGGGACAGTACTGTCAACAACCTGGTGAATGATATTCTGCGAAAGACAAACAGAATAAAATCAATAAACAAACGGAACAACAAGTGAACGAAATAAGAGCTATGTCGGCTTGAAGGTGACTCGGAAACTTACCCAGGGGACATGCCTATGTCGGATAAAAGGGGGGCAGCTCCAGGCCTAGTCCTCCGCCAAGGTCATCTTGAAGATCGAGCTTACTCGGCGGGCCACAGAGTCATTGGTGACCTCCAGCATGGAGTGCCGAGTAGGGTCCTGCGTGCCGCTCATGAAGCACATCTTGTGGCTCCTGGCTTGGATGGGGATGACCTGGCGTGCAATAAAAGCACACATGAGATCCTCCTCAGTTAAGTGGAAGTTCTCATCCGGCGAGAGCAGCCTCTCCAGAATCCCATGGGCCTCGTTGACCACGACATTCTTGTCGCGTGGGTCAAGCTTCTAAAACTCCTTGCTGGGAACCTCGTCCGAGAAGGGGGGAAGCCGAATGTAATCATTGTACCCGCTATTTTTGACATAGAAGAAAGTTCTATGCCATTTCTTGCAAGAGTCTATGCCGGTGACCCGAGAAAAGATGGACTTTTTCCTGGGTGTGATGCTAGCGGCACCGCACCTAGTGGGCCTTTTCTCGGCGCGGGGGACGCTGGGATCAGGCACTACTTGGATCCTAAAGTTAAAATACTTGGCCCACAAAAGAATAGTGGGCCAAATGCTAAGATAGCCCTCGCAGGCAGAAATGAAGCAAGACAAGGAGCCAATCGCATTGGCAGGAAGATGGTGAGTTTGAAGGTGGAAGGTGGAGAGAAAAGAAATGAAAAAGTTGCTAACTGGCAAATCAAAACCGCACTCGAAATGCGAGAGGAAAACTACCCTCTCGTTAGCCTCTGGCTTAGGAGAGATCTCACCTAGCGGGAGACGACAATCAACCTCGAGCGGGATGCGCCTGGTGGAGCGCAGCCACTCGAGCTCCTCCACGGAAACCTCAGAGCCCTCCCAGCCGCCGCGCTCGCCGGTGGCGACCTCCTGCTCCTCTGCTCCCTCAGCGGCATCGCGAGCGTCCATGATGTCGCTGGTCTCTGGCTCTTCCGCTACTGGAAGAGGCTTGGAGGAGCGAGGACCCGTAATGGAATAGAAAGGGGAAAAGAGGAATCACAGGAAAGAAGCCACGGGGAAGAAGAACTGCAAGGAGGAAGTTAGGATTTGCGGGCGCAAGGAAGAAGAAGATGGCAAGAGGAAACTGAACGGGCGAGTGAAGTTAAGTTCCCCTCACCCCTACTTAAGGGGAGTAAAAACCCCAAACGTGGGATCCTCCTGCGCCGTGCGGCTAGCCTGTGGTCGTGTATTCGTCCGAGTGAGCCAGTCAGCGAACGCCACGTGTAGGCGATACACGAAAAATCCATTGCCGCGTCACATTGCGCTAGACACAAGGTGTTGAGCGATGGGACTACCACAGTGACAAGGAGTTACTGCACCGCCGTCACTATGCGGTCAGGATTTGAGACACAATTTGAGGCAAGTCATCATGATTACAAGCTTTCAGTGACTAAGGCAAACCAAAAATGACTCGGCAGCGTCCAAAATGACTCGGAAGGAGGCAAAAATGAGCCAAAAAGTCAAATATGAGACTCGGAAAGGGAAAAACAGACTCGGCAAAGATCGAGATTATGCCAAACAGTGCGCCCTAAGCAGTAAATGCTGACAGAAAGAGAAGTTCCAAGCACATTAAAGGAACCTGGAGATGCCTAACAACAAGAACTGCTAGGCCTCACCAGCTTTATGGACAAATGTCAGGGGAATAACCCCCGGTAGGGTCATAAGGGGTAAAACATTGCCCAGCTTGGCTTGTGCCGAGTGAAGAATAAACCTGGCCGGGTAAGAAGATCATGTACGGCCGACATAAGAATTATGTCGGCCCGTATAAGACAAGTTGTTAACCTTGTAGGAAGCAACGAGCCGAGTCTCACGAGGGAAGTCCAAGTCAGATAGGACGCGTGGCAGCTTTCCGAGTGAGGTTCAGGAGGGACCATGGAAAAGCACGGTCAAAAGAGAAGGGCGACGCCGGGTGACACGAAAGGAGCCGGGTGATGCCTAAAGAAAGGGATGACGTACAAAGTCATTGCGTGATGCCAAAAGAACTGGAGGCTACGTACGAGAAGACCGTTAGCTGTCTAGCTTTGTGGACTGGGCCAAGGGGCTTAGGGCTAGCCCATGACCCGACCCGTATAGTGAGGACCAAGATCCAAACAGTAACCCTAGGACCCAAAGGGGTGTAAACTAGCTAGCCTTCGCCTATATAAGGAGGGGTATAGCTAGGGTTTGAGGAAGTTGGACCAAGTAGGAAACTAGTGCCCTGAGTCTTAG
The DNA here is from genome assembly GCA_030063025.1 of Avena longiglumis. Taxonomy (NCBI): domain Eukaryota; kingdom Viridiplantae; phylum Streptophyta; class Magnoliopsida; order Poales; family Poaceae; genus Avena; species Avena longiglumis. The sequence goes on from CP125978.1 coordinate 402,271,816, forward strand.
CTCATACAGCTCAAGGAGCACTTGTAAACTTCTAGTGTCAATAAAATTCCTAAGTGTGGATAGTTCATCTTGTTCTTCGTGCGTGGCTAGACCGTGCACACTCTCCCCGGTTACCTTGATGACTCCTCAATGGCGCCAGAAAACTTGGCGGATGATGTGGAGTCTTGTTGGGAACCCCAAGAGCAAGGTGTGAAGAGTACAACAACAATTCTTCCCTCAGTTGAGACCGAGGTTATCGAACTAGTAGGAGGAAGGAAACGTCACACAGGTGTTGCAATCAACGCGGAGATCTACACAACACAAACTCAAGACTTTGCCCCAACGAATCAGTGAGGTTGTCAAGCTCACCGGTTTGGTGTAACAAAGGATTAAACGTATGGTGTCGAAGGTAATGGTTTGCAGCAAGTAAACAAGTAACAGTGAAAGATGTATCAATGGTAAAGATTGGACCGGGGTCCATAGTTCACTAGAGGTGTTCTCCTTAGATAAACAACATGGCATGAAGGGCAAACAAATTACAGCGAGGCTATTGACAGGAACTGAGCAAGGCATAATAATGCAATTACTAGCCAGAAAGATCCTATGAGGTTGATTGGGCAATACAACAATATACATAGACCGTAATCCAACTGCATCTATGACTAGAAGTCCACCTTCAGGTTATCATCCGAACCCCCTCCAGCATTAAGTTGCAAGCAATAGACAACTACTTTAAGCAAAGTGTGTAAGGTAAACAGTCCACATGTTCCATGAACAAGGGACCGTTGTTTTCTCCCTAGTAGCAACAACACGTATACAACCGAAGAGATTTCTGTCACTTCCCTTGGAAACTAGAGGCATGAACCCACTATTGAGCATAAATACTCCCTCTTGGAGTCACTAGCAGCTACTTGGCCAAGATAACCACTAGCAACGGAGAGCATGCAAGATCACAAACAACACAGACATGATAGAATCATAAAGATAGAACCATTAATCAAACCAACATAATAATCTCAATATCCATCGGATCGCCGCAAACACAATATGCATGATTACAAATAGTTTAGATCTTGATCATGAATGGAGCTCACAAGATCTATACATGAAAGCACAAAGGAGGAGATAGAACCATCTAGCTACTACATGGACCCATTGTCCAAGGTGGAACTACTCACGAATCATACCGGAGAGATGGCCTCCGGGATGATCACCCCTCCGGCAGGGTGCCGGGAAGAACTTCAGACCTCCCTGATCTAGGGACGATGGTGGCGGTGGCTACAGGCGGTTTCGTGGATTTATGATCGGGTACCGAGAGTTTCTGCATCGTGGGCTTCTTATAGGCGAAGGGGTGAGTCCGGGAGGCGACCAGGGTCGCCAAACCCTAGCCAGGCGTGGGTCCACCTGACTCCGCGCTTGGGGTGGGTCTGCCCCCCCTGGACAGCCCCTCCGACTCTCCTCTAGACTTCTTGTTCCCCACGAAAAGTTATTGACTTTGGCGTTTGTCCCGTCCAATTACGAGAATATTTATTTACTAACTTTTCTGAAACCAAAAATAACAGAAAACAGGCATCTGGCACTGTTGCAACTTGTTAATAGGTTAGTACCAGAAAACATGTAAAAAGCACCTCAAAGTGTAGACAAGTAAAGCAAAGTAGATACTAAACAATCATGGAGCATCAAAAATTATAGATACATTTCCAACGTATCAGCATCCCCAAGCTTAACTCCTGCTCGTCCTCGAGTAGGTAAGTGATAAAAGAATAATTTTTGAGGTGACATGCACCCTCACAATAAAGATCCAACCATTTGCAAACATTGAAAGCTGGGATCAAAGAACTGTAAACATGTGCATGAAATATGGAGTTCTAACAATAGGACATAGTAACTATGCATGCAACATGGCAAGCTACAAACAAATATTATGAATAATATGTATTGAAAAACGTTTGTTTGTTTCACATGCAGAAAACATAGCATAGTGGCAATCGGCTTGTCCCTCATAGAGTAGTAATATAATGCATATGACACCTGCAAAGTTCACAAGGGTGACTAGAAACAAATAGCTCAAGAACAAGTAATAACACAATATGCATCAATTAATAAGCTTTGGAACATTGCACACAGAATGACAACTATGCTCTCTTAATGGTGCCTAAAGGTAGAAGGTGGAGACTCAAATAATGGTGAAATAAAGGCCTTTTTGTAAAGGAAGCAGGGATTACAAGTTTCAAAAAGAGCTACCAAAAATTATGGTACTAGTTAGCTTTCATCCCTCATTGCCCCTATCATAAGCATCTTGAAGTGGTTAAGGTTAAAGTGCCAAAGCTGGAGTATATGCTTGATGAAGTATAAGTTGCCAATCTCATGCCCCTTGAATACGAGGGCCACACCTCATGCATACTCAACTTTGGGTCCAGGTAAGTTCTTGTCATTGTAAGTATTTGCATATCATTGAGAACCGCCAACGGGGTACCCCTTGCACATGGTACAAGAGCTTTCCCATAACCAAAATGACAAGGCAAGCAGACAATGAGCATCTCAGCAATCTTTTTATTTACCATATGCATAGATTTTTACTGATGGTTCATAGATAGCTCACTATGGTGATGCTGAAAGTTTCCACCATGATTAGGCATGGCTTAGGCTAGCGGCCCAGACATTTCTCTAACACAGAATACAAACTCCATGGACTTACAAGTCCCCTCTTTATTTCACAATGGTGACATCCATAGACAAAAGAACATGATATCAACTGAGTATAACAAGGTACAAGTGCAATGTTGAAAACGTTCCTCGTGACAGCACGGTTCTGTTAATCCCAACTTATAAGTGCAAGCATATACAAAAAAGTTGCCTCAATGGTTCACTTTATTAGGGGCAAAGAATAAAATGTGCCATCAAGTTTGTGAGGGCTTTAATCACTAAGTTTTCACATAACAAAATAGTTTTTAATTGAAAGATAGATGAAAACAAGAATATACTTTGGAATGGTGTAACTCACCATGCATAGGAGTTTATAGTGGACACTTTGGAATAACTTGGTTTCTTGGGAGTTGGAAGCATGAGTAGAACTTACTCATACAAGTGGAGGCTAGCAAAAGACTGGGAGCAACCAACTAAGAGAACAATAATGGCCATAATTATGCAACGCAACAAAGCAAACTAATCAAAGCAAAGAGTGGTACTACAAGTCAATGACTAAATGATCATAGAGGCTAATGGTGACTTGTAATAGTCATAACATGGTGTAAGCATGTGCCAAGTCAACCTAAGCAAAACATCAAAGGAGAATACCACAATACTATGCTTTTGCATGCTAAAACAATGCATAATTTCTTCAAGGCACACTAAGCAATCTCCATTGTTTGGAACAAGACATTCTACAGCAATAATCACTAAGCATAATGCTAAAAAAACACCTAGCATGTCATTCTAAAGTCTTAGTCACAGTCAATGCAAGCTCCTCTCGCACTTCAAGCAAGAACTTACTACTCCTTTCCAAACACCAAGCAAACTTATTTGTAAAACAACATAGCGAGAACGGGGTCCAAACTACTAAAGCAAACTAAAAAAACTAGGCAAATAAAACGAAAACTAAGACCCTCCAAGAACAACACAACTATGCATGAAACAATAAAAGTGAAGTGTCTAGACAGACCTGAGCTTTTTATTGATGAAGAAGGGGATACCTTGGGCATCCCCAAGCTTTGACGCTTGTACCTCTTGGATTTTTCTTGGGGTGACACCATGGTGGCATCCCCAAGATTGAGATTTTGTCCATTCTTAATCTCATTGCATCATTTTCTCTCTACACCTGAAAATTTTCCTTCATACAAAACTTCACACAATCTTCATTAGCAACATTAGCTTATTCAAAAGATATTAGACCACTGGCAAAGCTTTGGAACAGTAAGGCTTTTCACTAAAAACACAAGCTACTGTAGTAACCCCTTCAAATAAACTCAATTTACCTGAAAAGAGCTCAAAAAGGAATCAATAAGAAGCAAATGCAAATAATGGCAGAAATCTGTCAAAACAGACTAGAAGGTAGAAACAATTTTTTTTGAACATATTCTGTTGCTCAAATCAAAAAGTGTTGAGCTAACCAAAGTTATCCAACATACTGGGGGATTTATCAGTAAATTTTGAGCTCAATCCGAGTTACAGAGCCTCCTCACGAATTTTTTTGGTGGAGGACAGAAATCTGTTTCGGGACAGAAACTCCCCAAATCTTAGTTACCTCTTATTAGAGGTCATTCTTGGCACAAAAAGCAAACAAAAGGATAAGGAGAGGTTATTACAGTAGTAATAACTTCCAAGACTCAAGGAAACTCTTGGGTTATCTCCCAACAAGTACTTTTCTTTAATGCCTTTAAATTAGGCATAAGAAGCAAGAAGAATCAAGTATTTTCAAATGAGGAAGCATTAACATCAAATATTGCTTTCAAAGGAGGAGCAAAAAGTAACTTCTCTCTCCTAATAGGGAAGTATTAAATACCTTTCTTGAATGGAAAATGATATTTAATGGTGCCTTCTTTCATATCAATGATGGAACCAACTATTCTAAGAAAAGGTCTTCCCAAAGTAATAGGACAAGAAGCATTGTATTCAACATCCAAAACATAGAAATCAATAGGGACATAAGCATTGTTAACCATAATGATAACATTATTAATACTCCCCATGAGTTTCTTCTTAGCATTATCATTGAGTGGTACATCCAAATAACAATCTTCTAATGATGGCAAATCAAGCATTTCATAAATTTTCCTAGTCATAATAGAGACACTAGAACCAAGATCACATGAAGCCTTGAGATCAAAGTCATTCACTTGCATATTAATAATGGGTTCCCAACTATCTTATACTTTCCTAGGAATAGAAGCTTTGTGTTTTAGATTCTCTTCCTTAATCTTAACAAGAGCATCTGTAATGTGTTTGGTAAAGGCAACATGCATATCACTAGCATCAGGACTTCTAGCAAGCTTTTGCAAGAACATAATCACTTCAGAAATATTGCAACCATCAATATCAAAATCAAACTTAGCATTACTAGTAGTAGGATCAATAGGCTTAGGCATAGTAGGAGGAGGAATAGGGGCTACTTGTGGTTTAGTGGTGACAGTGCACACACTATTGTTTCTATCAATTTGAGCTTCCCTTTGCCACCTAGCATGAAGTTGAGCTAGCAGCCTAACATTTTCATTAATAGTAACTTGTATGGCATGAGTAGTAGAAAAGGTATTTTCCATAGTTTTAGGTTTAGAAGCCATTTTATTAACCAAGGAAGTTTGAGCTTCAGACAAAGAGGATATATTTTTCTCAATAGTTAAAAGATTTTCCTCTATAGTCTTATTGAAAGTGGTTTGTTTAATAATAAAGTCCTTGAGCATTACTTCAAGTTCAGAGGGGGCACTTCTAGCATTACTGTAAGAGCTTCCATAGGAATGGCCATTATTAGGAGGATAAGGCCTATAATTATTGTTATTACCAAAATTATTCCTATAGGCATTATTGTTGAAATTGTTGTTTCTAATGAAGTTCACATCAACTTTCTCTTCTTGAGCAACCAAAGAGGCTAAGGGATCACTATTAGGATCTAGAGGAGCTTTCCATTAACAAGCATAGCCATAATAACATCAATCTTTTCACTCAAAAAGGAAGTTTCTTCAATAGAATTTACCTTCTTACCATGTGGAGTTCTCTCAACATGCCATTCAGAGTAGTTAACCATCATATTATCAAGGAGCCTTGTTGCATCACCCAAAGTGAGTCCCATAAATGTACCTCCAGCAGCAGAATCCAGCAGGTTTCTTGAGGAGAAGTTCAAACCTGCATAAATTTTTTGGATAATCATCCAAGCAGTGAGTCCATGAGTAGGGAAATTTTTAACCAAAGATTTCATTCTTTCCCAAGCAGGAGCAACATGTTCACTATAAAGTTGTTTAAATTTCATAATATCACTTCTCAAAGTAATAGTCTTAGCAGGAGGATAATACTTTCCAATAAAAGCATATTTGCACTTAGTCCAAGAATCAATACTATTTTAGGCAAAGATAACAACCATTCTTTAGCTTTTCCTCTCAAGGAGAAAGGAAAAAGCCTGAGCTTAATAATATCTCCATCTACATCCTTATACTTTTGCATCTCACAAAGTTTAACAAAGCTATTAAGATGGGCAGCAGGATCATTAGAACCAGCACTAGAAAATTGCTCTCTCATCACAAGATTCAACAAAGCAGGATTAATTTCATAAAAGTCAGCATCAGGAGCAGGTGGAGCAATAGGTGTGCTTAGGAAATAATTGTTGTTGGTGCTAGTGAAGTCACACAACTTAGTGTTCTCAGTAGAGTTCATTTTGACAAAGGTGGGCAAGGCAAAAACAGCAACAGCTAGGGCAGGAACTAATTTTTCTGTGTTTTTGAATAAGGCAAGCAAACCAAACTAGACTAATTTTTTGTTGTTTTTTTGAAAAGAGTCAAACAAAACCAAGCAAAAGAAACTAAGCAAACTAAAAAAAAGTAAAGAGAAAGGAAGTGAAGGACTCTCCTAGTGAAGATGTCCTTGGCCTCCCCGGCAACGGCGCCAGAAATCTTGTTGATGACTCCTTGATGGTGCCAGAAAACTTGGTGGCTGATGTGGAGTCTTGTTGGGAACCCCAAGAGCAAGGTGTGAAGAGTAGAGCAGCAAGTCTTCCCTCAGTTGAGACCGAGGTTAACGAACCAGTAGGAGGAAGGAAACGTCACACAGGTGTTACAAGCAACACGGAGATCTGCACAACACAAACTCAAGACTTTGCCCCAACGAATCAGTGAGGTTGTCAAGCTCACCGGTTTGCTGTAACAAAGGATTAAATGTAAGGTGTGGAAGGTAATGGTTTGCAGCAAGTAAACAAGTAATAGTGGAAGATGTATTAATGGTAAGGATTGGACCGGGGTCCATAGTTCACTAGAGGTGCTCTCCTTAGATAAACAACATGGCATGAAGGGTAAACAAATTACAGCGAGGCAATTGACAAGAACTGAGCAAGACATAACAATGCAATTACTAGCCAGAAAGATCCTATGAGGTTGATTGGGCAATACAACAATATACATAGACCGTAATCCAACTGCACCTATGACTAGAAGTCCACCTTCAGGTTATCATCCGAACACCCTCCAGTATTAAGTTGCAAGCAACAAACAACTGCTTTAAGCAAAGTGTGTAAGGTAAATAGTCCACATGTTCCATGAACAAGAGACCGTTGTTTTATCCCTAGTAGCAATATCACATCTACAACCGAAGAGATTTTTGTCACTTCCCTTGGAAACTAGAGGCATGAACCCACTATCGAGCATAAATACTCCCTCTTGGAGTCACTAGCAACTACTTGGCCAAGATAACCACTAGGAACGGAGATCATGCAAGATCACAAACAACACACACATGATAGAATCATAAAGATAGAACCATTAATCAAACCAACATAATAATCTCAATATCCATCGGATCCCCACAAACACAACATGCATGCTTACAAATAGATTAGATCTTGATCATAAACGGAGCTCACAAGATCTATACATGAAAGCACAAAGGAGGAGATACAACCATCTAGCTACTACATGGATCCACAGTCCAAGGTGGAACTCTCATGAATCATACCGGAGAGAAGGCCTCCGGGATGATCTCCCCTCCGGCAGGGTGCCGGGAAGAACTTCAGACCCCCCGATCTAGGGACGATGGTGGCGGGGGCTACAGATAGTTTCGTGGATTTCTGATCGGGTATCGAGAGTTTCTGCATCGGGGGCTTCTTATAGGGGCGAGTCCGGGAGGCGACCAGGGTCACCAAACACTAGCCAGGCGCAGGTCCACCTGACCCCGTGCCTGGGGTGGGTCTGGCCACCTGGCTAGCCCCTCCGGCTCTCCTCTGGACTTCTTATTCCCCACGGAAAGTTATTGAATTTGGCGTTTGTCCCGTCCAATTCCGAGAATATTTCTTTACTAACTTTTCTGAAACCAAAAACAACAGAAAACAAGCATCTGGCACTGTTGCAACTTGTTAATAGGTTAGTACCAGAAAACATGTAAAAATCACCTCAAATTGTAGACAAGTAAAGCAAAGTAGATACTAAACAAGCATGGAGCATCAAAAATTATAGATACGTTTCCAACGTATCATACCTCAAGCGTTCATTCGGCCCCCAACTTAAGCCTATCCATGGCATCTGCCGTGGCACCACCACGACATGTGTCCCCCTGGTGAGTCCTCCCCGTCTCATATTCCAGCTTCGTGTTCCCCACGGTAAAATATTGACTTTGGCTTTTGTCCCGTCCAATTCCGAGAATATTGATTTTACTTTACGAACCAAAAGTAAGAAAACAGGCAACTGGAACTGTGGCAATTTCTTAATAGGTTAGTACCAGAAAACATATAAAAACACCTCAAAGTGTGGACAAAGCAAAGCAAAGTAGATACTAAACAAGCATTGAACATAAAAAATTATAGATACATTTCCGACGTATCACCCTCCGTCTCTCCTTTGGACTCCGTGTTCTCCTTGGTGAAATATTGACATTGACTTTTGTCTCGTACAATTCTAAGAATATTTGCTTACTAGCTTTTCTGGAACCAAAAATAGCAGAAAACAGGCAACTAGCACTGTGGCAACTTGTTAATAGGTTAGTACTAGAAAACATATAAAAAGCACCTCAAAGTATGGATAAAGCAAAGCAAAGTAGATACTAAACAAGCATGGAACATCAAAAATTATAGATACGTTTCCGACGTATCAAGCATACCCAAGCTTAACTCCCGCTCGTCCTCGAGTAGGTAAGTGATAAAAGAATAATTTTTGAGTTGACATGCACCATCAAAATCAAGATCAAACCATTTGCAAGCATTGAAAGCTAGGATTAAAGAACTCTAAACATGTGCATGAAAGATGGATTTCTAACAATAAGACAAAGTAACTATGCATGCAACATGAAAGGCTACAAACAAAGATCATGAATAACATGCATTGAAAAACGTTTGTTTGTTTCACATACAGAAAACATGGCATAGTGGCATTCAACTTGTCCCTCATAGAGTAGTAAATAGATGCATATGACACCTTCAAAGTTCACAAGAGTGACTAGATACAAATAGCACAAGAACAAGTAATATCAACAATATGCATCAATCAATAAGTTTTGGGACAATGCACATAGAACTAAGAATGGCAACTATGCTCTCTTAACTGGTGCCTAAAAGTAGAAGGCGGAGACTCAATATAATGCTGGAAGAAAGGCCCTTCATAAAGGGAAGCAGGGATTTCAAGTTTCAAAAAGAGCTTCCAAAAATTATGGTACTTGTTAGCTTTCAGCCATTATTGCCCCTATCATAAGCATCTTGAAGTGATTAAGGTTAAAGTGAACAAACTATGGAGTATATGCTTGACAAAGTATAAGTTGGCAATCTCATGTCCCTTGAATATGAGGGCCGCACCGCATGCTACTCAACTTTAGTCACCTGTAAGTTTTTGTCATAGTAAGTACATGTGTATCATAGAGAACAGCCAACGGAGTACCCCTTGCACATGGTACATGAGCTATCCCATAACCAAAATGACAAGGCAAGCAGATAATTAGCATCTCAGCGATATTTTTATTTGCTATTTGCATAGGTTTTTATTGAGGATGCTTCACAGATTGCTCATTATGGTGATGCTGCAAGTTTCCACCATGATTAGGCATGGCTTAGGCTAGCGTCCCAGGTGTTTCTCTAACACAAAATACACAACTCCATGGACATACAAGCTCCCTTTTTATTTCACACCGGCGAAATTTTCATACACAAAAGGGCATGATATCAACTGTGTACAAAGTACAAGTGCAATGTTGAAAGCGTTCCCCATGAAAACATTGTTCTGCTAATTCCAACATATAAGTGCAAGCATATACAACAAAGATGACACAATGGTTCAAGTTTATTAGGGTAAATAAATATAAAGTGTGCCCTCAAGTTCGTGAGAGCTTTAATCAGTAAGTTTTCACATAACAAAATACTTTTTAATTGGAAGATAGCTGAAAACAAGAATATACTTAGAATGGTGTAACACACCATGCATAGGAGTTTATAGTGGACACTTTGGAATAACTTGGTTTCTTGGGAGTTGGAAGCATGAGTAGAACTTACTCATACAAGTGGAGGCTAGCAAAAGACTGGGAGCAACCAACTAAGAGAGCAATAATGGCCATAATCATGCAGAGCGATAAAACATTAGTAATCAAAGCATAGAGTGGTACAACAAGTCAAGGACTAAATTATCATAGGGTCTATGGTGACTTGTTCATAGTCATAACATGGTGTGATCATGTGCCAAGTCAACCCAAACAAAGCATCAAAGAAGAATACCACAACACTATGCTTTTGTATGCCAAAACAACGCATGATTCTTTCAAGGCACACTAAGAAATCTCAATTGTTTGGAACAAGTCATGCTACATCAATAATCACTAAGCATAAGGTCAAAACAACACCTAGCATGGCATGCTAAAGTCTAAGTCACATTCAAAGCAAGCTCCTCTTGCACTATCAAGCAAGAACTTTCTACTCCTTTCCAACACCAACCAACTTATTTGAAGCAACACAGCGAGAACGGGGGTCCAAACTAATTTATTCAAGCAAACTAAACAAACTAAGAAAACTAAATGAAAACTAAGACGCTCGAAGAACAATACAACAACGCATGAAACAATAAAAACGAAGTGTCTAGAAAGACCTGATCTTTTTATTGATGAAGAAGGGGATGCCATGGGCATCCCCAAGCTTTGATGCTTGTACCTCTTGGAAATTTCTTGGGGTGACACCGGGGTGGCATCCCCAAGCTTAATCTTTTGTCCATTCTTCATCTTATTACACCATTCTCTCTCTACACCTAAATTTTTTCCTTCATAGAAAACTTCACACAATCTTCATTAGCAACATTAGTGTATTCAAAAGATAATAGACCCATAGGTTTAGCTTTGGAACAGCAAAACTTTCACTAAAAACACAAGATACTCTAGAAACTCCTTTAAAAAGCTCAATTTCCCAAAAAGAACCCAAAAAGGAATCAATAAGAAGCAAATGCAAATAATGGCAGAAATCTGTTAAAATAGACCAGCAGGTAAAAACCGATATTTTCAAAAACTTTCTGTTGCTCAAATCAAAAAGTGTTGAACTAACGAAAGTTAGATAACATACTGGGGAATTTATTCGTAAAGTTTCGGCTCAATCCGATTTACAGAGACTCCTCATGAATTTTTATGGTGGAGGACAGAAATTTGTTTCGGGATAGCAACTCCCCAAATCTTACTTCCCTCTCATTACAGGTCATTCTTGGCACAAAAGGAAAACAAAAAGGATAAGGAGAGGTCATTACTGAAGTAATAACTTTCAATACTCAAGAAAATTCTTGGTTTATCTCCCAACAAGTACTTTTATTTAATGCCTTTAAGTTAGGCATAAGAAGCAAGAAATCAAGTATTTTCAAATGAAGAAGCATTAACATCAATACTTGCAAATTCTTCAACTTTGAAGGGTATCTTATCCATATGAGTTTTGAAGGACCCCTTCTTATCTCTCTTTGGTTCACTACTTTCATCAAAAGGATTTTCAGGAACAATCCAATCAAAATTCTTTTCAAAGGCTTCATGCATTCCAACAAGCTTAAAGGGTATGGGTATCTTAATTTCCTCTCTAGGTTTCGTTTTATCTAAAGTACCCACAACATCTACACATGAGCTTAGCATATTAAAACGCTCAAAGACCTTTTTGGCTTCCTTAGCAACATCATGGACCTCTTTTAGTAAAGTTTCAAGGATAAATTCTCTATTTTCAGCATTCTTTTCTTCTTTTAGTTTAAGGAACAAAATCTGCATCATGGGGTTAAGGCTAACAAGCCTAGCCTCCAACATATGAACTAAAGAAGCTGCAACAATTTCATAATTAGGAGCAAGTTCTGCTATAGATCTATTCTCAATATCCTCATGCTTGCTAACATGGTTAAAGAATTCTTCAATATTTTCTTTCCCAATTATAGAGCCACTACCTATCGAGAGGTCCTTCAGGGCGAACTTGGGGAGCAACATGGTGGCTATAACAAGGCTACAACTGGAGTGGGAACTAATTTTTTTGTGTTTTTGATAAGAGAAAGCAAACCAAAATAAACTAATTTTTTTTGGAGTTTTTGATAAAAAGAGGCACACAAAACCAAGCAAAATAAACTAAGCAAACCAAAAAATAAGTAAAGAGAAAGGTTGAGGAGGACTCCCCTTGTGAAGACGTCCTTAGCCTCCCTGGCAACGGCGCCAGAAAATCTTGATGGCGCTGCATCAACATGGAGCGCTTCGTCGGGAAACCCCAAGAGCAAGGTATGATGCAGCACAGCAGCAAGTCTTCCCTCAGTAAGAAACCGAGGTTATCGAACCAGTAGGAGGAAGGAAACGTCTCAAAGGTGTTGCAAGCAACGTGGAAACCTACACAACACAAACTCAAGACTTTGCCCCAACTAAACAGTGAGGTTGTTAATCTCACCGGTTGCTGTAAAAAACGATTAACTGTATAGTGTGGAAGGTAATGATGGTTTGCAGCAAGTAAACAGTAACAGTGGAAGATGTATCAATGGTAAAGATTGGACCAGGGTCCATAGTTCACTAGTGGTGTTCTCCTTAGATAAACAAACATGGCATGCTGGGTAAACAAATTACAGCAGGGCAATTGGCATGACTGAGCAAGGCATAACAATGCAATACTAGACATAAAGATCCTATGAGATTCGATTGGGCAATACAACAAGATACATATACCGCCATCCAACTGCATCTATGACTAGAAGTCCACCTTTGGGTTATCATGCGAACCCCCTCCAGTATTAAGTTGCAAGCAACAGACAACTGCTTTAAGCAAAGTGTGTAAGGTAAACGATCCACTTGTTCCATGAACAAGATACCGTTGTTTTCCCCCTAGTGGCAACATCACATCTACAACCTTAGAGATTTCTGTCACTTCCCTTGATTAAATAGAGGCATGAACCCACTATCGAGCATAAATACCCCCTCTTGGAGTCACTAGCAACTACTCGTCCAAGATAGCTACAAACAACAGAGAGCATGCAAGATCACAAACAACACAGACATGATAGAATCAATAAGACAAAACCATTAATAAATCTGACATAGTAATCTCAATATCCATCGGATCCCCGCAAACACAACATGCATGATTACAAATAGATGAGATCTTGATCATGAACGGAGCTCACAAGATCTAGACATGAAAGCACAAAGGAGAAGATACAACCATTTAGCTACTACATGGACTAGTAGTCCAAGGTGGAACTACTCACGCTTCATAATGGAGGCTGGCATGATGAAGAAGAAGGTCTCCGGGATGATCTCCCCTCCGGAAGGGTGCCAGGAAGAGCTTTAGATCCCCAGATCTTGGAACGATGCTGGCGGCAGCTACAGACGATTTCGTGGAATATTGATCAGGTTCTTAGGGTTTAGGCATCGGGAGCTTCTTATAGGCAAAGAGGCGAGGCAGGAGAGCGGCCAGGGGGCCCACACCCTGCCCAGGCATGTCCTAGGGTGGGCCCGCGCCTGGGGGGGTGTGGCCGCCCTGTGGCGCCCCTCCGTCTCTCCTATGGACTCCTGATGACCGACAAGTATAGGGGATCGCAACAGTCTTCGCGAGTAGTATTACCCAATTGATTGATTCGACACAAGGGAGCCAAAGAATACTTGCAAGCCTTAACAACTGAGTTGTCAGTTCAGCTGCACCTGGAAATAGTTCTTGTTCACAGAAGTTTACCAGTAGCAACAGTTTATAGTAGCAACAACAAAGCAACAACAACGGTGAAACATCAGTAGTACTAACAGTAACGGTAACAGTAGGATTCGAGTGCGGTAGGCACAGGGATGCATGACGGGCATTGCATGGACGATTCTAAACATGTAACTTCAAGATCTAGGGCATTGCAGATAAATAATAACAAGCATCCAAGTACTAAACAATCCTAAGCATGTGCTCCAAATATAGTCATACGTGCTCGCAATGAGAACTTGCACAACATCTTCTGTCCATCCAGCCCGTGGAAGCGGGGCCTCTAGGGAACTACTCGCAATTAAGGTGCGCCTTTTAATAGAGCACTGGAGCAAAGAATTAACACTCAGTGAACACATGTGATCCTCACACCACAGCCATCCCCTCCGGTTGTCCCAATTATTGCCACTTTGGGGCCTTTGGATCCGGACAATGATATGTGTACACAACTTGCAGATAAGATCATAAACAATACTATCATAATGATTCAATAATAAGTTCAGATCTGAGATCATGGCACTCGGGCCCTAGTGACAAGCATTAAGAACAACAAGTTGCAACAAAGTCAAATAGCACTAATAGAGATACTAGGCACTATGCCCTAACAGATCTTATTCGATTACATGATAGAACTCATCCACTCCCTACCATTAACAAGCCTACATCGGGGGATTACTCACTCATGGATGAGGGAAACATCGGTGGTTGATGAAGATGCGTTGGTGATGTCTATGGTGATGATCCTCTCTAAATTCCCCGTCCCGGCAGGGTGCCAGAATGGAGTTTCTGGATCCGAATCTTGGTTTTTGGTGGCGGCGGCGGAGCGGAACTCTTTCTGGAAAACTATCGAACCCCCTGAGTTTTTAGGTCAGAAGGCAACTTATAGGCGTGGAGGGAGGCTGAGGCTGCACAGGGTGGCAGACCTCCCCAATCGCGGGTCTCAGTGGGCCCGCGCCTGGGTCTGGGCCCAGCTTCCTCTCTTCTCTCCCTTCGCTCGTGGATCTTCTGGTGAGAACTAGTTTTTGGCATATTTTCCGGAATTTTTCCTGATAGTTCCTTTTCTGCACAAAAACAAGACACCAAGGTAATTCTGCTGAAAACAGCGTTAGTCTGTGTTAGTTGTATCCAAATCACACAAGTTTAGAGAAGAAACAATAGCAAAGCGTTCGAGAATGTAAATACATTTTGGACGTATAAACTCCCCCAAGCTTAGCTTATTGCTTGTCCTCAAGCAATTCAGTTGAAAACTGAGTGCGATAAAAGAACTTTCACGAACACTTTGCTTAATATGATGTAAATATTCTCAGCACAGGAGTAGATGCTTAGACAGTTCATAATAATGAGTATGCAAATAAGTCTATTCAATAGTTATTGCAAGCTATGACGAGAAACCAACTCAATAATAATAAGTAGCATGAAACATAAACATAAGCAACATTGCTATGCTCATAATAAGGTATGATAGACTGGTATCTCGCTTGCCTTTGTTTCAAGAGCACAATATAAATGCCAAGGCACCTCTAAAGTTCACATGAAGACTAGAAGTAAAGATATCGGAGATACATGCATCAAAGTCGTGACATAATTAACCAAGTTTTGGAACAAACACAAAAATGACAACTATACTCTCAAGAAGGTGCTCATAGAATAAGTGGTGACTCAACAAAATTGTGAAAACGGTTTTGTGAAGGTTTGAAAGGCTTCACAATGCTGAAAGGAAGGTACTCATTAGCTTTGAGCACTCATTGCCCCTATCATAGGCATCTTCATGTGGTTAAGGTGAAAGTGAGGTCCACTCTGAATCATATGCTTGACAAACCATAGACTGAAAATCCCAAGTCCCTTGAGTACGAGTGTCACATCCCAAAATTTTCCAAATTTTGAAATGTGAAAAATAAATAAACAATTTTTTTTGTTGAAATTTAGGGTGAGAAGAAACTTTTTGAATCCAATTTGAAACATCAAAACCTATTTTGATCAAATAAAATCCTAAAGGAATTTAAAAAGATAAACAAATAATAAATAAAGTTATAATAGTTGGAATCACTATTTTTGGATCTTTAAATAAAAAGATTTGTTTTTTATAAAGCAAAGGTAGAAACATAAATAAGGATTATTTTAAAGAGTCAAATTAAATCTTGGCCAAGCTTTTGAAATAAAATATTTCTATTTGATAAAAAGAGTAAAGGTTTATTTAAATAAAACAATAAGGATTTATTAATATCCAATTTTATTTAAGTAAAGGTTTTTCCATTTTAAATAAACACTAAAACTTGTTAAATTATTTAAAATAAGATTTCCAAGTGTTTTAGTTTTTCAAATGAAACCTACTGAAAAGATTTTGGTATTATTTAGTTTTCAAAAGAGTTTTAAAATAAATTAAAACCTATTTGAATTAAAGACTATGATCTATTTATTTAATTATTAATAGATCCTAATAGAATAAAAGCATTATTCTATTTTGAACTTTGAAATATGTTGATAAACAGAATTAAATTTTACCCAAAGTTTGGTGGTGATTTGAATTCAAATGGAGATTTAAAAATATTATTAAATCTTATCTAATTAATACTAGAGCCTATTTTAAATAATTAAAAGACACTAAAAAGGATAAATAAATTATTCTAAATTTGACTTTGGAATGTGTTATTAATCAGTATATGAATCTACACAAATTTTGGTTGAGGTTTGAATTGATTTGTTGCTTGAATTGTTTGAATGAAAACCAAATCAAAATATTCAAAATCAGAAAAGAAAAAGGTTTGTATAAAAAAATGGAAACAAACCCAACCCACTAAACCTACCCAGCCCAGCAAACCCTTCTGGCCCAACAAGAGCCCACCCGGGAACCCTCTGCCACTGTTCTTTCTCACTCGCGTTTGCACGCGCACAGCCTAGACCCCATCTCCCCTCTTCATCTCTCACTGACAAACGGACCCCACGACCACGTCAGCGTCTTCCTCGCGCGACCAGTTCTTCCTCGCCGTTTCTGCATTGATCTTGCGGGAGTAAATCACGTCAATGCAGGGAGTAATTCCTGTCATCAATCAAGCTCGTTAAATCCTCTCACTCTCCTCTTTCTTTCCCCTCTAACCTCGCTGCCAGAGAGCCACCAGGCTACGTCAATTTTGCTTTGCCTCGCCGTGGTCTCCGACAGACTCCGACGTCGATTCCGGCGAACCCAAGTCGCCCCTTGCCCCCTCGACCACGCTCACTTGCTTCCCACCTCCTGGCAAATCTCCCCGTAGTGCCAGCTCGCCCGCGCGTGCTCTGCAACGTCGACAGCATCTCCAACAGAGCAACACCGCCGACTGCTTCAACTCTGGAGACGCCTCCCCGTAAGCCACGTCTCCCCCTCCACCTCTAGATGACCCTCCTACACTCACCACTCTCCCGCGCATCTAACCATGCTTTCCATTTTCTCTGGCATGCTCTGAAGCCTCGTCTTCAACCTCGCCTGAGCACGCCCGACGACTCCACGAACTCCGGCGAACAATTGTCTACCACCCCGAGTGCCCCTTCGCCAGCAAGGACCACCTCGAGATTCCCCACGCCACGGCGAACTCGGTGAGCATCTCCTTTCACTTTCTAGCTTCCTGTAACGTTGACACTGCCACCGTCTGACCGCGCGCTGCCACCTGCCGCCGCCAGCGCCGCCGTTTGATGGTTGCTTGATCGACAACCATAGAATGTAGATCCAACGCACGCGAAAGAAACTAAGCGAAGAGGTATCTTTGGATCAGAGCCGCACGATCTTTTTAGATCCAACGCACCAGATAGGTTGATCCGAGCGAAATGGTATCAGCCAGTGAAATCACGCCACGTGGCCAGCGTTTGATTAATTAGACAGAAACTTTCCTATTAGATGATCAATTTTGAAAAATTCATAACTTTCAAACCACATGTCCAAAGTTTTCAAATTTTATATCAATGGATTCAGCAAAACAAGTACTTTCTGACCATACACTTTGTTTAGTAAAATGTTTATGTTAAATTGATTGTTTTTGCAGAAACTTATGTAGGCATGTTTAGAATATAAAAAATGTTATAAAATGATTTTTGAGATAAAACTTTTGGCAAATAGGTTGTTTTGAACCTACTGACCATAGAAATCAATTTGTGGTTTCAAAAACATATTTGGTGAAGCAAAAGAATAAAACCTTGAATTAAAGCATTTCTAGTCAAATAAAAATATGGTTTAATTGTTAAAAATGATTTTGGAGGAAAACCGTTGAGAAATGTTTTGATTTAAACTCTTTGACCCCAAGAACCAAGTTTTATGATTTAAAAATGTATTTGGTGAACCATATAAAAATTGTTGCTTTGCTAAAGGCATTTTCAACTACATGAAATAATGATTTGGTTTAAAAATGGTTTATAGGAAGAATCTTTTGCAAATAGTTTTGCCACTTTATAAAATGACCAATAAAGTGGTTTAGAATGTTTATAACCAATTATAAACCACTTTTGTAAATAAAACAAAGTTTGGCATGCTTGCATGCATTGTTTTGTTTCTATTATTTTATGTGATGTTTGCTTGAATGGTAGATTGAAATTGTGCCCTTGCTTTATTGAATTGTAGTGATGTGAAGAGTGTGAGTATTGCAATATCAAGGAGTGAACTTATATTCTCTACCCAAAAAATTAAGTGATGCTTCATACTTTGTCCCATTATTTTCACTATGCATTAGTGATATTTATAAGTAGGACTTGCATGGAATTTTGATAAGTCTAAACTATGCCATGGGAAATCCTAGTAGATGAAACCTTAGTAGAAATTTCCTAAGTTAAGATTCCTACTACTATCATGCTTAGCTTAGCTAGTAGAAAACAAGGGTGGATTATATTCACACTATGGAATATTTCTAAGTCAAGGACTTGTGTTTTGTTTAATAAAACAACTAAGTGAATGAATCACCTGGGTGGAATGGTTGTGAATGGTTTATGTTGAGTGGTTACACAAGGCCCATTTCTATGGTTTACCTTGTGTATCTCACTTGTGGATGGCCACCCAGGAACAAAGAGATTTGAGATGTCAAATGTTGAGAAGATTCAAGTGCAGCCACTTGGCATTATGGGCTCTGCCTGGATCATATAGGTTGTAATAACTTAGCCAAATGGACAGTTGGTGGTAGGGGATTGATAGGTTGGAGCGCGTCCATTCTGGTCTAAGGGAAGGCTTCTGAAAGATCTTGTCTTGGGAAACCAAGTCTTGTGGGGAAAGTGCACCACCTCTGCAGAGTGTAAAATCTAGGTACTTAGCCATGTCCCTGGTAAAGGACAATTTGAGCATCAAGACATGGAAGCTATCAAGAATCTCCTCATCCCAATTTCTAAGTTAAAAGCTTGTGGTTGGACAAGGGTTGAAGGATCACCAATTTCTATTGGGAGATGCCTTGGGTGATTTTTGTCAAGCAAAAACTTAGTGTTTTCAAATGATAAGGAAAATCTAATTTGAGCAAAGCAAGCCTAAGATCCACTTAGCCAAATGCATATAGATGATAGACTCCACTATACTACCATAGTATCACTTGCCAATACAATTCAAATGTATTGACCCTTGTGGCTGTAACTTATTATGTTGCAGGTTTGTTTGATGTAGTGAAGTTTATTGATTAGGATTACAAGTCTACAACCAACATGTCTGCCTGTGGCACTTTGAAGATGAAGGCCCCATGCTATTGTTATATTCTGCTGCATTGTAATTGAGTTAGCCAAATGAGCTATGTAAGATGTAATAAATTATTTTATTCCTGGTTATAAAGTTGTATTATGACCTTTGTTTCTTGATATTACATCTTAACTGTGGATGCTAGCTATTGATCCAGGGACTAGCATTGTAAACACAGGGATCTCTACCTTATTAAAGGTTGGGAACCTTACAACGAGGGTCGCTCCGCATGCTACTCAACTTTGGTCACCTGAAAGTTCTTGTCATTGTAAATACATGCATATCATCGACAACCGCCAACGGGGTACCCCTTGCACATGGTACATGAGCTTTCCCATAACCAAAATGACAAGGCAAGCAGACAATGAGCATCTTAGCAATCTTTTTATTTACCATAGCTTTTTACTGAGGAAGCTTCATAGATGCTCATTATAGTGATGCTGCAAGTTTCCACCATGGTTAATCATGGCTTAGGCTAGCGGTCCAGGCATTTCTCTAACACAATGTATAAACTCCATGAACTAACAACTTCCCCTTTTATTTCACATTATCGACATCCGTAAACAAAAGAGCAAGGAATCAACTGGATGAGATATCCAAAAAAGTGTTGAAAGCCTTCCCCATGACAACATGGTTCTGCTGACTCCCAATATATAATTACCAAGCATATAACTTTCATGGACTAGTCACAATGGTTCAGGATTATTAAGCGCAAGGAATAAAGTGTGCCATCAAGTTCGTGAGAGATTTACTAACTAACTTTCTCAAAACAGACAAACATTTTATTTTGGAAGAAAACACGACATATGGAATATGCACTGAAATAGCAAATGATGCTAATAGGTAGGTATGGTGGACACAGCTGGAAATATTGGTTTTGGGGAGTTGGAAGCACAGGTAGAGCACATACTCAGTGCAAGTGAAGGCTAGCAATAGAGAGGGAGCGACAAATGAGAGAGCAATAACTGTCATAATCATGCTTGCAACAAAACAGGACTAACTATGGCATGAAAGTGATACAAGAACTCTGAGGCAAAATAAATCATCGAGGCTTACTGACTATTGATTAGTCATATGCATGCGTGAGCATGTGCCAAGTTGATTCACATGAATAGTCAAAGGAGGATACCACAATATCATACCAAAGTATGAATAAAACAATGCAATCAAACATTCATATGACATGCTACAAACTATTAGCAAGCTGGAGCTAATCATAGACAAGCAAGAGCTACTAAGCATCCATAATGACATACATTTTACACAAACAGGTTAAGCATGCTCACAATGATGAGTATATGTACAAAAATGAAACAAATAGAGTTTGTTACCAGCCTCTTACCACACCTCGAGTTGTCTTAATCTTCATTATTGCCCTTCAATTGTGTGACTTGAATAATTAACATGAAACCAAAATCCACTGAGGACGGCTGAACCCTGCAAAGAACTCACAAAACCAAAGAAGAACAACAAATATTTTTGGTGTTTTCGATTTTTTAGAAACAAGCAAACAAAGAAAAACCAAACAAAAACAAAGCAAACAAAACAAAGCAAAATATTTTTGGATTTTTCTTTTAAGGCAAACCAAATCAAATAAATAAAGAAACAAACCATGAGAGACAATGAAAATATTTTGGGTATTTTTGTGTTTTTGAGAAAGAAGCAACAAGAACCAAAAAGAAAGCGAAACAATGTATATACAAAGACCAACCGAGTATGATATATATATGAGTGTGATGTTGATGTACCTGCCCCCAAGCTTAGGCTTTTGGCCTAAGTGGGGCTCAATCCCATGGTGCCCAAGTAGATGCACCTCCGTAGTATGTCGAGGAAACTCCCTCGTCCTGGTACGATCTCGAGGCCTCTCCTATATAATGTAACATGGGGTCATATGCGGGCGCTTCCTCCTGATAGTTCCCGTGGAAGTTGAGAGAGCACAGCTTGTCATCCATATCCCCCTTCGTGCGTGACCAAGGTCCCTGAGAAATACTGAGCAAAGTGGTTTGGGGTAGAGGGATCTCTCTCTCTTCCCAGTTAGTAAACAACATTCTATAAACCAAGTTCTCATGAGTAGAGCTAGAGGTGAAAAAGTGGTGCGCCTTCATGGCAGCAAGATCAAGCCTCAGAGGAGCCAAAACTGTATCATGTGGATCAATAACAATTCCCAAGGCATCAGCGATACGAGTAGCAATAATTCCCCCATAAATGGGTCCCCTAGCAGCTAAACGACGAGCAATGGGGGAACCAAGATTATACTTATCCTCACCGTAGAGCGCAGCAGCTAAGAAGGCCAATTGATAGTTAGATATATTACTAGTGTTCTCCCTACCAAGAACACTGGTGGTAAGATAGTAGGTGAAGTACCTGATGGCTGGAAGTTGAATGTTCTTTGTATTCCCTCGTTGAGCTCTACGGTCATCATCATTGTTTATTCCTCGGTATAGTTCCAACAAATCAGCGGGAAGAGCTGTAATATTCTTTGATGACCCATTTGTACCAAGTCCCAGGGCCTTACAAAATTTCTTCAAAGACATAGAATGAGCCCTGCCATAAAGTCTGAAAGACATAGAAGGATTGGACAAACTATTGGTGAAGGAGAAACTCTCCACAAATTTTTTAGTAAGTGAAGCATACTGTGCACTCTCATCCTGCATGAAACTTGTTAGACCAGCCCTCTCAATCAAAGCCATGAAATCATTAAGAATCCCAGCAGCTTGCAAGAAAGTTTGACAAGGAAAGGTGGAGGGGTGAGCATCCCCTTCATCTCCCTCGTCACCAAACCGCGGGGTGATGAGATCCTCATTGTATGAGGGTCTGGAGCTGGTAGATGACCTTTGGAGCCTTTCCCTTCTAGGTGCATCACTCTTAAATATGTCACCAAAGGTGTGGTGGTCCATGACTTCCCTTTGCTGAAATTTTAAACAACCATCAAACCAAGTGATTTCTAAGTTGATAAATGATGAGCAACTACTATATGAACTTGCTAGAGGACTACACATGCATCAAAACAAAGTTTCTAAACATAGAACAAGAATGCAAGCTCAAACAACCTGTCACCTAAAATAGCAAAATACTCAAGATACAATCTACCAATCACAAATCTAATTGGACAAGTGGAGGAGGCACATACCAAGGAACAAACCCTCCAAAAATCAGCACTTGAGATGGGCTGAACAAGGAGATCGAAAATCGCGAGCAAGAACATCAAGAACTCGAGATTGAGCAAGTTTTCCGGTGTTTTTCGGGAGAGAGAAAGAATGTGGCTTTGAGGAGGCAGCCTAGAGGGGCTCAGGTGGGCCAGACCCCTCCCTAGGCGCCACCACTAGGTAGGCCGCGTCTAACATGGGTGTGGGGCCTAGGGGTGGCCCCCTGGGTCATCTCAGGTGGCACTTTGCCCCTTTTTTCGAGCAAAATTTATTTTGAATTTTCTGGGATTTTTCGGAAAACTTTATTTTTGGCCAATTTTTAGGGTATGAAAATTGATTTTCTCGTAGAAACAGTTTTTTTTAGAAGAAGCAAAAGCAAACCAAAAGCCAAACTACAGGAGCTCTAATAAACTCAAACAAGCAAACAACTAACAAAACTAAAGCTAAAGCAAAGACTAGGAAGGAGAAAGGAAAAAGAAAGCAAGTATTACCACAGTGGAGGCAGTATTTTGTTCATTAAAATCCTTTTGTTAACAAGGTTGATAAAGTCTTGTTACCAAAACAATATTATATGAAACAAAAATTTGCATTCCACAAGGTGATTATGGTACCTCATACTTGATAGTAATTGTCCCAATCATAATAGTTTCAAAATTTTCTTGTGGAATGGGACAATATATTTCTCCAACCTTGATGCTCTCAATATTTTCAATGGAATTCAGGCAATAGCTTGTAACAACCTTCTTGGGGAAATAGACAACATGATCTTTGTCATTAATATTAAATGTTACTTTTCCTTGATTGCAATTGATGTCAGCACCTGCAGTATTAAGAAAAGGTCTCCCAAGAATAATAGACATATTATCATCTTTAGGCATTTGAAGCACAACAAAATCAGTTAAGACCATGCAATTATGAGAAACTTGAACAGGAACATCCTCACATATACCAACAGGGACAGTAGTTGACTTATCAGCCATTTGCAAAGAAATATCAGTTGGTATCAACTTTTCTAGCTGGAGTCTCTTATGGAGAGAAAAAGGCATAACACTAACTCCAGCTCCCAAATCACATAAATCAGTTCTAACATAATTATTCTTAATGGAGCAAGGAATAGTAGGTATACCTGGATCACCAAGTTTCTTTGGAACATTACCATTGCAGGAATAATTAGCAAGCAAAGTAGAAATCTCCTCATTAGGAATATTCCTTTTATTAGAGACAATATCCTTCATATACTTTGAATAAGGAGGCAATTTAATACCATCAGTCAAAGGAATTTGCAGAAATAAAGGCTTCATCCACTCACAAAACTTGTTGTAGTGTTCTTCTTCCTTTGACTTGTGTTTCTTACCTGGAAAAGGCATAGGTTTCTGCACCCAAGGTTCTCTCTCTTTACCATGTTTATTAGCAATAAAATCTTCCTTTGTGTACCTAGTGTTCTTAGTGTGCTTCTCAGGTTCTTCCTCACCTTCCTCCTTATCAGGTGACTCATCAATATTACCACTCTCACTTTCAGCATCAGAGACAGATATACTATTAGGATCTACAACAGGTTCAAGTGGTTCCTCAACTTTCTTATGTTTCTTTTTCTTCCTCTTACGAGGACTACCACTATCCTCACCTTGTTGGGAATCCTGCTCTATTCTTTTAGGGTGTCCTTCAGGATATAAAGGATCTCGAGTAGATGCACCACTCCTAGTTCTAATTCCATAAGCATGTTTATTTCCTAAAGCATTAACTAGCATATCCTTTTGCACCTTAGCAAGTTGATCAAGTTGGGTTTGAACCATTTAAAAGTGTTTACAAAGAATTTTAATATCATTAGAAGTTCTTTCCACGATATCTTTCAACTCATGGATAGCTCTAGAGTTTTCCATTAAATGATTCTGAACTTGTTTATTAAAATTACCTTGTTTAACAATAAATGTGTCAAGTTCCTCTAAGCATTGATCAGGAGGCTTACCATAAGGAATATCACCTTCATTAAATTGGAGAGAGTGTACCTCAATAGTATATGAGTGGGGAATTGGATTACATAATTATTTTATAGGAGGGAGATTCTTCACATCTTCAGCTCTAATATCTTTCTCCTTTAGACACTTTTTAGCTTCCTTCATCACTTCATCATTTAATGCAATAACTCCCCTCTTCTTTGTTGTTGGTGTTGGAACTGGTTCAGGAACAACTGGTTCAGGAGTAATAGGCTCAGGTGTATTCAGCTCAGTTGAAGTCCAATCATCATAATTCTTGCTTATCTTGTTCATTAATTATTCAGCATCTATAGGAGTCCTTTTCCTGAAAACACAATCAGCAAAGCTATCTAGGTAGGTCCTAGAATCACCAGTTAGTCCATTATAATAAATATCAAGAAGCTCATTCCGAGGTAATGGACATCCAGGATATGCATGAATCAAGGAACAGAATCTTTTCCATGACTCATGCAATTTCTCTTCCTCTCCCTGTTTAAAATCAAAAAGTCTCTACAAAGCAGCATGTCTAGCACTGGGAGGAAAATATTTATGGAAGAAAGAAGCAATCAAGCAGTCAGTGCTATCAATGGAACTAGGAGGTAATCTATTAAACCAAGCCCTAGCTTCTCCTTCTAGTGAAAAAGGGAAGATCTTAGCAACAAAGTACTTGCGCATTTTAAAATCATCAGAGAACAAAGCACTCATAGTAGAAAGCTCATTCATATGAGCCACAACACTCTCATTTTTAGTACCACAAAAAGGTTCTTTCTCAACAATATCTAAATAAGATAAATCAAGAGAGAAATCATAATCTTTATCTTTAATATCTATGGGAGAGGTGGCAAACTTAGGATCATAGGACTTCTTAGGCATAATAGTACATCTAGCAAGGAGACTCTTAATAGCACTAGCACCATGTGTGTTTCGGCACTCTTCAACAAATTCATCAGTGAGATCTATGTAACCATCATTAATATCATAACTCTCACTAGACTCAGGTGAGCTAGCAGGTGTAACAGTGTATTCACTAGGAGTTTTGGTATTTCCTAGACTAGCCATAGTGGCATCTAGAAAAGGACCTAATGAACCACTCGCATCAAGAACAGTAGAAGTAACATCATGAGTATCAAAAGCAGTTTCAGATTCAGCAGTAGTAGCAGTGTGTGTAGCATGTGCATGTGGTGGTGGTGTGACAAGCTTACTTATAACAGATGGTGAATCAAGAGCAGCAGAGGTGTTTAGGACTGTACCTCTTCTTGTAGTGGATGGTAAAATAGGGAACTTTCCATCACGAGACTTCCCCATGATCAAAGGAGTAGTAGTGAACAATAATAGATCCAAGTGAACTTACAAATAAAGCTATGCTCCCCGGCAACGGCGCCAGAAAATAGTCTTGATGACCCACAAGTATAGGGGATCGCAACAGTCTTCGCGGGTAGTAGTACCCAATTTATTGATTCGACACAAGGGGAGCCAAAGAATACTTGCAAGC
The DNA here is from genome assembly GCA_030063025.1 of Avena longiglumis. NCBI lineage: Eukaryota > Viridiplantae > Streptophyta > Magnoliopsida > Poales > Poaceae > Avena > Avena longiglumis. The sequence goes on from CP125978.1 coordinate 402,297,911, forward strand.
CTTAACAACTGACTGATGTCTCGATGGTGTTAACGATAATACCAGTGTTTGTCATTATCGTTTATGCCATATTAATTTTGGTTTGATGCCTCGGATGTCTATTATGAGTATAATTCCAAATTTCACTATTGCCAAAGGTTCTAAGTTCCATATTTGTGTGCAATCAAAGCAACCTCGAAAGCCTCACAAGGATGCTGAGGAGAGAAACTTGGCACCTCTAGATCTCATACATTCTGATATATGTGAGATAACTGGTGTGTTGACAAAAGGTGTAAAGAGATATTTCATGACGTTGATAGAAGATGCTACTAAATTATGCTATGTTTACTTGTTGCAAACTAAAGATGAGGCTTTAGACCACTTTAAAATTTATAAGGCCAAAGTTGAAAATCAATTAGACAGTACGATAAAGCGTCTCAGATCGAATCACGCTGGTGAGTATTTTCCAAAAATATGTGACAAATTTTGTGAGGAACACATAATTATTTATGAGAGGACGCTTCCCTACTCAACCCAATCAAATGGGATTGACGAGAGGAAAAATCGCACGCTGACTAAGTTGGTGAATTCCATGTCATACACTGCTGGTTTATCAAAGGCATAGTGGGGGAGGTTTTGTTGACTTTATGTCATGTCCTGAATAAATTTCCTAACAAAAATAAAGAAAAGACCACTTATGAGGAGTGGGCTAGGAGAAAACCATCACTTTCGTACTTGCGCACTAGGGGGTGTCTGGCAAAGATAAACATACCAATTTCCAAGAAACGCAAGCTCAAACCTAAGACAACAGATCGTATCTTTCTAGGATATGCTCAATGGAGTATAAGCTATAGATTTTTAGTGGTTAAATCTAAGGTACCTGATATGCATAATGATACTATAATGGAATCTCATGATGCAACATTTTTTGAGAATATGTGACGAGGGATAACCTTGGTAATGCCCATGGTTATGGACTTAAGGTTTCCTGGAAAAGAGAGTGCTGGTGATTTTGTTGGCTCATCAAACAAACAAGGGCATCGATGTAGTCTGATTATGGTGGTTAATACGATTATAAGGTCGTTGATTTACTACTTGTGATCTATCTCACGGAGGATTGCAAATTACTAGAAAAATAAGGTTCCCTCTCCATCGGCTCCTCCCATCCTTTATATGATAGGCTAGGTCCTGGAGCTATATACGGATAGTTTACAGGTTATAATTACAACACTAGAACTATGTTGGTTCGTACTTTTATTTTAGTCATCAAGTCAAGTTTATGTCCATCGGATGCTTTTGTTGGGTGATGACTGCAAGTGCACAAATCGTTTGTAGCTAGTTTCGAAATAAAGATATCGATCCCACAGGGAGCAGGAGTCTGAAGTCTAATATTCTTGAAGTAAATACTAAAATAGAAATGTTGAAATAAAGTTCTAAATAACAAGATAAAATGCGAGAGTTGTGTAAAAATGTGTATTTGGGGTTTTGGTATAAGATAACAACAAGTAAAACAAACTGAATACAAAAAATAAGTATCGTGTATGTAAAAGATATTTGAAACTATAGTGGGGAAAAGCGTTCTCAAGGAGTAGCAGATACACCTCTAGCATTTACAAAGGGCTAAGTTAAAAATTATTATCATGAATATTCTCAACTATGTATGTGCGGGAGAAACTCCGTATTTGGACAAATAGGCAACAACCACTACTCATATTATCCTGATAACCACAGCAGACATCAATCAACATCAATTGAATTATCGCGCTATTAAGGGACTTGATCCCGTAGGACGTATCCCATGGTATGGATATTGTTTTGTGAGTTTACTCGATTCTCAAGTTGATACGTAAGGAGTGCCAACTTCTTTATAGTCACTATAAGTGCCAACACACCTTAGTCCACTAACAATTAGTTCCCTCCATCAAGTCCCCACAAAAGGAAAATATTGAGAGGTCGACTTCTTCCAACATCAAGATTAAGACAATCTAACACATGGTCACATCGATGAATATCATAATAAACTTTATCTTATTTCAATTTCATGCTAGGGTTTCTCCATCTCCCTAAGAAATAATAATCTACTCAGACATGTAGGCAATCAACATCATGGCAAAGACAATGGAATCTATCATAAATGAATAGTACTTGTATAAATCCACAACCAGTATGGAAATTACAACAAGATCTAGATAAGATGTAGATGGGATGGATGGAGATGGTGGTGATGCAGAGGTTGATGATGAAAATCGATACCTTAGCCTCCCGGATCTGCGTAGGGCGAAGACGGATCCCCGCTGGATGACTTTCCCCTCCAGATGCCTTCTAGAGGTGAGGTTTTTGTGATTTCTAGGTGTTCTATATGTCGTCTCCCCGATCCAGTTGCATGAGGTGAAACTATTTAAGGAGGCGGTGTCGGTGCCAACTATATGGCGGGAACTATACGGCTAGAAAAATTCCTCCCGCCGTATAGTTGGTTGTTAAACCCACTGTATCCTCCAATTGCTTCGGGTTTTCTTCTAGTGTTATTGATATTTCCCAAATAAGCGATTTACATTTTTTGACTCTTTTTCGCTGCAATACAACTGGTCCAAGAATTGTATCCATCATATCCTGATCCTGGTGAAAATATAAATAAAAAATGCGTGCGAACGCCGTAAAATACCAAGATCCTACAACTACAATGCAAAAATAATAATATAAACAATGATGCAAATATGCACTCATTAACTTCCCCAAGCTTAGACTCTCGCTCGTCCCGAGCAAGTTTAGCTTTAAAGGATGTGATTCTCATATTCAAGAAGCTGAGTCGATAAAATAAATGAGGCAGTTGCAGCATGTGTGTATCATATATGATACATAGGAACAATTTCATGAATAGTACCTTACTTGAACCATCCTAATAATATTAACAGGCTTCCACACCTTAGCATTTAATAGTTCACAAAATATCACTCTCAACATGATGTAAAAGTATTCGGTTCGACCAAATGAGTTAGTGAGGTAGTCCCAAGTGTTTTAGGATTAACATATTCACTTGGGATTCAAAATCTCAATCATTTCTTCGTCTTACTATAATATAGTGGTATATGCCTATTTTCTCTTTACACATTCACTCTTTTTCTTCTTTCTTTTTATATATATGTTCTCACACTTTTGTTTAAGTGTTGTGCAAAGGATCTAGCCATACATTCCACTTCATGTAGGAATTCAAAGTTTAACAATCTCAATTACCAAATTTCAATTGTATATGATGCATCTTTTATAGCTTGAATATTCCACCTCGTCCTGTTCTCACTCTAATTTGATAGAAATTTTAATTTTCCTTTGTTTAAGGTTTCTTTTTCAACTCTAATTTATTAGAAAAAATTTCCTTTATAAATCAAACCATGAACTTACAACATATTGACCAAATTATCTTTATATGTTCCATTAATACCAATGATGTGGAAGACTCCTATTGCTATCATCAAGTTCAAGTAAAATTATACTCAAGCCATTCATATATCTTGAACTGCAAACTTGGCTTCAGCATCTCGTTCTTCGTAGCGGGCATCTCGGACGGGTTGATGGTCTTCTTGATCTCCTGGTACTCTTGGGTGTGCAGCACGGCTTCAGCGAAGGCAGTAGATCCTTCGTCACACTCTCATGCATTCCTCGGATTTCCCCGGATGGTGATTACGCCCTTTGGACCTGGAAGTTTAATCATATTGTAGATGTAACAGGGACGATCCATGAACACCTAGTAAGTCGGACGTCCGAAGATGGCGTGGTAAGCACTTTTGAACGGTACCACCTCAAAAGAGAGTGGCTCGGTCCGGTAATTGTCTCGGGTTCCGAATGTCACGTGCAGAGTAATCTCACCCAGAGAATCCCCCTGTCTCCCTGGTACAATTCCATGGAAAGTTACACAACTGTAACTCAACTGGCTCTCGTGTAGATTCATGCGGTGGATCGTCTCGATGTAGAGGATGTTAATGCTACTTCCACCGTCCATGTGTGTTTTAGAGAACTCATAGCCATAAATAAGAGGATTGACGACCAGATGGTACTTTCCCTGACGATGTGTTGTCAGTTCAGCTGCACCTGGAAAATATTTCTTTCTCACCGAAGTTTATCAGTAGCAACAATTTGTAGTAGCAACAGCAAAGCAACAACAACAAAGGAAACATCGCAGAGTAGTACGATGTGATAAAGAGGATTCGAAAAGTGAGGCATAGGGATGGATGACGGGCGTTGCATGGACGAGTCTAAACATGTAACTTCAAGATCTAGGGCATTGCAGATAAATAATAACAAGCATCCAAGTACTAAACAATCCTAGGCATGTACTCCAAATATAGTCATACGTGCTCGCAATGAGAACTTGCACAATATTTTCTGTCCATCCAGCCCGTGGCAGCGGGGCCTCTAGGGAACTACTCGCAATTAAGGTGCTTCTTTTAATAGAGCACCGTAGCAAAGCATTAACACTCGGTGAACACATGTGATCCTCACACCACAGCCATCCCCTCCGGTTGTCCCAATTATTATCACTTTGGGGCCTTTGGATCCGGACAATGATATGTGTACACAACTTGTAGATAAGATCATAAAAAATACTATCATAATGATTCAATAATAAGTTCAGATCTGAGATCATGGCACTCGGGCCCTAGTGACAAGCATTAAGCACAACAAGTTGCAACAAAGTCAAATAGCACTAATAGAGATACTAGGCACTATGCCCTAACAGATCTTATTCGATTACATGATAGAACTCATCCAATCCCTACCATCCCCAAGCCTAGAATGGGGGATTACTCACTCATGGATGAGGGAAACATCGGTGGTTGATGGAGATGTGTTGGTGATGACGATGTCGATGATCCTCTCCAAATTCCCCGTCCCGACAGGGTGCCAGAACGGAGTTTCTGTATCCGAATCTTGGTTTCTGGTGGTGGCGGCGGAGCGGAACTCTTCCTGAAAAACTATCGAACCCCCCTGAGTTTTTAGGTCAGAAGAAAACTTATAGGCGCGGAAGGAGGCCGAGGAGCTGCCTGGGGTGGCCAGACCTTCCCCAGAAGCGGGGTCAGGTGGGCCCGCGGCTGGGGTGGGTCTGGCCCCCCAGGCCTCCTCTCTGTTTCCCCTTCTGGCTCCGTGGATCTTCTAGTGAGAAATAGTTTTTGGCATATTTTTCGGGATTTTTCCTGATAGTTCATTTTCTGCACAAAAACAAGACACCAAGGTAACTTTGCTGAAAACAACGTTAGGCCGTGTTAGTTGTATCCAAATCACACAAGTTTAGAGAAAAAACAATAGCAGAGCGTTCGAGAAAGTAGATACGTTTTGGACGTATCAACTCCGTGTTCTCCTCGGTGAAATATTGACTTTGGCTTTTGTCCCGTCTAATTCCGAGAATATTTTCTTACTAGCTTTTCTAGAACCAAAAACAGCAGAAAACATACAACTATCACTGTGGCAACTTGTTAATTGGTTAGTACCAGAAAACATATAAAAAGTACCTCAAAGTATGGACAAAGCAAAGCAAAGTAGATACTAAACAAGCATGGACCATCAAAAATTATAGATACGTTTCCGACGTATCAAGCAGTCGGGGGCATGGGGCCAAATGAACCGCGCCGACGACCTTGCCAAACCGCATGGCTAGGGTTTCGCGGGGGCGCAAACGGGGAACCAGAGCAGGGTCGAGGCAGAAGGAATCAATGGAGGAGCTTGAGTCGGGGCCTCGTCAGTAGGCAGCAGTGCCCCCCGACAAAAAACTATTATGAACTAATAAGATATGTCGATCGAAACATCTTTATTATTGGCCTCTAGGTCATATGTCCTTCATCAACATCACACCCTATAAAAACAACAACAAAGTAACAACTTCAGCAATTCCAACAGCCAAACAAGGCGGTCAATGAAAACTTTGGGTCTTGGATCACTTCTGCCGCGATAACATATCTGAATTCCGTTTCTACGACATGAAGATAAGACCCCGGGATCCGTCCTGGGAGGCCTAGTAAGCTCTGCTAGAAATTTTCCATATCTACGATAAGATGAAAAATCCTAACGGGGACACATTGTGTACCCAAAACATAAAACTAGAATTCAGTATCTGATAAGACCTCGGCGGCCTGAACTGAATTACGCTAGCATATACCGGGTTCGAGTCTAGGGACTTAAGCTTGAGAAGGTTCATGATGTTTTTTCCCAAGAGAAATTAACTGGTTCCGATCCGTCGGATGCACCAGGCTCGTTATACCAAAACCCCCATGACAGAAATACTGAACTTACAATTCATCCACTTGAAGAAATCTTTGGGTTTAATGCTGAAAATGTCTTGGAGACTCAACCCGAATCTGCGATTCGAGTGGAGCCTCGGGTGCTACTAACATGTGTATGACTTATCGGGTTCCCGTGTTTGCTATAACCGGTACTTACCTAAGATAAGGCCCATAAGGCCCACAATAAACTGAGAGTCCTGAAAGCATCTGAAGCCCAGGAACCAGACGTGGTGATCAAGGTAGAAGCCCAAACCGATATAGTCCTTGAGTTGTATTTCCAACTTGTAACCGATCCGGCTTCTCATATAAAGGCTGGAAGGAGCCGACGGAGAGGGTACCGTAATATTGATTCATCGCAACCATCCACAAGCTAGATCGCATCTAGTAACCCGACGACCTTGTAATCTCAAACAGGCATTGACTTTCACACGTGCGCTCCCTTTCCCCGTTCCGCTCACCCACTCTTGCGCCGCCGCCACACCGATTCGCCCCGGATGTGCTCTCCCGCTGTAGTTCTGTCACCGCCGTGCCTCCACATGGCTCCGCGGTAAACCAAGCTAGCCGCCGCTACGCCCTATTTTTTCCGTCGCCAGACTCGATGTTCCAGCGTCGCACGCGGTCGATTTGGTAGCGTTGTGCTGCCTTGGCACCGCGCAGACCTCGATGGTGATGATGTCATCCTCTAGCAGAGATGCAACTTGGCGCACTGAAGGTGCTCGTCGAAATCACCGCAAGGCATACGTCGCTGTCGCTGACGCGCCCTTTTTCCTTTAGATTTAGTTGATAGAAGTAAGTTCAATTATTTTACATGCTTGTAGATGAGTTCGTCTTACGATTCATCAGACGATGAATTTGATATTGAGGAAGAAGAGAACATCTTGATGCTATTTCCTTGGCTAGCTTCAACACAATCTCATCGAGAAGTGGTGGAAATGGAATGGACAATAATAGTGTCTTATTTGTATGTTTGTTGTATTGTTGATGAACAATTTGTTGTATTTGTTATATTATCATTGTACTATTTGCTTGTGTTGTAATAATAATAACAAGTAGATAATTTATATTAGATTTATTTTGGTTTGTCTGATCTTATTGATTCTATAGTTATGTGTGTTTTTTTTTGTGTCGGCGCCACACGCTGTAATTTGCAGAAGGCTGCTTTTTACCGCTAGCCGTGCTGCAAATTGCCACATCTCGTGAAGCTCACGTCGATGTCCCAGGCTGCATACCACTTTTAGCGTGCCAATATAATATATGGAGCAATGCTACTGGCAGCACCACGCTGCACATTTAGGTACTCCCTCCGTTTGAAAATATAAGATATTTTAAATTTATAAAATTAATGTATCTAAACATCTTTTAGTGTGTAAATTTACTTAACCTACACTAAAAGATGTCGAGATACATTTATTTCATTAACCTAAAACATCTTCTTATATTTTCAAATGGAGGGAGTATTGTACATCAGAGAAGCACGGGGAAAGCTGGGCGGCACATGGATCCTTGTCACGCAGCCGTGCATGCCGTAAAGGACGTGCCACGTGCGTACGGATGGTCTGTGATCGAGGTCGGAGCTGGTGGTGGCATCACCTGAGGAAGTCGAATCCGGCGGAGGCGCGGGAGAGGCTGTATCCAGCGCAGGCGCGTCGGGAGAGAGGCCGGATCAGCCGGCGTGCTGTTCGTGGCCCCATGCGGAGACTTGTTCGGCCGGTACGGTTGATGGGTTAGCGCCGTATGTTTGTCTGCCAGCCTACGAGCATCTCTTGCAGGTTCCATGTGTTTGTCCAGAACTGAACTAAATTTTTTTTAGAAAAACATTTCGGCAAATTCTTTGCAAGATTGTGCAGTGTCGATAATGTGCACACAAAATCGAAACTAACAGTCACGCCCGCGAACCCTAACCCTACTGATGAAAATTTGGCTTCAGGATGCCTTACCGAAGCCAAGGGCGCAACGGCGACGTAGTCGGTGAGCTTAGACTGAGTTGGAGGGAACCTTGATCAGCTCCTGCTTGATGGGGTGTGTTCAAAGCTCGAGCTCTTTCTCCTCGGCCTCCCTCTTCGCTCGGAGCTTCTCGCGCTCCTGCTCCTGGGAGATGGTCGCCTCCACCATCACCATGGCCTAACGCATGTCCTCGCCCTTGCGCTTCTGCTCTACCGCGTGAGCTCGCTTGGAGTGGGGCACAACATTTTCTTGAACACGCGCCTTGGCCTCGTCGTTGTGGACGAAGTCATCCCGCACCACCTTGTCCCCCTTCGACTCATCGGTGGAGGTTTGTACTCCTCTAGTGAAAGGTATTCCTCGCCAGAGTCCGAGGGCGATAGGAGGGAGATCTCGATGAGAGGCACGGCTTGATCTCCCAGCCTCCGCCTCGTGGGCTTCACAACACGTGAAGGCCGGCGGAGGCGTATGGCCATGGATGACGTAGCGTCGGGCGCCACGCTTCCTCGGCCTGTCAGAGTGGATGCGGCGCTTCTGCTCCTCCTCGGAGATGTGGTGGCAGGGGTGTTTCCGCTGTGGCTGATTTGGCCACCCCCGCATCCTATTGAATAGTGGCTAGATGACATCTCGCGGTACAGTGGCAGATCTGGTGCGAGCGGTTGCGGATTTGATTGGCTTCGGCGGATTGATAGGTAGCAGAGCGATATCGGAGGGAAAATGCGGTTGGAAATGTTGAAGTGTATAAGTGGATTGCACTAGCCCTTTCCATCAGTTCGTACTTTTGGTTGTGTTGGCTAGTGCATGAAGCTTGACATGGTATCAGAGCCTAAGGTCTCGAGTTCGAGTCACGCTTTTAATTTATCCTAAAATTGCTTTAACCCTCTATGTCACGTTTAGGCCTCTTGAGTCATACGTGAGTTTCTTGCCGTCTTTCTTCCGGTTGCGTCGACTTCTCCCCGTCACACGTGAGAGGGGGTGTTGAAGTGTATAAGTGGATTGCACTAGTCCGTTCCATCGATTCGGACTTTTGGTTGCGTTGGCTAGTGCATGAAGCTTGACAGGAAAAAGCACGAGGTTAGACCTAGAAATCTTGAGCGGAACACTACAAATAACGGCATCAGCCTAGCATTTTTGGTCCATCTACAGGCCGGCCGAGTTTGTGGGATCTGCTAGGGGAAAATAATAGCCAAAAACCAGCCGGATCTTTACGATCGAGTTTTCCCTCTTTAATTTACAGGTCTTCTAGCAATGCTTTAACTGCCCTGCAGATTGCTTCATAAGCAAGACACGCAGAAACCTGGTAGTACTACTTAATTAGCAGCATCGTACCTGAGCTTGCACACACTATAGCACTGCACCCATCATCTGCCATGGATGTTGACCACAACAGAGAGAGCAACGACGAGACGATGGTCAGGGTCACGGCGAGCTGCGGTCTGCTGCTCCACTCGCTTCTCGCCGGGCTCGGGCGTCGTGCCTCTGGGTTCGCCGGGAAGGTGGGCCAGATCGCCAGGGAGGACCCGAGGCGAGTGGCGCACTCGCTCAAGGTCGGCCTGGCGCTCGCGCTGGTGTCCGTCGTCTACTTCGTCACGCCGCTGTTCAATGGCCTAGGGGCCGGGGCCTCCACCATGTGGGCCGTGCTGACCGTCGTCGTCGTCATGGAGTACACCGTCGGTACGTACACGTACATACGTACTGTATGATTTAACCATACGCGCGCGCAAATAATAATGCAAGAATGTTGTCCATCTGAATTAATTGTATTTTCTGCAACACACAGGAGCCACGCTGAGTAAAGGCTTGAACAGAGGTTTCGCGACGCTGGTAGCTGCCTGCTTCGCCGTCGGTGCCCATATGCTAGCAGAATTAGCTGAACGAATTAGTGTACAGGGAGAACCCATATCACTCACAATCTTCGTGTTCATCATAGGTACTGTACGCTTTTTATTTATTGATTCTTCTTCTCAGTATATATACATAAATGAACTAATTCTGCATGCGCATGTACGTACTTGTGTCCGGCGATGCAGCATCGGCGGCGACGTTCCTGCGGTTCATCCCGGAGATCAAGGCCAAGTACGACTACGGCGTGACCATCTTCATACTCACCTTCGGCCTGGTGGCCGTGTCGAGCTACCGCGTCGAGGAGCTCATCCAGCTCGCGCACGATCGGTTCTACACCATCGTCGTCGGCGTCTTCATCTGCCTCCTTATCACCGTCTTCCTCTTCCCCGTCTGGGCCGGCGAGGGCGTCCACAAGCTCGCCGTCGGCAACCTCGACAAACTAGCTCAGTTCTTTGAAGGTATGTTCGCTTTATTGTTGCATTCCAAAATTCAATGACAAAGATTCTCAATCGTAATCTAGTTTCTCGACAATTCTTGTTTGAGTAATATTATACTGTACCTCGTAACCTCGACCGTCTACATTACAAATGCAACTTGTTGACGCGGGGATATTAATCTGAAATAGAATGCCAGAGAGAGACGGTGCTGTCGAAAAGAAAAAGGACCAGATCACAAAGGAACATCGCTGATACATAACGCAACACTATCTTCGACCATTTTTTTAAAACGGAACAAAACCTTTGATCCAATCTGTTAATTAAGAAGGAGAGTTTAACAACAATATCAAGAAAAAAGTTACAACGGGTACTACTCTCCCGGTATTATTTTACTTCTCGAAACAGGTTTTACGCTCAGCTTTATAATAAAGCAACGACTATCCAACATACAACGAGACATGGTGGAGACGTGCTTAGCACCCGCGGTCACCCAAATGCAAATTTCTCTTTTAATCTTATATAGAGGATTGACATGGTGGAGACGTGCTTGTTGTTGAAGACTCGTGTGTTGCGTTTATTCCAAATTTCCCAATAAGTAGCAAAGGTGAGGGATCGGCCAATTAATGTTTTGCGTTTAGGAGTTGCCACCAATTTTCAATGTTGTGCCTCAACCATTGTTTTTTTAAATGGGGGCAAAAGCTTTGTTCCAATCTATCAATTAAGAAGAATTGCCTAGTTAATTAATGGAAAACTGAGCAAAAACCGATACAACAACACCACAAACAACATCGAAAGCTCCGACCAATAACACAACCAACAAGCGCTCTCAACCTACAACAACCACAAACCGATGACACAAAGAGCACCACACCACAAAGAAAACCAAACTACACGAACCCGCCAACTCGAAGGGGGACCATCAATCAAGCAGCCGTGGAAACTTCCAGGAGACGACCCTCTTCTTTCTTTTGCTCATGAGAGACTTCTCCATCTTTTTGATCATGTCCTCAGATGCCTTCCCTGCTAAGACGCAAGCAATCTCCATGCCATATCCTGGATTAACGTCCTCTAAACTGAAGAGTAAGTCGGACAACTCTTTTTCAAAGAGAGCCTCAGAGTTAGGTGCTAGCACACCTATCTTAGCAATCTCGTCATTCAAAGACACCACATGCCCAATGACCATGAACGGGAGGGAATCTGAAGCATCCAAATCTCCACTATCCACATGCCCGAGTGTCTGGCAATGCTTAGATGACGGTGGTGAGGGTGTCATGCACACCACCACCACCACAGAATGTTTCCCACACAATTCATTAAGCTCTTGATATCCAACCATTGTTGGATATCAAGAGTGTAAAGCCCCAACCAATCATTAAGGAGGCCTCAAATATGCATGGTGAAGCGGCAACTAACAAGAAGGTGGGTGACCTATTCCAGTGCTCGCTTGTATAGAGGACATAAACTATTAGGTCAACCACTCTTAGCGAGCCGGTCGGCTGTCCATAACCTATTTTGCAAGCCATACAAAGAATTTTTACTGGATCTTTCACTTCATTTTATTTATGTTGGTGGATTAGCTCCAATAGATTGCGCATTATGAGTCGAGGCCGCCGAGTAACCTCAACCATTTCTGCATGCAGGAATGGAATCCGAATGCTTTGGCGAAAACACAGTCATCGATAATTTCGAGAAAAAAGACTTTCTTCAAGAGTACAAGAGTGTTCTTAATTCGAAGGCTACCGAGGACTCCTTGGTAAGCGTGCTTTACATGATTTTTACGGTACACCAACTATCATGTGGACCCTTAATTATTCCATTGTAATCTAATGACATGGAGATTAGACATGTTGACTACTACAAACATTCTACAAAACCTAATCTTCCATTTGCCGCAAAAAAGAGATGGCAAGATTAAAGATGGCAATGAGTAGGGTACGGACGTGGTACAATATAGTACCATACACATATTTTATAGTTTATGGATATAAATTTTGTGCATACTACCCATGTGTATAAAATTTTACATGCACCCATAGCGGATGGGTGCCCTTAACCCCAACAGGGTATTTATTGGGTAGATCAACAATACACGATAGTTTACAACTTGACGTGCGCGTCACATTACAGCCATGTTTTCGTACTTTCCGCTACCCAGTTGCCTCCCTGTTATGCTCCTACTTTGCCGCTGACCTGCGGGCTGGAAGAAACAGAGAAATGACTAAGCTTAGAGAGGGTGGACGATGGAGAGGCCGGTATCACGTTTGCAGCCGACTCCATGTCTTCCGATGACGGCATATATGGAAGAGTCGGTGGATCGAGAACTCAAGGGCACACATCTCAGGTCAAGATGGGCAGGGTTTGGAATATACCCGTGGACATATGACTGTACTCATGCGGCATATGACTATGCTCATGCCCTACAAGCAACTTGACAGATACTATACTATATGAATACTGTCCGTGGGTATAATAATATCGCAATCCCCTACCTATATGCCTATATGGGTATGATATCCGCGGGCGGGTACCCGTTCCTATGGGATAAAATGTCATTGTGAGTGGGGATGGTACCAAACATGAGGAAAAAATAGGCCTGTAAGGGATGACTAGAGAATGCCGAGCTGATGGCGGTTGCGGGTTTGAAAATATAAGGCTAGGAGGGAGAACTAGTGGTTAATTTTGTACTCTGAATTTTCGAACCTTGTTGTTCTTATTTATTCTAGTTAGATCGTCTTAAAACGCTGGTAGGAGTCTTGCTTGCTACCAATCTTAATAGCTAAACACTCAAAAATATCTATATATTGCTGTGTCATTAGCAAATGATTACTCCCTCTGTTGAAAATATAAGATGTTTTAGGTTTGTGAAAAAATATATTTAGACTTATTTTATTATATAGGTTCACTTAGATTTAGAATGAACCTACACATTAAAACAAGTCTAAATACATTTTCTTCACAAACCTAAAACATCTTATATTTTGAAACGGAGGAAGTATATCTCACAGCACAAACTAGATAGAATAAAAATCATACTCTCTCGTATCCAAGTTAATAGACTCAGATTTGGATATATCTAGACATGTTTAGTATTAGATATATCCGAAACTAAACAAACCTAAGTTCATTAATTTGGATTAGACATAAAGAGGAAATGTTTTACGGTGTTATTCTTGAAACCGCAGTGCACCTTTGCGAGCTGGGAGCCTCGCCATGGCAAATTCAGATTTCGACACCCATGGAGCCAATACCAGAAGCTCGGAACTCTGTGTCGGCAGTGCGCATCTTCCATGGAGGCTCTTGCTTCATATGTCATCACGACCACAAAAACCCAGGTATGCATATATAGTCCCCTAATGAAATCACTCCATATCATGCATGTTCAAAACACTACGGAACGAAATAACTGAGCAGCATCAATGATTCCTGTCTCCTGTTGATCACCAGTACCCTGCAGCAGCCACCCCAGATCTGTCCTGTAAGGTTCGAAAAACATGCGGCGAGATGAGCTCGCATTCCGCCAAGGCGCTCAGGCAGCTCGTGGCGGCAACTGAAACCATGACCGTGCCGCCTCCGGCGAACCTCACCATGTCCGCAGCCATGAAAGCAGCGGAGTGCCTCAGAAGCGAGCTTGCAGAGAACGCGGCTATGATGCAGCTGATGCACGTGGCCGTCACTGCATCGCTTCTCGTGGACTTGGTTGCCCAGGTGAAGGAAATCGCGGAATGTGTGGATGCCCTGGCAAGACACGCCCACTTCAAGAATCCTAAGGACTCACGGAAAGATGTCGCCGTCGGCGTCGATAGTCGACCGAGAAGCGGACCTTTGCCCGACGTTGTTATTCAATATGCGGAGTAAACCCTAAGGTCTCTCGAGAGCATCAGTAAGAGATGATATATACGGGGAGAATTGCATTTCTAGAGTTTCTAGTTCTAGCGTGCCAGAGCCGTTGCTTTGCTTGGAGATTGAGAAGCTGCTTCTGTACTCCCTTTGTATTCGCATGTTTCTATACTTTTCTGCAGTCTGTATATTCTCCATATGGGACCTACGCACGTCTCTTCTTCCTTCTCTGTTCTTCTTCCCTGAAGGAAGCACCGCAGCAGCGCCACCAAAAGACATGGCTCTGTCTGCGCGGAACCTGGAGACGCCCACGCCCCCACATGCTTAATCATGGAGTGTCCTTGGTCGAGGAAAATTTGGGCAGCTATAGCTATACAAATGGGACTCCCAGCTCTCCAGCCGGCCTCCTGTATGGATTCGGCTATATTATCGGACTGGCTGAAATGTTGCCGGTCAAATGCGCCTGTGGATAAACGCAGAGGAACACGATCCATGCTTCTCCTCACATCGTGGGAAATCTGGAAAGAAATGAACAGAAGGACGTTTCAAAAGTAAGAAATGTTAGAAATATGGGCTAAATACTTTGGGACATGTGATATTTCAGATTTTTCTTAAATCCTAAAACTCATGTATGTGGAAGCCTATATGTGATTTTGCCTAACTTAGTAGCACCCTCATATATGTATGTTAAGAGGAGTGGAAGGTAAAGTTTAATCCCACATAAATAATTGGAGAAGAGTTACGACACCTTATAAGGTGGAGTGTCTCACCACTTCGTAAGTAAGCGAGAAGAGAAGTGCTACACGCACGCTCCTCCTCTGACAAGGGCGTCCATATTGTCGTCACAATGTGCGCACCCCATTGTTTGTGTTTTGCGGTTTGAGCCTCAAGCCGAAATTATCTTTTGCGGCTTAAAAAAACTATTGAGGTTTTGACAGACGTATCAACAGTTAGCTCTTGGACTGTGGGCTATTGTAACTAACTCGAACTCATGCGCGACATGGTCTCGGACGATGTTGTTACCTGTACGGGTTTTTTCGAGCCGCTCTATATAAGCACGTGCGTCTTTCACCACGCAACACACTGAGACCAATCTACAGTTTTCCCGGCCTCTCTATTTGCGCCACCATCGTAGTCTACTCCATCTTGCGCTTCGGCAATACACCGGCCAACAAGAGAGCAGATCTCCGGAACCTTTCGAATTTGCAATCCTATAAGGGAGAGGGCAAATAAGGTTTTTGAAAAGCGCTATGCGCGACTGCTCAAGTTCGTCATCACGACGCGTCTTTCCGATCATCAAGCCAGACCTCGTACACGTCGTCTTCAACGCCGTCTTTTTGACAAGTATTGGCAACCTCTGCACCAACAATGATTTTATCGACATCATTACGTATACCATGGTCCGATCCGTGCACTACTACTATTTGTGTTGATTAATACGTCTAGTATGTTAGAGTTT
Organism: Avena longiglumis; assembly: GCA_030063025.1. Classification (NCBI taxonomy): domain Eukaryota; kingdom Viridiplantae; phylum Streptophyta; class Magnoliopsida; order Poales; family Poaceae; genus Avena; species Avena longiglumis. Next base: position 402,313,678 of record CP125978.1, read on the forward strand.
CATACGTTCATAGATGCTGAAATCATATTTTATATTCTGAAATTATTTTTAAAAATTATGCTAATAATCTAACAATCTAAAAACCTTATGATATGCAATTTCCTGAGTTAAATATGGAACACATAGCCGATGCAGTGAAACTGGATAAGTTTACCGGGATGCATTTTAAAATTATTCGAGGCCAGTGAGGGTTTACTTGAAGGAACTATATCTGACGAGGTTCAGAACAAGTTTAAAGAAATCAATCTTTCCTTTGTGAGATGTGTTCTAAGTGTTTTTTCAATAAGCTGTTTGATATGTACATGCACATCAAAGATAAAAAGGAGCTTTGGGAGACACTCAATGCTAAGTTTGGTGTAACAGATGCTAGCAGTGAACTATACATCATGGAGACCTTTCATATTACAGAATGGTTAACGACCGTTCTGTAGTCGAACAAGCTCTTGAAATACAGTGCTACATCAAGGAGCTTGAACTTCTTAATTGTGTCCTAATCGACAAGTTTGTGGCTGGGTGCATTTTTGCAAATTTGTCCTCTTTATAAAGTAACTTTGCCACAACTCTCAAACACAAGAGACAAAAGATATCGGTCAAAATCCTAAGAGAGTATCTTGATGTTGAGAAGAAGGTTCAGGCTAAGAACATTGCTGAGAAAGGAGGCGTGAGTCAGTATAGCGCCAACATGGTGCAGAAGTAAACCTTCAGCAAGAACAAAGGGAATTATAAGCCCTCCTTCAACAAGCCTAAAAATACTAGAACCTTCAAGAACAAGTCAAATAAGGATGGGCTAGGTTGCTATACCTGTGCAGATCATAGAGGAAAAAAGGGAAAGACTGCCAACGTCATGACCACTAGCAACACTGATGGGTATGGTAATTTATTTATTGTTGTTTTGATATTTCAGTCACCATGTTGGTGGATTGATACGGGTGCTAATGTTCATATGTGTGCTGACATCTCTATATTTACTTCTTATCATATCGCTCGGGATTCTTCCATCCCAATAGGTAATGCAACACATGCTTTTGTCCATGGTGTTAGCACGGTGGATCTGAAGTTTACTTCCGGAAAGATCATGCTGCTAAGGAACATACAACATGTCCCTAATATGAACAAGAATCTCGTTAGTGGCTCCCTTCTATGCAGAGATGGGTTTAAGGTTGTCTTAGAGTCTAATAAAGTCGTAGTTTGAAAACATGGATAATTTATTGGTAAAGGTTTTGAGTTCGGAGGATTATTCCAATTTTAACTTTCAGAGTTTTGTAATAAATCCGCAAATCATATTTGTGATGGTGTTAACGATAATACCAGTGTTTGTCATTATCATTTATGCCATATTAATTTTGGTTTGATGCCTCGGATGTCTATTATGAGTATAATTCCAAATTTCACTATTGCCAAAGGTTCTAAGTTCCATAGTTGTGTGCAATCAAAGCAACCTCGAAAGCCTCACAAGGATGCTGAGGAGAGAAACTTGGCACCTCTAGATCTCATACATTCTGATATATGTGAGATGACTGGTGTGTTGACAAAAGGTGTAAAGAGTTATTTCATGACGTTGATAGAAGATGCTACTAAATTATGCTATGTTTACTTGTTGCAAACTAAAGATGAGGCTTTAGACCACTTTAAAATTTATAAGGCCAAAGTTGAAAATCAATTAGAGAGTACGATAAAGCGTCTCAGATCGAATCACGCTGGTGAGTATTTTCCAAAACTATTTGACAAATTTTGTGAGGAACACATAATTATTTATGAGAGGACGCTTCCCTACTCAACCCAATCAAATGGGATTGACGAGAGGAAAAATCGCACGCTGACTAAGTTGGTGAATTCCATGTCATACACTGCTGGTTTATCAAAGGCATAGTAGGGGAGGTTTTGTTGACTTCATGTCATGTCCTGAATAAAGTTCCTAACAAAAATAAAGAAAAGACCCCTTATGAGGAGTGGGCTAGGAGAAAACCATCACTTTCGTACTTGCGCACTAGGGGGTGTCTGGCAAAGATAAACATACCAATTTCCAAGAAACGCAAGCTCAAACCTAAGACATCAGATCGTATCTTTCTAGGATATGCTCAATGGAGTATAAGCTATAGATTTTTAGTGGTTAAATCTAAGGTACCTGATATGCATAATGATACTATAATGGAATCTCATGATGCAACATTTTTTGAGAATATGTGACGAGGGATAACCTTGGTAATGCCCATGGTAATGGACTTAGGGTTTCCTGGAAAAGAGAGTGCTGGTGATTTCGTTGGCTCATCAAACAAACAAGGGCATCGATGTAGTCTGATTATGGTGGTTAATACGATTATAAGGTCGTTGATTTACTACTTGTGATCTATCTCTCGGAGGATTGCAAATTACTAGAAAAATAAGGTTCCCTCTCCATCGGCTCCTCCCATCATTTATATGATAGGCTAGGTCCTGGAGCTATATACGGATAGTTTACAGGTTATAATTACAACACTAGAACTATGTTGGTTCGTACTTTTATTTTAGTCATCAAGTCAAGTTTATGTCCATCGGATGCTTTTTTTGGGTGATGACTGCAAGTGCACAAATCGTTTGTAGCTAGTTTCGAAATAAAGATATCGACCCCACAGGGAGCAGGAGTCTGAAGTCTAATAATTTTTGAAGTAAATACTAAAATAGAAATGTTGAAATAAAGTTCTAAATAACAAGATAAAATGCTAGAGTTGTGTAAAAATGTGTTTTTGGGGTTTTGGTATAAGAGAACAATAAGTAAAACAAACTGAATACAAAAAATAAGTATCGTGTATGTAAAAGATATTTAAAACTATAGTGGGGAAAAGCGTTCTCAGGGAGTAGCAGATACACCTCTAGCATTTACAAAGGGCTAAGGTAAAAATTATTATCATGAATATTCTCAACTATGTATGTGCGAGAGAAACTCCGTATTTGGACAAATAGGCAGCAACCACTACTCACATTATCCTGATAACCACAACAGACATCAATCAACATCAATTGAATTATCGCGCTATTAAGGGACTTGATCCCGTAAGACGTATCCCATGGTATGGATAGTGTTTTGTGAGTTTACTTGATTCCCAAGTTGATACGTAAGGAGTGCCAACTTCTTTATAGTCACTGTAAGTGCCAACACACCTTAGTCCACCAATAATTAGTTCCCTCCATCAAGTCCCCACAAAAGGAAAATATTGAGAGGTCGACTTCTTCTAACATCAAGATTAAGACAATCTAACACATGGTCACATCGATGAATATCATAATAAACTTTATCTTATTTCAATCTCATGCTAGGTTTTCTCCATATCCCTAAGAAATAATAATCTACTCAGACATGTAGGCAATCAACATCATGGCAAAGACAATGGAATCTATCATAAATGAATAGTACTTGTATAAATCCACAACCAGTATGGAAATTACAACAAGATCTAGATAAGATGTAGATGGGATGGATGGAGATGGTGGTGATGCAGCGGTTGATGATGAAAATCGATACCTTAGCCTCCCGGATCTGCGTAGGGCGAAGACGGATCCCCGCTGGATGAGTTCCCCCTCCAGATGCCTTCCAGAGGTGAGGTTTTGGTGATTTCTAGGTGTTTTGTATGTCGTCTCCCCGATCCAGTTGCATGAGGTGAAACTATTTAAGGAGGCGGTGTCGGTGCCAACTATATGGCGGGAACTATATGGCTGGAAAAATTCCTCCCGCCGTATAGTTGGTTGTTAAACCCACTGTATCCTCCAATTGCTTCGGGTTTTCTTCTAGTGTTATTTATATTTCCCAAATAAGCGATTTACATTTTTTTGACTCTTTTTCGCTGCAATACAACTGGTCCAAGAATTGTATCCATCATATCCTGATCCTGGTGAAAATAGAAATAAAAAATGCGTGCGAACGCCGTAAAATACCAAGATTCTACAACTACAATGCAAAAATAATAATATAAACAATGATGCAAATATGCACTCATTAACTTCCCCAAGCTTAGACTCTTGCTCGTCCCGAGCAAGTTTAGCTTTAAAGGATGTGATTTTCATATTCAAGAAGTTGAGTCGATAAAATAAATGAGGCAGTTGCAGCATGTGTGTATCATATATGATACATAGGAACAATTTCATGAATAGTACCTTACTTGAACCATCCTAATAATATTAACAGGCTTCCACACCTTAGCATTTAATAGTTCACAAAATATCACTCTCAACATGATGTAAAAGTATTCGGTTCGACCAAATGAGTTAGTGAGGTAGTCCCAAGTGTTTTAGGATTAACATATTCACTTGGGATTCAAAATCTCGATCATTTCTTCGTCTTACTATAATATAGTGGTATATGCCTATTTTCTCTTTGCACATTCACTCTTTTTCTTCTTTCTTTTTATATATATGTTCTCACACTTTTGTTTAAGTGTTGTGCAAAGGATCTAGCCATACATTCCACTTCATGTAGGAATTCAAAGTTTAACAATCTCAATTACCAAATTTCAATTTTATATGATGCATATTTTATAGCTTGAATATTCTACCTCGTCCTGTTCTCACTCTAATTTGATAGCACTTTTAATTTTCCTTTGTTTAAGGTTTCTTTTTCAACTCTAATTTATTAGAAAAAATTTCCTTTATAAATCAAACCATGAACTTACAACATATTGACCAAATTATCTTTATATGTTCCATTAATACCAATGATGTGGAAGACTCCTATTGCTATCATCAAGTTCAAGTAAAATTATACTCAAGCCATTCATATATCTTGAACTGCAAACTTGGCTTCAGCATCTCTTTCTTCGTAGCGGGCATCTCGGACGGGTTGATGGTCTTCTTGATCTCCTGGTACTCTTGGGTGTGCAGCACGGCTTCAGCGAAGGCAGTAGATCCTTCGTCACACTCTCATGCATTCCTCGGATTTCCCCGGATGGTGATTACGCCCTTTGGACCTGGAAGTTTAATCATATTGTAGATGTAACACGGACAATCCATGAACACCTAGTAAGTCAGACGTCCGAAGATGGCGTGGTAAGCACTTTTGAACGGTACCACCTCAAAAGAGAGTGGCTCGGTCCGGTAATTGTCTCGGGTTCCGAATGTCACGTGCAGAGTAATCTCACCCAGAGAATCCCCCTGTCTCCCTGGTACAATTCCATGGAAAGTTACACTACTGTAACTCAACTGGCTCTTGTGTAGATTCATGTAGTGGATCGTCTCGATGTAGAGGATGTTAATGCTACTTCCACCGTCCATGAGTGTTTTAGAGAACTCATAGCCATAAATAAGAGGATTGACGACCAGAGGGTATTTTCCCTGACGATGTGTTTTCCTCGGGTGATCTGAGCGACCAAAGGTGATGGTTACGTCCGACCAGTCCAGAAATTCTGGGATAGCCGAAACCGTGGCATTAAGCTCACGGAGAACCACCTTCTTTTCTTTGGCAAATTGGGATCCAAGGAAGCAGACATATGCGTCTTTCTTAGTCGAAAAATTCTTCTTTCCATCCCACTTGGGCTCTGCGGCATCCGCTTCTTCCATGTTGGAATCTTCCTTAGGCTCCTTTCCTTTCTCGGAATTTTACTTTCCTTTTCGTCGCTTGGCTCTGTAGCGAGCTGATTCGTCTTTCTTGATGTCGTCATTCAAACGACACTCGACATTTGTGTGGGTAGATCCTCCGTTACTATCCAAGTGGTGGACACATTGATTATTGGCAATGTCGGCCCAGGTATAGGTTCTTCCGGGTTGCTAATCTCCTCTGCCATGGATTCGGGAAGTTCCACGGCCTCTATCCCGGCCGCCTCCGCGCCCTCCTCGTCCTCCATATCCGAACGTTATGTTGACATTTGCGTTGTCCGGAGCCGGTTTATCTTCTGAGGTGTTCTTGCACTTCTGAGCTTGTTGTTTTGGCTGTTTGGCCGCATTGGGATTGGCCAGAATATTTAGCAGCCCTTCTGAATCATCATCGAGATCAGCATATTTGCTTGTCGTCTCTATCATTTCTCCCAAATCTGTTACGTGGTCACGCTTCAGTTTGTGACGCAAAAGTCCGAATGGGAGTCCTGCAATAAAATCTTCTATCGTAGTTTGATCGTTTACTCCTTCGCAGGAGTTTTTCGTGTCAATCCAGCGTCCGAGGTAATCTCGACAAGTTTCTCCGGGTCTTTATGTGCAACGCTGCAAGTCTCCGACTGTGTAGGACCTCCTGTATGTTCCCTCAAAGTTTGAAAAGAATGCACTTTGCATATCATACCAGTTATAAATTGAATTCTCTTGCAGTTCATTGAGCCATGATCGAGCCTTCTTCCTCATCATAAGCGGGAGATATCAAACTGCGACCAGGCTATTTCCTCCTTTGGCGATGCAACAAGCCTAGAAAAATCCTGGAGCCAGGTATCTGGCCGAGCCGCGCCGTCATAGGGCTGAATGTGTTTGGCAATACCAAATTCAACCGGAAATTTGGTCCGACATATGCGTGGTCCAAAGAACTTGGGTCCCACATATACATATTCTTCTCGTCCCGCCGCGCCTCTATGTTTGACTCGATGTGATGGCGAGTGTCGTTTGGCGAGAGAGATCTGCGCCTCGGAGGCTCACGGCTTCTGCGCGACGGAGTCGGATTTCTGCTTCTCCTCTCACCATTTTCGTCTCCGCCCCTGCGGCTTCCATGGCTACGTCGGGATCCTTCATGGTTGCTGCCAGGAGGCGATGGTGGCCCTGGTGAATTATTTTTGGCTGGGTTACGTGGTGGTGGCGGTGGAGCCTCATTATGCTGACTCCGATGCCGGTTTCTTCAGGATCTGTCCCTACTTGATTCAGTACGTCTGGATCATCTCTTCATCCGGCGTTACTAGACGGATGGCTCGGTGGTGGCATCCTTATCTGATCTTGCTCTTCTCACTGGCGGCGTGTTTCCGGGTCTTCTCTATAGAGGTCGTTTTGCCGACGATGGTTCTAATGAGGAACCATTGCCCTTATGGCGTCTTCGAACGCAGCCGGAATAACTCTTGCCCAGTCACGCGCCGTCCGGCGAGAGTGTCCGTTTGAGCCGGTTCTTGAATTCTCTTCTTCTCCAAGGGTACAACAGCGCTAATCCGTATCCCTGCGGAGCCTTCGATCAGCTATTTGGTCAGCGCCAATGTGGCAAAATTCCGACTTTGAGGCCAGCTTTCCACTGAATGACGCGGCTGTTTTCTACTGCTTTAATCCTTTGTCCAACAACGCAACACACTGCTGGACCTGCTATGGGGACGGATTATTGGCGAGGATGGCTCGATCTGCAGTAGAGTTTTCCAACGGCGTGCTGTAGACTCGGATCTTCTCTCCTATTTTTCCGTCGAACAGATCTCTGTGGATATCCGGGTTCTTGTTGGCAAGAAACGAACCTCCCCTTGTTTTGTTTGGGTGTCGCTTGAAATATGACTGATATTTGTCTTGATCAATATCTAACTGCTGCCTAAGCTCGACGATGCGCGTGGCCTCTTCGAGCATAAACAGACGATGCTTTTCCAGGTCCTCAGCCCTTTTCTCCAGCGCCTCCGGTGTAAGATCCGAAGCCATAGGGATTGGAATTGTGAGAGCATCTCCGTAAATTTCACATGCACCCTTGGTGACGTCGTGTCCATCCGCAGGAGCGTCGATCGGCGTGGTAATCGGATATCCATCCTGATTCTCCATCTCGATCTCTTCATCAACTTTTTCTTCGTTGGTTTCCTCGACGTCCGGCTCTGCCGGTGTCAGATTCTTGTTCTTGTTCTTATTCTTTGACCGCCCAGTAGCCTTAACGTGCGTACTAGTGGCAAAGACAGCTTTTGGTCCGGTACCGGGGGATAAACTTCTGTCGGTACTTTCCGTCGTGGTTGGCTTGTGGACCTCGGAGGAATCTCTGGTATCCATATCATCCTGCGAGGTGTAGCTTTCATCCATGCTATCATATGGACTAGGAGAATTTTCCAGCTCACCTTGTGTTGGCTTGGAGGCGTGCTCTTGCTCGTCCTCCTCCATATCTTTGTCGAAGTCTCAAATTTCCTGCGACGTTATTGACTCCTGAGGGGATCTAGGTAAGTCGGCGTTTTCTTCGATTGCATCTAGGACTGAATCACTGCCGGCTCCGGTGTCGACAGAGTCGGATCCAGAGCTTATGTGGTACACGAAACAATGCTTCTTCTTATTTATGTTCTTGAGTTAGTGGTACAACTTGGTTTCCACCTCTGCCATCTCGAAGTTCTCCTTGATGTCGGAGATTGCTTCGTAATCGATGTAGGGGCTTCTCGTAATCTCTGTTATCTTGCTCATCAAGAGTTCTTTTTTTGCTACGACATCGGCAAGGCCGGATCCGTAGTGGATGTATTCTCCATTCGTGTATCTGATCTCGTCATGGAGATCAGATCCCGATTTTTCTTCCACCTCTTCTTCCACTACGGGAGTGGGCTGGGTAGGTTCGATTTTCTCCGGGATCTTAAACTCTTCCGCCTCTACGGACAAAGTAGATCCGGATTTTTCTTCCGCCATGGTCATCACCTCAAGGGTGGGTTGGGCGGGTTCAACGAAAGCTAGATAAATATCGATATCGCTGATAGACACGATCGTGTAGGTCGTCACGGGTTTTGAAGCCGAAATCCAGGTCTCGTCGAGAAGGAAGAGAGGGACATCACTGGCATAGACCACGCGGCCCATGGCGATAGTTTTGCCGATTCCTGCACGCACAGATTCCGCCTGGAACAAAGCTCCAAAGGTCACCTGCCCCACGGTGGGCGCCAACTGCCGTCGGATTGTCGACAAGTACGCCATAGGGGGTCCTAGTGGCGTTGGAAATATGGGGTGTGAGACGTCGGATGTTTCAGGAGCGGTGAGAACAAGTTTACCCAGGTTCAGATCTGACTGTGGTGATTGATACGTCGGAAACGTATCTATAATTTTTGATGCTCCATGCTTGTTTAGTATCTACTTTGCTATGTTTTGTCTACACTTTGAGGTATTTTTATACACTTTCTGGTACTAACCTATTAACAAGATGTCGTAGTGCCAGTTCCCTATTTTTGCCTCTTTTTGGTTCCAGAAAGGCAGAAAATCAATATTCTCGGAATTGGACGGGACAAAAGGCAAAGTAAATATTTTACCGTGGGCGTCATGAAGCCAGAAGGGGAGACAAAGAGGTGCCAGAGGGCCACCACACCCCCCCACGCACAGGCTAGGGTGGACCCGCGCCTGGGCAGGGTGTGGCCCCTCCGGCCACCTCCCAGCTTTGCCTCTTCGCCTATAAGAATCCCCCGGAGAGAAAACCCTAAATAATCCATCAGACTTCTAGAAAAGGTTCCGCTGCGCTGCCGCCACCGAAGGGGAGATTCGAGGGACAAAAAGTCTCTGTTCCGGCACCCTGCCGAGACGGGGAAGTGCCCCCAGATCCATCTCCATCGATCTCCATCACCGCTGCTGATTCCCATGATGAGGAGGGAGTAGTTCTTCCTCGAGGCTAAGGGCTCTACCGGTAGCTATGTGTTCATCTCTCTCTCTATGCATGATCGTGTTGTGGTCATGAGCTTTGTAATCAAGTAGATCTACCTTGCTAGTCAAGTGCTTCAATAGATCTCTGCTCTCCCCATGTGTGTGAAAGTGATAGCGTGCACGCCATGGTGGCACTTAGGCTTGAGTCTACATAAATACTATTTGTGCTTTAATAGATCTATGCTTTTCCCCACGTGTATGAAAGTGACAGCATTCATACCGTGTGTGGCACTTTGGCTAGATTGAATATTTGTTATGAGTTATATTTGGATTTGGATGTCTCTATGAAATTGTGGTGTGTTATCGCCATATTTTGGCCAAAGGAGGAGATGGGCCGTAATCAAGATGGGCTTGGAAGATACATATATGCAACGTGTTGTTGAATCGGCCTTGTGCGTGGATTTGGGCTAAATTGCCCGTGTATCTGTATATTGTAGTAGTTTCCGTTTCGGTTTAAGTAAGAGATAGAGTTGTAGAGTTATTCCAAAGATAGAAAGTCTCCTGACTATAAATATGTACCTAAGGTTATTGAGAAAAGGAGGATAATCATGGTCACAACAAACACAATCTCGGCGCATCGCCACCCCTTGTTTCTAGGGTTTCTTTCGGGTAAGTGTCATGCTGCCTAGATCACATCTTGCGATCTAGGTAGTATCTGCTTATACGTTATTTGGTGTTACTCGTACTGAAGCCTTGTTGATGGCGAGTAATACTTTTATCATAGATTTGTTTAGGTTAGCATCGGTACTTTTCGCTATGATTGTTTAGTTATGCTACCTCTAGTCACCTCGCTACCTTTGCACCTTTTCCCGGGTGTAAGGGTAGCATCTTGCTTGATCTTTATTCAGTTGATTTGATCTGTTATAGTTATGCCTTGTTTTCCAAGGTTTAGTTTGATATCCACGTAGTCAGGCCTTGCAAACGGGTTGAACGATCCAGTAGTACGTGAGGATATGGTTTGCTAGTTCGAGAGGAGTTGTTCCGGGAATTGACTTTACGTCGGTTGTTAGGCCTTCTCTAGGGTTAGTTTTCTATCATCTTTTGTATCTACCAGGCTCAATTACGTGTAGGATGTTCCAATTACGTGGTGAAAACGTTAAACTGTCGTAGATCGATTTAACTTGTATTGATGAAGCAAAACCCCATGTTATTATAGATCTAATGCAGAACCATGGGATAATCGGCTCCAGGAGCCGATTCAGTGGAAACACAGGAGCAGTCACGGCTCGAATTTTACGATACTTGTTTACCATGCAGAAACTGATCGAAGCAATCCATCACCTTCGACCAGGTATAGGTGGCACGCCTATGAACCAAGCCGGACGTGTGCCGGAGTTTTGCGGCCGTTGCCCGAGGGACCAGGCCCACCAGTTAGCCTGGAGCCTCCGGCTCTTCGTGTTGCTCGTCGCTGTCGCCGGGTTTTTGACAGCAACACATTTCGCGCCCGGTGGGACATTCAACAGCATCTGCATCAACATCCGACGCTGAGATGGGGGACAGACCGGTCACGTACGACGATCTGCCTGAGGAGCACAAGGCGAAGTATGATGATATCAAAGCTCTCTTTAAAGCCGATCTCATCGGCTCTTTTGAGAGGACTCGCAAGCATGGCATCAGGTGGAAAGGGTTCTCACCCGAGGGTGCTCTTGATGAGGTGGATCCCTTGAGGAGCTCTGCGGGGAGCTCTGACAGAAGTCAACTATATGGTGGCTCATTCTCTTCACCGCCATTACGAGAGAGTGAGTGGCTTTTCGGCGGATCGCGTAGTTCAGAAATCATGAAACATCACTCTCCGGGGCCTACTCTAGGGACTCACCAGGAGAAAGACGGACATAGCTGCCATTCACACTTGCAGCTCAGAGCCACCGTCGTCTACAAGGTCGGAGGTGACCGTTCTGTTTGAACCACCTAAAGAAATCCCACATGGATATGTGTGCACACGCGCCGGTGCGGAACTAAACTACGCGACGAAACGAAATTAACCGCGCAGATTTTTAGAAGGGGGTTCCGGGCGGGGAGGGGGCTTGAGGCGTTTGGAGGCGAGGATGTCCGCATGGATAAGGCGTGGCTGGCCAAGTATGCCACCGGAATGAGTCATGAGAGTTTAGCCCTGCAGCTCAAACGGTGGAGCAAATCCGTACCCGAAGAGAAGGACAATCGGCTATTCAAGCCGTTTGATCCGATTGCCACCCAAGTATCGGCTCCGGAGTTCTCAAGGTTTAGCGGTCGAAGGGTCGAGCTCGATCGAGCATGTGAGCCGATACCTTAGGCATGATTTCATCGGATCGATTGCGTAAGGTTCTTTGGCGCAATCTCCGACAGACCAGCTTTTGGGTGGTACACCCGCTGCCACTGATTGATCCGCACTGGAAGGAACTGGAAGAGCAATTCCACATTCAGTGTCATTCAGAAGCTACCGAGGCCGGCATTGCAGATCTAGCGCAGGTGCGGCAAAAGCGGGGAGAAAAGGTAGCCGAGTACATTCAGCGTTTCAGGACTGTCAAGAACCGATGTTATTCAAGCGAAAGAAGCGGCGGTGTTGGGTCTCTCGACCTATCAAAGATCTGCTTTCAAGTAGAGTACAACTCATTGGCACACATGGCTGACAATGTATGAACAACGCCACCGAGTTATACCAAGACAAGTTCAAGCGTCTGACAGCCCGGGCGTCGACAGAAGAAGAGGATCCTACACAAGACCGGGAGGTGGGAATGGGCGCAAATGGGTGAAACAAGGGCCTGCAAAAGGGTTCCCGGCGTGAGCAAAGTGAGCGGATATTCGATCTACTTTGAAAGAGAAGCGGTGAGGTTACCGAAGGCCATAAATCCCTCTCAAGAGATGAACGGGAGACCATATTGCAAGTGGCATCACTCGTTCACCCACACCACCAATGAGAGCGTCGCCAGATCCAAGCGGCCATAGAATGGGGGCGTCGACTTGGGAAATTCGCCATGAAAGTAGATACCAACCCGTTTCCCGGCGTCAACATGGTAGAACACAACCACCCCACGAGGCGTCAGTTATATTTCTCGTTCGATGTCAACATGGCAGGGGCTGTGTACCACCATGGCACATATAAGGAGGAAGGCGGCCGCTCCCGGGCCAAAGAAAGAGAGGAGGCCGGTCAGAAGCGTGCGATATCGAAGCCACTCCACGCATCTCCTTAACAAGTATGAGCGCCAACCCGGCGTCGCCCGCGGCGATAGAGACGATGAAGGATATGAACACCTCTAGGGGAACGTCAAAAGAAAAGGAAGGCGTGGACAAACATTGGGATTGTCCTTTCTTCAAGTATTTTGGGATGGGAATGAGCCGATTGCCTACAATCGATACTTGCCGGAATGTGGACAGCGAAGGAGGACCGTTTCAGGTTTGATGTTCAAGCATCTAGGGCCTCTCCCACCTCGCAGGAGTCCGCTCGGCGAAAGATCTCGAGGAGCCAATGGATGACAAAGAAGAAGACAGATATCACCGTCCAAGGTGGTCTCCCGATGGACTCGACACACCCAAAAGCGTAGAGTTCGGAGGAAGCGGGTACCTCCACGCTTTGAGAAAGCACCCGATCTAGCCGAAAATTTGGCGACATTGGAAGCGGAAGATCGTCCGAAAAGGAAAGAGTGGCGCCCCAAGCCGGTAAAAGCCGGCGCGCAGACATCGGCCGGCACTTTATGGTGTTCGTACTTCCGAGTTTTGCGCCCAAGAACCAAAGAGCTACCAAGGGCACGGTTTGATCGCGACCACGGCGGTTATCTTTGAAAAGCCACGTGAGAAGGGCTACAAACATCGAAAGCCACGTACTGCGAGTACATCAATGGGCAGCCTGTCAGCAAGATGTTGGTTGACACCGGAGCGGTAGTCAATATAATGCCATACTCCATGCTACGGCGTTTGGGACGCTCCACTGCAGATCTGATCAAAACCAACGTCACGTTAAGCGACTTCAACGGCCAAACTTCAGAAACGCAAGGCGTGCTGAACGTGGATCTGACCGTGGGCAGAAAAACCATCCCTACGTCATTCTTCGTCGTGGACAGCAAAAGCACCTACGCTGTCTTGCTGGGGAGAGATTGGATTCATGCTAACTGCTGTATTCCATCTACGATGCACCCGTGCCTAATACAGTGGGATGGAGATGAAGTGGAGGTCATTCATGCGGATGATTCAATCGAGATCTCCATAGCGGGCATGAACGTCTGGGAAGCAGAAGACCAAGAGCCGATCTCTGGAATCAGTCTAGACGGCTGTGAGCGCATTGAAGCTACAAAAAACGGGGTGAGGCTGGTCTTATCCACTGGCCTGACAGAGTAGCAAACTCCACGATCATACGTGGTATGGCCGATCCCTGCGATCGGCCACAAAAAATAAAAAGCAGTAATCTTACGACAAGCGGGTCATGCAGTCGTAGTAGGGAGATTCCCTGCCATTGTAAAACACAAATAAGGTGTAAACCGTCCTTGACTAATGCAATCAAAAAGGGGGCCGATTCTGCAATCGCCCAAATTATTTTGTTGTCCTCACCAACTGTTTGCCTGTGTTTAGCATCGATTTAACAGTGACGGAAAGCTAGGGTATGGGTTTACATCCGTGATGAGCTAGAGGAGATTGACATCGGTCACGGGATAAGCCACGACCAACATTTATCGAGGAAGTTAGATCCGAATCTACGGGTCCGATGATAGCTTTGTTGAAAGAATATCCATCGCTTTGCACAGGACTATACAGAGATGCCTGGGTTAGACAGGAGCATCATTGAGCATCGACTCCCGCTTAAAAAAGGATTTCGGCCATTCCAGCAGCGAGCACGACAGATGAAGGCCGAAATTCTGGAAGAAGTCAAAAAAGAGGTCGAGAAAATGTTGACAGCCAAGTTAATCAGGCCATGCAGGTATGCTGAGTGGATTTCTAGTATCGTACCTGTAGAGAAAAAGGATGGCCGCTGGCGTGTTGCCATAGATTTTCGGGATCTCAATAGAGCTACTCCAAAGGATGAGTATCCGATGCCGGTAGCAGAGACGTTAATCAACGCAGCGGCTGGTCATAAGATCTTGAGCTTCATGGATGGCAATGCCGGTTATAACCAAATTTTTATGGCTCCGGAAGACATACACAAGACTGCGTTCAGAGTCCCAGGTTCGGTGGGGTTGTTTGAATATGTAGTCATGACATTTGGACTAAAGAATGCCGGCGCCACGTACCAAAGAGCCATGAATTACATTTTCCATGATCTGATCGGCAAGCTGGTGGAAATTTACATCGATGACGTGGTGGTCAAGTCTGCTTCAGTACAAGGACACTTGGACGATCTGCAACGCGTCCTGGACCGAACAAGAAAATTCGGGCTACGGATGAATCCGAAGAAGTGTGCCTTCGGGGTGACGGCCGGTTCTTGGGTTTCTTGGTCCATGAACGCGAATCGAGATCGGCCTAAAAAGTCGAGGCGGTCACGAACAATGAAGCCACCTACCACGAAGAAAGAATCAGCCTCTCATCGGCAAGATCAACTTAGAAGATTCATCTCCAATCTCGGGAAGAATAGAGCCGTTCATGGACCGGTGAAAATTAAATCGACGAGGAATTCGGGGGCGAACAACGAGCCTTCGACGAGATCAAAGAATATCTGACGAAGCCGCCAGTGTTGGTTCCGCCCCAGCCGGATAGGCCGTTCTACATTTACTTGTCAGTAGCTGACACGTCCATCGCCTCGGTGGTGGTGCAAGTTTATGATGGTCTGGAGCGAGTCGTGTTTTACATAAGCAGAAGGATGCTGGATGCAGAGACAAGGTATCCTGAGATCGATAAGTTGTGCCTCACTGTTTTCACCGCACTAAGCTGCACATCTTGCTCTCAGCGGAGATTATCATCATATGCAAATCAGATGTCATAAAGCACATGCTGTCGGCCCCTATGTTGAAAGGCCGACTAGGCAAATGGATGTTTGCGTTATCGGAATTTGACATCCGGTATCAACCCGCGAAAGCGGTTAAGGGTCAGGCATTGGCCGACCTTATTGCTGAAAGGATCAACACTAATATAGCAGCGCTGTCCATACGAGCGTGGGCTATGTTTTTTGATGGATCGGTTTGTGACGATGGTTGCGGCATCGGCATTCTACTCGTGTCACCCCGGGGGGCAACATTTTCCTTCTCCATCAGGTTATCTACCCCTCGCACCAACAACGTCACTGAGTATGAGGCGATACGCAAGGGGATGGAGTTGCTCATCGAAGCTGGAGCAGAAGCAGTGGAAATTTTTGGAGACTCCAAGTTGGTGATTTCCCAACTCACGGAGGAATACAAGTGTGAGAGCGAGTCGCTCTTCCCCTGTTGGCTGCAATGCCGTGAGCTGATGGCACAGTTCCGGTACATAAACTTCACCTGGATCCCGCGATCGCAGAATACCGAGGCGAATGATCTTGCACAAATGGCTTCAGGCTACAAGGACGTAGCAGAGGGAGCTGATGTTCAGGTACAGTTCCTGGAGGCCAACGACTGGAGAGCCGATATCTTCAATTACTTGAAGGATTCGGCTCGGGGGGCACCTAAACGGATAAGGTACAAGGCCATGAAGTATGTGCTGATCGGAGACGACATGTTCTACAGGACTCTGGAAGGGCTACTACTCAAATGTCTGGGACCAACCGAGGCCAATCGGCTCCTACACGAGGTACACGAAGGCGCCTGTGGAACTCACCAATTGGCTCACAAGATGAAATGGTTGATCAGGCGATCAGGGTTTTATTGGCCCACCATGCTTGAGGACTGTTTCAAGTACTACAAAGGGTGTCAAGCATGTCAGAAATTTGGGAAAATTCAGATGGTACCCGCGTCAGCAATGAACCCCATCATCAAGCCTTGGCCATTCCGGGGTTGGGGCATGGATATGATTGGCAAGATCAATCCTCCATCAAGCAAAGGCCACATGTGGATTTTGGCCATTACTGATTATTTCACTAAATGGGTGGAAGCTGTCCCTATGAAGTCAGTGAACTCAAAGGATGTTATCAATTTTGTGAAAGAACATGTCATTCATAGATTCGGGATTCCCCAAACTATCACGACCGATGGAGGTTCGGTCTTCATTTCCCACGAGTTTAGAAAGTTCTGTGAGGACATGGGAATCAAGCTGATCCGATCATCTCCATACTATGCTCAAGCAAATGGGCAAGCGGAAGCGTCCAACCAGAGCCTTATCTTGCTGATCAAGAGGAAAGTCGATGAGCACCCCAGGCGTTGGCACGAGGTTTTTTCAGAGGCTTTATGGGCTTATCGCATGTCATGCCATGGAGCGATAAAAACCTCGCCATACCATCTAGTCTATGGACAAGAAGCCGTATTGCCCTGGGAAATTACGGCTGGATCGAGACGTGTCACTTTTCAGAACGATCTAACAACTGAAGAATATGCAACCCTGATGAGTGACAGTGTTGAGGATTTAACTGAGCTCAGGCTGTGGTCACTTGAGAAAATCAAAGAGAACAAGGCCAAGGTAGCTCGTGCATATAATAAGAAGGTGAGACCAAAGGAGTTCCACGTTGGCGATCCGTGGGAAGTCTGTTGCCATTGGGGACTAAGGATGCAGCATATGGTAAATGGTCTCCAAATTGGCACGGGCCATACAGGGTCGATCAAGTTATAAGAGGGAACGCGTACATGCTTGAGGAGCTGGACGGCGTAAAATTCCCAGTGGCTGTCAACGGTCAACATCTCAAGAAATATTTCCCAAGCATGTGGGACGATGGACAGTGAAATGTGGGGGCCGATACATGAAATCGGCCAAATAAAGTGAAATGTGGGGGCCGATACATGAAATCGGCCAAATAAAAAACAAAATATATAGCCGATGCACAGTCATCGACTCTAGAGGTTCAAACTGTTACAAGCAGGTGCCAGTTTACATGAACGAGCTACTGAAGGAATGCCTCGAAGGCGTGGAGGGCGTCAGCACGGACACGATCCACCTCGGCGATCTCGGCTTCGTCATCTTCGTCCTTGCCCGTCACTAGCTGCTTGTTCAGGGCACGTATTTCTGCCAGATCGGTCTTCAGTTGAGCTCTGAGGCCTTCTGCTTCGTCTTGAGAGCGGGCGATGGATGCTTCCTTGTCGCGAATGAGCTGTTTAGTCGCCCGGACCTTCTCTTCAAGATCTTCCAACTCCCTTTTTAAGGATGCGAGCTCGTGATCGACAGAGGTGTCAGTTTTGGCATCCAGAGACGCCTTTTTCTCGTTGAGCTGCTGACATCTGTCTGCAATATTGGCCTTCAGAGGAAGTTGGGCGCGGCGCAGATTGATCCTTTCACGAGCTAACTTCACCCTTGACCCGTAGAAAGACAGAGTTATAACTGGCCAAAGCTTCACCTGCAATGCTACTGGGAGTTGGTCCTTGATTTCGGCAAGAACGCTCTTCACCTCCTCAGAACCCTCGTTCAACTCCTCGATCGGGGAGGACAGCAAGGCTTTAAGGCGCTGGAATTGAGGTAGAACAGCCCTGGTTTGTGGTTCATTGTTGGCAACAGAGGGAGTTGGTTCGATGGATTCAGGGTCGAACGTCAGCAAGCCTAAAATATCACAACTCTGGCAGCCCGAAAAGGCGTCAGTATGCGTCCAACGTGTAAGGATGAGCTGAAAGAAGCTAACGTACCTCTCCTAAGATCGAGGGGATAGCAGATGATGAGACAATCGGCTTGTGTGTGGTTGCTGGGGGCTTGGCCAAAGTGGTAGCCGTTTCATCTGCACCTTCGGGGATTACTAGATCCGGCTTGGCTAAAGGCATCGGCACTGCCCCGGTTTTCCCACTAGAAGCGTCAGTCGTCTGCATGAAAGGTGTTTAGCCGATGTGAATCGGCAGATAAAAGGAAATAAGTGGTAAGAGCATGAAGGGTGATGATTTTCGAAACCTCCTGGCTCGACGAAGAAGTTTGCAGTCCCTTGCGAGCCCTCTTGGGACTCACAGCTGGCCCCGCCTCGACTGGTGCTCGGGGGGCAGTAGGTTCAGGAACCGACCGTTTTCTGGAAGCCGATGGTTGTAAATCTGGCTGGCTCGGTGTAATGGTCCTCTCAGAGTCTGTTGGGCCCAATTCTCCTCGATTGGTTTGAGTGTCCTTGCTGGAGGTGTCTTCGACGGAAGCCTGCAAGAGAAGGAGAGCTAGTAAGCACGAGCATGTTTGCAAGGATGGAAGAATGAAAGAGATCAGCCAAGGCATGGATCAGCGTACATGCGAACTTTCTGGAGAGGGGCTCCGACGCCTCAAGGTCTTCCTGGCAGCTACCTTCCTCACCATCGTTCTTGTTTTAGTTGGAACTCGAGAGGCAGCTGACTTAGAAGTCGCTTGGTTCCTGGAAGCCGATTGTGGTGATATCGGCTGGTTCTGCATCATGACCTTTTTCAAAGGTGGCGACTTTTTGCAGAAAATAACCACAGGAGCTGGCGGGAAGAACTCGAAGGGGGAGCCATCACTGTGTGTAGGTTCAGGACCATCTTGTTGCTGCAAAGAGAGAGAGTGGGTTAGTAGAAGAATCATTTATGAGCTGCATCAAGAAAATGTACAAGTAGTGGTACCTGTTCCACGGGGATATCATAGTCAGCATCGAGCTGTTTCAGCAACGGTCCCAGAGCTCTCCTGAAGGCATGAGTCTTCCACATCGACCACCAGTTTTCAAAGCCATCGGTTGATGAAGCGAAGGTGAGGTCGTTAGGAATTGGGATGGCCAGAGCATCGAAGAAGGAATAACACCTTTGACTGGTGAGAGGATCAGGCAGATCGGCTCTGCTTTCTGTAAGATGGTGGAGAAAGAAATGGGGAGGTACTTGTCCAAGGCCAAATTGCCGAGCCACTACGACCGGTAGAATTCATACCTGGCTTGATTATTCATTGGATGTACTCATTCCAACCGGAAGGAAACAGGCGGATCACGTGGAAAAGAGCCGAAAGTCTTTGGTGTCATCGGCAAAGTTGTCTAGCTCAAGGAGATTGGATTTTCAAAATGTTCGATTCTTCCATGTAAGGAAAGAAGATAGGATTGTCTGTGCCTTGAAAGAAAGTGCTTGAACCACTTGGATGCCTCTGAGGGATCATTTACTACTGGCAGTCTATACAAAGCTTGGCCATAGCGGTGCATCGGATCTGCTTCCCTTTGACATCTGGAAAGGTGCAACTCGCCAAAAGGGGGAAGTTTGGGACGTGGTTTTGAAAATACAGCTGAGCCCATAGCTGAATGAACCACCAGGGACCTCCTGTTTTGACTGCTATGCCAGAGAATAGCTTGACAGACATCAACTGGAGATATCGATAGACCTCTCCAAGGAACAGTTTGCCGATGCCAAGTTGAGTGCCTTTGGCAAGTTCGTAGGCTAAGGAGAGATAATTCTTGGTTGGAGCAAGGGAAGGGCCACAGAATATGAAATGTTCCAGCCAGAAGTTGAGAAAGGCTGTGTGTTCTTTCTCTGTGACAGGGCCTTTAGTTTTCATATGGCGTTGGAGGTAGGCACCCCAGTTTGTGCAAATTGCTTGGAAGACAGCTTAGGGGACCTTGGTCAGCTTAAAGCGAGAGGGCTGGGTGATGTAACATCCACCAGTAATCATCACCACGCCTAATGAGTTGGTGTCATGGGGCCGTGACCGAACATAAAGCGATTCAGAGCGTCCGGACTGGAAGTAGCCGATGGTTTTAGAAGATTTTCATGTTTCTCAAGGGAGACAATGATGCAAGGCATCGGCTATTCCGTGGTTTCCCATTGGGATTGGTAAGCTCTAGCTACCTGCTTGAACCAAGAGACCCAATGTTCAGGGGGATTAGGCCAGGCTCGCAAGCAGTCGGCCCAAGAGTTCAAATCTAGGTCTTGGCTTACGAAGGGGATTCTGTTTGCTTCGCAAGAGATCAGATGGGCAGGACTAGATTCTGTACGGGGGCCAAGACAGAGAGAATTTGGGAGAGAAGGATGCGGCAGCAGAATGTCTGAAACCTAAAAATTTAATGGTGGAATAAAGCATTAATTCAGGTGTTTGCCATTAATTCTAGCACCGTGTTCAGACTGCGAGGAGTAGGCGTACCTTCAGACCGGAGACCGCTGGGTTGGTGTTGGATGATTCCGCCATCTAGTTTGCCGGCGGAGATGGATCTATGCGGTTGGGGATCGAGGTTTCTTGTCGCTGTGAGCTCGATCTGGTCGGTGAGCAATTGGAGATCTGGGTCGCCCTTTTTGAAGAGGGTCGCAGGCTACCGTTTGAAACTGGAAAGTGTCCGCTCAGATTTGTCTAAGTACGCGACCAAATTTGACCTTGTCAACGTTTTTGGGAAAGCCGATGTTTTACCATCGGCTCTTTGAGCTTTGACTTGGTTGACTGTATGAGCGCAGTATGGTGAAAGCCGATACAGTACTATCGGCTTCTGGAACATCGACCTATTTTGACTATCGGCAAAATTGAGTCGGAAAAGCAATCTTCGAGTTGGAAAAGCAATCTTCGATTCATTCAAAAGACGATTATTTTCAATGGAGCTGATTGCTTACAAAAGGAAATCTACTACTAATGCTACTACTACTAGTTCCTAATATAGAGGCTTGCCGCCGCTTTCGCTGTCGTCTTGTTCATTGTCATCGCCGCCGCTGCTGCTGCCGTCTTCATTGAAGATGCCGGCGGGCCTCCTCGTCCTCGCCTTCGATGTCCTCGCTTGACCCGGCTTGGAAGCGCTTCACCGGCTGGTACTCGTCGGAGGAGGTGTCCTCCTCTGCTTCCTCCTCCTTGTCGGAGGATTCGACGCCATCCCAGGACCAGGCGTCGTCGCTGCTCTCCGCCTCTAGTTCCCCGTCGACAAGGAACTGCAGGCCCCCGCCGGCCGGTCAAGGACTCGTCGTCCTCCGACCAGCGGCGAGTTCAATCCTCTCGTCCCACCATTGTGGGCGAGAGTCAGACGCCGTTGGCGGGTGCTCCGATCGGCTCTGGCCGCTAATCGTGTTGGAAGATTGGGAGGAAAGGGCGGAAGAAGAGGAGGCCATGGCGGAGGAAGAGGGTTTTTTCGGCGGAGGAAGAGGGTTTTTTGGCTAATGGAGGAAGATGGGGACTGCAAACTGCTCAGATGAATTTAAATAAGGGGAATAGTGGGAGGCGGTTCAATGCCATAGCGGTTTCCCAGAATGTGGTGCCAAAATTGTCAAATCATGCACTGCGGAGGAGTTGAGAAGACAGGGCATCATGATGAAGGGGTGGCGTGACGATTCTGCTCTGCAACGCGTAACCCGATGAAAAAAAGGGGGGAAGAAAAAACATCAACAGAGTGGTTTCGGAATTATTATTGCCAAAACCAGGGGGGCATGTGTTATCGCCATATTTTGGCCAAAGGAGGAGATGGGCCGTAATCAAGATGGGCTTGGAAGATACATATATGCAACGTGTTGTTGAATCGGCCTTGTGCGTGGATTTGGGCTAAATTGCCCGTGTATCTGTATATTGTAGTAGTTTCCGTTTCGGTTTAAGTAAGAGATAGAGTTGTAGAGTTATTCCAAAGATAGAAAGTCTCCGGACTATAAATATGTACCTAAGGTTATTGAGAAAAGGAGGACAATCACGTTCACAACAAACACAATCTCGCGATCGCCACCCCTTGTTTCTAGGGTTTCTTTCGGGTAGTGTCATGCTGCCTAGATCGCATCTTGCGATCTAGGCGATATCGCTATATCGTTATTTGGTGTTACTCGATCTTGAAGCCTTGTTGATGGCGAGTAATACTTTTATCATAGATTTGTTTAGGTTAGCATCGATTTTCGCTATGATTGTTTAGTTATGCTACCTCTAGTCACCTCGCTACCTTTTCACCTTTTCCGGTGTAAGGGTAGCATCTTGCTTGATCTTTATTGATTGATTTGATCTGTTATAGTTATGCCTTGTTTTCCAAGGTTTAGTTTGATATCCACGTAGTCAGGCCTTGCAAACGGGTTGAACGATCCAGTAGTACGTGAGGATATGGTTTGCTAGTTCGAGAGGAGTTGTTCCGGGAATTGACTTTACGTCGGTTGTTAGGCCTTCTCTAGGGTTAGTTTTCTATCATCTTTTGTATCTACCAGGCTCAATTACGTGTAGGATGTTCCAATTACGTGGTGAAAACGTTAAACTGTCGTAGATCGATTTAACTTGTATTGATGAAGCAAAACCCCATGTTATTATAGATCTAATGCAGAACCATGGGATAATCGGCTCCAGGAGCCGATTCACAGGGAAACCTGGGAGCCGGTCACGGCTCGAATTTTACGTATACTTGTTTACCATGCAGGAAACTGATCGAAGCAATCCATCACCTTCCTGACCAGGTATAGGTCAGGTGGCACGCCCTTGAACCAAGCCAGGACGTGTGCCAGAGTTTTGCGGGCCGTTGCCCGAGTGACCAGGGCCCACCAGCAGTTCTGGGAGCCTCCCGGCTCTTCGTGTTGCTCGTCGCTGCTCGCCGGTGGGTTTTGACAGGCAACATGGTGTTTGTTGGAACCATCTAGCACTCAAGGTGACAGTGTGGGGTTATCTAGATTGGGGAAGGCGGACTTTGAGGAGTGTTGTTATAGCCCTACCAATGATTAGAGTGTCCAACCGGAGAGTAGTTAAGAGTAGTATCATGAAGAGAGGATATTTATGAGAGAGTGTTCACTAGTGAAAGTATGATCCCTAGGCCTTGTTTCTAAACATTGAAACACCGTTTGCATCTAGATCTGTCTCATGTTTGCTTGCTTTAGTCTTTACCTCACTGTCAAGCTATTTTCTGGCACCGTTACCACTTGTATTTCACTATCTCTTCGCTGAACTAGTGCACCTATACACCTGAAAAGTGTATTGGGTGTGTTGGGGACACAAGAGACTTCTTGTATCTTGATTGCAGGGTTGCTTGAGAGGGGATACCTTTGACCACTTCCTCCATGAGTTCGATAAACCTTGGGTAATCCACTTAAGGGAAACTTGCTGCTGTTCCAAAAACCTTTGCACTTGGAGGCCCAACAACTGTCTACAAGAATAGAAGTGCGTAGACATCAAGCTATTTTCTGGCGCCGTTGCCGGGGAGGTAAGGTAAAAGGTACTCATATCCTCCAGTGTGAGTGCTCGAAGTTATTTCCTTTAGATTCTGCAGTTTTGTATTTTTGTTTCTTGTTTTCACTAGTTAGGCTTAATGGAAAACAAAAACAAAATTAGAGAGCTCTATAGCATTTTATCTTGAGTTAGGACATGAAGTGTTTGAAGAGAAAATTAAAAAACCTATGGAACTTTATTTGCATGCTAATAGGAATGTTATTAGTATGAATTCTTTGGACACCATTATTGCTAATGCTATGGAAACTTCTAAGCTTGGGGAAGCTAGTTTTTATGAAAATGATCTTTTTAGTCCCCCGGCTTTGGAAGATAGCTATTCTATTGCTTATGATGATACCAAACCTCCAATATATGATGATTACAGTGATGAATATGGTATTTTCAGTCCACCTACTATTGAGGAGAAAATTAATTGTGATTACAATATGCCTCCTGTTTTTGATGATTATGGTGATGAGAATAATAGTGATAGCTATGTTGTTTAATTTTCTCCCACTACAATTAATAAGAATGGCTATGCTTATGTGGAGAGTAATAATCATTTTATGCATGTAGCTCATGATAAGAATGTTTTATGTGATAGTTATATTGTTAATTTTATTCATGATGCTACTGAAAGTTATTATGAGAGAGGGAAACATGGTCTTATGTATCTCAACAATATTAAGTTTCCCCTCTTTATGTTGAAAGTCTCGAAGTTGCACTTGTTTTGCTTTACTATGCTTATTGCTTTCTGCTTTCATGACTTGTTTCTTTACAAGATTCCTATGCATAGGAAGTGGGTTAGACTTAAATGTGTTTTTAATTTGCTTCTTGATGCTCTCTTTTACTTCAAATCATATTTCTTATGTGAGCATCTTCTTAAACTATCAAGCCTAACTTAAAGGCGTTAAAGAAAAGTACTTGTTGGGAGATAATCCAAGAGTTTTCTTGATTCTTGGAAGTTATTACTTCAGTAATGACCTCTCCTTATCCTTTTTGTTTGATTTTTGTGCCAAGAATGACCTCTAATGAGAGGGAAGTAAGATTTGGGGAGTTGCTGTCCCGAAACAGATTTCTATCCTCCACCATAAAAATTCGTGAGGAGTATTTGTAAGTCGGATTGAGCTTAAAATTTACGAATAAATCCCCAGTATGTTATCTAACTTTCGTTAGTTTAACACTTTTTGATTTTAGCAACGTAAGGTGTTCGAAAAAATCGGTTTCTACCTGCTGGTCTGTTTTGACAGATTTCTGCCATTATTTGCATTTGCTTCTTATTGATTCCTTTTTGAGTTCTCATTTGGGGAATTGAGCTTTTTGAAGGAGTTGCTGCAGTAGCATATGTTTTTAGTGAAAAGTCTTTCTATTCCAAAGCTATACCTAAGGGTCTATTATCTTTTGAATACACTATTGTTGCTAATGAAGATTGTGTGAAGTTTTGTATGAAGGAAAAATTTCAGGTGTAGAGTGAGAATGATGTAATGAGATGAAGAATGGACAAAAGCTCAAGATTTGGGATGCCACCCCGGTGTCATACCAAAAAAATATCCAAGAGGTACAAGCGTCAAAGCTTGGGGATGCCCAAGGCATCCCCTTCTTCATCAATAAAAATCTTAGGTCTTTCTAGACACTTCGTTTTTATTTTTTTCATTCATTGTTGTATTGTTCTGGGAGCGTCTTAGTTTTCGTTTTTGGTTTTTATTTACTTAGTTTGCTTGAGTAAGTTGGTTGGATCCCAGCACACTTCTTTTGGCGAGAGACACACTCTGTTTCCATTTCCTATAACACTCTAGTTTTCATTCTTATTGTTTTGTGAGTGTTTCTCTTTTGCTAGCACTGTGTTTAGCCTTAGTTTTATTATGCTTTTAGCTTAGAACTTTTTATTTCTTCTTTGTGGATTTGTGAGACGTGCTCACTGATATTTATTGATGATTATCTTTGTGAGTTTCTTCAAATAAGTTGATTGGTGTTGGAAATGAGTAGAAAGTTCTTGCTTGAGTAGTATAAGAGGAGCTTGCTTTGACTGTGACTTAGACTTTAGCATGTCATTCTAGGTGTTGTTTTGACCTTATTCTTAGTAATTATTTTTGTAGCATGACTTGTTCCAAACAATTAGGATTGCTTAGTGTGCCTTGAAGGAATCATGCGTTTTTTTAGCATACAAAAGCATAGTATTGTGGTATTCTCCTTTGATGCTTTGTTTGGGTTGACTTGGCACATGCTCACACCATGTTATGACTATGCACAAGTCACCATAGCCTCTATGATCATTTAGTCCTTTAATTGTAGTACCACTCTATGCTTTGATTAGTAATGTTTTGTTGCTCTACATGATTATGGCCATTATTGCTCTCTTAGTTGGTTGCTCCCAGTCTTTTGCTAGCCTCCACTTGTATGAGTAAGCTCTACTCATGCTTCCAACTCCCAAGAAACCAAGTTATTCCAAAGTGTCAACTATAAATTCCTATGCATGGTGTGTTACACCATTCCAAGTATATTCTTGTTTTCAGCTATCTTCCGATTAAAAAGTATTTTGTTATGCGAAAACTTAGTGATTAAAGCCCTCACGAACTTGATGGCACTTTATATTCTTTGCCGCTAATAAACTTGAACCATTGTGTCATCTATGTTGTATATGCTTGAACTTATACGTTGGAATTAGCAGAGCCGTGCTGTCACGGGGAACGTTTTCAACATTCCACTTGTACTTTGTACTCAGTTAATATCATGCTCTTTTGTCAATGGATGTCACCTGTGTGAAATAAAGAGGGAACTTGTAAGTCCATGGAGCTTGTATTTTGTGTTAGTGAAACGCCTGGTCCGGTAGCCTAAGCCATGCCTAATCAGGGTGGAAACTTGCAGCATCACCATAGTGAGCTATCTATGAAGCATCCTCAATAAAAAGCTATGCATATAGTAAATAAAAAGATCGCTGAGATGCTCATTGTCTGCTTGCCTTGTCATTTTGGTTATGGGATAGCTCCTGTACCATGTGTAAGGGGTACCCCGTTGGCGCTTCTCTATGATACACATGTACTTACAATGACAAGAACTTACATGTGACTGAAGTTGAGTAGCATGAGGTGTGGCCCTCGTATTCAAGGGACTTGAGATTGCCAACTTATACTTTGTCAAGCATATACCCCATCTTTGTTCACTTTAACCTTAATTACTTCAAGATTCTTATGATAGGGGTAGTGAGGGATGAAAGCTAACAAGTACCATAATTTTTGGAAGATCTTTTTGAAACATGAAATCCCTGCTTCCCTTTGTGAAGGGCCTTTCTTCCACTATTATATTGAGTCTCCACCTTCTACCTTTAGGCATCAGTTAAGAGAGCATAGTTGCCATTCTTAGTTCTATGTGCATTGTCCCAAAACATATTGATTCATGCATATTGTGATATTGCTTATTCTTGTGCTATTTGTATCTAGTCACTCTTATGAACTTTGAAGGTGTCCTATGCATATATTTGCTACTCTATGAGTGACAAGCTGAATGCCACTATGCCATGTTTTCTGTATGTGAAACAAACAAACGTTTTTCAATGCATGTTATTCATGATCTTTGTTTGTAGCCTTTCATGTTGCATGCATAGTTACTATGTCCTATTGTTAGAACTCCATCTTTCATGCTCATGTTTAGAGTTATTTGATCCCAGCTTTCAATGCTTGCAAATGGTTTGATCTTGGTTTTGATGGTGCATGTCACCTCAAAAATTATTATTTCATCACTTACCTACTCGAGGACGAACAGGAGTTAAGCTTGGGGATGATTGATACGTCGGAAACGTATCTATAATTTTTGATGCTCCATGCTTGTTTAGTATCTACTTTGCTATGTTTTGTCTACACTTTGAGGTATTTTTATACACTTTCTGGTACTAACCTATTAACAAGATGCCACAGTGCCAGTTGCATGTTTTCTTCTGTTTTTGGTTCCAGAAAGGCAGAAAATCAATATTCTCGGAATTGGACGGGACAAAAGCGAAAGTCAATATTTTACTGTGGCGTCACGAAGCCAGAAGGGGAGACGGATAGGTGCCAGAGGGCCACAACACCCCCCAGGCATGTGCTAGGGTGAACCCGCGCCTAGGCAGGGTGTGGCCCCTCCGGACGCCTCCCAGCCTCGCCTCTTCGCCTATAAGAAGCCCCCGGGGAGAAAACCCTAAATAATCCATCATACTTCTAGAAAAAGTTCCGCTGCACCGCCGGCACCGAAGGGGAGATTCGGGGGACAGAAAGTCTCTGTGCCGGCACCTTGCCGGGACAGGGAAGTGCCCCCGTAGCCATCTCCACCACCATCTCCATCACCGTTGTTGATTCCCATGATGAGGAGGGAGTAGTTCTTATTCGAGGCTAAGGGTTGTACCAGTAGCTATGTGTTCATCTCTCTCTATGCATGATCTTGTTGTGGTCATGAGCTTTGTAATCAAGTAGATCTACCTTGCTACTCAAGTGCTTCAATAGATCTCTGCTCTCCCCATATGTGTGAAAGTGACAACGTGCACACCATGGTGGAACTTAGGCTTGAGTCTACATAAATACTCTTTGTGCTTTAATAGATCTATGCTTTTCCCCACGTGTGTGAAAGTGACAGCGTGCTTACCGTGTGTGGCACTTTGGCTAGATTGAATACTTGTTATGAGTTATATTTGGAGTTGGATGTCTCTATGAAATTGTGGTGTTTGTTGGAACCATCTAGCGCTCAAGGTGACAGTGTGGGGTTATCTAGATTGGGGAAGGCAGACTTTGAGGAGTGATGTTATAGCCCTACTGATGATTAGAGTGTCCAACATGAGAGTAGTTAAGAGTAGTATCATGAAGAGAGGATATTTATATGAGATAGTGTTCACTAGTGAAAGTTTGATCCCTAGGCCTTATTTCTAAACATTGAAACACCGTTTGCATCTAGATCTATTGCATGTTTGCTTGCTTTAGTCTTTACCTCACCATCAAGCTATTTTCTGGCACCGTTACCACTTGTATTTCACTATCTCTTTGCCGAACTAGTGCACCTATACACCTGACAAGTGTATTGGATGTGTTGGGGACACAAGAGACTTCTTGTATCTTGATTGCAGGGTTGTTTGAGAGGGTATACCTTTGACCACTTCCTCCCTAAGTTCGATAAGCCTTGGGTAATCCACTTAAGGGAAACTTGTTGCTGTTCTACAAACCTCTGCACTTGGAGGCCCAACAACCGTCTACAAGAATAGAAGTGCGTAGACATCAGTGATCGGATCCTACTCCTGCTAGCAACCCGGTAATATATCGGCGTAAGCCGGATGTTACAGCGGATTACAAGAGAGGTTCGCCTATGCGAGTTGTGATTGTGGTAGTAAGATTGGTTCTACCCTAAAGGCTCCCATAGGGCCAGTTTATATAGTCACGGGGACCTAAGGTTACAGGAGAGACCTATCCGGCTACGTTATAGATCGGTAACTAGGTACAACTTGGATACAAGTAATACTACATGCCTAAGTCGGTAACTCTTCTGGGCCTTGTCGTAGCCTGAACTGGCTCCTCCTCTTTCTCTGACTGGGCCGCCCGTGAAACAAAGTTCTAACCTGTTGGTGGGCCACCCTGGTCAGGGAGTCCTGTGGGTATACCCGGAAAGTATATCCCCAACAACAAACACAACTCAATAATGCTCCATATATTATAATAAACTCAGAATTTCATAAAAGGGATCAACTATTCCTGAAGGGAATTCTAATAATGCAAACTTTATTTCTAAACTCGAACTAATGCAAAACTAAAACAGTAATAAAAACGTATAAGATAGATTACAAGGTCTTAAAGATCTCCCCGAGCTTAGAACCAAGCCAGGCGGGATCAAATAATCCCTCGCGATTATTTGATACCGTGATTATTGTAGATCACTATGGAGCCATGGCATGTAGCACCGTGGTGAGCAGCTTCATGTTGGTATCCTTGGGCAGTGATGCAGCTGTAGCACCTGTGCAAATCAGATTGCAAAGTGTCCACCTTATCTGCGAGTTTAGTCACCAATGAGAGCAGATCATCCTTCTTCTCTATCTCCTTGAGACATTGACGGACTTCAATGTGATGGAGTAGCTCCTGCTTCTGATATATCTCCAGTGCTTGTTGATGACCCACAAGTATAGGGGGTTTATCGTAGTACTTTAGATAAATAGGAGTGTCGATCCCAACGAGGATCAGAAGGTGCTAAACGGTGGTATGGAGTAGGAAATCCCTGTGAATACTTAGCAAACGGATTTTTAGTGGTTTTCTGACAAAGCAACAAAACATGGAGCAAGTAACAAAGGTAACGAACAAATGGAGCAAGTGGCCCAATCCTTTCTTAGCAGAGGACAAGCCGGTGGAAATACTTATAAGGACCAAACGTTCTTAAGGACACATGGGAATTTTGTCAAGTGCTTTTGCTTCAAATAGCTGAGTACTTGTCACATCCCAAAATTTTCCAAATTTTGAAATGTGAAAATGAAATAAAAAAAATAAATAAAGAATGAAATTTATGGGGAAAAGAAACTTTTTGCTTCTAATTGGAAACATTAAAACCTTTTAAACTATTACAAAAGTCCCCCCCCCAAAAAAAGGTACTCCTTAAAATAAAAATAGCATTTAACAAAAACCCTAAGATCAAAGCATCAAGATTATCCATATAACTCCTCTACTTCAAAATTTTAATTGTAAGGTTCCCCTTCAAAATCTTTTTCACAAACTTCCTGTATTTGAAAATCTATTTTTAATCTTGAGGAATGTTCTCAACCAAAAACCATCTATACATCTCAACTACTTCATTTACATTTTTCAAACAAACTTTGTTTTGTTTTGAACCAAAAAAATAAAAGCAAAGAGTCTCGTTTTAAAATAAGAACCATAGCTTATGTGAGCTATTTTAAGATTTTATAAAATTATCCTCTCATATTTTCAAACTTTAATTCATGTTTATCCATGTAAAGTGGAACTAAATCGAATCAAATTCAAATAAGAAAAGAATCCAAGTCATTCCAAATATATTGCCCTGCAACTAGGCCAATATCGTACACACGCAATCGTAGAATAATTGACTAATTAATAATTGAGAAAAATAAATATTTCCAAATATATAAAATTTATGTCCTAAAATATTGCCCATGAATTTACAAACCCGCAGAAATTTGAATCGGTAAATTCGGAGCTCTAAATCAAAAGTTATGAAAGAATTAAGAAATAGAAAAAAAATATAAAACCAAAAAAGCCAGCCAGGCCAGCCAAAATGGGCCGGCCCAACCAGGCCGATCGGCCAAGGCTCCACCAGGAGGGAGTATGAAGGTGAAGGAGCAAACAAGGAGCACCTTATTTGTATCAAATGCTCCTAAATGACTCTTAATTGCATTCCTAAATTGCATTAAATATCCCCTAATTCCCCTCCTCTTTAATCTCCTTTAATCCAGCCCCCACCCCCCTCTTATGTAAACCCCACTACATGAAAGTTCGAAGTTTTCAACTCATCATACCTGCATTTTCGTCCAAAATTCTTCCCAATCTTCTCCACCAAAATAGACCTTCAAGACGACCTCGGATCGCGGCGGCTTGAAGACGGAAGTTGTTCCCCTCGTTAAGACGGTTCCATTCCCGGTGGTTTCACCTCGTTTCGTTCATCGATCAGAGAGAAAAACACGGTCAAAGATTCAGATCTTAGAAGGTATAATCCATTTTACGCCCACCTCGTTGCTCCAAACACAATTTCCTTTAAACAGTAGATAAATCTAGTTGTTATATACAACTTTCATGTAAAAAGTTTTTCCATCCGAGCAACTTTTTCTGTACTCAAATCTGACATCATCATGACATCAGCGTAGTCAACAGTCAACTTAGTCAGCTTAGTCAAAGTCAATTTCAGTCAATTCCCGACTTTGACTTTTCCAGATTTTAGTATGAACTTGTATAATTCATAGAAAAAGATTTAGAAGTCCAAGAATTATAAATTTGGTATCCCTGAAAAGCTGAGATTCTGTAGAATCCATTTCTGTAATAATATTACTTATTATCTGTACAAAAATTTGATTTATAAATTAAATGGTTTAATTGGTCATTTTCACCATAAAAATTATATCTTTAGTTCTGTATATCCAAATTTAGCAAATAATATGTCTATGGATTCACAAAAACGAGTAGAACACAGTGGACCCATAATTCGGTATTTTTGAGTCTGTTAAAATCACGTTTTATACAGAACCATTTGTTGAATATTTTGAGTATAAAAATTGTTGTGTAAATTATTTTTAAGTGAATCCTTTTGTAGATGGTTGTATATTGAACCCTCTTTACAGTAAGACCAAAACATAATTTTATTCTAGTATAAATAAGATCGTGGAAATTATTTAGTAAGAACGTACTTTCCAAGTGTTAGAAAATATTGCTAATTGCTACAATTGCACAAATGGTTGCATTTGTAATCTTGAAAATATAAAATGTTCAGAAATCACTTAGTAAATGTTCAGAACCTTGTTATAAAAATTTCCATCTTGCATGTTTGCATA
Source organism: Avena longiglumis (assembly GCA_030063025.1). Classification (NCBI taxonomy): domain Eukaryota; kingdom Viridiplantae; phylum Streptophyta; class Magnoliopsida; order Poales; family Poaceae; genus Avena; species Avena longiglumis. The sequence continues at coordinate 402,345,722 of CP125978.1, forward strand.
CTTTGCATGACTTTTGTGTTGCCATTAGTGTTGATCTTATGTATGTTTTGTCTTGGTTGTTTTGCTTGATAGATTGTGTTGATTGTCAAGTGTGTTATTGCGAAGAGTGTACCAACACCACCAACTACTAAGGCAAGTGACACTATCATCCAAGTCCTACTATTTTCATTGCACTTAGTGGATTTTTGAAACATGCATGATAAAGGTTACTATATTTTTATGCTATGTTAAATCCTAATAGGATACCCTTATATCTCCCTTAGTGGAAACATTGTAGTTGTAGTATGCTTAGCCCTGCTATATATTGGGATGGGATACATGTTATGATTATATGAAGAGTTGAAAAGATATATGTTTTATATAATAAAACAAGTACTCAATGAACCACCTGGGTGGACAAGGATACTCAAGTTTGGATAAGGTGGCAACAAAAGGAACCATGTTTATATGGCTATCTCTTTTTGTATGTGCACTAGAAGAAAACCACCCAGGGACTTAGAGATTGAACATGTTTCTCGTTGCTTCCGTGGTGGCATGTACCCACATGCTAAATGTGCTCTGGCTTAGTCAACTACATAGTGGAAGACCCATGCATTGGCGTCTTCAGGTTAACTAGAATTGTGTGAGGGAACTTGAAACCCTACATTGGTGCCTGGATGACAAGCTAGCATTGTGTATTGGGAGGACTCCTATGGAAAGACTTTGTCACATTCTCAATCTGCCAGTACTCCATCTTGGTGAGTACTTATCCAGCAGCCACTGGTGGCATCAAGATGAGATTGTGTCATGTGGGTAAAGTGTACAACTTCTGCAGAAGATCAAATTCTAAGTACTTAGCCGTGTCCCCGGTTATGGACAATACTGAGCAACTAACGCCTGAAGCTATGGAAGATCTCGACATTCCAGTTTCTCAAAGTAAAACTTGATGGTGACAACAAGGGATTTGAAGCACTTGGAGTTTTCCAAGGAGTTCAGAAAGATTTGACAAAGATCAAAAACTATTTTGAAAAGATAGGATAAAACTATATTGCTTTCTGCAAAATAGCCTAAACCCTACTTAGCCAAATATGCATGTAAATGATAGGATCCACTTAAATCTACATAGTAGTGAAGCTTGCCAATACAATTCAAATGTATTGACCCTTGTGGCTGCAACTTATTATGTTGCAGGTTTGTTTGATGTTAGTGAAGTTTGTTGATTAGGATTACAAGTCTACAACCAACATGACTGCCTGTGGCACTTTGAAGATGAAGGACCCCATGCTTTATAGATTTCTGCTGAAATGTAATGTGATAGCCAAATGAGCTATGTAAGATGTAATGTATTATTTTATTCCCGGTTATAAAGTTGTATTATGACCTTTGTTTCTTGATATTACATCTTAACTGTGGGTGCTAGCTATTGATCCAGGGACTAGCATTGTAAACACAGGGATCTCTACCTTATTAAAGGTTGGAAACCTTACAGTACTCTTCTCTGGTGTTGTAAGTGTTGTGTGGGTGAACCTGTGCTAACATACTGATCTTACTTGGACTAATACATACTTGTGTTTAAACTCCCTCCGAACATCCGTAACTACATGAAAGTAATTAAGATATAAATCTAACCACTGCCTTAAACTCTAAGATCCTACGCTCCCTTGTGCAAACTTGTCCAAACGGGGTTCAAGTTTCTGTCACTCCGGCAACCCCACAATTAGTAGCCAAATACACAATGCATCCCCCTAGGCCCATAAATGGTGAAGTGTCATGTAGTCGACGTTCACATCACACCACTAGAAGAATAGAACCACAACTTAAATACTAAACCATTGAATAATAACCCATCACAGATTCACTACTAACAACATGACTTCTCCCATGTCCTCAAGAACTAAACAAACTACTCACGAGACATCATATGGATCAAGATCAAAGATTATATGGTAATGGATAAAAATCTGAACATAAACAATAATCCAATGGTTCCACTCACAAGAATCAACTACAATAGTAATCAACACCGAAAAAGTTTCCCCTAAGAACTAAAGCAATATCCAACACAATTGTTACAGCGGGACGGAGTGGTGATGATGGTGCTGGTGGAGATGATGGTGTGGATGATGATGATGATCCCGATGAAGTCTAGCTTGATGATAGTGTTGATGGCGATGGTCTCCCCTCTCCGGGAAGGAATTCCCCTGACAGAAATCTGTCTACCGGAGATATCTTTCTCTCTCGGTGTTTTCCATCCCACAGAGGCGGAGGAAATCTATCTATGGTCGCTCCCCGAGGCTTAGGGTTTCGTAGGGAATATATAGGCGAAGGGGCGGAATTGGAGGCCGGGCAGGTGGGACACACCTGCCCTAGGCGCAGGGTCAGGTGGACCCGTGCGGGTGTGGGGCCCCTGTGGCCCCTCTTCGCTCCTCCTTCTGGCTTCCTTTGGCTTCTGGTAAAATATTATGTTTCCATATTTTTCTGGTATTTTTCTGATCTTCGTGAAATTGCACCAAAACGCCTTCTTTTCCATCAGAATCCAAATTCCGGCAGTCCATCCTCCAAGAATCATCCAACATGAATAAATAGATGAAAATCCATAAGTAATACCTCATAATAAGACAAATATCAATGAATAGAGGTAAATTATGATATAGAATGGTGATGCAAATTGGGCGTATCAACTCCCCAAAGCTTAGACTTCGCTTGTACCCAAGCGAAAACTGAGCTTAGTAAACATGTCCACAGGTTTATGGAGTGAAGTGTCGATAAAATAATACAGACAAGAAGCATCACACTTACCGTTGCACAACTCATAGAAGAAAGAAACTCACCGTTATATAACTTAGCTTGCAACCAAGTACAACAGTCACAATAGAGATGCATAAAGATAAATCATAATTGGAATTGGCAAACTTGTTCTTGGTCAGAGAACACCTGCCAAACAGTTTCACAAAAGCCTTTTGTAGAAGTTTCAAAACAGGAGTACTCTTTGCTCAAAAGGTTTTTCATAAGTGAAGGCTTTCAAAGTAATACTCAATATATAAGAGTTTTGTGCAAACAAGGAAGATAAAGAACATGATTGAATAAATTACCATATGAATGCTTGAAACACAACAACTCAAATGCTTGCTGGAGATGGAGAGGAAGTAGGTTTACTGACTCAACTTTGGAAGTGGGAGGAAGGTCCCTTCTTAGAGGGAAGCAGGGATTACAAGTCATAAAGATCTTCCAAAAGATTATGGTACTCGCTAGCTTTGAGCCCTCATTGCCCCTATCATAGGCATCTTGAGATGATTAAGTATAAAGTGCGCAAAGATGGAGTATATGCTTGACGAAATATAAGTTGGCAATCTCATGTCCCTTGAATATGAGGGTGTAACATCCCTAAATTCAAATTCCAAAACTCATTCATATCATCCTTGCATGCATCATCATTTAGGGATTTTTCTCAAAATCACTTCAGAAAAACATAAGCTTTAGTGTTATGATTTTATGTGGACAGATTTAACTCAAAAGACCAACACCATTTTGAAAACTTGAATGATTAGGAACTTGTTTGCCTACCTCCATTAATGGAAAGTTTAGGAGTAAAAGTTTGATCAAAGTTTTCAATTTGGAAAATGAATTCAAAACCCTAACTTCAAAAACATTGCAAACCAGAGGCAATGTCTCTGATTGATTTAAGTCCAAACTTGACCAAAGCCCTTATAGATTAACCACATGGTCAAATAACTTATTTTGAAACCACAGTACCCTGCAAAAATTCCCAGAATCATTTGAATTCAAAAAGGATTTGAATTCATATCTAAATCTAACCAGAAAATCAAAATAGAAAAAGAAAAGAAATAAACAAAGGAAAAGGGTCACGCCGTAAATCGCCCAAAGAACGAACCCAACCCAGCAAACCCACCCGGGGAATTTCTTTCCTTCTCTCACACGCGAACGCACACAACCAGTCACTGACGAACGGACCCCACCCCCATTTCGCACACATCGCTGACAAGCGGGCCCAAGCCACGCTATCATCGTCTTCCCCAAACCCCGCCCGCGACCACGTCGCAGCTGCAGTGACTGCCGGTGATGGCGTGGCTTAATTGGGCAATTAAACGCAGGCGTTTCCTGTCGAGGCACCGGCTATAAGATCCCCACCTCCCCACGATCATTTTCCCCCAGTCAATCTCACGCTCACGCCACCAGGCTGCCCACGACTTCGCCGTAACCGCCGCATACCGGCGACTCCGGACCGATTCCGTGAGCCTTGACCGCTTCTCTCTCGATCAAAAGGTTGCTCAAGATGTTCTTACGCACTGCCGACACATTTCTTTTGCTCGCTCGTGACCTGTGTCGTCGTCTCCGCCCACGGCGAAACCACCGCGCCGCTTGACTCGGCGACCAATTCGGTAAACCCGAGCGCCTTGCCCCTCTTCCACACGAGTTTGTTCGCTGCGTTTTGCGCAACTCGATGCCTCGCTCGTGTTAGGGCGACGCCAAACCTCGGCAAGCACCACGCCCGCAGCGACCGACGCCGCCGTTACTCGACGAGCTCTGGCCGTACCAAGACGCCTTCGCCAACCAACACCACCTCGAGCTTCAAAGACGCCACCGCGGATCTGGTAAGCACCTTCTCGTTTCCCCGGACGATCTAGAGCGCCGGCGCCACCGTAGTCAGACGCGCTGCCGCCGGTCAACACCGTCAGCGCCGCCCGTTTCTGGTTGATAGATCGTAGCCGTCAGATCTTGATCCTACGCGTAGAAACAGTTCACTTAACAAAGAGGTATGGACAGATCTGAGCCGCACAACGTTAGTTAGATCCAACGGCTGCAGAGCTTGATCCACGCGAAACGGTAAGCGCCAGTGAGGTTGTGACGCGTGGCAGGGTTTAATTCAAAAACAGATTTTAAAACCAGATTTTGATCCAAAATTTAAATTGCTATAACTTTTGAATACGACGTTAGATTTTTACAAATTTTATACCGTTGGATTCAGTGAAACAAGAACTTTCTGAATGTCCAATTTGTTTAACAAATAGTAACCATTAAAATGACTTTATTTGTGGAATCATATTTAAAGCTATTTTGAGTATAGATTTGTTTTGATAATTGGTTTTAATGTTAAATAAGTTTGTTATAGCAATTTTGTGTCCTGTTATGTTTCAGTATCATGCACATGCTTGGTAAAATCTCCAAAATCACCACTTAGTAAAATTCTTGCATGCATGCATTCATATTATTTTTTTTGATTGAATATATTGTGTGAAATTGAATGCTATAATTTTTCTTGTAGATTTTGCTAGTGATTGTGATTGTGAAGAGTGCTACTCTCCCCACTACCAAGGCAAGTGATATTTTCATGAATATTTCTATCCTATGTTTTGAACTAGCATTAGATATTTTGTTTGCATGTTATTTTGTCTAATGCTAAAATTGGGAAATCCTATGTAGTTTAGTAGAATTGCTAAGGAATTTTCCCTAAGATAAGTTGCCATGCCTTGCTTAGCCTAGCTATATAGCAAACAAGGGTTGGTGAAAAACTACACTACTATGAAGAAAAATATTTCTAAGTCATGAGACTTATACTTTCCTAATAAAACCACTAAGTCAAATGAACCTCCTGGGTGGAATGGAAGAATGGGTTATGTTGAGTGGTTACACAAGGCCATGGACTTGGGTTGTGTATCTCACTTGTGGTAAGCCACCCAGGCACAAAGGGATTTGGAGGCCAAATGTTGAGAAAGCTTACAGTGCAACCACTTGGCAATATGGGCTCTGCCTTGATCATATAGGTCGCTAGAACTTAGTCAATTGGACAGTTGGTGGTAGATGGGATGATAGGTTGGAGCTCGTCTGTTTGACTAAGGAAAGGCTTCTGAAAGGTCCTGTCTTGGGAAACCAAGTCTGGTGGGGAAAGTGCACAACCTCTGCAGATGGAAAACCTAAGTACTTAGCCTAGTCCAAGGCAATGGACACTTTTGAGCATCAAGACATGGAAGCTACAAGAATCTCATCACTCCAACTTCTAAGTAAAATTTGAGGGTGAACAAGGGTGAAGGACCTCAATGTCTATTGGTGGTTCCTTGGGTATGTTTTGACAAAGAAAACTTAGTGATTTGAACTAATAGGAAAAACCTATTTTCAAGCAAAGCAAGCCAAGCTACACTTAGCCAAATGCATATAGTAATATAGTCCACTTAAAATATACTAAGGTATCACTTGCCAATACTATTCCAAAGTATTGACCCTCTGTCAGAACTTGTGATGATGTTGCAGGTTACTCCGATGATGAATAGGAGTCATGAGTCTACACTCAACATGCTTGCCTGTGGCACATGAAGATGAAGACTTGTGTTTATTTAATTATTTTTTAAACTCTTGTATAAGGCCTATGGCCCTGAGTTGTAAAAGACTATGTTTTAACTCTGGAATGAATGTAATAAACGACCTTTGTATCTGTGTACTTCATCTTAAACTATGGATGCTAGCATTGATCCAGGGACTAGCATTGCAAACACAGGGATCCTTTCCTTTATAAAGGAGGGGTCTAACAGATGGTATCAGAGCACTGTGTTGCCTGTAGGATTATGACCCTAGGATTGAATACCATTAAGGAAAAATGTTCAACTACTTCTACACTTGTCTATTCTTCTCGTAAAACTTTTCTAATCTTTTCATTCTCAACTCCATTTGTAGATGAACTCCATCAACGAAGCCGTGAAGAAAGGACCACTCATGACCATGACCTTGGAGTGTGAAACTGAGTTTCCCAATATACTCAAGGACCTCATGGTGGAAATGGAAGCACATGGTGCAGCTGTGTACAAGGGCTTTCCAGTGATGGATGAAGGAGTGGAGTATTGGTGGGTGCAACTTCACTTGTACAAAAACAAGGAAGACAACCACAAGGAAAGGGGATTATGCATGTACACCAACACTAAAATGCGCACCACATTCTTTGAGTCAGCCAGAGATGCAGCTTGGAGGACTATCAAAGAACTAAGTGCTAGAGTCAAGTGCACAATGCTCAATCTCCAAAAAGATTTAGAGAAAGAGAAGGAACTTACCCAAGAGTTGGAAGCCACCAACCAAGAGTTAAGGGGAGATATAATAGACTTAGTGATGGAATCATGTGAGCAAGATAGGTGGATTGCCTCTAGGAACATTGTGATAGCCACCAGATCCAGTGAGATAGGCCTATAAGCACACCTTGTTAGTGGACCACCATCTATCACCTTATTTTCCAAAATGATACCTTAAATAAATTGGACCTTGTTTGATGTAATGGATTTATGTATGCATGACTTGTGTGAAATTTGTGTTCCATGGTTATGTATGAGATGGTTGTTTTGTATTCATCTTAAAAATAGTGCTGATCTAACTTTTCAATTTTGTAAATAGATGCCTATTGCCGTCAGCACTGTTGAGGAGTTCTAGGTTACTCGTTTCGGACCCCGTATCATTGAGCTTACCACTTTGCTCGATCTCCCTCTTCCCACCATCACGGTGTACCCACTCACCAAGTTCGAGAGGAAGGACCTCTGGGGCTTCAAGGTGAATCAGCCAGGACGCCAAACTGAGCCTACTACAGAGGCCATCGTCTTCAAGCTGATGCACGACGACAGGGAGAGAGTCATGGAGGTAGTCATGCAGGACCTGATAGGACGCTTGTTAGGCCGTCACTCCCGACAGGTTAGGGGCACTCACTTCCACGTCTTTGGAAGGCGTGATGTTGATGGAGATTCCATCGACTTTGAGGACGACTCGAGGGACACGGCAGAGCCGATACGTCTCTATCTCCAGGACTTAGAGACTCTCCTCAGGCACGTGGACACGGATAGGACGAACGTCATGCTTGGCAATGACGAAGCCAGTACAGCCACGAGAAGGACAAGCTTTTCGCACAGCAAGATGAGATGATCAAAGAAATGGAGACGAAGTTCGAGGCCCAGGACCGCAAGTTCAAGAGTCAGGAGAAACGCGTCCAGGATAGGAACAAGAAAATCCGGGACATGACCGAGGAACTGAAGTCCAAGGACTTCGAGCTTGAGCAGCAGCAGATGGTTGTTGAGAGGCTTCGCTCCCAGAAGAGGGATCTCAAGGCCAAGGTCGATTCCTTGACCACTACGATTGAGGAGAACAAGACCGCAATGGAGAACGCAGGTCTTACCTTCGTCGAGGAGGAGATTGATGCTGATGAGTAGACTTGACTACTCGTTTATCTTTCATATTCGTACTTGTTATTGTGAACTTATTATTGGACCATCCGACATGTGGATGGCTTGCCACTTGTGTGTTTTACTTCATGAACCTATTATGTGGTTGTTGAACTTTTATTCTTATGTTGTTTGTTATGTGTTTGCTTACGATGTATTGTGCATAAAACATCTATGGGTATCTCATTCTTATCTATTTGAACAAACCACAGATGCCTCCCCGTCGCGCAAACCCCAACCCCAACAACATCACCCCGGAAATGCAACAAATGATGAATGCGCAAACACAGCTTATGCAAATGATGACAACATTAATCCAAAACCAGAATAACAACAACAACAACAATCCCAACAACAACAACAATAACAACAACAACAACAACAACCCTCCGGGTTTTGATATGCTCACCAGATTTCTGCGTCTGAGGCTAGCTAAGTTTTCGGGAACAACTGATCCCATGGTAGCCAATGACTGGCTACGTTCTGTGAATAAGGACCTAGTGACCGTGGGCTGCACGGATGCTGAAAAAGTCAGGTTCGCAAAGACATCTGTTGGAAGGACCAGCCACATGGTGGGACAACTTCCAAATCACCACTCCTATTGATGAAGTGACTTGGGACATCTTTGAAGATGGCTCAGATCGCTCATATCTCATCGTGAATGATGAGTTTGAAAAGAAGGAGTTTCATAACTCAACGCCACCGCAGCTGCGGGTGAGTACATAGAAGAATTCAACAATCTGCGCGCTATGCACGGATGAAGTTGATACAGATGCCAAAAGAAAAGAAAAGTTCTTGGAGGGTTTGAATGATGAGCTGAACCTACAGTTGTGTGTATATATGTTCCAAGATATCGCCTTTGTGTGACAAGGCTGCTATTTTGGAGAGTAAAATGAAGCAAGTCGAGAGTAGGAAGAGGAAACACCGACAAGCACAACTCGGATCGTCTCACAAACGATCTCACTATGATGACAAGTAAGCTCGGGATCCCATAAGCATGGGAAATTCAACAAGCACCACAACCACAACCGTCATGACAACAAGCATCATCGCAGTCATGACAATGACAAGTATAAGAACCACAAGAGTGGACATAAGAGCCACCACAGTGGGAATGGTAGTGGAAGTGGAAGTCAGCATGTTAAAAAGGACATCAGTCAAGTTGAGTGCTTCAAATGCAAGAAGCTGGGGCATTATGCTAATGAGTGCCCTGAGAAGAAAGTGGAAGGACCTAACAAGCCAAATCCTTTCCAGAAAGGACAGGTTAACCACATCAATGTGGAGGAGGTCTATGAAGAGCCTGATGCCGTTGCTGGTAAGTTCAGACTCAATTCCATTCCAGCATTTGTACTCTTTGACACTGGTGCATCTCATTCATTCATATCAAAAGCATTTGTTGATAGAAATGGGTTTGCATCTGAAAACATTGGGTGTCCAATAAAAGTTAGTTCTCCGGGTGGAGACATGATAGTAAGTCTTGGATGTCGAGACCTTGTCATAGAGTTTGGAAAACATAAGTTTCCGGTAAGCCTGATAATCCTAGATTCCCAGGGACTAGACGTAATTTTGGGAATGGATTGGATGGCTAAGTATGAAGGAGTACTAGATTGCGCCAATCGTACGGTTGCACTCACAACCCCAGAAGGAAAATGAATAAAATTCAAGTCAAATTTTGAACCCAAAGGAAGTAAGCTGAATTCTCTTAAGGGGGTTAGCATGGACAATGTTCCAATAGTGTGTGAGTATCCGGATGTATTTCCGGAAGAGTTACCAGGAATGCCACCAGATAGAGATGTGGAGTTTCTGATAGATTTGGTACCAGGTTCTGGACCAATAGCTAAGAGACCATACAAAATGTCAGTTGATGAACTGAAAGAGCTCAAGAAACAGTTAGGAGAACAGTTGCAGAAAGGGTTTATTCAACCAAGTTCTTCATCTTGGGGAGCCCCAGTATTGTTTGTGGAGAAGAAGGATAGAACACAAAGATTATGTATTGACTACCGTTCTCTCAACGAGGTGACCATCAAGAACAAATATCCTTTGCCAAGAATCAACGACTTGTTTGATCAGTTAGAAGGAGCATGTGTGTTCTCGAAGATTGATCTCCGGTCAGGTTATTTTCAGCTCAAGATAAGAGAGCAAGATATACCTAAGACCGCATTCACCACAAGGTATGGATTGTATGAGTACACTGTGATGCCTTTTGGTCTAACCAACGCTCTGGCGTACTTCATGAATATGATGAACAAGGTGTTCATGGAATTCCTAAACAAGTTCGTTGTCGTTTTCATCGATGACATCTTGGTCTACTCCAAGAGCAAGGAAGAACATGAAAGACACTTGCGCTTGATACTTGAAAAGCTAAGAGAGCATAAACTTTATGCCAAATTCAGCAAGTGTGAGTTTTGGTTAGAGGAAGTTGGTTTTCTTGGTCATGTTATGACAAAAGATGGTGTAGCAGTTGATCCTGCTAAGGTTTCAGCTGTGACAGAATGGGAATCTCCCAAGAATGTAAAAGAAGTTCGTAGTTTCCTCGGCTTAGCGGGTTACTACAGAAGGTTCATTGAAAATTTCTCAAAGGTTGCTAAGCCAATGACATAATTTCTAAAGAAGGACAAGAAGTTTGCTTGGACCGAAGGTTGCGAAGTCAGCTTCCAAGATTTGAAGAAGAGACTTGTGTCAGCACCAGTTCTATGTCTGCCAGATTTGGAAAAGGATTTCCAAGTATATTGTGATGCGTCTCATCAAGGTTTGGGTGTTGTACTTATGCAAGATGGTACAGTCGTAGCCTATGCTTCGAGACAACTCAAAACCCATGAAGTAAACTGTCCTACTCATGATTTGGAGTTAGCCTCTGTCGTCCATGCACTCAAAACATGGAGACATTACCTTTTGGGAAAGCGATGTGAAGTGTTCACCGATCATAAGAGTTTGAAGTATATCTTCACCCAGAAGGAAATCAATATGAGACAAAGGAGATGGCTAGAACTTATTAAGGATTACGACTTAAGTTTTCAATACCACCCCGGTAAAGCGAATGTAGTAGCCGATGCTCTAAGTCATAAGACTTTTGTGAATGGCCTTACCAAAGGAGAATTACCAGATGACTTGTGTAAGCAATTCAAAGAACTCAGATTGGAGATTGTGCCAGAAGGACATCTCATGTCCTTAGATGTTCAACCCACTTTATTGGACAAGATCCGAGAAGTTCAGAAGACCGATAAGGAAATTGAAAAGATTAAGGAAAATATAAGTCTAGGGAAAGCTAAGAGTTTCCATATAGACGAACAAGGTACCTTATGGCATGGGAAACGTATATGCGTTCCACAAGACCTGGAGCTGCGGAAACTGATTTTACAAGAAGCTCACAACTCTCCGTATTCTATTCACCTGGGAAACACCAAGATGTACATGGACATGAAGGAAAGATTTTGGTGGAACAATCTCAAAAGGGACATCGCCGAACATATTGCTTTGTGTGATGTGTGCAGCAGAGTAAAAGCGGAGCATCAGAAACCAGCAGGTTTGCTTCAACCACTGCCTATTCCTGAATGGAAGTGGGAAAATATTGGTATGGATTTCATTACCGGATTACCAAGGACCAGGTCAGGGTATGATTCCATATGGGTGGTAGTGGATCGCTTAACTAAAGTGGCTCATTTTATACCCGTGAAGAAAACTTATACAAGTGCCAAGTTAGCAAAAATCTACATGAGCAGAATTGTATGCCTTCACGGTGTGCCTAAGAGTATTGTGTCGGAAGAGGAACACAGTTCACTTCTCACTTTTGGAGACAGCTTCATGAATCTTTGGGAACGAGGTTGGAATTCAGTACTGCCTTTCATCCCCAAACTGATGGACAAACGTAAAGGACTAATCAAATTCTTGAAGACATGTTGAGAGCCTGTGCTTTAGACTATGGAGCAAGTTGGGATGAAAGCTTGCCTTACGCAGAGTTCTCTTACAACAATAGTCATCAAGCTTGTATTGGAATGGCACCATTTGAGTTACTCTACGGAAGGAAATGTACCACCCCATTACTATGGAATGGTGTGGGAGAGAGAAGTTTATTTGGACCTGATCTTATCAAAGATGCCGAAGAAAAGGTCAAATTGGTTAAGGACAGGTTGAAGGTAGCACAGTCCCGACAGAAAAGCTACGCAGATTCTAAGCGTAGAGAAGTCATCTACGAAGTTGGGGATAGAGCTTATCTCAGGGTATCGCCACTCCGTGGAGTGAAAAGATTTGGAGTCAAAGGAAAGTTGGCACCAAGATATGTTGGGCCATTCAAGATTCTAAGTCACAAGGGAGAAGTTGCATATGAAGTTGAATTGCCAGAATCTCTGTCAGCTGTCCATAATGTGTTTCACGTGAGTTAGCTTAAGAAATGCCACCCAGAAATGGAAGAAACTTCTCTGAAGGATACCATACCGTTGGAAGAGGTTCAACTAGAAAGTGACCTCACCTATGAAGAAAAGCCTGTCAAGATTCTTGAGACCGCAGAAAGAGTCACAAGGACAAAAACTATCAAGTTTTGCAAGGTGCAATGGAACCATCACTCTGAAGAGGACGCAACATGGGAAAGAGAAGATGACCTTCGGAAAGACCACCCTCACCTATTTGCTAGCCAATCCGAATCTCGAGGGCGAGATTCACCTTAAGGGGGTTAGATTTGTAACATCCCTAAATTCAAATTCCAAAACTCATTCATATCATCCTTGCATGCATCATCATTTAGGGAATTTTCTCAAAATCACTTCAGAAAAACATAAGCTTTAGTGTTATGATTTTATGTGGACAGATTTAACTCAAAAGACCAACACCATTTTGAAAACTTGAATGATTAGGAACTTGTTTGCCTACCTCCATTAATGGAAAGTTTAGGAGTAAAAGTTTGATCAAAGTTTTCAATTTGGAAAATGAATTCAAAACCCTAACTTCAAAAACATTGCAAACCAGAGGCAATGTCTCTGATTGATTTAAGTCCAAACTTGACCAAAGCCCTTATAGATTAACCACATGGTCAAATAACTTATTTTGAAACCACAGTACCCTGCAAAAATTCCCAGAATCATTTGAATTCAAAAAGGATTTGAATTCATATCTAAATCTAACCAAAAATCAAAATAGAAAAGAAAAGAAATAAACAAAGGAAAAGGGTCACGCCGTAATCGCCCAAAGAACGAACCCAGCCCAAAGAAACCCACCCGGGAATTTCTTTCCTTCTCTCACGCTGAACGCACACAACCATCACGATTTAACGGACCCCACCCCAATTTCGCACACATCACTGACAAGCGGGCCCAAGCCACGCTGTCATCGTCTTCCCCAAACCCCGCCCACGACCACGTCGCAGCTGCAGTGACTGCCGGTGATGGCGCGGCTTAATTGGGCAATTAAACGCAGGCGTTCGCCGAGGCACCGCTATAAGATCCCCACCTCACGATCATTTTCCCGGTCAATCTCACGCTCACGCCACCAGGCTGCCCACGACTTCGCCGAACCGCCGCAAGATCGACGACTCCGGCGACCGATTCCGTGAGCCTTGATCGCCTTCTCTCTCGATCAAACAAGGTTGCTCAAGACGTTTACGCACCTTGACACATTTCTTTTGCTCGCCGTGACCTGGTCGTCGTCTCCGTCCACGCATCGAAACCACTGCGCCGCTTGACTCGGCGACCAATTCGGTAAAACCAGCGCTTGCCCTCTTCCACACGAGTTAGTTCGCTGCTTTGCGCAACTCGATGCCTCGGCTCGTGTTAGGGCGACGCCAAACCTCGGCAAGCACCACGCCCGCAGCGACCGACGCCGCCGTTACTCGACGAGCTCCTGCCGTCAAAGACGCCTTCGCCAACCAACACCACCTCGAGCTTCAGCACGCCACCGCGGATCTGGTAAGCACCTTCTCGTTTCCCCGGACGATCTAGAGCGCCGGCGCCACCGTAGTCAGAGGCGCCGCCACCGGTCAACACCGCCAGCGCCGCCCGTTTCTGGTTGATAGATCGTAGCCGTCAGATCTTGATCCTACGCGTAGAAATAGTTCACTTAACGAAGAGGTATGGAAAGATCTGAGCCGCACAACGTTAGTTAGATCCAACGGCTACAGAGCTTGATCCACGCGAAACGGTACGCGCCAGTGAGGTTGTGACGCGTGGCAGGGTTTAATTCAAAAACAGATTTTAAAACCAGATTTTGATCCAAACTTTAAATTGCTATAACTTTTGAATACCACGTTAGATTTTTACAAATTTTATACCGTTGGATTCAGTGAAACAAGACCTTTCTGAATGTCCAATTTGTTTAACAAATAGTAACCATTAAAATGACTTTATTTGTGGAATCATATTTAAAGCTATTTTGAGTATAGATTTGTTTTGATAATTGGTTTTAATGTTAAATAAGTTTGTTATAGCAATTTTGTGTCCTGTTATATTTCAGTATCATGCACATGCTTGTTAAAATCTGCAAAATCACCACTTAGTTAAATTCTTGCATGCATGCATTCATATTTTTTTATTGAATATATTGTGTGAAATTGAATGCTATAATTTTTCTTGTAGATTTTGCTAGTGATTGTGATTGTGAAGAGTGCTACTCTCCCCACTACCAAGGCAAGTGATATTTTCATGAATATTTCTATCCTATGTTTTGAACTAGCATTAGATATTTTGTTTGCATGTTATTTTGTCTAATGCTAAAATTGGGAAATCCTATGTAGTTTAGTAGAATTGCTAAGGAATTTTCCCTAAGATAAGTTGCCATGCCTTGCTTAGCCTAGCTATATAGCAAACAAGGGTTGGTGAAAAACTACACTACTATGAAGAAAAATATTTCTAAGTCATGAGACTTATACTTTCCTAATAAAACCACTAAGTCAAATGAACCTCCTGGGTGGAATGGAAGAATGGGTTATGTTGAGTGGTTACACAAGGCCATGGACTTAGGTTGTGTATCTCACTTGTGGTAAGCCACCCAGGCACAAAGGGATTTGGAGGCCAAATGTTGAGAAAGCTTACAGTGCAACCACTTGGCAATATGGGCTCTGCCTTGATCATATAGGTCGCTAGAACTTAGTCAATTGGACAGTTGGTGGTAGATGGGATGATATGTTGGAGCGCGTCCATTTGACTAAGGAAAGGCTTCTGAAAGGTCCTGTCTTGGGAAACCAAGTCTGGTGGGGAAAGTGCACAACCTCTGCAGATGGAAAACCTAAGTACTTAGCCTAGTCCAAGGCAATGGACACTTTTGAGCATCAAGACATGGAAGCTACAAGAATCTCATCACTCCAACTTCTAAGTAAAATTTGTGGGTGAACAAGGGTGAAGGACCTCAATGTCTATTGGTGGTTCCTTGGGTATGTTTTGACAAAGAAAAACTTAGTGATTTCAACTAATAGGAAAAACCTATTTTCAAGCAAAGCAAGCCAAGCTACACTTAGCCAAATGCATATAGTAATATAGTCCACTTAAAATATACTAAGGTATCACTTGCCAATACTATTCAAAAGTATTGACCCTCTGTGGCTGTAACTTGTGATGTTGCAGGTTACTCCGGTGATGAATAGGAGTCATGAGTCTACACTCAACATGCTTGCCTGTGGCACATGAAGATGAAGACTTGTGTTTATTTAATTATTCCTTAAACTCTTGTATAAGGCCTATGGCCCTGAGTTGTAAAAGACTATGTTTTAACTCTGGAATGAATGTAATAAACGACCTTTGTATCTGTGTACTTCATCTTAAACTGTGGATGCTAGCATTGATCCAGGGACTAGCATTGCAAACACAGGGATCCTTTCCTTTATAAAGGAGGGGTCTAATAGAGGGCCACTCCTCATGCTACTCAACTTTGTCACAGGTAAGTTCTTGTCATTGTAAGTATTTGCATATCATTGAGAACCGCCAATGGGGTACCCCTTGCACATGGTACAGGAGCTTTCCCATAACCAAAATGACAAGGCAAGCAGACAATGAGCATCTCAGCGATCTTTTTATTTACTATGTGCATAGCTTTTTATTGAGGATGCTTCATAGATGGCTCACTATGGTGATGCTGCAAGTTTCCACCATGATTAGGCATGGTTTAGGCTAGCGGCCCAGGCGTTTCTCTAACACAGGATACAGACTCCATGGACTTACACGTTCCCTCTTTATTTCACATCGTTGGCATCCATAGACAAAAGTGCACGATATCAACTATGTACAGAATACAAGTGCAATGTTGAAAACGTTGCTGTGACAGCACGGTTCTTCTAATTCCAACGTATAGATGCAAGTATATACAACTTCGATGGCACAATGGTTCAAGTCTATTAGGGGCAAAGAAATAAAGTGTGTTGTCAAGTTCGTGAGAGCTTTACTAACTAGTTTTCACATAACAAAATACTTTTTAATTCGAAAGGTAGATGAAGATTGAGAATTTGCTTGGAATAGCAACAATGCTACTAGGTAGATATGGTGGACACAAATGGCAAAAGTTTAGTTCAAAGGATTTTGGAAACATGAGAAGTATGCCTTCTCAAAACAGGTTTTTGGCTAGCAAGGCTGGGTAGCAAGCAACAGAGTTGAAAGAAACAAGCAAACATACAAGTAATAAAGATAAACATGCAATCTTCCTTGAAGACACAAAAGATCTTAAATAAAGAATACTAAGCTTATGAGCCAACAAGAAAGAAAACAAATGATACAAAATACCTGTAAGCTTTTTCTATTTTTGTTTCAAACTTCAAAAAGTATTGCTACTGACCAGACCTCGGTTTGCCAAAACCAATTTAGATACACTTGATGCTCCCAAAGTGGTGACAAAACTGATCAACAAGATCCATCATATAATAGAGATTGCAAACTAAAATAAGAAGTGCAAAAAGTAAAAGATGAGACTTCTCATTAATATTCCAGTAAAGGCACTCACACCAAGGGATACATAGATAATCAACTAAAGGAGAGATACTTCCACATGCAAGCCAAACTATAAGATAACCTCTCTACCACAGATATTAATCCACTAAAAAGGTAAAAGACAAAAGATAATGGTGGTGATATCACGGCACTCCCCCAAGCTTGGAACAAGCCAAGGGGATGCCAAACCTGATGACGAATTACTCCCTCGGTAGTGGTGTCGCCCCCTTGTTTAGGATAAGAAAACCCTCCAACATCTTACGATTCTTGTTTTTCTCCTCTTGAAGTTCATTCACCTTTATCCTCAAAGCACGTTATCTTTCACAAAACTCATCAGTGGTTCGAAGGGATTCTGCTGCCTTTGTCGTTGGCGGAGGCCATGGTGCTCTTAAACTTGAGAAGATTTCCTGACAGAAACAGATTAAAACGAAAACACGATGAGATGCACAAACCTCAGGGGATCCGGGGGGTTATATATTATGAAGTTTCAAGGTATAAGGAAGGTACTGACACGGAAACGAGGCAGAGACGGAGTTCGAGGGTGGCACACCTCCCTCAGGCGCGGCCAGGCTAGGCCCACACCTGGGGTGGGTCTGTCCACCCCGGACTCCGTTTCCTCTTCAGTTCTGTCTCGTAGTCTTCCTTATGTATTAAAAACATCAAAAATATAAAAAGATTGGGGTTTCACGAACCTTCTGTTTTCACCACTTTTACCTATTCAAAGACGAACTCTGCAGATTCCTTTTCTCTTTCTCCCGAGGATTTCCTTCATACAAAACCCTTACACAAACTCAATGACAACATTAGTGTAAGCAAAAAAATAACCCTTTGGGTACACACTTGAACTGAAAATCCATCAAAACAAAAGCTTCTGTAAGAGGCAAATGCAAATGATGGCAGAAATCTGTCAAAAGAGACCAGAAGGTAAAGATGGATTTTTCGAAGACCTTCTGTTATTCAAATCAAAAAGTGCAGAACTGATGAAAGTTGGGTAACAACTTGGAGAACAAGCTCAGAATAATGCATCTCCATCCGAAGTACTGAGCTTCCTCGCGAATGTTTACAATACAGCACAAAAATCTGTCCTAGGACAGCCACTTTTCACAACTCCTCTACTTGACAAAAGTAGAGGAACTTGACACAAAAACCAAAACAAAAAGGATAAGTGTAACATCCCAAGTTTGTAATATATGTAATTAGTACTTAAGCATTGCATGCATGTGTTAAATTTAATAAAGTATGCATGTGAGCAAGTTCTTGAATAATGCAAACCCTAAAATCCTAGCCTTTCCCTCTCCCTTTGAAAGCAATTCAAATAGTTTTGAATTTTGAAATGACAAAATGTTTCGAGCCCAAAAGGATTAATAGGGCCCCTACAATATTTCAAATATTTCTACAAAGTCTTGTATTTTTTAAATTATTCAAAACAGATTCCAAATGAAAATTAGAAAGAGAAAACAGTAAACATAAAAAGAAAAAGGATTTTTGTTAAAAAAATGGGCAGCAACAGCCAACGGGCCGTGGACCATCTTTCCTCTCCTCTTCCTGTCGCCCAACGCCTCTCCTAGGCCCAGCAACCGGCCCACGCCAGCCCGCAAGAGGCCTCGTACCGTTTTGGCCTCGGCAGCTCCTCGTCGTCTTCGTCCCTGACAGAGAAGCTGCTCGTTGGCGCCGTGCTCACCGTCCGCCGCCGTGCCGCGCGCCAAGATTCGCGCCACTGACGATGTCGGCGCCTACAAGAACCCCACGCCGTCGTAGTGGAGAACCCTACCCTTCTTTCTCCCCCTCGCGCGCCTTCTTCTCCTCTCTGGCCAAACCCTATCCGTTCGGGCTCCGGCGAGCCTCGCCGTCTCCGGCCGCCCCGTGCACCGTGGAGTGGTCTGGGAGAAGTGTCATGTTGCCTTCGTCATCTCTATCAAGCCACGCAAGCTGGAAGGACTTCATATGGACGTTATCAAGCATGACCTCAACTCCGGCCACCGCAGTCGAATCGTCGATTCCCCTCCGTTCGGCCTCCCCTCGCTTCATCAACCTCACCGTCGTGCTCGTGGTGAGCTAGCGGAACTCCTGGTCCCCTCCGTTCCTTCCCTCTCGCACTGTGTTGCTGTCCCGACGAACACCCGACGCTGGCACCGCTGTTTCTTATCGCCGCCATCGCTCCGGTGACCATACAGAGGCGGCGCCGCCACTATATTGCTCGTCGCGGTCTCCTCTTTCCAGCAAGCCCACCCGCGCATCCCCATACGCTGCCAATCCCTCGCTCCACTCTCGATCTGAGATGATTAGCCATTGATGACGTCACAGTGAAGTCATCATGATGCAATAAATCTTTTTATATTTATTTAAATGTTTTCAGTAATTATTTTCTGTAATAAGTAAAATGCTGATAGGTGGGCCCTGTATGTCAGGGTTTTAACCTTTTTGTAAATCATTTCTGAAATTAATAAAAGCGTGACATTTGGGCTCAAGTTGTAAAATAATTTAAATATTCCAAAAATTATTTAAAATGAATTAAAATTTGAGAAATTCATAACTAATTCATTTTAAATCAGAAAAATACAAATAATATAACAAAATGTTCAGAAAAATAAGAGTTATGCAATAGCAACATTATCATACATTGTTAACCAACTTTCATGACAAGTTTAATGAGAAGAACCAATTGAACCTGCAGGTGATTCGGAGGATCCCCTTGTTCTAGGGTTTGGACCTCTCGGACCCCGTTTAAAATGACCAAGCATGTTCTAGGGTTCATTTCAACACTATTTAACTTTTCATATCATCCATATTGTATGAGCATTGCACATGTCATGCATTGAATGTTGTTTTCCCTTTTCCGGTATTTGGTTCTTCGCGAATAGGAACCGAACCCGAGGCTGAAGTCAACAACATCGGAGATCCATACCTATCTACTGACGGACAAGGCAAGCGTAGCCTCTCATTTTGAACCTACTTTTACAAAGTATATTACTTTCTCGCTATGATGCACACGATTCCAATGTGGTCTTTTGTCAGTAGCTAGGGTTACCTATCTGCTGCACAGTTCCCCTTTTGTAGCCTTATACTCCTGATCCACTGCTCCTAGCATACCTAGGTGTGGCATCTGAGCGTTGCTAGAGATTTTATGACCGACAACTTAGCCATGCTTACTAGTACCGTCTGATACATACAGATAATGATTTGGAGGTGCCGAAGAATCTAGAAAGATAGGAGGTGGAGGTATCATAAATTGAGATAAATAAATATGCTAAGGTTCGTATGGGAGGCCACGTTAGGTGTGGTTTTTGTAGTACCATGCTCGCCAACACTAGGAACTGAGTTCCTACCTTTGGAACCAAGACGAGCGTAGAGCCACACGGGGCCTGGACAACCCCTCGACTAACTAACTTGCCTAGTAGATTCCATGAGTCACATAGTTCGGGCTTTCCATCTGGCATACACATTGAAAACGTTTTCGAAAGAGGAGGTGAAGGAGGTGCATCATAACAGGTAGGGAAGCATGGTCGCAGTTGCTTGGGGTCGATGGAGCCCCTGGTGAACCAACCTCGCCTCACATCTTTAAGTACCGGCTTCAGGATTTGACCCATTACAGCGGAATCATACTTATTGTGTGACTCATGGTCTCGGCGAAAGCAAGGCAAAGGTCGTGGTCAACCACCCTCTGTCGGCCTTACAAGGAAGAGGGCTAATAATTTGGCATTAAGAGTCGGTTTCTATGTGTGGGTAAAGTTGTACACGCCTACATGGTTAAATCTTTTCGAGAAGTCATGTTCACGGTTACGAACAACTTGGCGACCGGACTTAAGATCATACATAACATTAACCACTATAAAACTTGTTGATACACGTGTGCTTAAGGATGCTTCCTCTGGGTCGAGGGGGTGATCCTAGATAGGAGGTTCTGATGAAGCTGGTGGTTATCAAGATATGATGAACAAGATGAAGAAGTCATTATCTCATCCCCTTTTTAAAGATTCTGAGTAGACGAACCTCTTCTCTCTTGTTTACAAATAAATATTGCTTTCCGCAAAAGAAAATCTAGAGAAATCCTTTCTAGCCAGAGCATGTAGATAAGAGGTTATCTAAGTCTTGCGGAGTACATTCTCGTACTCAGCCTTGCGCAATTTTTGTTTTTCTACAGATGATCTAGTTGCGACTGAAGGTGGCTTCTTCGTTGACATCGACGAGTAGTTGGGGGTCCCAGGTAGCAGCCTGAGGACTATGGGATGGACGTCGCTTCTGTTTATGGCCTCTTAGGCCCTTTGCTAAGTTGTTGTGTAGAACAACATTATTTGCTTTCGCTGTGTGATGTAGTGTTGGGTCTATGACCTCTGGTTTGTAATAACTCTAATATCTTACTATGTTAAGAGTTTAAACTTATGATGTTGAATCCCTGAGTTCTGTAATGTTACCGAATCGTACTATGATCTTCTGTGATTAGAGTTGAGCTTATCTTAGATGTGATCTGAGGTTAGTTTAACCCTAATCCCAGGGGTGTTACAATAAGGAGCGGTTATTAATGAAGTAATAACTTCCAAGACTCGACAAAAATCTTGGGTTATCTCCCAACAAGTACTTTCTTTAATGCCTTTAAGTTAGGATTGAAACTTTCAAAGATGCTCACATAGGATATATATTTGAAGTGAAAGAGAGCATCAAGAATCAAATAACCAACACACTTGAGTCTAACCCAATTCTTGTGCATGGGGGTATCATGGGAAAACTAATTGTTGAAACAAAAAGCCACTAGCATAGGAAGACAAACCGGATGCAACTTCAAAGCTTTCAACATAAAACGGGGAAACTTAACATCATTGAGATGCATAAAACCATGTTTCCCTCTCTCATAATAACTTTCAGTAGCACTTTGAATAAAGTTGACAATATAACTATCACTAGCAACAACTTTATCATCAGAATAAGCATACTTACAGTCATCAAAAAGAGGCCCATGGTCATAGACTGGATCAATAGAAGCAAGTTGTTCCATCCTAAAATCTTTATTAGGCAAGCTATTTTCACAACGAGCTTTAGCAAATTTGGAAAAGTTGAACTCATAAGAATCTCCACCAAACTTAATTAAAACTTTTTCCTTCTTACAATCAATAATGGCTCCACAAGTGTTCAATAAAGGTCTACCAAAAATGATAGGACAAATTTTGCTAGCTGCTGAATTAAGCACTAGAAAATCAGCATGATATTTGATCTTAGCACATAGAACCTCCACATCTCTTACAATGCCAATGGGGCAAATGGTTTCCTTATTAGCAAGGTGGATAACCACATCAATGTCCTCTAGCTCACAAGGACCAATCTCATGCATTATTTCCCTGTAAAGCTCATGAGGAATAGCACTAGAACTAGCACCAATATCACATAAACCATAGTAGCAATGATCACCAATTTTAACAGAAGGCACAAGAACACTAGATTTTCTAGCCTTACTAGGATGAGAGATAATATTAGAAGCATCTTCACAGAAGACAATGTGCTCATCCTCTATATTTCTAGTGATAGTGTCTTTCATAATAGCTACCACATGTTCAATATTCAATTGCTTACCAGGCTCCACAGTTTTCATTATACCTTTGTTATTTGCACTAATAATCATAGAATACTCCTTTACTTAGTTGGGAAAGGCATTTTCTCAACATGAGGTTCAGGCATAATATGATTACTAGTACAAACTTGAGTACTTCTAACTAGAACATGACTAACAACATATTTATAAGGAGCATGGTACTTATTCCACTTCTTCTTGGGAATTTCTATGTAAGAGGCAAAGGCCTTAAAACAGTTGGCAATACTTTGGGAATCAAGACCAAACTCATTAGTAATATCACGGAAGTCATCAGTTCCCATAAAAGATTTAATGCATTCATAATCATAGTTTATACCTGACTTTCTTCCTTTGTCATTCTCCCAAGATTCAGTGTTATCTTGAATACGGTCTAAGAGATCCCATTTAGCTTCTTCCAACACAAGATGCATCTAGTAAATCTTTGTCATGAAGAGAAAGCCTAGCATAAAAGTTATTGAGAATAATATTGTTAGGGAGTTCATGAATAGGACATTTAAGCATTAGTAACTTCAATCTCCCCCAAGCTTGAGCTGTACTCTCTCCATCAATAGGCCAAAAGTTATATATAAGATTTCTATCCTTGTGAATTTCACAGGGAGGATAAAATTTAGAGTAAAAGAGAGATGCCATCTCCTCCCATTCCATGGATTGTCCATTCTTTAGCAGCTTATACCATTCTTCAGCTCTCCCTTTCCAGGATATGGAGAGTAACTTCTTCACTTGTTCAGTTGTGCTACCTGCACACTTAAACAACCCGCATAATTCATGGATAAAAAGCAAGTGATCACCAGGATGGACAGTTCTATCCCCAAAATAATAATTATTCATAACACGATTAACAATACTTGTAGGTATCTTAAAAGGATCTATCTCAACAGGTGGTGGTTCATCTACTACCCTAGCAGTGGTAGTAGTTTTCCCAAATAGAAAACCAAGTGGGTTATCCATATTGGAGACAAAGTAACAAGCAGTAACAAAAGCAATACTCACAGTAAAAGTTTCCCTTACCAGTTCCACTCTTCAATAGCGCTTCACTCCCTGGCAACGGCGCCAGAAAATAGTCTTGATGACCCACAAGTATAGGGGGTGTATCGTAGTACTTTCGATAAATAGGAGTGTCGATCCCAACGAGGAGTAAAAGGTGCCGAACAGTTGTATGGAGCAGGAAATCCCTGTGAATACTTAGGAAACAGAATTTTAGTGGTTTTCTGAAAAAGCAACAAAACAAGGAGAAAGTAACAAAGGTAATGAACAAATGGATAAAGTGGCCCAATCCTTTCTTAGCAAAGGACAAGCCGGTGGAAATACTTATAAGGACCAAACGTTCTCAAGGACACATGGGAATTCCGTCAAGTGCTTTTGCTTCAAATAGCTGAGTACTCTTCTCTAGTGTTGTAAGTGTTGTGTGGGTGAACCTGTGCTAACATACCGACCTTACTTGGACTAATACATACTTGTGATTAAACCCCCTGCAAACATCCATAACTACAGGAAAGTAATTAAGATATAAATCTAACCACAGCCTTAAACTCTGAGATCCTACGCTCCCTTGTGCAAAGGTGTCCTAACGGGGGTTTAGGTTTCTGTCACTCCGGCAACCCCACAATTAGTAGCCAAATACACAATGCATCCCCCTAGGCCCATAAATGGTGAAGTGGCATGTAGTCGACGTTCACATGACACCACTAGAAGAATAGCACCACAACTTAAATACTAAACCGTTGTATAATAACTCATCACAGATTCACTACTAACACATGACTTCTCCCATGTCCTCAAGAACTAAACGAACTACTCACGAGACATCATATGGATCAAGATCAAAGATGATATGGTAATGGATAACAATCTGAACATAAACAATAATGCAATGGTTCCAACCACAAGCATAAACTACAATAGTAATTAACACCGGGAAAGTTTTCCCTAAGAACTAAAGCAATATCCAACACAATTGTTACAGCAGGACGGAGTGTTGATGATGGTGCTGGTGGAGATGATGGTGTGGATGATGATGATGATCCCGATGAAGCCTAGCTTGATGATGGTGTTGATGGCGATGGTCTCTCCTCTCCGGGAAGGAATTCCCCTGGCAGAAATCTGTCTGCCGGAGAGATCTTTCTCTCTCGGTGTTTTCTGCCCCTAGAGGCGGCAAAAATCTATCTGTGGTCGCTCCTCGAGGCTTAGGGTTCCGTAGGGAAGATATAGGCGAAGGGGAGGAGTCGGAGGCCAGGCAGGTGGGCCACACCTACCCTAGGCGCAGGGTCAGGTGGGCCCACGCCTAGGGGTGTGGGCCCCCTGCAGCCCCTCTTCGCTCCTCCTTCTGGCTTCCTTCGTCTTCTGGTAAAATAATATGTTTCCATATTTTTCTGGTATTTTTCTGATCTTCGCGAAATTGCACCGAAACGCCTTCTTTTTCATCAGAATCCAAACTCTGGCGGTCCATCCTCCAAGAATCATCCAACATGCATAAACAGATGAAAAACCATAAGTAATACCTCATAATAAGAAAAATATCAATGAATAGAGGTAAATTATGATATAGAATGGTGATGCAAATTGGGCGTATCACTCGCACACGGTCCTTGGTCCTAGGAACAACTTATTCTTCCTCATCCATTATTGATGGATCGGGGAATTAGAAACTATTCCTCCACTCTTCTTAAGGCTTCACCCTCATACGAGTGCCAGTGGTAGGCGTCGAGCGGGGCACCGTCGGTTCCTTGCTAGCACTTGCACCAATGTTAGGTATTTTCTTACGCTTGTGCGGCCAGGGGTCTGTGGTGGTGAACTTGACTGTCTCCACACGCCCTTTTCCATGCGGCTTATGACCTTCTCTCTCTCTTATTGAGCTCTCTTCAATGCCGCCTAATTGATCTCTAGGGGGATCATAGACATCACAGATCATGTAGATGTCACTCCAATATTCATTGGCATCGTTGTTGTAGAAGCTTGGCTCGACGTACTAATTATACCTCGGGCTAAACCTCTCCACATCCTCGTTGTCGTCTTCCATGTACGGGTTGCGAGAGCTATTCCTAAAAGGAGCAATGAGATCCAGGGGTTTACCACGGCCTTGGACGGGATAGAGCATGGCTATATTATTTCCTGGTGATTATGATTAGAGAGAAACAATAGCAGTATATAAGAGGGATCAGAGGTCGGTAAAACTCGCGAGAAACACAAAATTCATGCCCAAGAAAATAATCTTAACGAAATAGGAAAAGAAATCATGATTTTGGAGGAGTCCTGCCGCGTAACGACCAACTATACGGTCGCAGCACGTATAGCTCCTACCGTATAGTTGGTTCCAGATAGATATTTCCAAATATCTCGTGTCCAGGTCGATTTAATTACCGACTTGAAACCGATAAAACATTTTTTTAGATGAATAAAAGCAGAAAAAGGGTCGAACCATCCAAAAGGTTTAATGACCAACTATATGGCAGGAGGTTTTTCCTCTGGCCGTATAGTTTCCAGAGGCCGAAAATTATTTTGCGAAGGGGATACAGTACCTTTAACGACCAACTATACGGTGGGAGATTTTTTTGTCTGTATAGTTATGCCCGTATAGTTACAAAAACCCCTCAAAAACTTCAGAAAAACAAGAGGAATTCAAAGGCAAAAAACTTATAAGTAAAAACTGTTGTAAGATCCCTCCTTTGTAAAGGAAAGGATCCCTATGATTGCAATGCAAGTCCCTGGATCAATGCTAGCATCCACAGTTTAAGATGAAGTACACAGAAACAAAGGTCATTATTACATATCATTCCAGAGACAAACATAGTCTTTTACAACTCCATGGCCACAGGCCTAATACAAGAGTTCAAATATATAATAAGATAAATAAGTCTTCATCTTCATGTGCCACAGGCAAGCATGTTGAGTGTAGACTCATGACTCCTAATCATCATCAGAATATCCTGCAACATCACAAGTTATAGCCACAGTGGGTCAATACATTGGAATAGTATTGGCAAGTGATACCTTAGTATAATATTGGTGGACTAAATATTATATGCATTTTGGCTAAGTGTAGCTTAGGCTTGCTTTGCTCAAAATAGGTTTTGCCTATCAGTTGAAAACACTAAGTTTTTATTTGTCAAAACTTTTCCCAAGGAACCACCAATTGACATTAGGGTCCTTCACCCTTGTTCAACCACAAGTTTTACTTAGAAATTGGGATGAGGAGATTCCTGATAGCTTCCATGTCTTGATGCTCAAATTGTCCAATACCAGGGACATGGCTAAGTACTTAGATTCTTCCATCTGCAGAGGTTGTGCACTTTCCCCACAAGTCTTGATTTTCACCAAGACAGGACCTTTCAGAAGCCTTCCCTTAGAACAAATGGACGCGCTCCAACCTATCAATCCCACTACCACCAACTGTCCAATTGGCTAAGTTATTGCAACCTATATGATCCAGGCAGAGGCCATATTGCCAAGTGGCTGCACTAGAAGCTTCTTAACATATGGCATCTCAAATCCCTTTGTTCCTGGGTGGCTTTCCACAAGTGAGATACACAAGGTAAACCATAGAAATGGGCCTTGTGTAACCACTCAACATAAACCATTCCTTCCATTCCACCTAGGTGTTTCATTCACCTAGTTGTTTTATTAAGCAAAACACAAGTCCAAAGACTTAGAAATATTTTATCATAGCATGAATTTTTTACCACCCTTGGTTGCTACTATCTAGGCTAAGCATGGCATAGATAAACATCTTAACTTAGGAATTTCTAGCAATTCTACAACTACTAGGATTTCCCAAGCATAGCATATAAATCAATAATATCCATGCAAGACTAGCAAAATATTTCTAATGCATATTTGAAAAACATAGGAATAAAATCATGAAGCACCACTTGCCTTGGTAGTTTTGAGAGTAGCTACAATCCTCACAATCACAATCACTATTTGCACCAAAATCTACACATAAAATGATAGCACCAAACCACATACAAAATAAATACAAGCAAAATATATGGATGCATGCAATATGATATGTGATGATTTTCTATACTCAACAAGACAAGTGCACAATACTGGTTCATAAACAAGTTCAAAACTTGCCAAACAACCTTTATTTGAATATTAAATCATTTCTCAAATAATTAATATACACAAAATAGGTCTACACATGTTTCTGTAAATAAAACCATTTTAACAGAAACAAAACCTTAAACACATTGCATAAATGGAAAGGGCTTTCTCTCCTGATTCCATTGATATAAAATTTGTCAAATTTGGACGTGGGAATCAAAAGTTATGATTAAAACAAAATCAAACATCTAATAGATTCAAATCAGAAATGTAAAACGAGGAACATGCCACCACTACAAGAAATGTGTCAACTTATGACGTTTTGGTTGTGACCATCTACAAAATCGTCTTAGATTTATGAAGATTCCGCACTGGGTGGTCTTGGGAGGGCCAAAGCCTTAGTAAACTATGACGATCTTGCTCAAAACGTCGTAATTTTTTGAATGAAATCGTCATAATAAGTAGGCAGATCCCATCCCGCGCGGGAACTTACACGGATCGATGACATGGCATACCCATCCCGCGCGCAGACCCCAAATATTTTCACATGTCAATCCAAAATCGCCACGTCCCCGCCCTCCCAGCGAAACCTACTCCCCAACCCTAATCCTATCGTCGCCGCCCCTCCTTCTCCAGCGAGATCCGCACGCTGTCGCCGCCCTCCCCGCTCGCTCCAACCCTCCTCTCGCTCGCCTGGTACCACCACCCGCCTCGTCAGGCCATCGCCAAGGAGACCGAGCTCGGCGGTGGTGGATTGGACGGCGACAACATGGGATCTGGGAGCGGTGGTTCCGGTGGGAGCGGTGGTTCCGGCAGGAGCGGTGGTTCCGGCGGGAGGTGGAGAGGAAGAAGGGGAGGAGAATATGGGGGAGGGGCTCTCCATGTCGCAGAAGCTCACCCTGCCGCCGGTTCTCCCCTCTCATCGATCCACCCCCTCCCTCCCTCATCTCTCCACCGCCACCCCCACCACCCCTATCACTCCCCCAGCACCGCAACCTATCTCCCTCTCCGATTTCCTCACCCATGGCGACCAAGATCCGGTGGTCCGTACGGATAGATCGCGTCGGCTTGGTCAGGAGGGAGATGGAGGGCGGGGTGGCTGCTATCGCCGCTACGGCGGCGGCTTCTTCTTCGGTGACCACGGCGGTGGCTCCACCGGGTCCGCCGAGCAACGGAGCTGGCGTGCCTGGGGAGGCGGCGTCTGCGGCGCCACCGCCGTTCCTGCTGAAGACGTACGAGATGGTTGACAACCCGGTGACGGACGGCATAGTCTCCTGGGGCAAGGGGAACAACAGCTTCATCGTCTGGAGCACGCCCGAGTTCGCAAGGGACCTCCTCCCCAAGTACTTCAAGCACAGCAACTTCTCATCCTTCGCCGGGCAGCTCAACACCTACGTACGTTCATCCCCTCTCCTCTTCCTCCTCCCTCACTCCCCGACCCTTCTCTGCTTTCTGCTCCCACTAGTTCGGTCCTGGGGATTCAGAGTCCAAAACTCAGGAGGTTTTCGAATTGCGTGAGGACGGGATTCTAGTGTAAATAGTGTGCGTTAGTCCCAAACATTGCCGTCTCACCGGAAATTTGAGGCCCTGTCTATTTTACTAGTATGGTGATGCTCTATGTTATTAGATTAGTTCTTCTTGAATGTTGGAGAATGGGGTATCCATGATGAAACAGGTAGAAAGGGAATACAGGCAATCATGTTCTTGTTTTACTTATTGTGGATCTGTGATTGCCAAAAAAACTCATATGATTTGATACTACTGTTAATCATTGTTTGCTAGATTAGAATTTAGAGAATTAATAGAATAATAAAAGAGACATCCCCTATTAAGTATTGATTCATGCATGTCCCAGTTGTCTCTGTTCTCATATTAAATTTTCCTAGTCCTATTTTCTCAATCCCGTGGTAGGGTTTTAGGTTGCTTAGTTTATTACCTTTTGATTGTTGTGCTTCCGCTGATGTGCTTCTGCAATGGGTGTTTATAATTTAGCCATGGTGCCAATTTTACTAGTTCATGTATAGCCATATAGGTATAAAATATGTATATGCCTCGATTCTCTTATGCATACACCTATTCTAGGAACTGATCTGTGTTGAATGCTTATTGACATTCGGTTTTTCCCATGACACCTTGCTGTTCCAGTGTTGGTGGTGCCCTCCAATGGTGTTCTGGTGGTGTTGGTGCCCTCCCGAGGTGTTCCAGTGGTGTCAAAAATTTGGTGAACAAGGGGTGTAGCTCATGATATTATGAACCAGTTATCTTTCTTAATGCATCTAGTGCTTTAATGTTGTTTTTCATATCAGGTCCATGTATGCATGGTTGTAGCTAGAAAGAAGGGGTGATAACTGTGATAAGTGTGAAATAATCGCACCTGTTTTATATCCTTTGGTGCAAAAGTGTTGTTATTATCTGTTCTTCTTTGCATGAAGGCATTAATTTGTTTGTTACAGTTGTGTTTATGCTAGAATAAATAATGCATCCACTCTAGATGTTTGATCAGACCATGCTTGCATTAGTTTAGTCAGACCATATCAATCTTGATTTTTTCCCTTAAAATATTCTCTTGAGTATTATCAAGTAGTATCAATATGCATAGAGTTTGTATTCAGTTCTTGAAATTAACTGCTTACATGATAACTGTTTACATGTTACTTTACTAGCTAGTTTGTCATACTTTTAATTCTTGGAGTAACAAATCATACTATATGCCATTTTTATATTTGACTTTCCAGTTTGTTTTTCTTTTAAAGTATAGGTCGATATGTGGTGCTGACTACTAGTCAAATAGTGTACCTTTGTGTGCTTTGCTCTCTAAGCTTTTGTATCTTTTCTGGTGGTTAATTACTGATGTATACTTCTTGCACTTGTGTTTGTCCTGGCATGCCTTGGTTGTGTTATTCTTGATTTGTGTTATTCTTGCACTAGTTCGCTTCTGGCGCCGCCACTCACTGAAGTTGGTATTCTAGGCCGGTGTAGGATGCTGTGGCCCTAAGGGCTGCTCCCTGTGCCGCCTTGGTGGTGAGATTGATGCTGGGCTAGGTGGTGGTGTATGGTGAAGCCTTCCCCGTGGTGTTACAGGTTGTCGTTGCCGTCGATACTCCTTCTGCCTCCTCTCCGGCGAGATAGAACTCGCCCCAGGTAGGTGCTCCTTCTATGCTTCCCTCCAGGATTTATCTACCTTGCCATGTCAAGTGTGTTTTCTGTGATTCCCCACTATCTAGATTTCATATCTGAACCTAGGGTTCACATCTGGTGAATAACTGTGTCTGGTGGAGATATCTTAGCTCTGGTTTGATGCTCAATTGACATGCTTGGTTTACTTGTGATGGTTTCCTAGTTGAATTGGTTAGGAAAATGATCTGGAAATCATATTGGCTTGAAATTATTGTTGGGAATCTAATTGATGATTTCATTTAAAGAGCATGTTTTGTGATGTTGCAAATCCCCTATGGCCTGTATTTTTGTTCAATTGCTGGAGCTATATGAGTTCTAGTTTCCTTGAATCGAACTGTGAAGATGAGCAGTGTGTAATTCAGTTACCTTTGTTTTAAAATATAAAATGATTCTTAGATATTTTTGAATATCTAAGAAAAGGATTTATTATCAAACTTGTTGAAGGGCTGATGTTCTAGTTTTAGAGACTAGATTGAGAGTTATGTGGGAGTGAGTTTGGGATTGTGCCTGAGGTGCAATTCCAATTCTTTTGGATTTGTGACCAGCAATCCCTCATGCTTGCTGGTTTGTGCAAAGATGATTTGTATGCTTTTATGGCCTTGGTATGATTAGTAGAAGTGTGCTATATCCCCTGCCTAGGATGCAAAGGCTGAGGCCAACTCTAAATAAGAACAGATATTATGGTGTATCTTTTTATTTCTCTATGAGGAACATACATAGCATCTCTATGTAAATTTGAGAGAACACCCTCATCCAATCCTCCTAGATGATCATCTAGTTGAAATGGTATAGGGGTGGATTTGATGGGTATTAGTCTCTTTATTTTCCCAAGATGCTGATGCAAAAGAGAATACATATGCTGAAAATATTGTAAAGTTCTACCTGCTACAAGATATGATTGTTGATCTTGTTATGCTACTAATATAAGCTTCCATGCATCCTGTCCTGGAAATCCTTCTCCTCCTTATTCCTTGTTGGATCTATTTTGAATCCTATCCTGATACTTGATATGCTGGCTAGTTCTTCTTTGGACTACTAGTGCTTCTTGCCTCCTCCTACCTTGCAACCATGTTGCCTTTGCTGTGAATCCCTCTACTTTTATCTCCTGGATGGCTCCAAGGAGCAACCAGAGTTGGTTGAGGGTGAGGTATAACACTCTGATGGTAACTTTGTATGGATGTGCTGTGGAGTGTGGCCAGGTGATTGTTAGCTACGGCTGTTCCTTCTTATCTGGTTTCTGATGCGCTATGGTGTTGACAAAGACTACTTGCATGTTGATGCGCAAGCTGCTTGCAAGTGGGACCTGCTGGTGTGGATGAGATCAAGTGAAAACTTGATATTTGTGGAATCTTTATCTTATTACCTTAGCTATCATGCTGAAACTTGCCCCTCTCCAGCCTATGATGTTGTACTGAGGAAAAATATACTGATATGAACAGATGCTACTTTTTTTGGTGAAACTTGCCCCTTTCTAAAGTTTAGCTAAATGATGAACTTTTAACAGTGCAACACACTATTCATTTCTGAGAGCAAACTAACCAACTAACCATTCTTCCTTTGGTAATAGTTTCTTGTTTCTTAAAAAATCTGTGTACAGAACTACATTGGCTAAGTAATGGATAAGAATAGCTTATATGCTATGACTTCATACACAAATTATAAGATTTCATTCCCGTGTTAGTATTTTTACTGCTTTCGGTTGTTTTGGGAAGTACAGATTACGACTTTGAGAGTGTATATCCACTCCGAAGCTTTGTTCGAGTGTCTTGTTGAGAGTTCCAGGAAGAGGAAGCATGAAGAAGTTCCAGGAAGAGAAAGCGTGAAGAAGTTTGGATTTTATTCTTTCTGTAAATTTTTTATTGTATTTTGGTAGCTCCACTGATGTGAACTATGTAGAATTGTGTATGATTGTAATGTGCCGATCTCTATGTAGAACTGTGTATGATTGTAATGTGCCGATCATAATGTGCTCTATTTGAATCAAAATGATTTTGTATATTCTGTTGGTCTTGATTAAATTGTTAGATTTTAATTACTGAGAAAATATATATCGGGACCGTATGAATTATGGAACACGGTGTGACCGCCCAAAATAAGAAGGCCCAAAGTAAAAATCTGTCCAAAGAAAAGGCCAATGCAACGAAACAAAAAAATGCTTGAATGATGGGCTTGGCCCATGTAGCTAACCAGATTTGATGAGAAAATCAATCCAGAATAGTTGGGCTAAGCCCATGTGGAATCCAGAAATGGACTGGGCTGATTTTGATTTAAGACGATTTAATTTCGTCATAATTTTGCCACGTAGGATCAGCCACGTAGGATCTGACTTGGCATGCTAGATGGCCCGTGACGATATTGGATCGTCATAGACGTTATGACGATCCAATATCGTCATAGAAGGTTATGACGATTTTATCAAAAATTGTCGTTATAGTTCATTTGCGACGCCCAGCTTTCGACGATCTCAAAATCGTCATAAAATCGTCATAAAAAGACTATTATGACGATTCTGTAACGAAAATAGAGGGTCATATATTGCCAGATTTCTTGTAGTGCACGCGGAGCTATCTTACTGGCTGGTACCATTTCGCGCTGGATCGCATCTGCGAGCCGTTGGATCTAGCTTAATCGCACGACTCCGATCTGAACTTACCGCTTCGCCTAAGATCTATCCTATGCGTTAGATCTAGATCCTACGGCCACAATCTAATTGACCACAGACGGGCGACGCTAGCGGCGGCGACTGGCGGCGGCATCTCTGTCAGAGTTGCTGCCGGTGTTCTAGGTCGCGCGGGAGAGGGAGAAGGGGCTTACCGTGCTCGCCGTGTGTTGCTGATCCTCAAGGTGGGCTTCGTTGGCGAAGGGGCGCGTAGAGGTGGTCGCTGGAGCTCGTCGGAGTCGTGCACGGCGTCGGGTCCTTGCAGACGAAGTTGTTGCCGACGCTCTGGACCTTCCTAGTACCAACCAGAGGCATCAGTAGCTGCGCAAGGACAAGGCGAACCTAGTCGTATGCGAGAGGGGTCAAGGGACGCTCAGTGCTTACCACAATCGATCACCGGAGAGGAGGAAAGCGTCGGGCACTTGCGGTCGTCGTTGGCGAGTCTCTAGATGGTCCTAGCATGCACCAATAGGATGAGAAGATGCGCATGGATGCGGTGATCAGTCTGGCAAACTTAGACGGCAAGGGGCGACGGGGTCTTACCGGAATCGCACGCCAGAGGTCGTCGGAGCTGTGGCGGTGTGGGCAAGACTACAAGCAGCCTGGTGGCATGGAGAGGAAATTGAGTGAGGGGAAATGTCCGCGGTAGCGAGGTGATTAAGTAGCCAGGAGGGGCGAGGAAATCACGCGGTGGTTCAATGCCAATTAAGCGAGGATTCAATCGCGGCGTTTCTGGAGTAAACGGCGGTGGCGGTGGTCTGCAAGACGGGTGGAGAAGAAGGTCTTGACTGGCTCGGGCCCGATGGCGATGGCGTGAGGCGAGCGGGTGCGGGTGAGAGAGAGAAGGGGAAAACGACCCGGGTGGGCTTAGTGGGCTAGTTCCTCTGTTGGGCCAAATGACTGGCGCCGGCCCTTTTCCTTTTCTCTAATCATTTTCTACTTCTGAATGAATTTCCAGGAAACTTTTTCAAATGATTTCAAAAGCTATTTGAATTCAAACCTTTTCAGGATTTTTGTAGAGTGCAACATTCATAATTCTGGGCATAAAAACATGTGGTCTCTCTGTACAAGCTTGGTTCTTTTGATCAAATAAAATAAACAGTGACATTGCACTTGGTTTGATCAAGTTTTGAATTTGGTTTAAAAATCCATAATTGTTTTGTAAATTTTTGGTTTAATCTCTAGCAATCAAGCAAAACAATCTGAGAGAAACTAGGTTTGATTCATGATCAACAATCTCTCATTGGAGAGTAGCATTTGATTTAATGCTGAACGCATAAAATAATGAGCTCATATGCTCCTGTTTTTGAATTTATTTTTCAAATGAAACTCTACATGATCATGGATGCATGGATGATATGCATGAGTTTTGAAACATGATTTTAGGGATGTTACAACTATGAATATAAATCACTTATTAGAGGAATAAAACTTACCTTCCACTTACCGTTTATTTAGTCAGGAATGACAACCTCCTCCAACAACAAGGACTTCTTTTCTTTGGGAGGAATTTTCCTTAGTTCATCTAATAATTCTCGAAACCAAAAATCACCGGGACTAAATTTCCTCTCAAAAAGATTGGTGTCTTGCTGGGCAAATATGGACACTGCATCCAACATCTTTATTTCTTGCCTCTGCATAATCTGCAACTCAAATTCTTGAAGTAAAAGGATCCAACAGATCAGTCTTGGCAAATGATTTTTCCTCTCTAGTAGTTCTTTTAAGCCACCACGATCCGTATGAACTCGTACTTTTGCATCAACTATATAAGAACAAAATTTATCACAGGAGAAAAATACAGCAAAGAGTTCTCCTTCTTTCTTAGGATAATTCTTTTGAGCACTGTTGAGAGTTCTACTAGCATGATATATAATATTAAATCTACGACCTATGTGTGTCCTAGATTTACTCCTACAACATCATCACTAGCTTCACATATTAACTCAAAAGTCATATCCCAAATAGGTGGTTTAATAATAGGAGCATGAGATAAAGCATATTTAAGTTTATCAAAGGTAATAAGGTATTTATCATCAACATTAAATCTTACTCCCTTTTGCCTGTTTTCTATTTTATATTTTCTGCTTTTTTTGTTTCAGAAAAGTTAGTAAAGAAATATTCTTGGAATTGGACAGAACAAAATCCAAAGTCAATATTTTACCGGAGCGAATACGGAGTCTAGAGGAGGGACGAAGAGGCGCCACAGGGCGGACGCACCACCCCTGGCGCGGGCCCACCCTAGGTCGCGCCAGGGAATGGTGTGGGCCCCCTGGCCCTCAACCGACCTTGCCCCTTCGCCTATATAAACACCCATATGTAGAAACCCTAAACACCCGATCAGAAATCCACGAAATAGTCTATAGCTGCTGCCACCATCGTCCCTAGATTGGGGGATTCGAAGCTCTTCTCGGCACCCTGCCGGAGGGGAGAGATCATCCCGGAGGCCTTCTTCATCACCATGCCAGCCTTCGTAGTGATGCGTGAGTAGTTCACCCTTGGACTATGGCTCCATACAGTAGCTAGATTGTTATTTCTCCTCCTTTGTGCTATCATATATTTGTAATAATACATGTTGTGTTTGCTGGGATCCAATGGATATTGAGATACTATGTCAGATTGATTATTGATTCTATCATGTCTATGTTATTTGTGATCTTGCATGCTCTCAGTTGCTAGTAGATACTTTGGCCAAGTAGATGCTTGTAATTCCAAGAGGGAGTATTTATGCTCGATAGTGGGTTCATGCCTCTAGTAATCTGGGAGAGTGATAGAAACTTCTAAGGTTATAGATGTGTTGTTGCTACTAGGGAGAAAACAACAATCCTTTGTCCATGGGGAAATTGTATTGTTTACTTTACACACTTTGCTTAATGTAATTATCCGTTGCTTGCAACTTAATACTGGAAGGGGTTCGGATGATAACCTGAAGGTGGATTATTAGTCATAGATGCAGTTGGATTACGGTCTATGTATTATGTTGTAATGCCCAATCAAATATCGTAGAGATCAAGATGTCTAGTATATGCATTATTATGCATCCTCAATCTGTCAATTGCCCCGCTGCAATTTGTTCACCCAGCATGCTATTTATCTTATGGAGAACACCTCTAGTGAACTGTGGACCCCGGTCCATTCATTACCGTTGGTATACCATCTACTATTACCGTTTAATATTTACTTTCCGCAAGCAATTACTATCTTCCACACTATACGTTTAATCCTTTCTTTTTAGCAAACCGGTGAGATTGACAACCTCACTGTAAGTTGGGCCAAAGCACTATGGTTGTGTTGTGTAGTTTCCAAGTTGCTAGCAACACCTTGGATTTGTTTCCTTACTGTCACATCCCAAGATTTTCCAAATCTTGTAATGTGAAAAATAAATAAACAAAATAAATAATTGTTGAAATTTAGGGTGAAAAGAAACTTTTGTTTCTAAATGGAAACTTAAAATCCCACCTTGAACAAACTTTGGTTAATATTTGAATCCAACTAAATTCAAATCAAGTGGAATGCATTCCTCATAAAATGCATCTTGAAATTTAAACACTTGGAGAATAAACCAAAACCCTAAACCCTAATAAAATAAAATCATTTCCAAGTTATCTCCAAGTCTATGGATTTGATCCATATAAAAATTTGTCACCAAACATTTATAAATGGTCAAGAATGACAAATAGAAATATTATAAAACCATAGAAATTGGTTTCAATTAATTGGAGCCATAGATAAATTCTTATAAATTTAATAAGATAAGGAAATTGAATTTCCAAAGCTAATAAGGCATCTATCTATAAATCCATACCAAATGGTGAGCAAATAATCCTAAATATATTTAAAAGGATAAATAAATATTAAATAAGATTTTACAAATTGGAATCACCAAGTTTGGATCTATAAATAGGAAGATATGGATTTTATAAGATAAAGAAAGAAATTATTAAATGAGGAATATTTAAAGACCAAATTAAAACTTGGCCAATACCATAAGCAAATGGAATGAATTTAATCCAAATCCAAATGAAATAATGGTTAAGGAATTTTCAAATTAATTAAGAGGGCATTAACCAAATCCTATTCTATTTGGAATAAAGATAAAATCCCTATTAGAAATAATTAATTAATTCATGGGAAAATAATTATTGGAATTTACCCAAGTGGAATAAAAGCTGTTTGATTACCTTAAATAAGATCAAAGAAATCTTCCAAATAAAATTTATGGAATTAAAATTAAATTTAATTTCATGAGAATATAAGACAAGTACCCAAATTAAAAATGATTAATAAATCATTTTTCCAAATAAGTCAAGGTGAATTATTTGACACCCTAATAAATAAATAAAACCTACTGAAAAGATTTGAAAATATTTAGATTTCAAATGGAGTTTGAAAATATTATTAAATCTTATTTGAATAAATGCAAGGGCCTATTTTAAATAATTAAAAGACCCTAAAAAGAATAAATGAATTATTCTAAATATGACTTCAGAATGTATTGTTAATCAGTATTTGATTACACACAAAGTTTGAGAGAAGTTTGAAATCAAATTGTTGTTTGAAATGATTAATCAAAATCAAAACAGAATATTAGAAATGGAAAAGGAAAAAAACAATCAGAACAAAAAAAAATGAAAGGAGCGGCCCAGCCCAGCTAAGCCCATCTGGCCCAGCAGCCCACCACTCTCCTCTCACCCCCGAAGCGTTTTTATCTCACTCATGAATTGACCCGCACAGATAATGACAACCGGACCCCACCCCCACTCTCTCTCTCGCAGACAGTCAGGTCCCACCTCCCCAGTCATCTTCCTCCCCGCGAAGACCACGCCTCGTTGCCGTTTGTGCCGATTTATTGCGCCCTTGATTCCCCTTTAACCTCGCGTTGATTCAGCCCCGTGATCACGCGTACATAACCTCCTGCCCCTCCTCTCCATTCCCCTTTCTCGCTCGCACCAGCTCGCCACCGGGCTGCGCCAATTTTACCAGAGACCACGCTCTGCTCCGGCGAGCACTTCCACCAATTCCGGCCACACCTCGCCGCCCCTTGCCTCCTCGACCATGCTAACTTGTTCCCCATCAACCACCGCACCTCCGAGTTGCCTCATTTTGCTCGCGCTTGACCCGCAGCGTCAACAACGACGACAGCTGAGCATCGCCGCCATCGGCCTCGACTTCGGCGAGTCCTCCTGGTAAGAATAGACCGCCCCTTCCCCTCTCTTGGATGCTCACATGTTCGTGACTCTCATGCGAACCTAACAGTGCCCTCCATTTGTCTTAGCATGCCATAAATCGTCGCCCCGTCGACGAACAAACGAGCCCGAGGCGCAGCTCAACTCCGGCGAGGAATCCACGAAGACTCCGTGCGCCCCTGTCCCTGCAATGACCATCGCAAGATTCAGCACGCCACAGCGAGTTCGGTAACGACCTCCTTCCTCCCCCGTGATTGCTAGTATCGCCGGAATGCTTCTGGCCGAGCGTCGCCGCCACGCGCCACCGTCGAGCGCCGCCAGAGTATGGTCAGATCATTTCAGGCCGTTAGATGTTGATCTAATGGGCAGGTTAGATCCACTTAAGCGAAGCGGTATGTTAGATCTAAACCGTGCAATCTCACTTAAATCCTACGGTCTGTATCGCTCGATCCAAACGAAACGGTACTAGCGAGTAAGATTCAACCACGTGTCCAGTGATTTGTTTTAAAAACAGAAACTTGTCTATTAGATGTTCCAATTTGAAAAATTCATAACTTTCAAACCACATGTCCAAATTTTGCAAATTTTATATCAATGGAATAAGCAATACAAGTTTGTTCTGACCATGCACTTTGTTTAGTAAATTGCTTCTATTAAATTGTTTGTATTTGCAGAAACTTGTGTAGGCATATTTAGAATATAAAATTTGTTCAAAAATGATTTTTGAGATAAAACCTTTAGAAAATGGTTTGTTTTGAACCTACTAACCATAGAAATCAATTGGTGGTTTCAAAAACATATTTTGTGAAGCAAAAGAATAAATCTTTGTTTTAGACCATTTCTAGTCAAATAAAAATGTTGTTATATGTTAAAAATACTTTTTGGAGGAAAATATTTGGGAAATGTTTTGATTTAAACTCTCTGACCCCAAGCACCAAGTTTTATGATTTAAAAATGTATTTGGTGAACCCTATAAAGATTGTTACTTTGATAAAGGCATTTTCAACCACATAAAATAATGATTTGGTTTAAAAATGGTTTATAAGTAAAATATTTTTGCAAATGGTTTTGCCACTTTTATAAAGTGACCAATAGGTGTTTTAGAATGTTTATAACCCATTAGGAATCACTTTTCCAAATAAAACAATCTTTGGCATGCTTGCATGCATTGTTTTGATTCTATTATTTTATGTGATGTTTTGCTTGAATGTTAGATTGAATTTTTGCTTGCTTCATTGAATTGTAGTGGAATTTGAAGAGTGTGAATATTTCAAGATCAAGGAGTGTACTTATACTCTCTACCAAAAAGGCAAGTGATGCTTCATACTTTTGTCCCATTATTTTCACTATGCATTAGTGATATTTCTAAGTAGGACTTGCATGGAATTTTTGCTAAATATAAACTATGCCATGGGAAATACTAGTAGATGAAACCTTAGTATAAATTTCCTAAGTTAAGATTCCTACTACTATCATTCTTAGCTTAGCTAGTAGAAAACAAGGGTGGATTATATTCATGCTATAGAATATTTCTAAGTCAAGGACTTGTGTTTTGTTTAATAAAACAACTAAGTGAATGAATCACCTGGGTGGAATGGAAGGAATGGTTTGTGTTGAGTGGTTCACAAGGCCCATTTCTATGGTTTACCTTGTGTATC
The DNA here is from genome assembly GCA_030063025.1 of Avena longiglumis. NCBI lineage: Eukaryota > Viridiplantae > Streptophyta > Magnoliopsida > Poales > Poaceae > Avena > Avena longiglumis. Next base: position 402,386,106 of record CP125978.1, read on the forward strand.
TCACTTGTGGATGACCACCCAGGAACAAAGAGATTTGAGATGTCAAATGTTGAAAAGCTTCAAGTGCAGCCACTTGGCATTATGGGCTCTACCTGGATCATATAGGTTGCAATAACTTAGCCAAATGGACAGTTGGTGGTAGGGGATGATAGGTTGGAACGCGTCCATTCTGGTCTAAGGGAAGGCTTCTGAAAGATCTTGTCTTGGTGAAACCAAGTCTTGTGGGGAAAGTGCACCACCTCAGCAGAGTGTAAAATCTAAGTACTTAGCCATGTCCCTGGCAAAGGACAATTTGAGCATCAAGACATGGAAGCTATCAAGAATCTCCTCATCCCAATTTGTGGTTGAACAAGGGTTGAAGGATCACCAATTTCTATTGGGATATGCCTTGGGTGATTTTTGACAAACAAAAACTTAGAGTTTTCAAATGATAAGGAAAATATATTTTGAGCAAAGCAAGCCTAAGCTCCACTTAGCCAAATGCATATAGATGATAGACTCCACTATACTACCATAGTATCACTTGCCAATACAATTCAAATGTATTGACCCTTGTGGCTGTAACTTGTTCAGTTGCAGGTTTGTTTGATATTAGTGAAGTGTGTTGAAATAGGATTACAAGTCTACAACCAACATGTTTGCATGTGGCACTTTGAAGATGAAGGAGCACATGCTATTGTTATATTCTGCTGCATTGTAATGTGATAGCCAAATGAGCTATGTAAGATGTAATAAATTATTTTATTCCTGGTTATAAAGTTGTATTATGACCTTTGTTTCTTGATATTACATATTAACTGTGGATGCTAGCTATTGATCCAGGGACTAGCATTGTAAACACAGGGACCTTACAGATGGTATCAGAGCATTGTGTTGCCTGTAGGATTTGTAACCCTAGGATTGGACAAAACCCCTTAGAAAAATAGGAGTTGTATTTGTTCCAAAACTTATTTACAAACAATCTTGTAAACTCTTTCCTCAACCATTTTTGGTTTTGATTCTACATCTCTTCTACTACATGAACACACAATCAAGATCTAATCTATGATCAAGCCAAGATCTATCTACTAGATTGTAGCAACGAGTCAATAGTGTACTAACCCTCGAAGATCCAAAGCGGTTAATGAGAGCAGATTCTCGTGGATGATGTAGTCGTACACTTCCGATCTCAAGATCGCGTAGACGATCCTTCCGGCGCTGCATTCCAGCAGCGCTTACACACTCGGTCACACGTTCGGTACTCGATGAAGACCTTCCTCTCCCTTGTTCCAGCAGGTAGCGGAGGTTGTAGGACTCTCCTCGTGATTCCGGCAGCACGACGGCGTGGTACCGGAAGTAGAGGGGAGATCTCGCAGGGCTTCGCCTTAAGCCGGAGCGAGTATGGTGGACTATGAGAGAGGCCTTGGCGATCTAGGGTTTAGAGGCACCAAGGAGAGAGGGCTAGGCCGGCGGCTAGGGCAAGGGGAGGGCCCCAACTCGGCGGCTAGGCAAACCCTAGGGGCGGCGGCGACTTGGTGGAGGCCGGCGGCTAGGGCTAGGGTTTAGAGGAGAGAGGTGTAGGGAAGAGGGGCACCCTTGCCGCTCCTTTTATAGGTGGGAGGGAGGTGCGGTTTGGGAGGAGGGAGTCCTCTTCCAACTCCTCCTCCTTGGCCGGCGGGTGGAGGGAGTAGTACTTCCTCCCTAAGTAGGTTTCCTACTCTCCCTCCACCAAGCAAACTTGCCGTTTGACTTTTCAAATTGGCGTTTGACTTTTCAAACTAGGATTTGATTTATCCCTTTATTTTGCTCAGCGATGACACCTAGTACATGATGCAACCATTCCAACTTGTTATGACACATTCATGTACCCTTCCCCTCCGGAGTGCCGGACCTTCCGGAACCTTCTAGAACATTCCCAATGAAAACACTGGAATCATTCCCCAACTCCGAAACATGACTTTCCTTATATAAATCTTATTCTCCGGACCATTCCGGATCTCCTCGTGATATCCCGGATCCCATCCGAGACTCCGAACAACATTCGGTCTCTTTCTCATCATTCCATAACTACTCAACAACATCGAATCCTTAAGTGTGTCTCCCTACGGTTCGTGAATTATGCGGACATGACCGAGACACTTCTCCGATCAATAACCAATAGAGGAATCTGGAAATTCATATGGCTCCCACATATTTCTACGATTACTTTGCGATCGAATGAACCACTTACATACTATACCAATTTCCCTTTGTCTCACGATAGTTTACTTATCCGAGTTTTTGATCGTCGGTATCTCTGTATACCTAGTTTAACCTCGTTACCGATAAGTACTCTTTTCTCGTTCCCGTGATATGTGATCCCTTGTGAGCCATTCACATGCTTTCAAGCTAATTGGATGACATTCCACCGAGAGGGCCCAGAGTATATCTATCTGTCATATGGATGGACAAATCCCACTCTTGATCCATGTGCCTCAACCCATACTTTCCAAACACTCAATGCCACCTTTATAGCCACCCGTTACGGTGTGGTGTTTGATGTCATCAAAGCATCCTTCCGGTGATGGTGATTAACATGATCTCATGGTCGAAGGAATTAGGTTACTATGTATCAGAAAGCTTATAGCAAATGAACTATATTAAATGACTTGATCTTTATGCTACGCTTAACTATAGGAGTATGTCCATGTCACATCCCAAGATTTTCCAAATCTTGTTATGTGAAAAATAAATAAACAAAATAAATTAGTGTTGAAAATCAGGGTGAAAAGAAACTTTTTTTTCTAAATGAAATCATAAAATCCCATCTTGAACAAACTTTAATTAAAGTTTGAATCCAATAAAATCCAAATCAAGAGAAATGAATTCCTCTTAAATGCATCTAGAAATTTAAACACTTGGAAAAATAAAACCAAACCCTAAACCCTAATGGAATAAAAACCATTTCCAAGTTATCTCCAAGCCTATGGATTTGATCCATATAAAATCTTGTCAACAAACATTTACAAATGATCAAGAATGACAAATAGAAATATTATAAAGCCATAGAAATTGGTTTCACTTAATTTAGAGCCATAAATAAAGTCTTATGAATTTAATAAGATAAGGAATTGAATTCCCAAAGCTAATAAAGCCCTTAACTAAAATCCATACCAAATGGTGAGAAAATAATCCTAAAAGGTATTTAAAAAGATAAATTAACATCAAATAAAATTTTACAAATTGGAATCACCAAGTTTGGATCTCTAAATAAAAGATATGGATTTTATAAGATGAAGAAGGAAATATTAAATAAAGAATATTTCAAGACCAAATTAAATCTTGGCCAAATACATAAACAAATGGAATGAATGTAATCCCAATCTAAACAAAATAAAGGGATAAAGAATACTCCAAATAAAATAAAAATGACTTTGACCAAATCCTATTTTATTGGAATACAGATAAAAATCCCTATTAGAGATAATTGATTAAATCATGAGAAAATAGTATTTTGGAATTTACCCAAGTGAAATAAAAGTGGATTAGTTCAACCTAATTAAGATTAAAGAAAACTTCCAAATAAAAATTAGGGAATTTAAAACTATATTAAATTCCATTGGAATTAAAACAAATACCCAATTCAAATTAATTATGAATCAAATTAAATATTTTCCAAATAATTAAAAGATGAATTACTTGAACCCAAATAAACAAATAAAAACCTACTGAAAAGATTTGGAAGGTTTAAGAATTTAAATGGAGATTTAAAAATATTATTAAATCATATCTAATTAAAACTAGAGCCTATTTTTGAATAATTAAAAGACCTTAAAAAGAATAAATAAATTATTCTAAAATGATTTCAGAATGCTTTATTAATCAGTGTTTGAAGCTACACAAATTTTGGCAAAGTTTTGAATTCAAATGGATGCTTGAATTGATTAAATGAAATTAAAATATAATATTAAGAAAGGAAAAAGAAAAACAAACAGAACAAAAAAAAATAAAAGGTGCAGCCCAGCCCAGCGAGCCCACTAGGCCCAGTCCAACCCACCTCTCCCTCTCACGAGCGAAACGTTTTCTCACCGCAGACTTAACCCACGCCCTCACTGACAGCCTGGACCCATTCCCCCTTACCCTCTATCGCTGACGAGACGACCCCACTGCCACCTCACCTTCTTCCTCCCCGCGATGAACACGCCTGGCCGTTTCCTGCCGTTGATTCCTCTGCTTGAATTCGTCATAATGCTGCGTTTAATCCTCGCCGTGACACTGCCCTCTTAACCGCCTCCCCCCTCTCCATTTCCCCTCAGACCCCCTTTCCCCTCCGCCACCAGGCTGCCTCGAATCAACCTTGCACTGCCGCGGCCTCCGACGACTTTCCCCGGCCGATTCCGGCAGCCCCTCGTCGCCCCTCGCCTCCTCGAGCACACGGATGTGACCCCCAAGCCCTGGCGCATCTCCCAGTGGCATTAGCTCGCTCGCGCGCGCCCCAGAGCCTCGACAACGACGACACCAAGCGACACCACCATCTGCTTTCTTCTCCGGCGACTCCTCTGGTAAGAACCTGACCGCCCCTCTCCTTCTCCTTCACGCACGCATCATCGCCGCGTCCTCATGCATCTAACTATGTCTTCCGTTTGCTTCCTCGTGACCCGTAGCGCCGCCCTCGACGACGTCAGAGCGTGGCCGTCGTCAGACGCAACTCCGACGAGCAATTATCAGCAACCCTGTGCACCCCTTCGTCAACCGCGAGCAGGTTGAGCATCCCCGTGCCACGGTGATCACGGTGAGCCACCTCCCCACCTTCCTTGCTTCCTCTATCGCCAGCTCAGCCACTAGCCGAACGTCGCCGCCGCGCGTAGCCTTCGAGCGCCGCCAGAACATCGTCAGGGTGATGATGGCCGTTAGATGATGATCTAATGGATGCGATAGAATCACTTAACGCCGTAGGGGTATGCAACCTGTGCCGCGCGATGTAACTTAATCCAGCGGTCCTCAGTGCATGATCCGAACGAATCGGTACCAGCCAGTAGGAAAGTGACGCGTGGCCAGTATGTTGAATTAAAACAGAATTTGATCTATTAGTTGCTCAATTTTGTAAAATCTATAACTTTTAATCTACACGTCCAAATTTTGAAAACTTTATATCAATGGATTCAGAAAAACAAGCCCTAGCCAACCATGCACATTTTTTTTAGTAAAAAGCTTCTGTTAAATTGTTTGTTTTTACAGAAACTTGTGTATGCATGCTTAGGATATAAAATTTATTCCAAAATGATTTTGAGGATAAAATCTTTGGAAAATGGTGTGTTTTGAACCTACTGACCATAGGAAACAAATTGTGGTTTCAAAAATATATTTGGTGAAGCAAAAGAATAAATCTTTGATTTAAACCATTTCTAGTCAAATAAAGATATGGTTTAATTGTTAAAAATGATTTTGGAGGGAAACCTTTGGGAAATGTTTTGGAAATAAACTCTCTGACCCTAAACACAAGATTTTATGGTTTGAAAACATATTTTGTTAAACCCATAGAATGTTGCCTTATTAAAAGAATTTCTTCACCACATAAAATGATGACTTGGTTTAAAAATGGTTTATCAAGTGAAATCTTTTGCAAATGATTTTGCCACTTTATAAAATGACTAATAAGTGTTTTAGAATGTTTATAACCTATTATAAATCACTTTTTGTAAATAAAACAATCTTTAGCATGCTTGCATGCATTGTCTTGTCACTATTATTTTATGTGATGAATTGCTTGAATGGTAGATTTAAATATTGTTTGCTTGATTGAATTGTAGTGATTTGAAGTGAGTGAACATTGCAAATATCAAGGAGTGAACTTATACTCTCTACCAAAAAGGCAAGTGATGCTTCATACTTTTGTACCATTATTTTCACTATGCATTAGTGATATTTCTAAGTAGGACTTGCATGGGAATTTTGCTAAATATAAACTATGCTATGGGAAATCCTAGTAAATGAAACCTTAGTAGAAATTTCCTAAGTTAAGATTCCTACTATATCGTGCTTAGCTTATCTAGTAGAAAACAAAGAATATATATTCATGCTATGGAAAAAATTCTAAGTCTGAGGACTTGTGTTTTGTTTAATAAAACAACTAAGTGAATGAATCACCTGGGTGGAATGGAAGGAATGGTTTGTGTTGAGTGGTCATGCAAGTCCAGTATGCTGGGGAAAACTTGGGCATCACCAAGTCCAGCATGCTGGGGAAAACTTGGTGTCTCACTTGTGGATGGCCACCGAGGAACAAAGAGATTTGAGATGTCAAATGTTGAGAAGCTTCAAGTGCAGCCACTTGGCATTATGGGCTCTGCCTGGATCATATAGGTTGCAATAACTTAGCCAAATGGACAGTTGGTGGTAGGGAAATGATAGGTTGGAACGCGTCCATTCTGGTCTAAGGGAAGGCTTCTGAAAGATCTTGTCTTGGTGAAACCAAGTCTTGTGGGGAAAGTGCACCACCTCTGCAGAGTGTAAAATCTAAGTACTTAGCCATGTCCCTGGCAAAGGAAAATTTAAGCATCAATACATGGAAGCTATCAAGAATCTCATGATCAAAATTTCTAAGTTAAAAACTTGTGGTTGAACAAGGGATTGAAGGATCACCAATTTCTATTGGGAGATGCCTTGGGAAAGATTTTGGCAAGCAAAAACTTAGTGTTTTCAAATGATAAGGAAAAACTATTTTTGAGCAAGCAAGCCTAAGCTCCACTTAGCCAAATGCATATAGATGATAGACTCCACTATACTACCATAGTATCACTTGCCAATACAATTCAAATGTATTGACCCTTGTGGCTGTAATTTGTTATGTTGCAGGTTTGTTTGATATTAGTGAAGTGTAATGATTAGGATTACAAGTCTACAACCAACATGTCTGCCTGTGGCACTTTGAAGATGAAGGACCCCATGCTTATAGATATTCTGCTGCAATGTAATGTGATAGCCAAATGAGCTATGTAAGATGTAATGAATTATTTTATTCCTAGTTATAAAGTTGTATTATGACCTTTGTTTCTTGATATTACATCTTAACTGTGGATGCTAGCTATTGATCCAGGGACTAGCATTGTAAACACAGGGATCTCTACCTTATTAAAGGTTGGGAACCTTACAATCCATCACATCATTCTCCTAATGATATGACCCTGTTGTTAATAACATCTCTATGTTCATGATCAGGAAACTATGATCATATATTAACCAACAAGCTAGTTTAACAAGAGGCTTTACTAGGAACTCTTTTATGTTTACAAATCACACAAGTATTAATGTTTCTGGTTAATACAATTATAGCATGGTATGTAAACATTTATCATAAGTATGAAGATATGATAATAACCACTTTATTATTGCCTCTTGGGCATATCTCCAACAGTAGCTAGTTTTTAAATAAAGATATCAAACCCATAGGGTGCTGGAGTCTGAAGTATAATAATTCTTGAAAAAAATACTAAAATATAAATGCTGAAATAAAGTTCTAAGTAACAAGATAAAGTGAGTTGTGTAAAAAGGTGTTTTTGGGTTTTTGGTATAAGAGAACAATAAGTAAAACAAACTAAATACAGAAAATAAGTATCGTGTATGTAAAATAGATTTGAAACTGTGGTAGGGAAAAGCGTTCTCAGGGATTAGCGGATACACCTCTAGCATTTACAAAGGTCTAAGGTAAAGATTGTTATCATGAACATTCTCAGCTCTGTATGTGTGGGAGGAACTCCGTATTTGGGCAAAAGGAATCAACCACTTCTCACATCATCCTCATAACCACAGCAGATATCAATCAACATCAATTGAATTACCATGCTATTAAGGGACTTGATCCCGTAGGACGTATCCCATGGCATGGATAGTGTTTTGTGATTTTCCTCGATTCCCAAGTTGATACGTAAGGAGTGCCAACAGTTTTATAGTCATTGTAAGTGCCAACACACCTTCGTCTATGAACAAGTAGTTCCCTCCATCAAGTCCCCACAAGAGGCAAATATTGAGACGTCGACTTCTCCCAACATCAAGATTAAGACAATCTAACACATGGTCACATCGATGAATATCATAATAAACTTTATCTTATTTCAATCTCATGCTAGGGTTTCTCAATCTCCCTAAGAACTAATGATCTACCCATACATGTAGGCAATCAACATCATGGCAAAGGCAATGGAATCTATCATAGATGAATAGTACTTGTATAAATCCACAACCAGTATGGAAATTACAACAAGATCTAGATAAGATGTAGATGGGATGGATGGAGATGGTGGTGATGCAGCGGTTGATGATGAAGATCGATACCTTAGCCTCCCGGATCTGTGTAGGGCGAAGACGAATCCCCGGTGGATGAGTTCCCCCTCCAGATGCCTTCCAGAGGTGAGGTTTTGGTGATTTCTGGGTGTTTTGTATGTCGTATCCCCGATCCAGTTGCACGAGGTGAAACTATTTAAGGAGGCCGTGTCGGCGCCAACTATATGGCGGGAACTATACGGCTGGAAAATTTCCTCCCGCTATATAGTTGGTCGTTAAACCCACTGTATCATCCAATTGCTTCGGGTTTTCTTCTGGTGTTATTGATATTTCCTAAATAAGCGAATTACGTTGTTTTTTAATCCTTTTCTCTCCAATACAACTGGTCCAAGAATTGTGTCCATCATATCCTAATCCTCGTGAAAATAGACATAAAATATGCGTGCGAACTCCATAAAATACCAAGATCCTACAACTGCAATGCACAAATAATAATATAAAACATGATGCAAATATGCACTCATCATTGGGGAACGTGTTACGGAAAACAAAAAAATTCTAGCGCATAACCAAGATCCAATGCAAGGGTGAAGTAACGGAACATACCCACGTTGATCGAATTAGAAGAAGTTTTTCGATGACAAGGTTGATCATGCGTTGATCCCTGCAATAAGCCTTAGCGAGTCGCGAGGAGATGTATTATCTCAAGTCGCGAGGAGATGTATTATCCCACGGACAACTCCGAAGAACTAGTGTTCCAAGTTTCACACCTCCACCGATATCCACACGTGCAACGAGGACAGCACCATGTCGAGGCGAGATCAGGAACTCGTGGACGAAGCGGGAACATGTCGATGAAGATCCGGCATCACTCCATCATCCGTCAAGATTAGATCTAGACGGGGTAGAAGAAGGAACTTCTCTGGGCATTGGTGAAGATCTCCTCCACGCGATGAAGACAATGACGTGAGGAAGAGGAAGGGGACTGGGCCGAGGCGGCGGCAGCCGGTGACGGCGGGCGGCAGCCCGGCGGTGGTGAGGGTGGCTCGAGGTTAGGGAGCGGATTCCCTCCTCCATAGACGAGAGTAGGACTAGGATCCGTATCCTCCAAGGACTCCTCATTTTTCCTTTCTTCCGTGTGCATTATTCCTCCATTGTTGTTGTAAAGCCAGAGCTATCTAACAATTACTAAGTTCTTATAATAAATCTCATAGGCCAAGTAAGATGCCAACGATGAACATAATAACACTTTATTTTGTTCTCGATGTGCATTATCACCACATCCTATTGCTATTTACTTAGGCCATTGTAGTTCTTGCATTGTGTTGCTATGTATGAAACTTCATACCAGCCAATTTAGTATCCAATACCTAAGAATTATATTGTTAACTAGCCAATAATACATCCATATATTTGTATATCATCTACATACTCATGAGCTGGACATTTCTAGACTTTCGTTTCTTCCATATAATTTTGCGATTTTTCTTTCGGTTTTTCCTCTTGTTGTATAGAAGAATCACAAACATCAATAGTGGTGCCAGCTACACTGTCACAATGATCCTAGGTGTGTTATTCAAGTACTAGCACCTTTGGATTGACACTTATGAATCGATGATTTATCCACTATCATCACATGACTAGCATTCTTCCAGATTCAACTTTTAGTAATCTTTAAATATAGTAAATAATTTACCCATACCTTTTTATCCATCCCATCTCGACTACTTCATGATGAAGCTACAATAGCTTAATAGGAGGGATATGAGAAAAATATTAGTGCATCAACCTTTGATTGATTTAAGCGCCTAGAGTCTTGAATCTTTACATACACTCATACAATATGAGCACATGTTTCACCTGAATAATTCTCAATCATCTTGCAAAAAAACAAGGTTTTAGATATCAAATATCTTTCACTCCTTGCTTGTTTCTAAAACAATCTTTTTAGTTCCTAGAATACTTAGATACTCAAACCATATTTTGAAGATCAAGTTTCATGGAGGCAAGCATGATGTATATACTAATTGGAACCATTGCTCTTTGCTCAAATTGCATCGAGCACGGGAGGGTTTACCAAAAGGTTGCAATATGACTCAATCTTTATATTTCACTATAATATTATGGTACTAGTCCGTAAAGTAAAATTACTAGATATATATAGTTCTTTTATCTCAATTAACAAACTAAGTGAAAAGTGGATAACGGATGCCAATGACTACTATGAACTATGCAAATTTACGTTAGACATTGTTTCATAATTAATGAACTAGATTAACAATTTTAATCCAAAGTGTAGCTCCCACTAAAATCAATATCTCTCATGATTGATACTTAGTGATTCAAGATCCATGAACTTATTTTCCCGTCACCAGTGTTACATCACGCACCGAGGAATAAAACCGGTAGGTACTCATACCAATCATATCTCCATATGACTCTTGTTAATCTTTTGATTCTTGTGTTCCATATTCTTGACGTTCTAGGTAGTATGTCAAGTTAACCTTAGTATGCTAGTAGTGCGATAGTTTCACATCTACATTATGAATGTCGCTAGGTGCACCCATGTTACATGACCCACACCAGTTCGAAGCCCATGTTATGTGGTGCCTCACTTAAGGGGAGCACATTAATACTTGATAATTTTAAGTGAGAGATGACCCTATTTATTATGACTACCACACAACAAATAAAGTGCATAAATAGATTAACATCACATAAAATTCATATAGTGATATGGTATATCACTTTGGGTCAACGATCTCCATCATTAAAGTCTTCCGGAGTCATGTACTATTCCATACCCCATGGGAATAGCACTGAGGTCCATTGTTGCTTGATTGTCGCAAATCTTTTCTTTTACAGCTATTGCTACTATTAGCTAATAAAGTAAAAAACAACTATGGCTATTACAATAATATTATGAAAATCATCGCGGCTCCTGCCACTCACGCCCTACGCGATTAAAACATAATACATATCATATATCACATTGCTATACCACATTACTTCCCTACAAAAAAAAGTTAGATGCCTCTAACGCGCTTTGCCAACTTATGGGGCTCTATGGTTACATACAGATCTGTTCATTACCTACATGGTAAGTAAGCATCATTATCGATCGACTTGCTTTCTGACTTGTTCAGGGTGTGTCCCCAATCCCCATTGCACTATAAATAGTACAAAATCTTCACTAGACTTCATGAATACGCGTGACCCCCATGTGAACTTCACCAAATTCACATAATCCCAATGTGCAAAATTTCTCTCGACTATTGCAGAAAAAAAGGCACCCAAAAAAGTTTCTTTGTGTACCCAAAGTACACTTCACAAACCAGTCTCAATCCGAAGATCGTAAAGTCGGCTTGGGCCGCTAATCACACAATACCGCCAAGATCCAAATTGCAACAATTGGGTAGCAAGAACGAGATTAACAATTACTAAATTCAATGATTCCACTATTCGTACTTGTGCCTAGGCATAGACTACTCTGATACCATTGTTGGGGAACGCTCTACGGAAAACAAAAAATTTCTAGCGCATAACTAAGATCCAATGCAAGGGTGAAGTAATAAAACATACCCTCGTTGATCGAACTAGCGGAAGTTTGTCTATGACGAGGTTGATCATGCGTCGATCCCCACAAAAATCCTTAGTGAGTCGCGGATGTATTATCCCATGGAAGACTCCGAAGAACTAGTGCTCCAAGTATCGCACCTCCATTGGTATCCACACATGCAATAAGAATGACATCACGTCGAGGCGAGATCAAGAAGTCACGGACGAAGCGGGAACATGTCTATGAAGATCCGACAACACTCGGTCATCCGTCAAGATTATATCTAGACGGGGTATAAGAAGGAGCTGATGTGGGAGTTGGTGAAGATATCCTACACGTGACAAAGACGACGATGCGATGAAGAGGAAGAGTACCGGGCCGAGCCGGCGGTGGGTGATGGCTGTGAAATATAGCCATCCACGTCCGCATTTAAACTAGATATTATTCATACATTTGATGAAATATCTCACTAAAACCTGCCTCTAATGCCTAATGATCAAAGGGGTATGCAATCCTTTTTTGCCATTTTTCCTTGCGCAGATAATGACGTATGATGATGGGAATCACTACATAAATACCAAAGATACGAGATTTCTAACACGTCAAAGAAACCATGAGCCGTGAAGAGAATCCAGAAGGCTTAACGACCAATTATACGGGCCGCCGCCGTATAGTTTGCACCGACTTCATTAGGTCAAACAGAACAACTTTCGTGAAGGGAACCCTATATAAAGAGGCTTCAGGCGACGAGAAACTGGCCCTCGACTCCACAATCTCGCTTCTTTTCGACCTCAACTCTCCCTGCCGCCATGCCGGAAGAATAGATCTAGATCTAAATATCTAAACTCTTCTCCACCACCATAGCCATCTTCCACCACTTGTAATAATAGATCTCATCTCCAATTGGCGACATTGTAAGACTATTTGCTATCAACCTTATGATCTCCATTACAATGTTTATGATTGTCGATTTCATCTCTATGTTTGTGTAATTCTCCTTGGGCCAAGTGATTCGGTCTAGCAATGTAGCCTTTGTGCATGTTATTTATCATAGATGGGATCATGTATTAGTTTGTATGAAATGATGATTGTAGTACCCTTTGTTGCCTCAATCTAAGGAATTTTTAGGTACCCAATACCCTGAGGATTGATCCAGGTAAAGGGAGTGTGAGTATTGACTGATCTGTAGGATAGGAACCCCAGTGACAGAAAGAGTAGTACGGCTATATGTGAGGAATTTACTTGGGATTAACAGTGACATCACGATGCTTATCATTAGTTCTATTTCTTCTATGGATGAGACTAGTAGGTTATTGCTATAAGCGGTTGCGGAGGCGTAACAATTATGGATGCACTTACCACATATAATTATCTTACTCTAACAACTACATGCATACTTTATTATTATCTATTATTCCCATCAGATGTTTTGCACAGCTACTGGTGAAAACCGAAGACCCTAGTACCTCTCTCTCCATCGTCAACGACAACAACAAGATCACAAACTCTTGGTTCTATGAAAATGGAATAGGAATTCTAAAACTCTCAAAGGTCTGTTTAAGTAATCTCACTTTGCTTTCTACTTCCAGAGGATTCGATAAACCTAGGTCTACTAGGGAAAAAGAGCTATACTACATCTGTAATTCGGATTGAAGGTATCAACCCTTTTACTGGCGCCGTTGCCGGGGAAGCAATAGATACCCTGGTGAGGTTAGTAGGAACCTTGCTAGTTTTAATTCTCGTTTTTAATTTTTTTAGTTTTGCTTTTAGTTTTTATTTGAAAAAACAAAAAAATAGTTAGTCTTTTAATTCTTGCTTTATCATCATTAGTACTTGTTTAAGAAAATACAAAAACATAGGAAGTATGGCTGAAAAGAAACTTGGGGAGTTTGTAACTCCTAATAATGATTATTTGCGTACTCCTATTACACAGCCAATAATTGCTACTGAATATTATGAAATTAACCCCCACTATTTAAGTTTGGTTCAAAATAATCAATTTGGAGGCTCTACTGTAGAAGATGCAGGTATGCACTTAAATACTTTCACCAAAATATGTGATATGATGCACATTAAAGATGTTGACCCCAATGCAGTCAAGTTGTGCTTATTTCTTTTCTCTCTTAGACAAAGATCAAAAGAATGGTTGCTATCTTTGCCTAGAAATACTATTGCATCATGGGTGGAATATACTTCTTTATTTATGACCAAATTCTTTCCACCCGCAAAGACTATGCAACTCAGATCTAATATTACTAGTTTTAGACAGGAAGAGCGTGAGCCACTAGCTCTTGCATGGGAGAGAATGAAAGAGTGCATGAGAAACTATCCCAGCCATGGGATGGAAGATTGGTTAATTCTCCATTTATTTTACAATGCTCTTAACCCTGTTTCTAAGTCTATGCTAGATACTGCAACTGGAGGAACATTTATGGGTAAGAAAATTACCGAAGAAAAGCAGCTGCTAGACAATATGCAAGACAACCATGCCCAATGGCATGTGGAAAGATCAAACACAAAGAAGGTGAACTCCATCACACCTCAAGAAAATGAAGAACTCAATGCTAAGTTGGATGAGCTCATATTAGCCGTTAAAGGTAAGGAAACCCAGGTAAGAGCTAGTCCCGAACCAACTATTGAAGAAGTAGACTTCATAGCTCGTAATGATTATAACCCTGCTTGGAAGAAAAATTATAATCCTAATTTTTGGAAACATTATTCTAGTCCTATGGGTAACTCTAATAATAAAATGGCATCAAGTAATACTAGTCTCCAAGAAACTCTTAAAGCTTTTATGGACTCACAAAATGAGCAAAACAATATTCTAGTAAAAATTACGGAAAATCATGATGCTATGCTTGGTAAATTATCTAACCAAGCTGTTAGTTTGAAAATTGATTTGCAGGCCCTCCAAGAAAGAACAAGGATTTTTAAGGCACAACTAGGTAAGATAACCGAGAGTCAAACTCTCATTCTAGATAAATTTGTAGGTAAAGCTGAGCCCAATCCTGTTGAAGACCTCAAGATGATAAGAATCCAAAGGGAGGATCTGGAAGAACTTGACTATAGCAATGCTCCTTCACCAAACTACACAGTTGAAGATCTTGTAAAAAGGATCAATGTCAAGATTCTGATAAGTGAAGGAAATGAGGAAGCCATGTATCAACACTTCGTTAATAAGGTAGCAATAAAGGTACGTGAGCTTGAGGAAGAATATAAGAAAATTTCTAAAAAATTGCTTGTTAAGCTAGATGATATATTTGAGCATACTATTAAGATCAAAATTGGGACTAATGAAATAGCTGCACTCTGTGATCTAGGTGCAAGTGTTTCAACAATTCCAATGAGTCTTTTAATAAGTTAAATCTTTGCTCTTAATTACCGAACTAAAATTACATCTTGTAGATTCTACCTATAAACAAGAAATATGCATTAAAGAAAATACCTTAGTATACATAAACGGTTGTCCCGCTCTTATTGATTTCGTTATTGTTGACATGCCTGCAGATGCTCCTGTCCCTATTATATTAGGTCGTCCTTTCTTAAGAACTATTAAGGCTTTAATCAATTTGCATGAAGGGAACGTGAAGCTCCAGTTGCCTTCACGGGATCCTTTTGTTATTCATTTCCCCAGGAAAAAGAAAGCCAAGCAAGATGATAAGGAGGCCATCTCTTTGAAGGCCAATTACTTTGGAGTGGGTGTTCCACTCATTTGTCCTAAGTGAGCAGTATCAAGATCAAGCTATTGACCATAAAAGAGCGCTGCATGGGAGGCAACCCATGTGAAATAAAGGTTTGAGTTAAGTTTTAGTTTAAGTTTTATATAGAATAAAGAGTGCTAAAAACTCCAGTGAGAAGAAGAGATTTAGCGGTACTAAAAATTCATGTTTTATATATGCCATAGTGTAGAGTTCCCAACCTTTAATAAGGTAGAGATCCCTGTGTTTACAATGCTAGTCCCTGGATCAATAGCTAGCATCCACAGTTAAGATGTAATATCAAGAAACAAAGGTCATAATACAACTTTATAACCAGGAATAAAATAACTTATTACATCTTACATAGCTCATTTGGCTATCTCGTTACAATGCAGTAGAATATAACAATAGCATGGGGTCCTTCATCTTCAAAGTGCCACAGGCAGACATGTTGGTTGTAGACTTGTAATCCTAATCATTAAACTTTACTAATATCAAACAAAACCTGCAACATAACAAGTTACAGCCACAAGGGTCAATACATTTGAATTGTATTGGCAAGTGATACTATGGTAGTATAGTGGAATCTATCATCTATATGCATTTGGCTAAGTGGATCTTAGGCTTGCTTTGCTCAAAATAGATTTTCCTTATCATTTGAAAACACTAAGTTTTGCTTGACAAAATCTTTCCCAAGGCATCTCCCAATAGAAATTGGTGATCCTTTCAAACCTTGTTCAATCACAAGTTTTTAACTTAGAAATTGGGATGATGAGATTCTTGATAGCTTCCATGTCTTGATGCTCAAATTGTCCTTTGCCAGGGACATGGCTAAGTACTTAGATTTTTTTTTACACTCTGCAGAGGTGGTGCACTTTCCCCACAAGACTTGGTTTCCCAAGACAAGATCTTTCAGAAGCCTTCCCTTAGACCAAAATGGACGCGCTCCAACCTATCAAACCCCTACCACCAACTGTCCATTTGGCTAAGTTATTGCAACCTATATGATCCAGGCAGAGCCCATAATGCCAAGTGGCTGCACTTGAAGCTTCTCAACATTTGACATCTCAAATCTCTTTGTTCCTGGGTGGCCATCCACAAGTGAGATACACAAGGTTCCCCAGTCCCCTGGCCTTGTGTAACCACTCAACACAAACCATTCCTTCCATTCCACCCAGGTGATTCGTTCACTTAGTTGTTTTATTAAAAAAAACACAAGTCCTCAGACTTAGAAATATTTCTTAGCATGGATATATATTCCACCCTTGTTTTCTATTAGCTAAGCTAAGCATGATAATAGTAGGAATCTTAACTTAGGAAAATTCTACTAAGGTTTCATCTACTAGGATTTCCCATGGCATAGTTTACACTTAGCAAAAATTCCATGCAAGTCCTACTTAGAAATATCACTAATGCATAGTGAAGATAATGGGACAAAAGTATGAAGCATCACTTGCCTTTTTGGTAGAGAGTATAGGTTCACTCCTTGATCTTGAAATACTCATTCACTTCAAATCACTACAATTCAATCAAGCAAACAATATTTCAATCTACCATTCAAGTAATTCATCACATAAAATGGTAAAAACAAAGCAATGCATGCAAGCATGTCAAGGATTGTTTTATTTGAAAAAAAAGTGGTTTCTAATGGTTCATAAACATTTGAAAACACCTAATGGTCATTTTATAAAGTGGCAAAATCATTTGTATAAGATTTTACTTCATAAACCATTTTTAGATAAAGTTATTATTTTATGTGGTGAAGAAATGTTTTTAATAAGGCAAAATTCTATAGGTTTCACAAAATATGTTTTCAAACCATATAACCTTGTGTTTAGGGTCAGAGAGTTTATTTCCAAAACATTTCTCATAGGTTTTCTTCCAAAACCATTTTTTAATAATTAAACCATATTTTTATTTGACTAGAAATGGTTTAAATCAAAGATTCATTCTTTTGCTTCACCAAATACATTTTTGAAACCACCAATTGATTCCTAGGGTCAGTAGGTTCAAAACAAACCATTTTTCAAAGATCTTATCCTCAAAATCATTTTAGAACAATTTCTATATTCTAAACATGCATACACAAGTTTCTGCAAAAACAAACATTTTACCAGAAGCTTTTTACTAAACAATGTGCATGGTTGGCTAGGGCTTGTATTGCTGAATCCATTGATATAAAATTTGCAAAATTTGGACGTGTGGATTGAAAGTTATAGATTTTACAAAATTGAGCAACTAATAGATCAAATTCTGATTTTAAACCAGATTCTATGACACGCGACGCTATCCTATTGGCGCATACCGTTTCGTGCGGATCGACAAATATGGGCCGTTAGATTTTAGTTGCATCGCACGGCACAGAGGCACCACTTACCCTTTCGCTCACGTTCTATCGCATCCGTCAGATCTAAATCTAGCGGCTCAGAGCATGTGACCAAAAGTCAGCGGCGCTCGACGGCGGCTAGCGGAGGCAACGCTCGGGCGGCGGCGCTCTAGCTATTCCAGGAAGCTAGGGGAATGGAGGGTATGCTCACCGTGTTCGCCGGGACGTGCTGGAGCTCAACGTGCTCGTGGTTGGCGAAGGGGCGCTCGGAGATGATCGTAATCGCTCACTGGAGTTCTCGCTGGCGTCGGGTACGGTTAGACGTCGACGGGGGCGACGCTAAGGTGCAAAAAAAGACAAAGTACGAACGGCATTAGCTGCGCACGAGGTTGGCGATCATGCGTGCATCATCGAGAGGAAGAAGGGCGGTCGGCACTCACCGGAAAAGGCTAACGGAGCGGAGGCAGACGGCGGCGACGTTCAGACGAAGACGGAGTCGACGCTACAGGGCACGCGCGAGTGAGCTGAGGGTGCAGAGAGAAGCGCCAGGGGGTGGGGATCACGCTCGGGTGCTCGAGGGGGCGAGGGGCGGCAGGGCTTGGCCGTAATTGTCACCGGAGCTTGTCGGAGACAGTGGCGGTGTAGGGCGAAATTCTGCAGCCTGGGGGCGTGCTAGGGTGAGGCGACTGGGGGGAAATGGAGAGGGGGCGTGGGCGTTTAAGTGTGCGTGATCACATCGAGTAATGGCTGCAGCGTTAAGGCGAATTAAGCCCGCGGAATTATAGCCAGAAACGGCGACGAGGGAAGGAAGAAGGGGTCGTCGCAGGTAGGAGAGAAAGCTGACAGGTGGGGCGTGTCTGTCTGCGTGAGAGAGAGAGGGGGAGTGGGGTCCAGTAGTCAGTGTCTCTGCGGGTGTATGTTTGAGTGAGTAACGATTCGCTCGTGAGAGGGAGAGGTGGGCTGCTGATGGGCTTAGTGGGCTGGGCTGGCTTGGTCGAGTCCATTTCATATTTTTTTTGTTCAGTTTGTTTTTCTTTTTCTCATTTGATTTTTCTGTTTTGATTTTGAATAAGCAATTCAAACACTTATTTGAATTCAAACCTTAACCAAAATTTGTGCAGGTTTAAATACTGATTAGTAACAGATTCTGAAGTCAATTTTGGAAATAAACTTTATTCTTTTGGGTCTTTTTATTTCTTTAAATAGGCCCTTGTTTTAATTAAAGTGGGATTTAATAATAATTCAAACACCATCTAAATTTCCAAAATCTTTCAAATCCTTTCAGTAGGTTTTTATTTGATTATTAGGGTGTCAAATAATTCATCTTGAATTATTTGGAGAGTATTTATTATGATTCATAAATCATTTGAATTGGGTATTTGTTTTATTTCCAATGGAATTAAATATAGTTTTTAATTTCCTAATTTTATTTGGAAGATTTATTTAATCTTAATTAAGTTGAATTAAACAATCTTTTATTTCACTTGGGTAAATTCCAAATATCATTTTCTCATGATTTAAATGATCATTCTTATTAGAGATTTGTCTTTATTCTAATAGAATTTGGTTCATGCCATTTTATTTTATTTGGAAAATTCTTTATCCTTTTATTTTATTTGGATTCTATTCATTCCATTTGCTTATGGATTTGGCCAAGATTTGATTTGGTCTTTAAATATTCCTTGTTTAATAATTCTTTCCTTATCTTTATAAAATCCATATCTTTTTATTTAGAGATCCAAACTTGGTGATTCCAATTTGTAAATCTTATTTAATGTTTAATTATCTTTAGGATTATTTTCTCACCATTTGGTATGTATTTCTAGGTGGTTGCTTTATTAGCTTTGGGAATTTAATTTCCTTATCTTTATATTCATAAGATTTTATTTATGGTTCCAATTTAAGTGAAACCAATTTATATGGTTTTGATATATTTCTATTTGTCATTCTTGATCATTTGTAAATGTTTGTTGTCAACATTTTATATGTATCAAATCCATAGGCTTGGAGATAACTTGGAAATGGTTTTTATTCCATTAGGTTTTAGGGTTTGGTTTTATTTTCCAAGTGTTTAAATTTCCAGATGCATTTAAGAGGAATGCATTTCTCTTTATTTGGATTTTTGTTGGATTCAAACTTTAATTAAAGTTTGTTCAAGATGGGATTTTAAGTTTCCATTTAAAAACAAAAGTTTATTTTCACCCTAAATTTCAACAATAATTTATTTTGTTTAATTATTTTTCACATTACAAGATTTGGAAAATCTTGGGATGTGACACATAGTTGGTCGAAATTTTAGTCTATCATTTTTCTGTCAAAACAAGGTGTTTCGCTAAGTTTTAGTCTCAAAAGTAATTCTTGAATAAATAGAATTTTTTTGATGTTTACAGAAAGGTTAACGGCCAACTATACGGCGGGAATAAAAATTCCCGACGTATAGTTCCGGCCATATAGTTGTGTTACCCATCGCCAATTTTTCATCCCAGGATACAGAAGGTTTGACGACCAACTATACGGTAGGAACAAAAGTTACGACTGTATAGTTGCCGCTGTATAGTTACAGCCGCCAGAAATAAACCCTAGAAGTATTCTGTCCATATAGTTGCATCCGACCACTTAAACGCACGGGGCGTTACCCAAAAAATTAAAACATCAATCCTTTCTCTCTCTTCTACCTCCAAACTCTCTCAAAACCTCAAGGGATCTTCACCCCTACTCAATTTCGTTCGAATTCCTCGCACACAAGTGATCTATAGTATGTTTCTCCTCTAATCGTCCAATTACTTTTTGGAAATTCATATCTGATCTATTGTCATTATCAATCTAGGGTGAGACTTATTTATAACTATTTGCCATGATTATCTTGCCTAGATTATTATTTTGAGGAGATTCTTTAGTGTGCTATGATGAGGATTATGCTATGATTATTACAACTGGATCAAAAAGTTTTACATTTGTCTCTCTTTTTTGTTTTTAGAAGATGAACATGAGGAGCCAGACACATGCTATTGTCGCTGCTAGTTCTTCTCGGGCTGCAGCTCAGGAACGCATGGGGATTCGATTCAAGAACGAATCCCACCGTGATCTTTTTGACAAGATCAAAAACTGATAAGTCAAGGCAACCAAGTGGGCTTGCCCCGTCACTTTGAACCAACTCGGTATCTCTAATGACTTTAATTTACTTTGCAATAGAGTTGGCCTGCAAACCTTTGTATTTCATGATGCACCAACCAATCGCCGATTAACCATTGAATTTCTTAGTTCTTTCAACAGCACCATTAAGACATGGCATGGGGAGGATAGAATTTATTTCTTACTCATGAATAATAATTATTCTCTATCACTTGATGAATGGTGCAATTGGTCTGGTTTACCCAACAATGATCCTAATGCTCTGGGTGCAGCTTTTACCAACATGGAACCTTCCCTTGAATATTGTTATGATAGTATAATCTTTACTTCTAGAGTCAGTAAGGGGAAGAATATTCAACATCCTACTATTTGCTATTTGTTCTATGTTAATGCTAACACCTTGCAGGCGCGCAATGAGTTTACAAGACTCAATGAGGAGGACATCTTAGTCCTCACAAAAGCTGCTTTCAACTATGACAACTTGTCACTTCACTTGGGCGCAATACTTGTGCGCTACTTGGAGTACCAATCCCACCAAAGCCAAGGACCAATCACTTTTGGAGGCGTCATCACCATGCTTGCCAACGCATTGGTCATAGACCTAGGTGAGTTACAACCAGTGCTAGGTGAGCGACGTGTTGGTTTCTCTTCTTTGAGGGCTCTTGAAATGCTCACAAGGAGAGGTAGTGTTTATTATTTACATATTGATGGAGCTGGGCGTCTCTACCCCGCTCCTTTTCCTAATGGTCTTTTCTATATCGAGGAAGGACGTGTGATTTATGACTTGCAGGTTGAGTAACAACAACCCGAGGAGGAGATTCCGGAGGAGGATGAGTACCAAGAGGAGGAGCAAGAAGTCCCTCATCAGGAGCAGCAACCACCAAACCGGTTCGCTACATATCAATATTTCCAAGAACTTGGAGGAACTATGGAGGGAATGCATAATATATCCCTGAACCTCTGAGAAACAACAAGTAACCTCTCAACTCAATTTGTGAATAGGAGTTACAACTATTTTCCCCCACCATAGTGATTCGAAGGGCTTGCAAAAGCCTAAGATTAGGGAGGTTTTATATCTATTTTATATTTTGGTTTTCATTTTCTTTATCTTATTTTCGAGGTTATGCTTTTATTTGAGTTTATAAGAACTCGTGTTGGTTTCCCCAACACTTTATCTTAGTTATTTTATTTTGTTTGATATTTTCAAGTCGAGCTTTGCCGCTAATTTTCTATTCTTTAATTCCCCTTCTCAAAAACCACAAAAGATTTCTCTGTTTATCTTTATTTTCCCTCTCTCTTTTTATTTTCGCCTCGAAGTTCTCGTTGATTTTCAGGAGAGTGATTGACTTCGAGTTTCCAAGAAACAAATAAAAAGGGAAGAGAGAAGTGGAACCAAACATGAGAGGTATGCCTTATGACTCCCCACTTTTGAAGTTTGAGAAACCCATGCTAGTTAGTAATAATGTTGAGAAGTTATATCGGTGGAGTGAATCTCTATATTGAGTAAAATTTTGTTTGCATGGGTATTTAATTGGGTTCATTTTGTTCCAGCTCTTGTAGTTAACCAAAGTCTTGCCTAAAAATTTGTTAAACAATTGAAACAAGAAAAAGTCTCACAAATTGAAGACTTGGGTGTTGTAGTGTTTAGTCTTGAAATCTTATTCCTAGAGACACTCGACACCACAGAAAATAATGATTGACTTGATAGCTCTCTTTCAAAAGATTTGTTCAATTGAATTAATGTTTAGCAGTTTTTGTGAGCATGCCAAAGTTTGACTTATAAATCATAAGAATGATATAGATTTATGTGTGTCAAACTTCATGGGATACCAACAACTCCGCTAGCCTACGAACGATCTTCATAGAGGAAACTCCTAGATTTTAGCTATGAGTTGATTAAACATATGTAGCAACAATGCTATAATGAGTAAGATTCATGGCACTCCCGGGTAGTTGTAACATGATGGAATCACTCCTCTGGATGATACGAGTAATCATTATGCAAAGGGAACAAAAACCTTAGTGATTCCATGAGTGTCCATCTCAGCACGATAAACTAATGAATTTTTTTGGCATGCTCTCAATTACTTAAGAACTAAAATTCTTGAAGGACAATGAACAGAAAAGTAGTGCTTGAAAAGTCTTGATTTATTGATGTGGGAGAATTGAGATACTTTAGTGTATATGCTTTTCATGACAAACTCTCACACTCTTAATACTACATGATTACACCTTATTTTTCAAAGGCAATCCTATGAGTTGATTACATGACATGGAATAAAGTTTACCTTTTTGAATCATCCATGCTTATAATAATTTTTCTATGCTATAAGATTCATGAAACCCGTATGATATGTTTGCCATTACTCTATCTATGCTAAAGTTTTTCAGATTAATAAAGTGGAGGAAACATGAGACTACAAATCATGAGTAAGATCATCATCTCGTTATTTTAGTTTAAATGTTGAGTTCCCTTTTGATTTTCGTTTTCTTGGTTGGGACGATCAAGTTTAAGCTTGGGGAGGTTGATGGCTATGAAATATAGCCATCCACGTTCGCATTTAAACTAGATATTATTCATACATTTGATGAAATATCTCTATAAAACCTTCCACTAATGCCTAATGATCAAAGGGGTATGCAATCCTTTCTTGCCATTTTTCTTTGCGCAGACAATGACGTATAATGATGGTAATCACTACATAAATGTCAAAGATACGAGATTTCCAACACGTCAAAGAAACCAGGAGCTGTGAAGAGGATCTAGAAGACTTAATGACCAATTATACGGGTCGCCGCCATATAGTTGCCACCATATAGTTTCCACCAACTTCATTCGGTCAAATAGAACAACTTTCATGAAGGGACCCCTATATAAAGAGGCTTCAAGCAACGAGAAACAGGCCCCTCACTCCACCATCTTGCTTATTTTCGACCTCAACTCTCCCTGCCGCCATGCCATAGGAATAGATCTAGATCTAAACCTCTAAACTCTTCTCCACCACCATAGCCATCTTCCACCACTTGTAATAGTAGATCTCATCTCCAATTGGCGACATTGTAAGACTATTTTCTATCAACCTTATGATCTCTATTACAATGTTTATGATTGTCGATTTCATCTCTATGTGTGAGTAATTCTCCTTGGGCTAAGGGCTTCGGCCTAGCCATGTAGACTTTATGCGTGTTATTTATCATATATGGGATCATGTATTAGTTTGTATGACATGATGATTGTAGTACCCTCTCTTGCCTCAATCTAAGGACTTGTCAGGTATCTAAGACCCCGAGGATTGATCCAGGTAAAGGGAGTGTGAGTATTGACTGATCTACAAGATATGAACCCTAGTGTCAGAAAGGGTAGTACGGCTGTATGTGAGGAATTTACTTGGGATTAACCGTGACATCACGATCCTTATCATTATTTCTCTTTCTTCTATGGATGAGACTAGTAGGTTTATTGCTATAAGTAGTTGCGGAGGCAATAACAATTATGGATGCACTGCCCACACATAATTATCTTGCTCTAACAATTACAT
Source organism: Avena longiglumis (assembly GCA_030063025.1). NCBI lineage: Eukaryota > Viridiplantae > Streptophyta > Magnoliopsida > Poales > Poaceae > Avena > Avena longiglumis. The sequence continues at coordinate 402,410,595 of CP125978.1, forward strand.
GCATACTTTATTATTATTATCTATTATTCACATCAGATGTTTTGCATAGCTACTGGTGAAAACCAAAGACCCTATGCCCTCTCTCTCTCCATCGTCAACAACAAGATCGCAAACTCTTTGTCCGGTGAAAACGCAATAGGAACTCTAAAACTCTCGAAGGTCCGTTTAAGTAATCTCACTTTTCTTTCCGCTTCCCGAGGAATCGATAAACCTAGGTCTACTAGGGAAAAATAGCTATACTATATCCGTAATCCGGATCGAAGGTATCAGTGGTCGGCGGTGGCGGTGGCGGCGACGTGGCGGTGGTGGCGGTGGCTCGGGGCTAGGGCGTGGATTGTTCTGTCTTCCCCTTGACCCTCTCCCCTCCGTATATAGACAGATTCCCTCCTCCATAGAGGAGAGTATGACTAGGATCTGTATCCTCTAAGGACTCCTCCTTTTTCCTTTCTTCCACCAATATGAGAGAGAGAGGAAGTCCGTATCCAATATGGAGTCTGCATCAAATATGGAGTTTTCCTCAAAACCAACTTGGAAGGCAAGTTTGAGATCGAGAAGGACTCCTACCTCCACACGCCCTCGCCCCTCCCGTCCTCCTCCACCCACTGGCGCCTAGAGGAGGCCCTGGCTAATTCGGCTAGGGTCCCCCCCCCCCGTGCGCATGTATGGCCCAGTGGGCCCATGCGACCCTCCTGCTCATTGGACCCACTGGGATATTAATAAATAAAAATTTCTTATCTATTATTAATATAAATATATATTCTTAAGCTTTCCAAATTAACTTTAGGACACCTCCGTAATTCGAAACCTTTCTAAAATATTTCCAGTGTCCTCTTTTAATGTCTAGAACCATTTTGTCCACTCTTGGTGATAACCCAGACTCCTCCAGAATATTCTGAGATGCTCTGAAACATACTTTCAGAATTACTTCATCCAACTATCTCATTCACACTCACATTCTAAAATATCATAAATGTCTTAAGTGTGACCCGGTAGGTTCGAATATTTGCGGACATGGCCGGAACTCATTCTGATGACAATGATTACTATCAGTGTCTTGATACAAGTAGAAACCCCCAAAAATAACACAATGTTCTTTATCGTGTGAGCCATAGGATTGAGTCTGATGCATATCGTATTGATTCGTTGATACTTTACATTACTCGAAATGAAACACTAGGTTATTCTCATTTCCCGGCATGAACTCTTTGCTGGAATTATGCCCTAGAGGCAACAATAAAGATGTTATTGTTATAATTCTTGTTCATGATAAAGTTTATATTCCATGTTAGAATTGTATTAAGCGGAAACTTTGATACTTGTGTGGTTTATGAACAACATCGTGTCCCGAGTACGCATCTATGGACTAGCTCATTGATTAATGATGGTTAAGGTTTCCTAACCATAGACATGAGTTGTCGATTAATAATGATATCATGTCATTAGGAGAATTATATGATGGACAGACCCAAATTAAGCAAAGCAATTAGATCGTGTCATCGTGTTCATCTTTGCAAAGCTTTTTCTTATGTCAAGTATTGTATTCCTTAGACCATGAGATAATACAACTCCCTGGTATCGGAAGAAAGCTTTGAGGTCATCAAACAAAATCCTATGTGAGGGTGATAATAAAGGTGTCTCTCAGGTGATCGGAAAGTACTTGTTGGGTTGTATGTATCGAGATGGAATTTGTCCCTCCCGAGTCGGAGAGATATACTTAGGGCCCACTCGGTAATCGATATCAACACCGCTTGCAAGCACGTGGTTAAGGAGTTAATCACAAAGTGATATCAGATTACTGAACAAGTAAAGTACTTGCTGTGAACGAGATTGAACTAGCTATGCCGATACCAACGATCGAATCTCGGGCAAGTAAAATATCGCGTGAAGAAGGGAATACATATATGGGATTAATTGAATCCTGGCATCGTGGTTCATCTGATATGATCATCGATGGATATGTGGGAATCAATATGGGTTTCCAGATCCCGGTGTTGATTATTGATAGAAGATCATGTCTGCATATTCTCGAACCCATAGGGTCACACACTTAACGTGCCTCGATGCTAGGATAGATTGGATAATTGGTTTATGAGTTTTTGTTCGGAGTCTCGGATGAGATCCAGGACATCACGAGAGGTTCCGGAGTGGTCCGGAGAATAAGATTCATATAAAGGAAAGCAGTTTTTGGATTTCGGAATCGTTTCGGGGTATTCGGTATTGTACCGGAAGGTTCTAGAAGGTTCCGAGGTGGGACCAACGTGGGCCCACTTGTCGAGGGCCTACGTGGGCCTAAGGGGAAGTGCCCTGGCCGCATTGGGCCAGGGGAACAAGGCCCCAAAGGCCCAGCCGGCCAGCCTAGGGGAAACCCTAGGGGAGATCTTCTAGAAGGAGGGGGAAACTTGCCCCCCACTCCAACCCTTGGGGCCGCCGCCCTAGGGCTTGGAGGAGGGGCCAAAGGGGCCGGCCAGCCCCCTATATAAGGCCCCCTTCTTTTCAGCTTCTTGGCCAGCTTCTCTCAGAAGCTACCCTCGACCAGCTTCTTCCAGAATCTCATCTGTCAAAATCGTTTATACTTTTAAATTGACATTAAAACTACTAGTTAAGAAGTTTAAACGAATTTTGAAAATGAGATTCTGAGAGAAGCTGGTCGAGGATAGCTTCTGGGAGAAGCTGACCAAGAAGCTGAAAAGAAGGGGGCCTAAATAGGGCAGGGTCGCACCCTCCCCCTCCCACTCCTCCAAACCTAGTCGCCGTCCTGCTTCCCTCCACCTCTCTCTCTCCCGACTGCGCGTAGGCGAAGCCCTGCCGCAGAAACTCTCCACCATAGCACCACACCGTCGTGCTGTATATCCAATCCATCTATCCACCCCACTTGCTCGACCAACGAAGGAGGATACGTCGCGACGCCGTACGTGTGCATCTCTCAGAGGCGCCGTCACTTGCGGCGTCGGATCAGATCGGATCGTGAGGAGGAGAAGGCTAGTTCGACTACATCAACCATGTTCTGTTGAACGTTTCCGCTGTGCGATTTCTTCAAGGGTATGAAGATCTCATCTATCTCTCTCGTTGATTGCATCTCCTAGATTAGATCTTGGCTTTCTTGTTCGCATCCGTAGAATTTTTTTGATTTACTATGCTGCGAAACCCTTCAGTGGTATCAGAGCTAGATCTATGCGTAGATGTGCTTCACGAGTAGAACACAACATGCTTATTGCGGGCGTTCATGTTTTCTGTTGCAAGCCTCTTGTTGTGTATTTATTATGGCACGACATAGTGATATCGAAGCGGTCCCGGCCAACTTTACGTGACCTCGTTCGCGAGACCGGCTCCGCACTTGACGTGTGGCTTGTTCCACACATGCGGCTGGTGGATGCCAGTTTATCTCACTATAGTAGTCATGGGATTTACACCAGATGTTAGCAACCATAATATCACCGTTGTGGCTTTCCGTAGGTAAGAATCATTCTTAGCTTGTTACTCCCATAAGCCACGTAAAACATGCAACAACAAAGTAGAGGCGTCTAACTTATTTTTGCAGGGAGTTTTTTGTGATATGGTATGTCCCAAGACACGATGTGTATGTTGTAAGAAATGATCATGTTTTGTAATATTTCACGACTTGCATGTCGATGAGTTCACAACCGGCAGGAGCCATATGGTTGTCTTTATAATTGTCTATGACCTACGTGTCAACTTCTTATACGCCATGTAATAGCTTTACTTTATCGCTAAGTAGTTAGCAATAGTTGTAGTTGCTATTCGTGGTGGAGGAAATCATGATGGAGTGATGGAGATCATGCTGGTGCGCACAAGATGGAGATCATTGCGCGGAGATTGGCTATACCATGTCACATAAAATTATATGCATGTGATGTTTATCCTTTTATGTATCTTATTATGCTTAGATCGCGACGGTAGCATTATAAGATGATTCCTCACTTAAAGATCAAGAAAAAAATTGTGTTCTCCCCATGTATGCACCGTTGCGAAAGTTCTTCGTGTTCAAGCACCTCGTGATGATCGGGTGCTATAAACTCTACGTTCACATACAATGGGTGCAAGCCAGTTTTGCACACGCGGAAATACTTGGGTTTGACTTGATGAGCCTAGAATGTACAGACATGGCCTCGGAACACACGAACCGATAGGTTAAGCATGAGTCATATGAATGATATGATCGACACTTTGTTGTCCACCATTGAAACCACATCTCTTCTCGTGAAGATCGGATTAGGTGTGGTGAATTTGGATCGTGTTCACTAAACAACTTGAGGGATGTTGAATTTAGTGGGAGTTCATCTAGTAATTTGATTAAGTTGAACTAGTTATCATGAACATAGTCTAAATTGTATTTGCAAATTTTGTAGATCAAATGGCTAAGTCGAACTTCAACTTCAATGTTTTTTATGATAAATAAAAGCTTAAGAACAATGGGTCTAACTTCACCAACTAGTTCCGCAATCTGAGAATCATTCTCGCTGGCAGACAAAGGGACTATGTCCTTGAGAAAGTGCTAGGTGACGCCCCTACTATTGATGCGTCGGCTGATGAAAAAGTTGTTTATCAGTCCCGCAAAGATGATTATGGAGTGATTAAGAGTACCATGTTTTTTGCTATGGAACCGGACCTTCAAAATCGTTTTAAGGAGTTCGTCGGGCCTTTTGAGATTCTTGAGGAACTGAAAACCATGTTTCAGACTCAGGCCCGTTCTGAGAGATATGAGATCTTTGAGAAGTTCTTTACCTGAGAGATGGAGGAAGGGAGTTCCGTTAGTGAGCATGCCATTAAGATGTCGGGCTACACTCAACGTCTTGAGAAACTGGACTGCAAGATTCCAGAAGAGCCCAAGATTGACAGAGTTCTGCAATCACTCCCTCCTAGATACAAAGGTTTTGTAATTACTCACAATCAAATTGGTTCCACTAATACAATCACTGAGCTCTTCGCTAAGATGAAAGCTGTGGAGGTGGATATCAAGAAAGATAATCATGTGTTGATGGTCAACAAGACCCCTAGCTTCAAGAAAGGTAAGGGTGAAAAGAAATCCTTCAAGAAAGGCAGTGGCAAGCGCGTTTACCCTGCTGAGAAGAAGCTCAAGTCTGGAACTAAGCCGGACACTGAGTGCTTCTATTGTAAGGACAAGGTTCACTGGAAGCGCAACTGTCCGAATTACTTAGCGGACAAGAAGGCTGGCACCATTAAAGATATATTTGATATACATGTTATTGATGTTTACCTTACTAGCGCTCGTTGTAGTGCCTGGGTATTTGATACTGGTTCAGTTGCTAATATTTGTAACTCGAAACAGGAGCTACGGAATAGACGACGGCTAGCAAGGGATGAGGTGACGATGCGCGTTGGCAATGGATCAAAATTTGATGTGATTGCCGTTGGCACGCTCTCCTTAGTTTTACCTTCGGGGTTAGTTTTAAACCTTAATAAGTGTTATTATGTGCCTGCGTTGAGCATGAACATCATATTTGGATCGTGTTTATTGCAAGACTGTTATTCATTTAAATCAGAGAATAATGGTTGTTCTATTTATATGAATAACATCTTTTATGGTCATGCACCTATTGTGAATGGTTTATTTCTTCTGAATCTTGAAAGCAATGAAATGCACATCCATAACATTGAGGCTAAGAGATGCAAAGTAGATAGTGATAATCCAACTTATTTGTGGCACTGCCGTCTAGGTCATATTGGTGTTCTAACATCCCTAAAATCATGATTTCAAAGATTTCACATCATTCATGCATGCATATAGTTTTGAGTTCAATTTCAAACCAAATTCAAAGAAAACAGAAGCACATAGTGCTATCATTTTATGTGAGCAAACTTAATTCAAATGACTATCCCCATTGAGAGCTTAAGTGTTTTAAAACCAAGTTGTTTGTTTCCTTGTTGATTGGTTTGAGTGTGGAGTTTGAACAAAATTATACAAAATAAAAATGGTTTCAAAACCATTTTCAAAACATTTGCAAATCAAGTGCCATGGCACTGTTTATTTTGTTTATTCAAAATGACCAAGCCAATTCAAAGTGACCACATGGTTTTATGCCTAGAATTGTGACTGTTGCACACTGCAAAAATCCTGAAAAGATTTGAATTCAAATAGATTTTGAATTCATTTGAAAATCATTCCAGAAAATCAAATTAGAAAAAGAAAAGGAATAAAGAAAAGGAAAAGGGACGGCGCTACTATTTTGGCCCAACAACGAAACCAGCCCGGCTAGCCCACCCGGGTCCCCCCTCTCTCTCTCGCACGCGCAGACGCACCCACAGAGTCACTGACACTCGGACCCCACTCCCTCTCTGTTTATTTCGCTGACAACCGGGCCCTGTCCACGTCATCATCGTCTTGCCCAGATTCCGCGCACGAACACCACCGCTGGCCATTGCTGCGTTGATTCCACGGCGTAATTGGCATTGAATCACTGAGCGTTTCTTGTCGAGCCTCTGCCTACTTAAGCCCCTCCCTCTCGCGGCCATTTCCCCTCACCCAATTTCCTCTCCACGCCACCAGGCTGCTCTCGCCTGACGCCTTGTTCGACGACCTCGCCGACGAATTCCGGTGAGCACCGTGCCCCCCTCTGTCCATGGTTCATACTAGCATGCTCTACAGCTCCTAGCGCATCTACTGACACACCCCATTTGTTCTCGCATGATCTGTATCCTCGACAGTGACAACATCTGAGCTTCGCCGCTCTCTGCTCGAACTCCGGCGACCTCTCCCCGTAAGAACCAGCCGCCCCTTGCCCTCCGTTTGTTACTCCTAGGACCCTTAGCACCTTGCGCGTCTAACGGTGCCTTCCTCTTGTCTTAGCGCGAAGCAGAACCTCGCCAACATCGATCAGCAGCCGTACCCGACGCGTTCGCGAACTCCGGCGAGGAATCCCCGACGACTCCGAGCGCCCCTTCCAAGCCACCACCACGTTGAGCTTCACCTCGTCCCTGCGGTTCTGGTGAGCACCCTCTCCCCTCCCCGGGCGACCTAGAAAACCGGCACCGCCACTGGCAGACGCGCCATCGCCGCCGCCGCTAAGCGCCATTAGGCTATGGTCGAGCAACGATGCTAGATTCAGATCGTAAGGACCAGATTAGATCTGAGCGAAACATTTTCTTTGAATCTTGCGCGTTGGATCTGACTTGATCTGACGGCGCGGAAGGGTGATCCTGAGTGAAACGGTATCGGCCAATAGGATAGCGCCGCGTGGCTAGGGTTTGGTTTAAAAACAGAATTTGAAATCTGAATTATATCCAAATTTGTTTTAGCTATAACTTTTGATCCACACGTTAGAATTTGACAAATTTTATACCGTTGGAATCAGGAGAATAAGCCCGTTCTGTTTATGCAATGTGTTTAATGTTTAGCTTCTGTTAAAATGATTTTATTTGCAGAAACTTGTTTAGGACTAATTTGAATATATGAATTGTTTAGGAAATTGTTTTAGTGTCAAATAAACTTGGTTTGGCAAGTTTTTGACTTGTTCAAGATTTAGTACTATGCACTTGCTTGGTTGAGTTTTTAAAATCATCACTTAGCATTTTGCATGCATGCATATGTATTTTTGTTTGTTTGTATATGATGTGTGTAATTTGTTGCTACCATTCTTTGTGTAGACTTTGGTGCTAGTGATTGTGATTGTGAAGAGTGCTACTCTCCCAAATACCAAGGCAAGTGGTACTTCATGAATATTTCTATACCTATATTTTATACTAAGCATTAGAAATATTTTGCTAAGTCTTGCATGTTATTATTTTGCCTATATGCCATGTTGGGAAATCCTAAGTAGTTGTAGAATTGCTAGGAAATTTCTAAGTTACGTTACTATCTATGCCATGCTTAGCCTAGCTAGTAGCAAACAAGGGTTGGTGAAATATACATGCTATGATGAAAATATTTCTAAGTCTTTGGACTTGTTTTACTTAATAAAACAACTAAGTCAATGAATCACCTTGGTGGAATGGTAATTGCTTGGTGGTTTTTGTTTGAGTGGTTACACAAGGCCCATGTCTATGGTTTACCTTGTGTATCTCACTTGTGGTATGCCACCCAGGAACAAAGAGATTTTAGAGGCCAAGTGTTGAGAAGCTTATAGTGCAGCCACTTGGCAATATGGGCTCTGCCTGGATCACATAAGTTGCCAGAACTTAGCCATTTGGACAGTTTGTGGTAGTGGGAATGATAGGTTGGAGAGCGTCCATTTGGTCTAAGGGAAGGCTTCTGAAAGGTCCTGTCTTGGAAAACCAAGTCTGGTGGGGAAAGTGCACAACCTCTGCAGATGGAGAAATCTAAGTACTTAGCCAAGTCCATGGCAATGGACAACTTGAGCATCAAGACATGGAAGCTATCAAGAATCTGCTCATCCCAATTTCTAAGTAAAAATTTGTGGGTGAACAAGGGTGAAGGACCCCAATGTCTATTGGTGGTTTCTTGGGAAAAATTTTGACAAAGAAAAACTTAGTGATTTCAACTAATAGGAAAAACCTATTTTTGAGCAAAGCAAGCCAAGCTACACTTAGACAAATTGCATATAGTAATATAGTCCACCTAAATTTTACTAAGGTATCACTTGCCAATACTATTCCAAAGTATTGACCCACTGTGGCTGTAACTTGTGATGTTGCAGGTTACTCTGATGAGGATTAGGTGTCATGAGTCTACACTCAACATGTTTGCCTGTGGCACATGAAGATGAAGACTTATATTTATTTACTTATTCAGACTCTTGTATTAGGCCTGTGGCCTTTGAGTTGTAAAGACTATGTTTATCTCTGGAATGGATGTAATAAATGACCTTTGTATCTGTGTACTTCATCTTAAACTGTGGATGCTAGCATTGATCCAGGGACTAGCATTGCAATCACAGGGATCCTTTTCCTTTACAAAGGAGGGATCTTACAGATGGTATCAGAGCACTGTGTTGCCTGTAGGATTATGACCCTAGGATTGGAAACCACTAAGGAAAAATTTTCAACTTCTACACTTGTCTATTCTTCTCGTAAAATTTTCTAATCTTCTCTCTCATCTCTATTTGTAGATGAACTCCATCAACAAAGCCATAAGGAAAGGACCACTCATGACAATGACTTTGGAGTGTGAGACAGAATTCCCCAAGACTCTCAAGGACCTCATGGTTGCATTAGAGATACAAGGAGCAGCTGTGTACAAAGGTTTTCTAGTGATGGATGAAGGAGTGGAATACTGGTGGGTACAACTTCACTTGTATAAAAACAAGGAAGACAACCATCAGGAAAAAGGATTCTGCATGTTCACCAATTCAGTGGTGCACCCTACATTCTTTGAATCATCAAGGGATGTAGCATGGAAGACCATCAAAGAACTTGGTGATAGAGTCAAGTGCAGAATGCTCAACCTCCAAAATGATCTAAGGAAAGAGAAGGAACATACCCAAGAGTTGGAAGCTACCAACCAAACCTTAAGAGGAGACATTATAGACTTAGTGATGGAATCATGTGAGCAAGATAGGATGATTGCTTCTAGAAACATTGTGTTAGCCAACAGATCCAATGAGATAGGATTGTAAACATACTTCGTTAGTTGGACCACCACCTATCACCTTATTTTTCAAAATGTTGCTTAAAATAAGATTGAACCTTGGTTGTTGTAATGGTTTCATGTATGCATTACTTGTGTGTTTTGCTTCCCAAGGATATGTATGTCATGTTATGTCTTTTGTTTTATCTTGATTTGTGTTGTTCTAACTTTTCTATCTTATAAATAGATGCCTATTACCATCAGCACTGTTGAGGAGTTCCAGGTTACCCGCTTTGGTCCTCGTATCGTTGAGCTTACCACTTTGCTCAATCTCCCTCTTCCCACCATCATGGTGCATCCCCTCACTAAGTTTGAGAGGAAGGACCTCTGGGATTCAAGGTGAACCAGCCCGGACGCTAGACAGAGCCTACTACGGAGGCCATCGTCTTCAAGCTCATGCACGATGACAGGGAGAGAGGCATTGAGGTAGTTATGCAGGATCTGATAGGACGTTTGCTAGGGCGACACTCCCGACAGGTTAGGGGTACCCATTTCCACGTCTTCGGAAGACGTGATGAGGATGGAGAGTCCATCGACTTCGAGGATGATTCGAGGGACGCAGCAGAGCCGATACGCCTGTACCTCCAGGACTTAGAGTCTCTCATTAGGCATGTGGACACAGACAGGACCAATGTCATGCTCAGCAATGATGAGCTCCAGGTGCAGCTTCGCGAGAAGGACAAGATCTTCGCGCAGCAAGACGAGATAGTCAAGGAAATGGATGCGAAGTTCGAGACCCAGGACAGGAATTTCAAGAGTCAGGAGAAGCGTGTCCAGGATAGGAACAAGAAGATCCGGGACATGACTGAAGAACTGCAGTCCAAGGACTTCGAGCTCGAGCAGCAACAGCCGGTGATAGAGAGGCTTCGCTCCTAGAAGAGGGCTCTCAAGGCCAAGATAGAGACCTTGACCACTAGCATCGAGGAGAACAAGACCGCGATGGAGAATGCAGGTCTTACCTTTGTCGAGGAGGAGATTGATGCCGATGAGTAGATTTGACTACTCATTTATCTTTTATTATCGTACTTGTTATTTGAGAACTTGTTATTGGACCATCCGACATGTGGATGGCTTTTTTACTTGTGTGTTTTACCTTGTGAACTTGTTATCTTGTTGTTGAACTTTTATCTTGTGTTGCATACTTGTGTTTGCTTATCTGATGTAATGTGCATGAAAGCATCTATGGGTATAATGCCCTAAAAAATATTCTAAAATAAAATTGGTTGTTTTATTTTTCGCATCATCATGCATATTTTATCCATAAAATTATTTTATCAAATCATATTTTGTTTTACTAAATATTCATGTGGTTTTATTAAATCTGTCTCTCTCTCTTATTTTTAAAAACTAAAACAAATAATATTATCGCAGCGAAAGTTTTTCTTGTTTTATAAATAAAATTAGGCTAAAATCCCGTCTAAAGTTTTAGTCCAAAACTGCCCCATCTAGTCTATTTTGGAATAGATAAATAATTCTTTCCCTTTTCTTTCGCCCCAAATCCTAGACTATACCGAACCCTAGAAATCCTACCCTAATCCCCTAACCGCCGCCAGCCACCCATCTACACTGCTACCCCTACCAATCTCTCACCCCGCCGCCGGACACCACCCACCACACGCACACGCAACATGCTCGCACCCGCGCGATGCACGCAGTGACTCACACACGCACAGACCCACTCACGCACACATCCCACACACCACACACGACCCACATCCAGGAAGCGCACGCACCCGACCCAGACACACACGCACCAGGCCCCTGCCTCGTCTCTTCCCTCGCCTGTAAGCACGCGTCACGGCCGCGCCGCCTCCTTCTTCTGCGCCTGGCATCGGTGGTCTCCCGATCTCGGTCCGCCGCCAGCGCCTCCTCCCGGTGCCGCCTCGCGTGCCCCGCGCCCTCCACTTCTCGATCTCGCCACCCCTGGTCGGTGCCCGCTGCTCACATGTGCTCCTACACCGCGTCGTCCTCGCCTCTGCTCCAAGAGCCACCACCCATGGCCCCTCCCTGGACCTGGGGCTGCCCTGCTCGCTCGCGCCCGAGCCTGTCCGCCGGCCATGGCCAGCAACACCCAACGCCTCCCTCGCCGCTCCCTCTCGTGAACCGGAATGCCCTGCCCCGTCCTGCAGTCCCAAGCGCTTCCTCATCGAATCATGGTCGCGAGCCTAGCTTCCGCAAGCCCGGCGGTCTCCCCGCGTGTGTACCAGAAGGAGGCATCCTGCCTAGTTGGTGGGCTTGATGTCCCTGTCCTTGTACGGCTGCCTCACGTCGACCTCCCCAGGTTGACCACCTGCTTTTGTTCTTCTATATGTGTTGCCATATCCATCACCTGTTTGTGCCTTTGTCTAAAAAAGAAACACCCGCCTATAAAAATTGAACTACTACCTATTTTAGTCGCTCCTTGGCTCCTGCCATCCAAACGATGTTACAAGCCCACCACCGACAAGAGATGAACCTTAAGGACTTCGACATGGAATCCGACGGCGATGGCGTTGAAATACAAGAGGTCCTTCGAGGAACCCGAAGACCGAACCCCAACTCTCGTCGACTCTCAAGACCTTCTTCTCGGATTTGAAAGTCCCGATTCCATCGAATCCAAGATCTCCGGAACCAATGTGCGATCCCTATCTGATACCCCTATTTTGTTATAATATATATAATATAACTTGCTGCATATTAATCCATCCATACTCGCATGCATGTTTATTTATTTGAGGGACTTTGTCGAATCACCTAATAATTAAACATGGAGATTAAACGCGGGATATTTATATCATATTTCGGACTCCATTTAATATTGTAGCGAATCGATGCCATGTTTTATCTTGTTAAGTCAACATTTAAATTTGCGGGGTAGTTAAATAACTTGAACCTAATAATTAAATGTCGGGATCCTGGTTCCGCTTAATATTTCTTAGTTAGGCCGCATATTGCCATGCCATGCATCATATAATAAACATGCCGGATCTTCCGTCCTAGTATTAAATATTGCATCATGTGTTCTTTCTAGTACTTTGCTTCTTCACCGGATAGGGCGACGAGTTGATGCGAGATGCGCCAAGCCTTTGGCTACCCGACTTTGTCTCATAGGCAAGCATTTATCCCCCTTCTACCTATTTTTCATTTATAGTCTTTACTTCCTCCAATTGATCTATTGCTATCCTTATTATCAATGCTTTAGTATTGTCCCTTTAATCACCTGCTCCACTATATTGCCTTGGTTATCCTATTGCCTGGTTTGACTAGCTAGCCTTGTCCTAGCGAGTCGTAGGCATGCTTAGCACCGCTCTCATACAGGTGAAACATGATACTCGGATATTGATGGTGATAAGATAATTAAATTGGTAACGTTGGTTATGGTTATGGTTTCACCTAATGATAAGGCCCCGGCAGGGACCACCTTTGGGAACTTCTTGAGCCGACCTAGGACCCGTTCGTTCTACGATACCAGTTCTGAGTTGATCGCGCTAACCAAACGTGGGGCTTCTGGGATCCCCCCTCAACTACCGACGCTATTCGTATATCCATAGGGTTACAAAATTGGTTTTCCATTTGGTGCATACGCATAATATGTCCTCGTATATGGGTGAGTTGATATGTCTTCGGACTTGATATTTTGGTGGATTGCCATGGCTTGCATACATAAATCGCGGTACACGGTGGCGGCACCCACTGTGTGTACAAGTTACCCCGCAGGGCCCGATCCACCAGTAGGCGCAAACGTTGTGCCTCCCTCGAGAATCGTCATACCTCTTGGTTGGATTCCCCACAGTAGGTGATGCCGCTGGATATGCGCGTAGTTATGGGACAGTTCTTGTTGTGAGATTCGGATGGTACGCGTAATATGTTGCCTGATGGGTTGAGCATGCGTTTGGGTACAGTAGTGCACCCCTGCAGGGTAAATCTTTTCGAGAAGCCGTGTGTCCACGATTATGGACGCCTCAGGAGTACAGTGTCATGATCATAGACAACGCCACTAATGTTTTATCTTTAATAATATGATTAGTAACTAGTCTTATCAACTAAACACCTGCTTAACTAAAATTTTCATTGTGTGCGTTCCACAAGGGGACTTCCTCGACTGGTCTTCGAGGGGGAAATCTTCGGATGGGTTATGTTTGGTGTTATATTATGATATCGTATAGTGCTCTCTTATCTCGCTCTAATAGCCGAAGTTGTAGCGTGTCTATAAGTTAGATAGTGCAAGCTTTGCTGCCGCTGAGCCCACCATACCTATGTAGGCGAGGACCGCCGAATTCTAGTCTCGATGTCTTGGCCTCAAGATCGACCGCTCTCTTTCTGTTTTCCCTTTGCCCTTTGTCGGCACCCTTTTGGATTGACAGGTATGTGATTGACGACGTTAGCAAGGTTACCCTTCAGGCTTGGCCTGGGCAGGGTTGGACATCACTTGGTTATTCTTCAGGACTCTTAGTCCCATTTGGATCTTGTCTGTACTCGGATACTATTTTGCTTTCTTCTTGAGTTGTATCTTCGTATTGTATCTTTTGTATTCTTGACTCGTGGAGTCGTTGTTGTATATGTAAGTTCTTGTGGACTTTGTTGTAAACTACTGTGATGTAACTACTTGTATTCAAATCCCACCCACACGAAAGTGTCCGGTGGGCGTCTTTGAATCGCTTCTATGCGGATTTTAGCGGTAAATGCTGATATCTTCATAGACCCGATTCGGCGGCGTTACAATGGGTATCTCATTCTTATCTCTATTTGAACAAACCACAGATGCCTCCCCGTCGTGCAAACCCCAACCCCAACAACAACAACAACATCACTCCAGAAATGCAACAAATGATGACCGCTCAAACTCAGCTAATGCAGATGATGACGACGTTCATCCAGAACCAAAACAATAACAACAACAACAACAACAACAATAACAACAACAACAACCCACCGGGTTTTGATATGCTCACCAGGTTCTTGATATTGAGGCCAGCAAAGTTTTCGGGGACGACTGATCCCATGGTGGACAATGATTGACTATGCTCAGTAAACAAGGACTTGGTAACCGTGGGTTGTACGGATGCTGAAAAGGTCAGATTTGCAGCACATCTGCTGGAAGGGCCAGCCGCCACTTGGTGGGACAACTTCCAGATCACCACTCACATAGATGAAGTGACATGGGCTATCTTTGAGGATGGCTTTCGCACTGCTCATATCTCATCTGGAGTGATGAGTCTGAAAAAGAAAGAGTTCCACAATCTGAAACAGCGCCACCGCAGTGTAGCTGAATACATTGAGGAGTTCAACAATATGGCGCGTTATGCACCGGATGAAGTTGACACCGATGCCAAGAGAAAGGGAAAATTTCTTGAGGGCTTGAATGATGAGCTAAATCTGCAATTGGCTGTGGCATATGTTCCCACTTATCAATCGCTCTGTGACAAGGCTGCTATTTTGGAGAACAAAATGAAGCAAGTTGAGAGTAGAAAGAGAAAGCACTCCGACAAGCACAGCTCGGGATCATCTCACAAACGATCTCATTATGATGACAGTGGAAGCTCAGGATCCCACAAGCATGGGAAATTCAACAAGCACCACAACCACAACCGTCATGACAACAAGCATCACCGTAGTCATGACAATGACAAGTACAAGAACCACAAGAGTGGACATAAGAGCCACCACAGTGGTAATGGAAGTGGAAGTGGGAGTCAGCCTGTTAAGAGAGACATCAGTCAGGTTGAATGCTTCAAATGCAAGAAGATGGGGCATTATGCAAATGACTGCCTAGAAAAGAAAGTTGAAGGACCCAACAAGCCTAATCCTTTCCAGAAGGGATAGGTGAACCACATCAGTGTGGAGGAGGTCTATGAGGAGCCTGATGCTGTTGCTGGTAAGTTCAGACTCAATTCTATTCCAGCATTTGTTCTTTTTGATACTGGAGCATCGCATTCATTCATATCAAAAGCATTTGTTGATAGAAATGGGTTTCCAACTGAAAACATTGGTTGTCCAATAAAAGTTAGTTCTCCGGGTGGAGATATGATAGTAAGTCTTGGATGCCGAGATCTAGTAATAGAGTTTGGAAAACATAAATTTCCAGTGAGTTTGGTAATCCTAGATTCCCAAGGTCTGGACGTAATATTGGGAATGGATTGGATGGCTAAGTATGAAGGAGTACTAGATTGTGATAATCGTACTGTTGCACTCACAACCCCGGAAAGAAAGCGGATTAAATTCAAGTCCAACTTTGAATCTAAAGGAAGTAAGATAAATTCTCTTAAGGGGGTTAGCATGGACAGTGTGCCAATTGTGAGTGAGTATCCAGATGTGTTTCCGGAAGAATTGTCGGGAATGCCACCAGATAGAGATGTGGAGTTTCTTATAGATTTGGTACCAGGGTCTAGACCAGTAGCAAAGAGACCTTATAAAATGTCAGCTGATGAACTGAAAGAACTCAAGAAACAACTTGGAGAACAGTTGCAGAAAGGATTTATTCAACCAAGTTCTTCATCTTGGGGAGCTCTAGTTTTGTTCGTGGAGAAGAAAGATAGAAGTCAAAGGTTATGCATAGATTACCGTTCACTCAACGAGGTAACTATCAAGAACAAATACCCTTTGCCTAGAATCAATTACTTGTTTGATCGGCTAGAAGGAGCATGTGTGTTCTCAAAGATTGATCTCCGGTCAGGATATTTCCAACTCAAGATAAGAGAACAAGACATACCTAAAACAGCTTTCACTACAAGGTATGGATTGTATGAGTATACTGTAATGCCTTTCGGTTTGACCAATGCTCCAGCATACTTCATGAATATGATGAACAAGGTGTTCATGGAATTCCTTGACAAGTTTGTTGTCGTTTTCATCGATGACATCTTAGTCTACTCCAAGAGCAAAGAAGAGCATGAAGGACACTTGCGTTTGATACTTGAGAAATTAAGAGAGCATAAACTTTATGCCAAATTCAGCAAGTGTGAGTTCTGGTTGGATGAAGTTAGTTTTCTTGGTCATGTTATGACAAAGGATGGTGTAGCAGTTGATCCTGCTAAAGTTTCAGCTGTGACTGAATGGGAATCTCCCAAGTCAGTAAAGGAAGTTCGTAGTTTCCTTGGCTTAGCGGGTTACTACAGAAGGTTCATTGAGAATTTCTCGAAGGTCGCTAAGCCTATGACTGAATTGTTAAAGAAAGACAAGAAGTTTGCTTGGTCTGAAGGATGTGAACTCAGCTTTCAGGAGTTGAAGAAGAGACTTGTGACAGCACCAGTCTTGTGTCTGCCAGATTTGGAGAAAGATTTCCAAGTATATTGTGATGCATCTCATCAAGGTTTGGGTGCAGTACTTATGCAAGACGGTAAAGTTGTGGCTTATGCCTCGAGACAACTCAAAACTCATGAAGTAAACTATCCTACTCATGATTTAGAGTTAGCCTCTGTCGTCCATGCACTCAAAACACGGAGACACTATCTTTTGGGAAAGCATTGTGAAGTGTTCACGGATCACAAAAGTTTGAAGTATATCTTCACTCAGAAAGAAATTAATATGAGACAAAGAAGATGGCTAGAACTTATCAAGGACTATGACTTAAGTTTGCAATACCACCCCGGTAAAGCAAATGTTGTAGCAGATGCTCTAAGCCGTAAGGTATTTGTGAATGGCCTTACCAAAGGAGAATTGCCAGATGATCTGTGCACCCAATTTAGAAAACTCAGATTGGAGATTGTGCCTGAAGGACATCTCATGTCTTTGGATGTTCAACCCACTTTGTTGGACAAGATCAGATAAGCCCAGAAGACTGATAAGGAAATTGAAGAGATTAAGGAAAAGATTGTCAAGGGAAAAGCCAAAGAATTCCATGAAGACGAGCATGGTACTTTATGGCATGGGAAACGTATCTATGTTCCACAAGACCCGAAGTTGCGGAAACTGATTTTGCAAGAAGCACACAACTCTCTGTATTCCATTCATCCGGGTAACACCAAAATGTACATGGACATAAAAGAAAGATTTTGGTGGAATAATCTCAAGAAAGACATCGCCGCACATATTGCTTTGTGTGATGTGTGTAGTAGAGTGAAAGCGGAGCATCAGAAACCAGCAGGTTTGCTTCAACCACTACCTATTCCTGATTGGAAGTGGGACAAGATTGGTATGGATTTCATTACCGGATTACCAAGGACCAGGTCAGGTTACGACTCTATTTGGGTTATAGTGGATCGCCTAACTAAAGTGGCCCATTTCATACCCGTGAAGACAACCTATACAAGTGCTAAGTTAGCAAGAATCTACATGAGTAGAATTGTATGTCTACATGGAGTGCCCAAGAGTATTGTGTCTGATAGGGGAACTCAATTCACTTCTCATTTTTGGAGACAGTTACATGAATCATTGGGAACGAGGTTGGAATTCAGCACTGCTTTTCATCCTCAAACTGACGGACAAACGGAAAGGACTAATCAGATTCTCGAAGACATGTTGAGGGCATGTGCCCTAGACTATGGAGCCAGTTGGGATGAAAGTCTGCCTTACGCAGAATTTTCTTATAACAACAGCTATCAAGCCAGTATTGAGATGGCACCATTTGAGTTTCTCTATGGAAGAAAGTGTACCACCCCATTGTTATGGAATGGTGTGGGAGAAAGAAGTTTATTCGGACCAGATCTTATCAAGGAAGCCGAAGAGAAGGTCAGGTTAGTCAAGGACAGGTTGAAGATAGCATAGTCCCGACAGAAAAGCTACGCGGATCCTAAGCGTAGAGAAGTCACCTACGAAGTCGGTGATAGAGCTTATCTTAGACTGTCACCACTTCGTGGAGTGAAAAGGTTCGGAGTCAAAGGAAAATTGGCACCAAGATATGTTGGGCCATTCAAGATTCTGAGTCGCAAAGGAGAAATTGCCTATGAAATTGAACTCCCAGAATCTTTGTCAGCTGTCCATAATGTGTTTCATGTGAGTCAGCTTAAGAAATGTCATCCATAAATGGAAGAAACTTCTTTGAAGGTGTTATCGCCATATTTTGGCCAACGAAGGAGATGGGCCGTGATCAAGATGGGCTTGGAAGATGCGTATATTCAACGTGTTGTTGGATCGGCCTAGTACGTAGAATTGGGCTAAACTGCCCGTGTATCTTGTATCATAGTAGGTTTCGTTTCAGTTTAGGTTCCGTTTCAGTTTAGGTAAAGATAGAGTTGTAGAGTTATTCCAAAAGTAGAGAGTCTCCGGACTATAAATATGTACCTAAGGTTATCAAGAAAAAGAGGACAATCACGTTCACAAAAAACACAATCTCGGCGCCATACCCTTGTTTTCGAGGGTTTCTTTCGGGTAAGTGTCATGCTGCCTAGATTGCATCTTGCGATCTAGGCAGTACTTTTACTTATGCGTTATTTGGTGTTACTCGTACTGAAGCCTTGTTGATGGCGAGTAATATTATTATCATAGATCTGTTGAGGTTAGCATCAGTGTTCTTCGTTATAATCGTCTGATTTTGCTACCTCTAGTTGTCTCGCTACCTTTGCACCTTTTTCCCAAGTGCAAGGGTAGCACCTTGCTTGGTCTTTATTTAGCTGATTCGATCTATTATGGTTGTGCCTTGCTCGCCAAGGTTTAGTTTGATATCTACGTAGTCAGGCCTTACAAACGGGTTGAACGATCCAAAGAGTAGGGACGTGGCTTATTCGTTCTAGAGAAGTTGTTCGTAATTGACTTTACGTTGGTTATTAGGCCTCCTCTAGGGTTAATATTCTTCATCTTTTGTACATACCAGGCTCAATTACGTGTAGGACGTTCGATTCGTGGTGAAAACATTAAACCGTCAGAGATCGATTTAACTTGTAGTGATCAAGCAAAACCCCATGTTATCGTAAATCTAATGCAGAACCATGGGGCAATCGGCTCTAGGAGCCGATTCTGGAAACACAGGAGCAGTCACGGCTCGAATTTTACGTATAGTTGTTTACCATGCAGAAATCAATCGAGCAATCCTTCACCTTCGACCAGGTATAGGTCAGTGTGCATCTCGAACCAAGCCGTGATGTGTGCGGAGTTTTGCGGGCCGTTGCCCGAGGACCGAGCCCACCGGCGATTACAGGAGCCTCCGGCTCTTCGTGTTGCTCGTCGCTTTCGCGGTGAGTTTTGGCAAGCACACATTCGCACGCCGGTGGGACACTCAACAACGTCTACATCAACATCCGACGCTGCGATGGAGAGCAGACCAGTCACGTACGACGAGCTGCCTGAAGAGCACAAGGCGAAGTATGATGAGATCAGAAATCTCTTCGAAGCCGATCTCATCGGCTCTTTTGAGAGGACCCGTAAGCATGGCATCAAGTGGAGGGGGTTCTCCCCCGAGGGTGCTCTTGATGAGGTAGATCTGTCTATTCCTTCGGAGGAGCGCACCAGAGCTCTACGACAGGAAGTCAACTACATGGTGGCTCATTCTCTGCACCGCCATTCTGAGAGCCTGGTGAACGCTTTCGAGCGGGTCGCGGTTCGCGTAGTTCAGGAGATCATGAAACATCAGTACTCTCCGTCGGGGCCTACTTTAGGGACTCACCAGGAGAAAGACCGCTCAGACCAGGCCACGCTGCCATTCACACTTGCGGCTCCAGCCGCCAGAGCAGCGGCTACGTCGTCTACAAGGGCTGGAGGCGACCAGCGATTGCCAATTCCTGTTTGAGCCACCTAAGGAAATCCCACACGGATATATATGCACCTACGTGCCGGACTGCAATAACCTGACACGCACCAACCAGATTGCAACCGCGGGAGTTTCTGCGGCAGGGGTTCCTGGGGCAGGATCTTCAGGCGGCGTTTAAAGCGGCGATATGTCAGGATAGACGCTGACAAACAGGCGTGGCTAGCCAAGTATGCCACTGGAACAAGTCATGAGAATCTAGCCCCTGCAGCTCAAACAGTGGAGCAAATCCGTGCCATCACGAGAGACCGGTTAAACCGTGCGAAGAAGGACAATCGGCTATTCAAAGCCGTACCCCAATGAGTTTGATCGATTCGCCGCCACCCAAGTATCGGCTCCCCGAGTTCTCAAGGTTTAGCGGGTCGGAAGGGTCAAGCTCGATCGAGCACATAAGCCGATACAGCACGACTTAGGCATAGTTTCGCATCGGATCGGATCGCGTAAGGTTTTTGCACAATCGACAGGACCAGCTTTTGGGTGGTACACCTCGCGCCACGATTCGATTCATACCGGAAGCAATCGGAAGAGCAGTTCCACATCCGGTACCATTCGAGGCTCTGAGGCTGGCATTGCAGACTGGCGCAGTGAAGCGGGAGAAATCTGTAGCGAGTACATCCAGTAACCGGGACCGTAAGAACCGATGTTACTCAGCTCGTTTAATCGAGAAGGAAGCGGTCGGCTGGCAGTGTTGGGTCTCTCAGCACCCATCAAGGATCTGGCTTTCCAAGTGGAGTACAACTCATTGGCGCACATGGCCCAGAAACTGACGATGTATGAACAGCGCCACCCTGAGTTGTACCAAGACAAATTCAAACGTCCGATAGGCCTGGTCGATGCAGACCCTGAGCAAAGCCGAGCAAAGGCCGTAGCTGAATGGGCTCGGGGGGCAGATCCTGTGGCCTGCAAATGGGTGAAACAGCAAGGGCCTGCAAAAGGGTTCGACTTCGATGTGAGCAAAGCCGAGCAGATATTCGATTCTTCTTGAAGGATAAGCGGTGAGGTTACCGAAGGCCACAAAATCCCTACTCGAGAAATGAACGGAGACCATATCGCGCAAGTGGCATCACTCGTTCACCCACACCACCAATGAGTGCAAGGAGCTTCGCCGCCAAATCCAAATGGCGATAGAACAAGGCCGTCTGATCCTTGGGCAGTTCGCCATGAAAGTGGACACGAACCCATTTCCCGGCGTCAACATGGTAGAACTCAGTCGCTCCATGGCGTCAACTGGATTTTTCGTTCGGTGTTAATATGGCGGTCTGGGTACCACCATGACACGTCAGGAGGAGGTGTCCGCTCTCGGGCAAAGAAAGAGGCTGGTCCCGCGACCGCCCAGCCACAAT
Organism: Avena longiglumis; assembly: GCA_030063025.1. Lineage (NCBI taxonomy): Eukaryota > Viridiplantae > Streptophyta > Magnoliopsida > Poales > Poaceae > Avena > Avena longiglumis. The sequence continues at coordinate 402,432,157 of CP125978.1, forward strand.
GAAAGCGGTATTAACAGAGGAACAGGTGAGGAGAGTGCGGTATCAGAGGCCACATTCCGCCCATCTCCTTAACAAGTATGAGCGTCAGTATGACCAACGTCGCCGGCGCGATGGAGACAATGAAGGATATGAGCACCTCGCTAAGGGACCGTCTAAAGAAAAGGAAGGCGCAGACAAGCATTGGGATTGTCCTTTCTTCAAGTATTGCTGGGACGCGGGAATGAGACGATTGACTACAGTCGACAACTGCCCGGAATGCGGTCAGCAGAAGGAGGACACGAGGCCAGTGTCAGTATTCAAACGTCTAGGGCCTCTTCCACCCCGAGCGTTCTAGGAGTCCGCTCGGCGTAAGACCTCGAGAAGCCAAAGAATGACAAAGACGAAGACAGATATCACCGTCCAAGGTGGTGTCCCGACGGACTCAGACACACCCAAAAGCGTAGAGTGCAGGCTGCGTAACTTGGAGGAAGTCAAGCGCAGATATCTCACGCTTTAAAAGCACGGCCCGATCTGGCCGTCAAAATTAAGCGGACCACGAAGCGGAAGACCGCCCGACAAGGAAAGAATGGCGCCTAAACCAGCAAAAGCCGATGCACGGACATCGGTGGCACAAACATGGTGTTCGTACTTCCGTCGAATTACGCGCCAGAACCAATGAGCTACCGATGCGGTTGTTGCGGTCCACGGCGGTTATCTTTGAAGCCACGTGAGAAGGGTTACAAACATCGAAAGCCACATACCTGCGAGGTTACATCAATGGGCAACCTGTCGGCAAGATGTTGGTGGACACCGAGCGGCATCAATATCATGCCGTACTCCATGCTACGACGTTTGGGACGCCCACCGCAGATCGATCAAAACCAACGCCACGTTAAGCGACTTCAGTCGGTCTTCGGAAACGCAAGGCGTACTGAACGTGGATCTGACAGTGGGCAGGAAAACCATACCCACGTCATTTTTCATCGTGGACAGCAAAAGTACCTACGCTGTCTTGCTAGGTAGAGACTGGATTCACGCTAATTGCTGCATTCCATCCACGATGCACCAGTGCCTGTCTGATGGGACGGAGATGAAGTGGAGGTCATCCATGCAGATGATTCTATTGAGATTTCCATAGCTGGCATGAACGTCTGGGAAGCAGAAGACCAAGAGCCGATCTCTGGAATCAGTCTAGACGGCTGTGAGCGCATTAAAGCTACAAAAAACGGGGTGAGGCTGGTCTTATCCACTGGCCTGACAGAGTAGCAGGGTCCACGAGCGTACGTGGTACGGCCGATCCTCGCGATCGGCCACTAAAAATAGGAAGCACCAATCGTACGACAAGCGGATCACGTAGTCGTAGAAGGGAGATGCCCTGCCATTGTAACACAATAAGGTGTAAACCATCCTTAACTAATTCAATCAAAAGGGGCGATTCAGCAATCGCCCAAATCATTTGTGTTACCCTCACCTCTTGTTTGCCTGTGTTTAGCGTCGATTTGACGGTGTGGAAAGCTAGGGTATGGGTTTACATCCGCCGATGAGCTAGAAGAGATCGACATTGGTCCCGGGATAAGCCACGACCAACATTTATCGCCAGAAAGTTAGATCCGAATCTGCGGGGCCCGATGATAGCCTGTTGAAACAATATCCGCCGCCGCTTCGGGACTACAGAGATGCAGGTTAGACAGAGCATCATTGAGCATCGACTCCGCTCAAAAAGGATTTCGCCATTTCATGACGAGCACGACAAATGAAGGCGAAATTCGGAAGAAGTCAAGAAAGAGGTCGAGAAAATGTTGACACCAAGTTAATCAGGCCATGCGGTATCTGAGTGGATTTCTAGTATCGCACTGTAGAGAAAAGGATGGACGGTGGCGTGTTGCCATAGATTTTCGGGATCTCATGAGCTACCCCAAAGGATGAGTATCCGATGCCGGTGTGAAAGCGTTAATCAACGCGGCTGGTCATAAGATCTTGAGCTTCATGGATGGCAATGCCGGTTACAACCAAATTTTTATGGCTCCAGAAGACATACACAAGACTGCATTCAGAGTCCCAGGTTCGGTGGGGTTGTTCGAGTATGTAGTCATGACGTTTGGACTGAAGAATGTCGGCGCCACGTACCAAAGAGCCATGAATTATATTTTTCATGATCTGATCGGCAAGCTGGTGGAAATCTACATCGATGACGTGGTGGTCAAGTCTGCTTCAGCGCAAGGACACTTAGACGATCTACGACGCGTCCTGGACCGAACAAGAAAATTGACCCTACGGATGAATCCAAAGAAGTGTGCCTTGAGGTGTGGCCGGTCGGTTCTTGGGTTTTTGGTCCATGAACGGAATTGAGATCGGCTGAAAAGTCGAGGCGGTCACGAACAATGAAGCCACCCACTACAAAGAAAGAACTGCGATCTCTCATCGGCAAGATCAACTTAGTCAGAAGATTCATCTCCAATCTGTCAGGAAGAATAGAGCCATTCATGGGACTGGTGAAAATTAAATCTGACGAGGAATTCCGCTGTGGGGCAGAACAACAACGAGCCTTTGACGAAATCAAAGAATATCTGACGAAGCCGCCAGTGTTGGTTCCACCCCAGTCGGACAGACCGTTCTACATTTACTTGTCAGTAGCCGACACATCCATCGCCTCGGTGGTGGTGCAAGTTTATGATGGGCTGGGCGAGTCGTATTTTACATAAGCGAAGGATCTTTGGGCCGGAGACAAGGTATCCCGATATCGATAAGTTGTGCCTCACTGTTTTCACCGCACCAAGCTGCGCCACATTTTGCTATCGCAGAGATCATCATCATATGCAAATCGGGCGTCATAAAGCACATGTCGGCTCCTATGTTAAAAGGCCGATCGGGCAAATGGATGTTTGCATTATCGAGTTTGACATCCGGTATCAACCCGAAAGCGATTAAGGGACGGTGGCCGATCTTATCGCTGAAAGGATCAACACTAACATAGCAGCACTGTCCATAAGAGCGTGGGCTATGTTTTTCGACGGATCCGTTTGTGACGATGGCTGCGGCATCGGCATTTTACTCGTGTCGCCCCGGGGGGCAACATTTTCCTTCTCCATCAGATTGTCTACCTCTTGCACCAACAATTTAGCCGAGTACGAGGCGATACGCAAGGGAATGGACTTACTCCTCGAAGCCGGAGCAGAAGCAGTGGAAATTTTTGGAGACTCCAAGTTGGTGATTTCCCAACTCACGGAGGAGTACAAGTGTGAGAGCGAGTCCCTCTTCCCATTATGGTTGCACTGCCGTGAGCTGATGGCGCAGTTCCGGTACATAAACTTCACCTGGATCCCACGGTCGCAGAATACAGAGGCAAATGATCTTGCACAAATGGCTTCAGGCTACAAGGATGTAGCAGAAGGAGCCGATGTTCAGGTACAGTTCCTGGAAGCTGACGACTGGAGAGCCGATATCTTCAATTACTTGAAGGATTCGGCTCGGAGGGCACCTAAACGGATAAGGTACAAAGCCATGAAGTATGTGCTTATTGGGGATGACATGTTTTACAGGACTCTGGAAGGATTATTGCTCAAATGTCTGGGGACAGCCAAGGCTAATCGGCTCCTACACGAGGTACACGAAGGCGCCTGTGGAACTCACCAATCAGCTCACAAGATGAAATGGTTGATCAGGCGATCAGGGTTTTATTGGCCCACCATGCTTGAGGACTGTTTCAAGTACTACAAAGGGTGCCAAGCATGTCAGAAGTTTGGGAAAATTCAGATGGTACCCGCGTCGGCAATGAACCCCATCATCAAGGCTTGGCCATTCCGAGGTTGGGGCATGGATATGATCGGCAAAATCAATCCCCCATCAAGCAAAGGCCACATGTGGATTTTGGCCATTACTGATTATTTCACTAAATGGGTGGAGGCTGTCCCGATGAAATCAGTAAACTCAAAGGATGTTATCAACTTTGTGAAAGAACATGTCATCCATAGATTCGGGATTCCCCAAACTATCACGACCGATGGAGGTTCGGTCTTTATTTCTCAGGAGTTTAGAAAGTTTTGCGAGGACACGGGGATTAAGCTGATCAGATCATCTCCATACTATGCTCAGGCGAATGGGCAAGCTGAAGCGTCCAACCAGAGCCTCATCAAGCTGATCAAGAGAAAAATCGATGAGCACCCTAGGCGCTGGCACGAGGTTTTGTCAGAGGCATTGTGGGCTTATCGCATGTCATGCCATGGGGCGATTAAAACCTCGCCATACCATCTAGTGTATGGACAAGAAGCCGTATTGCCTTGGGAAATTACGGCTGGGTCGAGACGGGTCACTTTTCAGGACGATCTAACGACTGAAGAATACGCAACCCTGATGAGTGACAGTGTGGAGGATTTAACCGAGCTCAGGTTATGGTCACTGGAGAAAATCAAAGAGAACAAGGCCAAAGTAGCTCGTGCATACAACAAGAAAGTGAAGCCAAAGGAGTTCCACGTTGGTGATCTGGTATGGGAAGCTGTGTTGCCCTTGGGGACTAAGGATGCAACATATGGTAAATGGTCTCCAAATTGGCACGGGCCGTACAGGGTCGACCAAGTTTTAAGAGGAAACGCGTACATGCTTGAGGAGCTGGACGGCGTGAAATTCCCAGTGGCGGTCAACGGTCAACATCTCAAGAAATATTTCCCAAGCATGTGGGATGTTGGATAGTAAAACTTGAGGGGCCGATACATGAAATCGGCTAAGTAAAAGCACGTGAGACGATGGACAGTAAAAATGTGGGGGCCGATGCTGAAAATCGGCCGAATAAAAGCAAAATGTATAGCCGATGCACGGTCATCGACTTTAGAGGTTCACACATGTTACAAACAGGTGCCAGTTCGCACATACAAGCTACTGAAGAAATGCTTCGAAGGCGTGGAGGGCGTCAGCACAGACACGATCCACCTCGGCGATCTCAACTTCGTCATCTTCATCCTTGCTTGTCACTAGTTGTTTGTTCAGGGCACGTTTTTCGATGGGCAATTGGAGATTTGGGTCGCCCGTTTTGAAAAAGGGCGCAGGTCGCCCGTTTTGATAAAGGGCGCAGGTCGCCCGTTTTGAGAAAGGTCGCAGGTCACCGTTTGAAACCAAGAAGTGGCTGTTTTAATGTTCCTAAAGATGCGACCAAGTTTTGACCCTGTCAACGTTTTTTGGGAGAAGCCGATGGGTAGTCATCGGCTCTTTGCGATTTGACTTGTTTGACTGTATGCGTGCAGTATGTTGAAAGCCGATACAGTGTCATCGACTTCTAGGACATCGGCCTATCGTGGCTATCGGCAAAATCAGGGGCGAACAAGGCAATCTTCGGGAAATAGATTTTCATTCATTCAAAAGATGATTGCTTACAAAGGACGATTGATTACAAAAGGGAGCTTATTGCTACTACTACTACTACTACTACTGGTTCCTAATCTAGGCCGAGGTCGTCGTCGCTGTCATCGCCGCCGTCTCGTGCTTATCCTCAAGACTTCGCTACGGCGTCGTCTTGCTGCTTCTTTGAAGAAGCCAGCAGGGCCTCCTCGTCGCCGCTAAATCGGTGTCCTCGCTGGACCCGGTGCGGAAGTACTTCACCGGCTGGTACTCCTCGGAGGAGGTGTCCTCCTCTTCCTCCTCTTCTTCGGAGGAGTCGACGCCGTCCCAGGACATGGCGTCGTCGGTGCTGTCTGCCTCCAGTTCCCCATCAGCAAGGAACTGCAGGTCTTCTTCGCCGTCAGTCAAGGACGCGTCGTCCTCCGACCAAACGGCGAAGTCCCAACCCCTCTCGTCCCACCATTGTGGGGCAAGAGTGTTGTACGCCGCCATCGGCGGGTGCTCTGGCGTCGGCTCTCGGTCGCTCATTGAGTTGGAGGCGTGGGAGGACAGGCCAGAGGAAGCAGAGGAAGCCATGGCGGAGGAGAAGGGTTTTTTCGGCGAAGGAAGAGGATTTTTTGGCTACTGGAGGAAGATGGGGACTGCGAACTGCTCAGACGAATTTAAATAAGGGGAATAGTGGAGAGACGGTTCAATGCCATAGCGGTTTCCCAGATTGCGCTGCCAAAATCATCAAATCATGCACTGCGAAGGAGTTGAGAAGACAGGGCATCATGATGAAGGGGTAGAGTGACGATTCTGTTCTGCCACGCATTCTGTCAACGCGCAGCCCGATACAAAAAAAAGAAAGAGGAGAAGAGAAAAAATAACACAGAGTGGTTTTGGAATTATCATTGCCAAAACCAGGGGGGCATGTGTTATCGCCATATTTTGGCCAACGAAGGAGATGGGCCGTGATCAAGATGGGCTTGGAAGATGCGTATATTCAACGTGTTGTTGGATCGGCCTAGTACGTAGAATTGGGCTAAACTGCCCGTGTATCTTGTATCATAGTAGGTTTCGTTTCAGTTTAGGTTCCGTTTTAGTTTAGGTAAAGATAGAGTTGTAGAGTTATTCCAAAAGTAGAGAGTCTCCGGACTATAAATATGTACCTAAGGTTATCAAGAAAAAGAGGACAATCACGTTCACAACAAACACAATCTCTGCGCATCGCCACCCCTTGTTTTCGAGGGTTTCTTCCGGGTAAGTGTCATGCTGCCTAGATTGCATCTTGCGATCTAGGCGATTTTTACTTATCGTTATTTGGTGTTACTCGTCTTTGAAGCCTTGTTGATGGCGAGTAACATTATTATCATAGATCTGTTGAGGTTAGCATCGGTGTTCTTCGTTATAATCGTTTGATTTTGCTACCTCTAGTTGTCTCGCTACCTTTGCACCTTTTTCCCAAGTGCAAGGGTAGCACCTTGCTTGGTCTTTATTTAGCTGATTCAATCTGTTATGGTTGTGCCTTGCTCGCCAAGGTTTAGTTTGATATCTACGTAGTCAGGCCTTACAAACGGGTGGAACGATCCAGTAGTACGTAGGGACGTGGCTTATTCGTTCTAGAGAAGTTGTTCCGGTAATTGACTTTACGTTGGTTATTAGGCCTCCTCTAGGGTTAATATTCTTCATCTTTTGTACATACCAGGCTCAATTACATGTAGGACGTTCCAGTTACGTGGTGAAAACATTAAACTGTCGTAGATCGATTTAACTTGTAGTGATCAAGCAAAACCCCATGTTATCGTAAATCTAATGCAGAACCATGGGGCAATCGGCTCTAGGAGCCGATTTACTGGAAACACGAGGGAGTCACGGCTCGAATTTTACGATACTTGTTTACCATGCAGAAATCAATCGGACAATCCTTCACCTTCCCGACCAGGTATAGGTCAGGTGGCACGCTCTCGAACCAAGCCGGGGCGTGTGCGGAGTTTTATGCGTTGCCCGAGGGACCAGGGCCCACCAGCAGTTCTGGGAGCCTCCCGGCTCTTCGTGTTACTCGTCGCTGCTCGCCGGTGAGTTTTGGCAGGCAACAGAAGGATACTATACCTTTGGAGGAGGTTCAATTGGAAAGTGATCTTACCTATGAAGAGAAACCTATCAAGATTCTTGAGACTGCAGAAAGAGTCACAAGGACTAAGACTATCAAGTTTTTCAAAGTACAGTGGAATCATCATTCCGAAGAGGAAGGAACATGGGAAAGAGAAGATGATCTTCGGAAAGACCACCCTCACCTATTTTCTAGCCAAAACGAATCTCGAGAGCGAGATTCACCTTAAGGGGGTTAGATTTGTAACATCCCTAAAATCATGATTTCAAAGATTACACATCATTCATGCATGCATATAGTTTTGAGTTCAGTATAAAACCAAATTCAAAGAAAACAGAAGCACATAGTGCTATCATTTTATGTGAGCAGACTTAATTCAAATGACCATACCCATTGAGAGCTTAAGTGTTTTAAAACCAAGTTGTTTGTTTCCTTGTTGATTGGTTTGAGTGTGGAGTTTGAACAAGGTTATACAAAATAAAAATGGTTTCAAAACCATTTTCAAAACATTTGCAAATCAAGTGCTATGGCACTGTTTATTTTGTTTATTCAAAATGACCAAGCCAATCCAAAGTGACCACATGGTTTTATGCCTAGAATTGTGACTGTTGCACACTGCAAAAATCCTAAAAATATTTGAATTCAAATAGAGTTTGAATTCATTTGAAAATCATTCCAGAAAATCAAATTAGAAAAAGAAAAGGAATAAAGAAAAGGAAAAGGGACGGCGCTACTATTCTGGCCCAACAACGAAACCAGCCCAGCTAGCCCACCCGGGTCCCCCCTCTCTCTCTCTACGCAGCAGTCCACCGACACTCGGACCCACTCCTCTCTGTTTATTTCACGACAAGAGCCACATCCACGTCGTCATCGTCTTCCCTAGATTCCGCGCACAAACACCGCCGCTGGCCGTTGCTGCGTTGATTCCACAGCGTAATTGGCATTGAATCACTGAGCGTTTCTTGTCGAGCCTCTGCCTACTTAAGCCCCTCCCTCTCGCGGCCATTTCCCCTCACCCAATTTCCTCTCCACGCCACCAGGCTGCTCGCAACTCGCCCGACGCTGCCGCTGTTCCGACGACCTCGCCCCCCTCTGTCCATGGTTCATACTAGCATGCTCTACAGCTCCTTGCGCATCTACTGACACACCCCATTTGTTCTCGCATGATCTGTAGCCTCGACAGCGACAACATCTGAGCGCCGCCGCTCTCTGCTCGAACTCCGGCGACCTCTCCCTGTAAGAACCAGCCGCCCCTTGCCCTCTGTTTGTTACGCCTAGGACCCTTAGCACCTTGCGCGTATAACGGTGCCTTCCTCTTGTCTTAGCGCGACGCAGAACCTCACCAACGTCGATCAGCAGCCGTACCCGACGCGTTCGCGAACTCCAGCGAGGAATCCCCGACGACTCCGAGCGCCCCTTGCCAAGCCACCGCCACGTTGAGCTTCACCTCGTCCCTGCGGTTCTGGTGAGCACCCTCTCCCCTCCCCGGGCGACCTAGAACACCGGCACCACCACTGGTAGACGCGTCGCCGCCAGTCGCCGCCGCTAGCGCCGCTAGGCTATGGTCAGAGCAACGGTAGCCGTTAGATCTGTACCGTAAGGACCATATTAGATCTGAGCGAAACGTTTTCTTTGACTCTGGCGCGTTGGATCTGACTTGATCTGACGGCGCGGAAGGGTGATCCTGAGTGAAACGGTATCGGCCAATAGGATAGCGCCACGTGGCTAGGGTTTGGTTTAAAAACAGAATTTGAAATCTGAATTACATCCAAATTTGTTTTAGCTATAACTTTTGATCCACATGTTAGAATTTGACAAATTTTATACCGTTGGAATCAGGAGAACAAGCCCTTTCTGTTTATGCAATGTGTTTAATGTTTAGCTTCTGTTAAAATGATTTTATTTGCAGAAACTTGTTTAGGACTAATTTGAATATATGAATTGTTTAGGAAATTGTTTTAGTGTAAAATAAACTTGGTTTGGCAAGTTTTTGACTTGTTCAAGATTCAGTACTATGCACTTGCTTGGTTGAGTTTTTAAAATCATCACTTAGCGTTTTGCATGCATGCATATGTATTTTTGTTTGTTTGTATATGTTGTGTGTAATTTGGTGCTACCATTCTTTGTGTAGACTTTGGTGCTAGTGATTGTGATTGTGAAGAGTGCTACTCTCCCAACTACCAAGGCAAGTGGTACTTCATGAATATTTCTATACTTAGATTTTATACTAAGCATTAGAAATATTTTGCTAAGTCTTGCATGTTATTAATTTGCCTATATGCCATGTTGGGAAATCCTAAGTAGTTGTAGAATTGCTAGGAAATTTCTAAGTTACGTTACTATCTATGCCATGCTTAGCCTAGCTAGTAGCAAACAAGGGTTGGTGAAATATACATGCTATGATGAAAATATTTCTAAGTCTTTGGACTTGTTTTACTTGTAAATGAATGGGTGAAATGGAATGAATTTGGTGGTTGGGTGGTTGTTTGTTGGTGGTTTGTGGTGGGGTGTATATTATGGTTTATTTGTGTATCACTGTATGTTATGTGTGCCATAGAGAAAGAGATTTTAGAGGCCAGTGTTGAAGGCCAGAGGGCAATACCCCACTTGTACCACTAATTATCTTCACGATCACATAAGTTGCTAGAACATTTTTATTTAGTGGTTGTGGTAGTAGGTTGGATAGGGAATGGAAGGGTCCATTTGGTGAAGGAAGGGAGCAGAAGGGAAAAGCTTGGGAAACCAAAAGGGGTGGGGTGGGGAAAGTGCCTCTACAATGGAGAGAGAGAAATCTTAGCAGTTAGCCAGGCAAATGCACATGGACAATCAACACACAGAACATGGATCAAATCTCTCTCTCCCAATCTAAAATAAAAAAAATTAAGTGTGAACAAGGTGAAGGACCCCCCAATGAATTGGTGGTTTTTTGGAAAAATTTTGACAAAGAAAAACTTAGTGATTTCAACTAATAGGAAAAACCTATTTTTGAGCAAAGCAAGCCAATCTACACTTAGCCAAATTGCATATAGTAATATAGTCCACCTACATTTTACGAAGGTATCACTTGCCAATACTATTCCAAAGTATTGACCCACTGTGGCTGTAACTTGTGATGTTGCAGGTTACTCTGATGAGAATTAGGTGTCATGAGTCTACACTCAACATGTTTGCCTGTGGCACATGAAGATGAAGACTTATATTTATTTACTTATCCAGACTCTTGTATTAGGCCTGTGGCCTTTGAGTTGTAAAGACTATGTTTATCTCTGGAATGGATGTAATAAATGACCTTTGTATCTATGTACTTCATCTTAAACTGTGGATGCTAGCATTGATCCAAGGACTAGCATTGCAATCACAGGGATCCTTTTCCTTTACAAAGGAGGGATCTTACATATTGGTGTAAAACGCATCAAGAAACTCCATTCTGATGGACTTTTGGAGTCTCTTGATTTTGAATCATTTGACACGTGCAAGCCGTGCCTCATGGGAAAGATGATCAAAACCCCGTTCTCTGGAATAATGGAGCGAGCAATGGACTTGTTGGAAATCATACATACCGATGTATGCGGACCAATGAGTGTTTTGACGCGCGGTGGATATCGCTATTTTCTCACTTTTACTGATGACTTAAGTAAATATGGGTATATCTATTTAATGAAACATAAATCTGAAACATTTGAAAAGTTCAAAGAATTTCAGAACAAAGTGGAAAACCATCGTAACATGAAAATTAAATTTCTATGATCCGATCGTGGAGGTGAATATTTGAGTTATGATTTTCTCACGCATCTTAAAGCAAGCGGAATCGTTTCGCAACTCATGCCACCCGGAACACCACAGCGCAATGGTATGCTGAACGCCGGAATCGAACTCTATTTGATATGGTGCGATCAATGATGTCTCTTACAGATTTGCCGTTATCATTTTGTGGTTATGCATTAGAAACCGCTGCATTCACTTTAAATAGGGCACCATCTAAATCCGTTGAAACGACACCGTATGAACTATGGTTTGGTTCTAAACCTAAGTTGTCGTTTCTTAAAGTTTGGGGATGCGAAGCTTACGTCAAGAAGTTGATGCCGGACAAGCTCGGACCCAAAGCGGAGAAATGCGTCTTCATAGGATACCCTAAGGAAACGATTGGGTATACCTTCTACCACAGATCCGAAGGCAAAGTGTTTGTTGCAAAGAACGGATCCTTTCTTGAGAAGGAGTTTCTCTTGAAAGAAGTGAGTGGGAGGAAGGTAGAGCTAGACGAGGTTATTGAAAATTCTCTCGAGTTGGAGAGTAGCGCAGCACCTGAAATTGTTCCAGTGCCGTCTTCACCAACAAGAGAGGAAGCTAATGACGAGGATCCTGAAACTTCGAACGATGCTACTACTGAACTCGCAGGTCGACAAGGTCACGTGCCACTCCTGAATGGTAAGGAAACCCTGTCTTACCCGTCTTGTTGTTAGACAACAGTGAACCTGCAAATTATGAGGAAGCAATATGAGCCCAGACTCTGAGAAATGGCTAAAGGCCATGAAATCCGAATTGGGATCCATGAGCGAAAACCAAGTATGGACTTTGGTGGACCCTCCTAGCGACCGTAAGGCGGTTGAGTGCAAATGGATTTTCAAGAATAAAATGGACGCGGATGGTAATGTTACTGTCTATAAAGCTCGACTTGTCGCAAAAGGGTTTTGGCAAGTTCAAGGTGTTGACTACGATGAGACTTTCTCTCCCGTAGCGATGTTTAAGTCCATTCGGATTTTATTAGTAATTGATGTGTTTCATGATTATGAAATATGGCAGATGGATGTCAAGACTGTGTTCCTCAATGGCAACATTGATGAAGAGTTGTATATGATCCTAAGGATGCTGATAACGTGTGCAAACTTCAGTGTTCCATTTATGGACTGGAGCAAGCATCTCGGAGTTGGAACCTTCGTTTTGATCAAGAGTTTTGGATTTGTTCCAAATTTCTACGAAGCTTGTATCTACAAGAAAGTGAGTGGGAGCTCAGTGACATTTTTAGTACTATATGTGGATGACATATTGATTATTGGAAATGACATTGGTATGCTTAACGATGTGAAGAGTTATTTGAATAAATGTTTTCAATGAAAGACCTAGGAGAAGTTGCTTATATATTAGGCATAAAAATCTATAGAGGTAGACAAAGACGCCTAATAGCTTTAAGCCAAAGTATATATCTAGACAAAGTTCTGAAAAGGTTCAGAATGGATAAAGCAAAGAAAGGTTCATTGCCTATGTTGTCAGGTAAGATATTGAGCAAGGCTCAGTGTCCAGCTACGGTAAACGATAGAGATACTATGAGCAAAGTGCCATATGCCTCGGCCATAGGTTCTATCATGTATGCCATGCTATGTACTAGACCGGATGTGTCAAATGCTCTTAGTTTGACGAGCAGATACCAAAGTGATCCAGGAGTGGAATACTGGACAGCCGTAAAGAACATCCTAAAGTATTTAAATAGGACTAAAGAAATGTTCTTGGTCTATGGAGGTGATGAGTAGCTCGTCGTAAAAGGTTACATCGACGCTAGTTTCGGCACCGACCCAGATGATTCTAAATCTCAGTACGTTTATATTTTGAATGGTGGAGCAGTGAGCTGGAGAAGATGCAACCAAAGCGTGATCACGAGATCTACAACAGAAGCGGACTACATGGCTGCTTCAGAAGCGTCAAGTGAAGGAGTTTGGATCAGGAACTTCATCACTGAGCTTGGTGTGGTTCCAAGTGCCTTGGACCCACTGGAGATATTATGCAACAACACTGGTGCCATAGCACTGGCTAAGGAACCAAGATATCATCCAAAGACCAAGCACATCAACCGCCGTTTTCATATAATTTGAGATTATATAGCAGATGGAGATCTGAAGATTAGCAAAGTACATACGGATCTGAATGTCGCAGATCCGTTGACTAAACCTCTTACACGAGCAAAACATGATCAGCACCTTAATGCCATGGGTGTTAGATTTTTGCCAAATGTAAACTAGATTATTGACTCTAGTGCAAGTGGGAGACTGTTGGAATTATGCCCTAGAGGCAATAATAAAGATGTTATTATTATAATTCTTGTTCATGATAAAGTTTATATTCCATGCTAGAATTGTATTAAACGGAAACTTTGATACTTGTGTGGTTTATGAACAACATCGTGTCCCTAGTACGCCTCTATGGACTAGCTCATTGATTAATGATGGTTTAGGTTTCCTAACCATAGACATGATTTGTCGATTAATAATGAGATCATGTCATTAGGAGAATGATATGATGGACAGACTCAAATTAAGCAGAGCAATTAGATCGTGTTCATCTTTGCGAAGCTTTTTCTTATGTCAAGTATTGTATTCCTTAGACCATGAGATAATACAATTTCCTGGTATCGAAAGAAAGCTTTGAGGTCATCAAACATCATCCTATGTGAGGGTGATCATAAAGGTGTCTCTCAGGTGATCGGAAAGTACTTGTTGGGTTGTATGTATCGAGATGGAATTTGTCCCTCCCGAGTCGGAGAGATATATTTCGGGCCCACTCGGTAATCGATATCAACACCGCTTGCAAGAACGTGGTTAAGGAGTTAATCACAAAGTGATAACGGATTACGGAACGAGTAAAGTACTTGCTGTGAACGAGATTGAACTAGGTATGCCGATACCAACGATCGAATCTCGGGCAAGTAAAATATCGCGTGACGAAGGGAATACATGTATGGGATTAATTGAATCCTGGCATCGTGGTTCATCCGATATGATCATCGATGAATATGTGGGATTCAATATGGGTTTCCAGATCCCGCTGTTGATTATTGATAGAAGATCATGTCTGCATATTCTCGAACCCGTAGGGTCACACACTTAATGTGCCTCGACGCTAGGATAGAATGGATAATTGGTTTATGAGTTTTTGTTCGGAGTGTCGGATGAGATCCAGGACATCACGAGAGGTTCCGGAATGGTCCGGAGAATAAGATACATATAAAGGAAAGCAGTTTTTGGATTTCGGAATTGTTTCGGGGTATTCGGTATTGTACCGGAAGGTTCTAGAAGGTTATGGAGTGGGACCAACGTGGTCCCACTTGTCGGGGGCCTATGTGGTCCTAAGGGGAAGTGCCCTGGCCGCATTGGGCCAGGGGCACAAGGCCCCAAAGGCCCAGCCGGCCAGCCTAGGGGAAACCCTAGGGGAGATCTTCTAGAAAGAGGGGGGAAACTTGCCCCCCACTCCAACCCTTGGGGCCGCTGCCCTAGGGCTTCGAGGAGGGGACAAGGGGCCCGGCTAGCCCCCTATATACAGAGGTCAGGGGCGCACCCTCCCCCTCCCACTCCTCCAACCCTATCTGCCGTCCTGCTGCCCTCCACCTCTCTCTCTCTCTCTCTCTCTCTCTCTCTCTCTCTCTCCCGACTGCGCGTAGGCGAAGCCCTGCCGCAGAAACTCTCTACCATAGCACCACACCGTCGTGCTGCAGATCCAATCCAAATCTCCACCCCACTTGATGTACCAAGGAAGGAGGAGACGTCGTGGCACCGTACGTGTGCATCTCTCAGAGGCGTTGTCACTTGCGGCGTTGGATCGGATCGGATCGCGAGAAGGAGAAGGCTAGCTCGACTACATCAACCACTTTCTGTTGAACGTTTCTGCTGTGCGATTTCTTCAAGGGTATGAATATATAATCTATCTCTCTCATTGATTGCATCTCCTAGATTAGAACTTGGCTTTCTTGTTCGCATCCGTAGAATTTTTTTGATTTACTATGCTGTGAAACCCTTCACTCTTTAATCATCTCGTACTATCGATGTTCCTGTATTCAAGAACTTGATCATGTGTCCGACCAGACGATGATGAACACCATAGTACATGAGCGGGCCTATAATGTATCTCTCCATCGTCAGGAGTATCAATTCCCACAAGCACACCATGTGAATGATTGGCGAACCATCCAGTACGAACAAGCATCAACTTTATAATCACTCCATCAAAAGCAATGTTTGGAGAATCTTGCCACGTCCATATTGATCCCAAGTTCACATGTGTCTCGTGGTCAAACGATTTCTATTAAAGGCAATACAATATTTATGAGATTAAATCAATAACAGTATTAACGATGTGATTCACGTATCTCATGCTTGGGTCTATCCATTGTTGTTGTTCTCCAACAACTCCAATCACATATGTCACCAGCAACACCACAATCACATTGTCACTTTGCCCATAGTTAGAAAACCGAAACTATCATTGACATACATACTAGTCATAAAGGCATGACCAGGGATATCTTTATATGGTGTTTATCATCCCACACATGTATTAGGGTTTTCCTCCAAATACACATTATTAGGAACTAATACAATTATAACACAAAATGATAAACTTAATTATGAAACAAAAATATGAATAATAACACATTTGTTATTGCCTCTAGGGCATATTTCCATGAGCTTCCTGGACTCCTTATTCTGTGTGGTCCTCATGGGACATATCTTTAATGCTCCTAGGGTAACAAATAAGGGGAACCCGATAATTCATACCCGTGTCAATATGTTTCCTATGAAAGATATGCATAGCATTGGTAGAATTTCTTCCGAACTACCTGAATCTAGTGCATCTATTGAGAATTCTAAATAACCACATGAGGGAAGTCCTTGAGAAGGATGACGATGAACCTCCCACAAGGAGTAAGAGCCAGAGGATTGCAAAATCCTTTGGTAATGATTTCATCGTGTACCTTGCGGACGATACTCCCAGATTCATTGCCGAGGCATGTGCATCTCCAAATGCAGTTGATTGGAAAGAAGTTGTCCAAAATGAGATGGACTCGATTATTTCTAATGGAGATTGTGAATTATTAGAACGTCCCTATGGTTGCAAGCATGTGGGATGTAAGTGGGTGTTCAAGAAAAATCTAAGGCCTAATGGAACTATTGAGAAGTATAAGGCACGGCTGTAGCTAAGGGATACACATGGAAAGTAGACAAATATTACTTTAACACCTATTCACCTGTCACTAGACTGACCACCATTAGAGTACTACTTTTTTGGCTGCCTCTTACGGTCTTCTCGTCCATCAAATGGACGTGATGACAACTTTCCTTAATGGAGAGTTGGAAGAGGAGATCTATATGGATCAACTGGATGGGTTTGTGATAAAAGGTGAAGAGATAAAGGTGTGCAAGTTGTTAAAATATTTATATGGCTTGAAACAAGCACCTAAGCAATGGCATGCAAATGTTGATAGAACTCTACTTTCTGTTGGCTTTGTCATTAGTGAGGCCGATAGGTGTGTACTATCGCCATGGTGGGGGTGATAGTGTTATATTATGTTTGTACGTGGATGATATTCTGATATGTGGTACAAACATGAAAGTGATAAATGAAGTCAAGTCTTTCCTGTCAAAGAGTTTTGACATGAAAGATCCGAGGTAGGCTGATGTGATTCTAAACATCAAGATTATTAAGAACGAGAATGGGATTACCTTAATGCAATCTCTTGTTGATGACAAGACTTCTTTAACACCTTATGATCCCAGTTTAACATTATGAAAGAATAAGAAAGAACCAACAGATCAGTTGAAATATTTACAAATTGTTGGTTCTCTCTCATGTACTTAGCAAGCACCACAAGACCTGATATCTCTTTTGCTGTGAGCAAGTTAAGTAGGTTCATGTCTAACCTAGGTTTTGATCATTGGCATGCACTTGAAAGGATCATGCGCTATCTATCTGGTACAGTGAGCTATGTGATTCACTATTCAGGGCATCCTGCTATTCTTGAAGGATATAGTGATTCGAACTGGATATATGATGTTGATGAACTTTACGCTACAAGCGGGCATGTGTTTACCCTTGAAGATGGCGTAGTGTCATGCAAGTCTTGTAGATATACCATACTGATAAGGTCAACCATGTAAGCAGAACTTACTGCTTTAGACACAGCCACTGTTAAGGTAGAATGGATGCGTGAGCTTTTGATAGACTTGCGTGTGGTTGAAAAACCTGTGCTAGCAATCCTTTTGAATTGTAACAACCAAACTATTATTGTCAAAGTGGACAATTCTAAAATAAAGAGACGTTTGAAATCTATCATGAAATTGAGAAACTCCAAAGTAATAACTGTTACGTATATTTAAACAGACAAAAACTAGGCAGGTCCATTTACAAAGGGACTATCACGAGTTGTGGTAGAAAGTGCATCGAGGGAGATGGGGTTGATCCCCAAAGATGACATACCATAGTGGTAACTCAACCTATGTGATCGGAGATCCCATAAATAAGAAGTTGAAAAGAACAAGCTAGTGTTTAACCGAGGAGGGTATTTTTTAACCCTCTCTACGTAAAGATGCATAACTCTCAAAGTCTATAAGGAAGGTTGGAAACATGCCTTAATGTCTTTCTTTTGGATTTAACTAGCAAAAATACCGTCCGACGGGGCATTCTTGAAAGAACACATGAGCTCGACTGTAAATGTCATAGTCTATGAGACTTGGTTGAACTTCAGTAAACTCATGAAGAGACCAGGGAGTATGACGCATTTTCTCCAACCCGCGGCGTAGGCTACTGGCAGCCAGGTTATGGTTATGATTTTGAGTGAAATCGTTTTGCACCAAACTTGCAATTCAAGATTTGTCCATTGTTCAAGTTGCTGATAGACGTAGCTCCAGACTCTAGCCCGAAGTTCAATTTAGCAGTCTCTGCTGAAACACCGGTATATAAATAAGTTGTAAGGATTAGCAAATCTTCAAATGGATATTTGAGATCCGGTGTGGGATTATTAGAAACATGGGATAAATACTTTGTCCGTGTGATATTTCAGATTTGCCCTAAATCTCAAAACGCATGTGTGTGGAACCCAATATATGATTTGGCCCTAGTTGGTGGTAGCTCATATGTGTGTAGCAAGAGGAGTGGGAGTTAAAGTTTAGTCTCACGTGAAAATTTGGAGAAGAGTTACACCACCTCGTGTCTCACCACTTTATAAGTGAGTGAGAAGCAAAGTGCTACACGCGTGCTCCTCCTCCGACGCCGCTCGCTCGCCAGCCCGCCCGCCTCGTCACGACACGCGTGCCGCGATTTGTAGAATGAGCCTTAAGTCGAGCTTATATATCTTTTTGCTGCTTAGAAAAACTGCTATGATTTTGATAGATGTGTAAACAGTTAGTCAGTTCGGGTTGCATCCGGATCGCAAGCTACTGTAACTGACTCGAACTCTCGTACACGACGTGAGCTCGGCACACGTTGTGACCTGTACGGGATTTTCCGAGCCGGTCTATATAATCATGTGTGCATTCCACCTCGCAACACAGCGAAACCAATCTAGGGTTTTTCGTCCTCTCTATTTGGGCTACCACCATCGACGGCAAGCACTGGTGAATGGGAGAGCGGGTCTCCGGAACCACTCGATTTTGCGATCCTTTACGAGAAAGGGCGAATAAGGTTTTCGAGAAGCACTCCACGTGACTACTCAAGTTTATCACCACGGTGCGTCTTCCCGGTCATCAAGCCGGACCTCATGCGCGTCGGCTTCAACGTCGTCTTCTTCGACAAGTCTCGGCAACTTCAACACCAACGATGACTTTATTGATAACCGATCAATATGTATACCGTTGTCTGATCTGTTGTTGTACTATGGCAGATTTTGTACGTGTACCGCTACTGTTCGTGTTGATTAATACGTCTAGTATGTTAGAGTTTCATATATGTTTTATATTTTTTAATTAATTGCAAAAATCATCTCTACTATATAATTTGTTTAGAGGTGGTTTTGGTCCGTCGTCCGCGTCGGGTTGTTTCTGGTTTGCACACGCCAGCGTCCGTTTTAACCTCCTATTTCAGTTGTACTCCAACTCGAGGCCCCACGCGCTGGCGAGCTGGCGGTGTGCAGCGCGACTGCTGCGCGCGCGAAGAGGCAAACGACGGCATGCATGTATGGGAGCGGAGACAAGCCTGTACGGGAGAGGCATGCCAGGAGGGCGGGGCCAGCTGCTTCCGCTTCTGTCAGCGGGAAGAACAAGAAAAAAAGGATGCGTCGAGATGGTACTCTGCTGGTAGCACACATAGAAAAAAAAAGCACGTGGAATCAAGCAGAATTTGGAGTAGACGTTGAGGAATTTAAGCATAAGACAAAGAAATAGAACAAGGCAAGAGAAACTACTTCGGGCCGCAGGACAAAAAGGAGCATAATTTTGGACAAGAAGCACGTGGAATCAAGCAGAATTTGGAGTAGACTTTGAGGAATTTAAGCATAAGACAAAGAAATAGAACAGGGCAAGAGAAACTACTTCCGGCCGCAGGACAAAAAGGAGCATAATTTTGGACAAGATCTTTACTACTCCCTTTGTCTTAGAAAAGATGTCTTACATTTGTTCAAATATATATGTATCTATACACTAAAACATGTTTAGATTCAATAAATTTTACATAAATTAGCGACATCCTTTTTTTTAGGATGGATGGAGTATTAAATCTAAAGTTGCGGTAATTTTATCGGCCTATGTTCACATGGATGGATTAGCTGATACGCTTGGGTTACTCTAACTTCAAGCCGATGTACCTTACGACATCCCGTCAGTGCATGCTGACAACGTCGTGACAGAGACATGCTGGAGTGCTGAACAATGACATAGCAAACAACAAACACATAGTTGAACGCAAAAGTTAAAAGTAATGGGATCCACAATAAGACGGGGACATGAGAGAGTGTGACAACGCATGAACATTCAATTAGTATATATTACTATTATTTGTATTATGGTGGTTGTCATCGCACTTCCTCCGTCGTCCATCGTCCTCCTACGTCCAAATGCTCGCCCTGAGTTGCTTCACAGTCACCCGCCCGCGTCCACCTGTGACGGGCCCTGCCTAGGAGAGAGGGGCGAAGAGAGGAGAGGTGAGGAAGGGAGGACGAGCTGTGGTGTTGCTAGGTTGCGGAGACGGGGAGGTGTAGCCAGGGCTACATTTGAGGGTTTTTTAGCAAACAACTTCATATTATATGTGATGAAACTTAATCGAGAGGTGAGTAAGCCAAATTTGTGGATTATACTAATGGTTTCGCAAGATGAATATTCAAATTTGTTAACTCGTAGCAAAGCGCGGACATTCAACTAGTTTCTAATAATCTAACAAGAAATATCAGCCGAAGGCCTAGTCATGCGAATACGGGACGAAGCCACTCATTGGAACATGGCAGGGACACATACCCCCTTTGATCCTAGCTGAATAGGCCCTGTTTTTTCGTTTTTCTTTCCTTCTTGGAGCGGCTTGGGTTACTTGTACAAGTTTTCTCGCCTATATTTTGTAACTCAATTTCTATCTAATCAATGAATTTAGTAGCTTTCTTGCTAAAGTTCAAAAAAAGACCCAACTCTGCCTCACCACACATTCACATCGGCCGCGCGGTACGACAGGTCACAAAGTAGTTGATTTGTCGTGACCGCGTCGTGGACCTTGTGGACCCGCTCTTTCTCGGCCATGACGGGCGCGTCGAGAATGAGGAGGATGCCGAGGCGCCGTAGGGCGCCCACGCGTAGTAGCTCTCCAGCTAGCATATTCTTCATCGGTCAACGCGGACGAGGATGAATGTCGTCGGTACGGCGAGCCATTCTTCCACACTTGGGAATCCTCGAGGAAAAAGCCACCCGAGCTTCCCCTCGTCCTCTAATCTGTTGTCGACGCCGACAGTGCAAGGTCACTAGTGTGCAACTTGGCATGGATGGCGGGACGCTACACGAATTAAGAGGATAGATGCATGCAACCTGCGGAGGAGGAATCGTATCTTCGATTCTCCATCGAGTGGATCTTCTCCCTGCGGCTAGGAGGGATACTCCTACCTGCGGGGAACGACATAATCGTCATCAATTAAGTTAACTCTTATAGTTGGGAAGTTATATCTACTATGCAAGATGGAGGAAACTTTGTGGGTGCATTTCCTCTCTAAAAGTTGTTCGCATGTAATCTTTACTCATAGTGCTAGAGAGAGTAATGGCTGGATGAGCGGCCAGATTTTATCATTGAGCTACTGTAACCGATGATGTAACCTTGTTTATCAATCAATAAAATCTGTAGAAAATCGTGCGGCTTCACTCAATTTTTTTTACAAGATATATAAATATCGGACAACTTACAAATCGACACTCCTTTCTTTGTTACACATCTGTACAACCGATCGATGGTTTCAAATAAACCAAAACCTGGCTCGTGACAGCCTGGAGTGACGCCCCCAA
The DNA here is from genome assembly GCA_030063025.1 of Avena longiglumis. Taxonomy (NCBI): domain Eukaryota; kingdom Viridiplantae; phylum Streptophyta; class Magnoliopsida; order Poales; family Poaceae; genus Avena; species Avena longiglumis. Next base: position 402,453,784 of record CP125978.1, read on the forward strand.
AATTGTACCATCCATCATCGCGGCGACTGAATTCCCATGTACGCAGTGTCACCGAAACTAACGTTTATGGTGCTGCTACCATTACCAAGCTCTAGACCAGAGTGGCCCGAGTAGGTGGTCGGTGACGGTGAGCCACGGAGCAACCCAACTAGCTCCCCGGAATCCGGCGGCCCCCATGGATGGTGCGCCAGCTTGCTCAGCCTATCAAGCTCCTCCGCGACCTCCCGCATGGTGGGCCTTTTCTCTCCCAGCATCTCCAAGCACTGCCTGGCCAGCTCCGCGGCCTGCTCCAGCAGCTCGATGCTCTGCTCGCTCTTTATCTGAGGGTCCAGCATCTCCTCCAGCCTCTTCTCCCCGAGGACCAGCAGGAACTGCGACGAGAGGTACTTCTCCTCCTCGAGCTCCTCCAGGTTGAGCGCCTTCCTGCACGTGAGCAGCTCCAGCAGGACGACGCCGAAGCTGTAGACGTCGCTCTTGTCCGTGAGCTTGCAGGTCCTCATGTACTCCGGGTCCAGGTACCCGCAGGTGCCCTGCACGAAGGTCACGAACTGGGCCTCGTCCGTGGGCGCGAGCGTGGACGCCCCGAAGTCTGAGACCTTGGCCGTGTAGTCCTCGTCGAGGAGTATGTTGGACGTCTTGACGTCGCCGTGGATGATGGGCGGCGAGGCCCAGGAGTGGAGGTAGGAGAGCGCCTCTGCGGTCTGGTGGGCGATCTTGAGGCGCGCCGTGAAGGGGATGCGCGGGCCGTCGCGGTCGCGCCTGCCGTGGATGAGCCTGTAGAGGGTGCCGTTGGGGATGTACTTGTAGACGAGCATGGGGACCTCGACCTCGAGGCAGCAGCCGTAGAGCTTGACGATGTAGCGGTGGTTGATCTGGGACACGATGAGCATCTCCTTGCCGAACTCCTTCTTCTGCCTCTCGCTGGCGAGCCGGCACTTCTTGATGGCCACCACGGTGCCGCCGTTGTTGTTGTTGTCCCTGGTGGTGCCCTTGTACACGGTGCCGTTGGCGCCCTTGCCGATGACGTGGCGCTCGTCGAACCTGCCCGTCGCCTCTTCCAGCTCCTCCTGGGTGAAGAGCTTGAAGGACAGCCCCTGCCTCGACCTCATCTCCTCGAAAAGAGTGATGCCCCCGTGCTGCTTGAAGTACTCGCTCTTGATCTTGGCCAGCCTCCGTTTCGCGTAGATCATGTACGCGCAGGAGGCGGCGATTATCAGGACGATAAAGCTCACGCTGACTCCTGCAGCAGCCAACACGGATGGAACATATATAATGAGCCCGGCCGTAAATTGGGAAATGGGAAGCAGAGATCAGATCATATCAGATCATGGTGGATGCATGATGGATGGCTTAATTACCAATGGCGATCTCCCATCCAAGCTGGGATTTGTTTTTCTCGCATGTTCCGTTGTATGCGTTGCCAGATGTCTCGTCAGGGCAAACGCAGCTGTATCCTCCGATGGTGTTCACGCAGGTACCAGCAACAGAGCACGGGTACCTGCTGGAACTTTTGTCTTGGCACTCGTTGATATCTGCAGAGGCACACGCGAGTGAGTCACCATGATTTTCGCCGCAGTGGCCACCGGAAGAACTAGCAGCTATATATCTCTGCGCCGTGTGTGGTAAGAAGAGAACAGAAGTGGTTACCTTGGCATCCGTCGAGGAGATACGGATTGCCGTCGTATCCCTCGGAGCAGTTGCAGAGGTATCCCTTGCCTGCGCCGTACTTGGAGTCGACGCACTCGCTGTTGACGCTGACGCAGGCGTAGGACGAGGAGTTTCGCTGGGCCTCCTGGCACGTCCTGTTCCCGATGGCCCAGTCGAGCACGAGCGGCACCTGGTTGGCGTTGGCGGCCATGAACTCGTCGGTGGTGACGTAGGTGGTGCGGAAGTCGAAGGAGGCGGCCTCCAGCAGCACGGCGTAGCTGCAGGGGCTGAAGCTGGAGGTTCCCGAGGTGTTGAACTTCTCCTCGAAGGAGATCTGGTAGCCGTTGAGGCCCGAGGGGATGGCGGTCTGGCAGCAGCCGACCCCCGCGCATGAGCCGTTCTCCAGCCTGCTGACGCCGGGGCACATGGCCATGCATCCCGTCATGTAGAGGTCGGTGGTGTCGTTGAGGGAGCGGATGTAGGCGAGCGAGTTGCAGCCGACGACGGTGAAGCGGTTGAGGGCGTCGTTGATGCGGAAGTTGGTGATGGACATGTCGTACCACCAGTTGTTCTGCCCGTTCATGGCGCCCGTGCTGCCGTTGTAGCACCACGGGTTGATCAGGCTGTAGATGCGCAGCTGACCATGCCGCACCGACATGTCCAGCACCTCGATCTGGTAGTTGTACAGACGCTCCCGCCCGTCGCCGGTGCGGTTGCAGCTCAGGGAGAAGGTCCAGTCCCCCGTCTCCAGGTGGCACCCGCTCCCCACCCCGAACGGGTACGGGATGTCGATGTCGCCGCAGCGCCGCAGGCACGTCTCCGCCGGCTGCATCGCCGTCTCCGTCGTCGTCCCGGAAGCTGCCGACGGCGAACATGCTAGAACCACGACCAGCAGCGCCAGAATCATCTTCCTTCCTTTCTTTCTTTCTCGCGCGCCCGGGAGGCGCGAGGTGATGGCTGGCTGGAGGGGAGCGAGTGTTTTAGTTGGTGATTACCGTGAAGAACTAATCGATCGAGTGAGGTTTAATCCTGAGCCCGTTGTGATGTTTGAAACGATCAAAAGACAGACAAATGGTCCCATCATGTGTACGTACGCAGCCACGGCCTGACTTAGCGACACGACACAGACAGGTGTTGGGGAAAGTTTACCAAGGCGGCATGTTTAGTCCGATGTGGTAGTTGATGCACGTTGATCTTCAGGCCCAAGCTGCATGCCTGCATGTACGAGTGGGTGGGTGCCGAGAAGGACCAATCCACCACCAAGTACTCCTTCAAACCAGCCAGCGCTCGTCATAATTAAATAAATAAATCTCCTTTTGACGTATGAACCAAATTGATATTTGTGACAGGATGAAAGCGGTAGGACGCACTGTTAATAACTTATTCAGTACTAGGAATTATGCGTTCCTAACAGGACGGGACAGCCGGACAAATATGTGCCCCCATTATCTGTACCTGGATGCAGACGTGGCAGCTAGAGCCAGCCTGCATCGGAGAGCTACCCTTTGGTTTTCGTTGTTCTCGATCAAGCCAGGAGCATATAGCTAGCTGTGTCCACGGGACAATCTATCCAGATCCACCCGCGACAAGCCAGTAGCTAGTCGGTGTCAAGGAATTGCCCTGCGTGTCGGAGAATTTCGGAGAATGCCAAGTGACAGTTTTACTTGTTTTCCGACCGAGATAACAAGTCGGCCACGCTATCATAGAATATGCAGCAAAATGCAACGGCAAAGTTATGCTTTGCTGACCACCACGCCGTCAAGTCCTCATTCGTATTGTTATTCTAGTAGCATGAACGTAGCCATCCTTTAGCTACAAAAAGTAGTGGGGAAGAATTAGATCCGCAAGTTTAAAATTAGTCTGAATCCACCAGTGATTGTGCCTTCGATCGGTCCAAGTTGACTCAGGCAGCGCGATCGCTCCACTAAAATAGTCACCTTAGTCGCAAGGAGAGAACAGCTTATCAGCAGCTAGTAGATTAGTCTCAATGACCGTCTGAACATCGATAACTGGGTTGGTTTGTCATCGTACGTGTATTTGCTGTGCCAATCCATTTCCACGATTCTCGTTAAGCTTCCGAATGTACTACTGAACAATTCCGACGCCCGACAAGTTATGCAACCGCACGTAGAAAAGCTAGCTCTTTTTTTAACCAAAATGTCAAAAAATTATCTCACTCTGGATCGCACGTCACCGTATCAGAAGTTATTTGCGACCCGGAACGGAGCGCCACTGAACACACACGTCCGTTTTTTTTTTTTTGACATCTCCGTTGATCCTGTGCCAACTGCCAAGGCCATCATAAACTATGTGCAACTGGTCAACGACTCGGAGCAGCGCATGCTGTGGAGCGAAGACGGGGTCGCCAGGCACACGTACGTGCTACGTGCTACCTGGGAGCTTCTTCGGACGCCGTGGCGCGGCATCTGAAATGTCATTGTCAAGCACCTCAAAAGCGATATCTATTCTATTATCTATTATTTATTATATATTAAAAGTATATTACGAGCTAATCAGGAAATAGAGAATTTATTAGAAATTCCCACAATAAACAGAAACATCTAGCCATCAGTTTTACTGCTTAATCAATTATCACCGTTGGATCCTAGAAGTAGTCTAGACATCAAGGTTTAATAAATTACCCACCAATACCCTTAATAAGTTGCTCATACCGTTTCAAATTATGTCTACGCTAAAAGAGAATTTCACGGTACACGTGTGATTCTCAAAATAAAAAAAAACCTAGCTAATCTACACGCTGCAGCCGCCGCGGAATTCCGATCTGGGACCATGTCCTCACATCGCTGCCTCTGCCGCAATATTGATCTGCAAGATGTCCTCGATTACTTTTCAACCAACGCCATATTTACATCTGTGCCCAACGGTTGCAGGCCATCATGCAAGCTCCAATCTTGCCTCACGCTTGCCTTGTGCAGTCATGCATGCACTACCTCATGTAAACAGAAAACAACCGAACAGCACCTAGCAGGTAATAGCACGTGAAAACGGACTTATAGCTCCTATGCGACGTCTTTACGTGAAATTGAAAGGAAAGCGACATCGTTGCAATCAATAGCTCGCATGCGACACTTCTGAAGCGGCAAATAGCTCCCGTGCGACACTTCTACTTAACCCCACGAGACCGTAACGACGAATCGGTGAGCATGATGGGACCCACCTCTCTCCACGCCACGGAACTCACGATGTCCACCTCATATCGTGGGACCCACCGTGGTCGAAGAGAGCCGTTGGCCCGATCGATCCGCCCGAGCACTCCGCCCGTTCCACATCTCATCCCTTCCGTTTTCTTCTCCTGCGAGCAAGTGCGCAACGCCCGGCGAGGATGTCGATCTTCGCTTCCTTCCGCGCTCATGGCCTCGGTATGGTGCGGTGCCGATGAGGAGGTGCCCGATTGCTTCGCGCCCAGCGGCTTGTCACATCCACCGACAAGAACATCAACATTGGCCGGAAATTTGTGAAGTGTGAGCAAGCCCGAGCCGGGAAAGGTGAGATCTGAGTGTTCTGAGCGCCAATTTCTCGCTTTTCTTTCGAAATTTCATGCATTTCATCGAATTTGGGATTTAGGGTTCATCTCTACGATTTCAGGAACTGCCAAAATGTGGGCATTTTGAGTGGCTTGATGAGTACATCGAGCGAATTGGGGTGGAGGTAGCATCCCGGGAGCTCGAAAACCCGTCCGTGGTGGAGCAATTGGGATATGGCAACCCCATTTCCGCTGGTACTATGGTGGATGCGGAAGTGAAGGCCGAGCTGAAGAAGATGAACAAGCAGCTAAGGCAAATCATCGAATTGAAGAAGCAAGAGAATCTGATGGCCGGTATTTTTTATTTTTGTGTAATTTCTTTCGGATTAGTTTATATCCTCATCGTTAGTCATTAGACAGTGCAGTCAGTGTTCGAGTGATGCTTTGTAATGGATGTAATGGTCTATGTCTTTGGCTTGAAAAAAATTCAACACAAATTCGGGCTAATTTTGAGTTGCTCTGTTTCGAAATCAGTGTTCCTTCAGTTTCGTCAGTATTCCTTTTATCAGTGTGCAGGGGGCGCCCGTGTGGAGGGGAGGGGGAGGGGTTGAAAAGTAAAAAAAACAATTGACGAGGATTGAAAAAGACCAGACCTAAATATAACTTAGCCAGGCCAAAATGGACGTATCCAGGCCCAATAGTAACTATTTGTTGATTGGGCAAAAAAAATGGTACTCACGTTATAATCTAAATAGGGACGTATGGATCTGTAGATACTCGTGCTCAGGTCGCAATCTTTTTTTTGTGAAAGTAAATATATAAATGAAGTCCAAGGACATCCATTTAACTAACATAACTTGGGCGCTCCTTTAACTTATGTAAATATGTAAATGACTTATTTTGAAAATGAACCATGTGTTGTATGAACTTGTTTTTGTGTCTTTTGTTTTATACACTTGTAAATATATAAATATTGCACGAGTATTATATGAACTTGTTTTTGTGTCTTTTGTTTTATACACTTGTTGTTTTGGGTGTTTTGACAAATGACAATACAATAAAACACAGATTACAATAAAACAAGGGGATAGATAATATTGGGATAACATTACTTATATTAGATAGGGGGATCGATAACATTACAATAAAAAGAAAAAAGTACAATAATATAGAAGGAAATAGGCGCCCCGTCTAAACCCTGGGCTAGCCCCTAAACCCTAACCCTAGCTACCCTACTCCATCGGCAGTGGAGGCGGTGCAGTGCAGCCATGACATTCCATGCCGCTGACCTCTCCCGTGGTCCTGCTTCAGCTCCTCCCGGAAGGCCCACCATTAGCCTCCCGTTGCTCCTCCTCCTGCCTGCGCCTTTTCTTCAAGGCGCCTTGGCTCGTCTCCTCCCACTGGCGATAGCAGCCTCACCTTTGCCTCCTTCGCCTTAGCCCAAGAGGTTTGGAGGAGGTCGCCGCCACCGGGAGGTTGGGACCGAGTTGGTGATGGGGCCCTGCTCCTGGCAGGCGGGACTTCTTCTTCTTGCCACGCTTGGGGCACGTGCGCCTTTCCGCTCCCACCACTGCTTGTGGTCCGGGTGGTTGTCCTCGTCGCTTACTTCGGTGTCGGAAGGGAAGTGGAAGAGGGAGGTCGCCATGGTCGCCGGAGTGTTTGGGGGCTGGGAGGAGGCAAAGGGACGGCCACAGTGTCACGCTAGTGTTAGATCTACGTTCCTCATTCGGCCTTAGGGTTAGCGGGGTTTAGGATGCAGTCAACGGGGTTTCACAAGTTTGACCAGACATTCAAATGTGCATAACTAATTAACAAAAATCAAAAAATACAAAACCTTCGCATGGTGTCATGTTATGTGACATAGTTGTGAGGAAAAATATAAAACTTGGTATATTGATCATATTTCAAAAAACCCTTCACAAAATGACCTATCTCCTCCAAGGTTTTCTGGCTTTCGGGTCAAATGACCAATGATATGGCTAGAATCAAGGCATATTTTGTGATAATGTGCCCATATTTGGCATGCATGCCTATATTGGGATGACTAACAATGTTGTAGCACAAAGTTTTCCTTTTCGATGCACATAAAATCATTTTCTATTTTCTGAGTGCCGAAAGAGGGGGGGATTTGTGAAGCAACCACCAAATTGAAGTTTCAAAATGGTAACATCCTATTTTTCAAAAATACTAGACCACCTAGAATGTACAATTTCCCAACTTGAGTATCTCAAACCTTTTATTCCATCCCTGGTGAAAAAGACAAATCCTGCCGAATCGGCTGGAAGTGGGTAAGATATGAACTACAGGTACATGATTTTATGCTGATGATTTTTTGTAAAAATCATTTTTAGGTTCACAACATGCTATTTCATCAGAGATCCAATGCTAGTTTTGTGAGCCTCGGCCCCTATCTAAGAATAATTATGAAAACCCTTCAAGTTTGACCAGACATTCAAATATGCATAACTAATTCAAAAAAATCAAAAAAATACAAAACCTTCGCATGGTGTCATGTTATGTGACATAGTTCTGAGGAAAAATATCAAACTTGGTTTTAGAAATGGTTGAAAAAAAAACTTGCTTAGAAATGGGGTGGTTTACCCTAGCTTTGGAGCCCATTTCTACCCCATTTTGGGTGAGGGTGAGTTGTACTTCACAAAAGGGATCAGGGTGAGGATGAGTTGTATTGTACATATGAGAAAAACGTTGGAATCTCATACAAACGTAGAAAAGTGACATAGCTACATTTGTTGAAATTCAAATTTACCATCATATTTGAATTTTGTCCAAATTATCAACAAGTGACAAATTATTATAATAACAAATGTTTACAACAATAAGTGCCAAATTATTACAACAACAAGTGTCAAATGTTTACAATAATAACAAATGTTTACAATAATAACAAATGTTTACAATAACAAATATCTATTTCTTTTGGCTCTTCTTACCCCTCGTTTTCTTCTCCTTCACAAGTTTCACACCACACAACAGGTTTATGCTCTTCTTTTTCTTACCATTACCATCTGTCCTCCCCACAGCACGTCCAAGAGTCTCCTTCACCTCCTGCACCTCCTCAACAACCTCATGATCATGATCCAGAGCCTCATCAACATGGTCACTTTGCACCAGAGCCTCAACAACATGGTCAGTTTGCACCAGAGCCTCAACAACAGGCTCATTTTGCACCAGAGCCTCAACAACAGTCTCATTTTGCACTAGAGCCTCAACAACAGGCTCATTTTGCCCCTCAATTTGCACCAGAGCTTCGAAATCAGAAACAGTGTGCCCTAAAGCCTCAACAGTTTGCACATCATCCTCCAAAACAAGTTCAGATTGCACCTCGAAGACCAAACATGATCCGTTAGTTCTCTTCTTTCTTTGGCCATTGATTCTTGCCCTTTTCATCGGCCAGCAGATCGTCAACAAGTGGGCCTTTTTCTCCACGCTTCCTCCGAAAACAAGCAAGTTAGGGGAGAAAATCATCAACAAGAAATGGGATAGATTTTGGATGAACATACTTTGGCTTTTCGGTGTATACGCACTTGGTAGATCCAGCTCGGTGTCCAAGTTCTTCACAGAGTTTGCATCTATTCTTGTTACCTTTTGGGCCCTTTTGGCTTGGCATCTTTCTTTTCATCTTTCTTTCCTTCTTGCTCCCACCTTTCTCAAACCAAGCCTTGAATCTATTCTGCTTGGGCCTGCCAGCCTTTCTTTTCATCAAAGGAGGACACAAGGAGAACTGAATGTCCACTTCAGGCCACTGAGACTGATCTGTAAGTGCTTGAATTGGTGTTCCATATTCAGACTTGAATTTTGCTACAGAATAATACTCATGCAAATATGGGTGCATATTTAGCTTGTGTTTGGAGGCCAAGAAAAGTATGGCATACTCACAAGGCTTCCCAGTGTGTTGCCACTCAAGGAATGTGCATTCATGCAATTGAGTGTCAACAACATGACTCCTGCTAGTCTTTGTATCTCTGACTTCAGCACCCCACAATGAGGATTTCTCAACACGCAAATGTGCAAGATTTCTGCTCCTGTTGACCACCTACTACACAACATCAGGAAGCTTATCTCCTTGAAGAACATCACCAAGCCTTCTTCTCAATTCCCACAACCTCATGATCATGATCATGATCTGGTCAGCCATGTCATGGACAGGCAAGTCTTTTAACTCCTTCACTTTGTTTTTGAAACTTTCTGCCAAATTATTGTTGATATGATCACATTTGATGGCAGTGTTAAAACCAGACCTGTACCATAAAAGAGAATGGTAGGTTTCCAACCATGTACAAAACTTGACCCTATCCTCCTCAGAGCATGCCGCCTTAATCTTCTCAAGGTGATATGAATGTGTACTGGTGTAAGATCTTGTCAGCCACATGCGTCCAAAATCATCTCCTTTGAATTTTTGATCAAATTCATCCACATTTGGTCAAGCACTCCCTCTCAACATGAAGGAAAACAATCTTCTTTGCATTTTCTAAACCTTTACATGCATCTGTTGCACCGCCAATGGAGAGATCGGCCCTATGCATCTTTTCAACGCATCATGAACCATGTCCATGATGCCTGTCTCGAAACATGCCAATAGCTACAGGGAACATCCAATTGTGTCCATCGAAAGCATTGCATCTCGCTAGTTGACCATTCCACTTTCGGTCAAGAAAGATGAGTCTATACTCAAATATGGACGGCACCGCTTTGAAGCCATCGATGCAAGGCTTTAAAGCCATGAAGAATTTAGAGAAGAAGACTTTCCCATCACCGTTACCTCGGTATCTATCTCCACAACACCGCCAGTGACCTCTTCTCTATACGCTTTGAAGTTATAAAGCATTGAAAGGTATTTGCCCAATCACCATATAGCTCTTTCATTGCCCTTTGCTTTGCCTTCCACACGTAGTATAATTCAGCTTAATGGGGTACCGCTTTTCCAAGTCCATTTAGGTCTCTTTGCGGTCTTTGTTTGGTGTTGTGGCTAAAGCGGGCTTGATCTTTTCTGCAACCCATAATTGTGATGTCATCTTTGTAACTGTTTGAGAACTTGTAATGCAAGTATGAGGTTTTAGAATTTGATTCACTCTTATTGTCCTTCCATCGGTTGGCGTCTAGCGGATATATACCACTTGCAAGGTTTGGCACCACCATCATAACCTATGCATTTTGCATAGAACTTCTTTTACCATCCACATAGTCTTGGTAGCAAACTCACGTTTGTTGCATATGTCCAAACACATCCTAATTCATCCATGCTTGGAAACAATCTCCCAACTTTAATAACGTCCTCTTTGTCATAAATCGTTACTAGCTCATCATCATGTGCATCATCTACATGAACTGCAGATTTTCCAACAACTCTAGATCTATATCTGCCTCTTCATCTCTTAAATGGTTGTCACCATCATTTGCAGCTTCATCCCTCTTCTTCTCCTTGTCTCTGTCATCTATAGGAATGCCAAAAGCTTTGCCATTTCAATGTCATCTATTGGTGCAATGACCAAATCAGTCCGGTCATGTATCTCAACTCAATTCAATCAACGTTACAATCCTTTGTGCATTACCATCTACTGACCTCCCTTGTGCATTAGCATTATCATCCTCCACATTAACACTTCCAACTCAGTAAGTATAGGCATTACTTGCCTTTGTGCAGCCAATCATCCTCGACCATCTGAGCAGACCGAGGCCACATATCCAACCCTCGAATCGGTTTCAGTCAATGAGCTCGCTGCTAAAAATGAGCAGTTTGCTTGTCCAACTGTTTTCGCTCATCGATTTAATCAACTATATGTTCCCTGTCTCAACCCTAACATAGTCACATTTGCAATCATCAAATCGTAACAAAGAAACTTATTGCTCGGCCCCAAACCACACTATCCCCAATTTTTCCACCATTTTCCTCACCTCCTCTCCCATGTTTATTAGCTCTTGGGGATCAACATGTTCTAATTCCACCTCCCATTTAACAACCGTGTCTCTCTCAATGATATGCGTGCCATCAACTAAAACAGCCCTAGAGGGAAAGAAATTGATGCGAAATTCGAAGGTTTGGCGCGCAACATCGTCTCCCCTGTTTTTGGCGGGCACTGTGAGCTAGCGGAAGCGAACAAAGAGCTCAACCTTAGAGAAATTAAGTGCAGAGATACGGGATATACCGATTAGAAGTCCACTCTCCATGCTTCATATCGTTCCCCCTCGCCCCGTTCAGCACACCCTCGCCTCCACAATCTAGCATCAATGGACACGCTCAGATCTCGAATTGAGAAGAATGGGAGAGGAATTAGCTTTCAAATGGCACTCACCACCTTCGCCGTCGAACGAAAGCGTCGCCGCCTAAATTAATTGTCGTGCCGCCGGCGCCGGCGCCGAGAACGATGGGTGAGGTCCGCCGCCGTCGTCGGGGAAGCTACAGTCAGTGTGACGCGTGCTCTTGGTCGGAAGCGGTTGGTTTGACTGGCTTGACTGGCTGTCCCAACCAACCAGTTTGGCTTAACCCTAATCTTGGAACAAAGTTAAATGTGTCCTTACGACCGTTTTAAGGCCCGTGTGGTCCTGGGATATTAGCTGGCTCACAACCGTCGCATGCGAGCTATTCTTTTCAACGATGTCGCTTTCCTTCCAATTCCACGTAAAGACGTCGCATAAGAGCTATAAGCCCCGTGAAAACTATTCATTACTGCTCCGTCTATTTCTTTATTTTGTAGGATACACTCGTCAGAACTTTGTAAGCTTAAAAATCAGCATGAGCCATGTAGAATAAGAGGTCCGCGTCATGCTAGAAGAATATTAATGGTGCATTTTGCACTACGCTCGGTCTGTTCCATTTTAACTGTTATAGATTTTTCTAAATTCATATATATATCTATAATTTTACACACTGAAAATCGTATGATGCTATTAATATGTTAATATGTTTCTTGGAAGTCTTGCAAGCATATCATCTTAAGCAGAACTCACAACATTAAACACATCCACTGTTAAAGCAGAGTGGTTTCGTGAAACTCTTGATGAACTTACCTATGGTTAAAAAACCAATACCCGCAATCCTTATGAACCGCGATAATCAAACTTTGATTTGTAAAGTAAATAGTCTAAGGATAATATAAAGTCATCAAAACATGTGAAGAGGAGATTCTGTAAAACCCCGTCCACTTGGCCCCGGGGGTGTCACTCCTTATAGCTTAATAGGATATCACTAGTCTTTTCTGCGCACTTTGTCCCCACTCATGCGCACCCGGTACCCACTTTCCGGTTGGTCGCCCATCCTAGAATTTCTCTAGGCCAAGCACGCTTAACTTTAGAGTTTTCTTTGTAAGCTTCTGGAAAAAAGTTGCAACTTGTTGATATGAGTATCCTATCTGTCCTATTAAGTTATGTGTTTGGATCTCACATACACCACCCTTTAGAAGATCGATGCCCTCATCAATCAAGCACACCCTAGGAATGTTCCCTCTTGGCACGTGTATGTGCGTCCAGTGCCAGCACATGTGCCATGTCGTGTCCACTCCGGGCCACACGCGCCATGCTCCACATGTCTCGCCACTGATCCGCACACACCCAACACGCGTATGTGTGTCCAGTGTCGGCACATGTGCCATGCCGAGTCCACTCCGGGCCACTGACCCACACACACCCGTTTAACCGCGAGGATCGGCTCTGATACCACTCTGTAAAACCCCGTCCACTTGGTCCCGGGGTGTCACTCCTGGTAGCTTAATAGGACTAGTACGCCGGTACGTGCACAACACGAAGTTATTTGGTAAATGGTTTGGGGCATAAATTTTGATAAAACGTAAGTAACACAGTAGCTTGAAAAATCAAACAAAACACCCGTTCCTAATTTGAAATTTTCTGTTTGTATGGTCGGCCAATACGCAATGGCTGCTATATACATAAAGCGCCAGTGTGCTAGGACGGCAGAGTGGCTTTGGAATGGCGGCGGCGCAGCGACATGAAGTCAAGAGTCCCTCATGGTAAAGCGTTTCCCTTTTTTACAACCAGCAACGGTAAAGCTTCATCTTATGGAGCTAAGGACAAACAAGTCGAGAATAGTCAGGAAAAATCTCGCGCGGAGGCGGATTTGAATACTGTAGCAGATTGTGTATTTCCGCATGGAATTTGGTGGGCTGTCATGCCTATGTCTACGTGGTACCAGCACTTGTTGTCCTGGACAGAAGCATTGCGATGGGCTATTTGAGTTTTAATATTCTATGGAATAGCTGGCGCTGCTGTGTATATTATATTTCATGGGCCATGACTCGGTCTACACGGGGTGCAGTTTTGCCCTCGGCAAAAATAACCCTGGACTGGACTTCTCTAGAATAAACTGGGGCGTTTGTTAGTCACTGTAGAAGCGAATACTGTCGTTCTAGACCTTAGGATTGACTCTCATCAACGGTTGAAATTTCTTCTAAGGCTTAGGATTTAAACTTTCAAAATTGCTGCATTATAATAGTAAGTAGAGATATCTAGACTGATTCTACCGACCAACACTAGTCTTTTCTGCGCACTTTGTCCTCACTCATGCACACCGGTACCCACTTTCCGGTCGGTCGCCTATCCTAGAATTTATATAGGCCAAGCACGCCCAACCTTAGAGTTCTTTTCGAATGAGATTTCAGAAAAGAAGTTGCAACTTGTTGGTATGAGTATCCTATCAATCCTATTAATTCATGTGCTTGGATCTCACATACACCCACCCTTTAGAAGATCGATGCCTCATCGATCAAGCACACCCCAGGAACGTTCCCCCTTGGCACGCGTTATTGCATTGAATTATATCCAAACATCTAAAAATTGATCCCTTCACAAAGGGTCTATCGTGCAGCGTGATAGAAAATGCATCAAAGAAGATGGGTATGAGACCCACAATATGAGTTTTCCACAATACTAAACCACTCTATGTGATCAGAGATCTCATGAATTAGAATTGGGAAACGAGCTGTTGGATAGCTGAGAGGAAAGTATTTTTACTTTAATAAACACCACTCCGTGAAGATACAATACTTTCCTATTTTGCACCGTAGGTTGATTTATTATCTTAATATGTTCTAAGTGGCTTAACTTAAGCAGAGATGTTATTCTGCAGAACATATTTTGAAAAACACAAATATATGAGTCTGACCGTTAAACGCCGAAGTCTATGAGAGTAGGGTGCTCTTTAATAAACTCGTGAAAGGCCATGTAATATGACGCATAAACTCCACCGGCGGAGAAGTCTCACGGTAGCCTAATATCGGTCAAGACTGTTTGTGAAGCTAGGTTCACAGCAAACTTGTAGTTTAAGGCATAGTCCACTATACAAGTTGCATCCTAGTGTAGCATAAAGCTCTAGGTGAAAGTTCAGCTTAACAATCTCCACAACAGTATCGGTATATAAGCAATGTTTTGAAACCAAAGGTAAACTTCACGTGCCTCTATAATCTGGTGAGGGATTGTTGGATTTTTTGTCTAAATGGCCCAGCCTATATTTCTATTTTAAAATTTCCTGAAATTCTTAGAGGCATATGTGACCTAATCATGCATGAGCCCCCCCCCCTAGACAAAAATTTCAACCCGATAGCGGGTATCAGGTGGGATCCGGGTGGAGAACGAGTCGCGTACTGGACCTGTATACAACAATCACGCATACTGAGATCGGGCAGGATCGAGGTCGAGTCGTACTGTTTGTACAGCCGGGCGTTGCTAGGAAAAAACAAGGTGCAGGTTGTACATGGTCCACAGAATCGGCTCGATCGTGTAGATCTCTCGGCCGCCATTGTTGGACACACTCTCACTTTCTCCCCTCACATACTTCACTCTATATCCACCAGGACACCGTCCCCTCCATCCATCGTAGAACAAGCAAGGCTGGCAGGAACACAAGTATCACACGCTTATCACTATGGCACGTAGAGTATTCAGAGGCACTCTAGAGTGCCTCCAATAGTCAAATTAGTGCCACAATTAAGTTTTTAAGGCACCAAAAAAAATGTCGGGGACGGTCGTGTAGGTAAAAATTATTTGAGGCAGTTTTAAAAAGTGCCTCAGAATCATAGTCATTTGAGGCACTATGACTAGTGCCTCTAAATCCTAGCCATTTGAGGCACTATGACTAGTGCCTCAAAAACCAACTTAAGGCACAAATTATAGTGCCTCTAAAATCCAACCATTTGAGGCACTATAACTAGTGCCTCTAAAAACCAACTTTTTAAGGCACTATCACTAGTGCCTCTAAAACCCAACCATTTGAGGCACTATGACTAGTGTCTCTAAAAACCAACCATTTGAGGCACTATGACTAGTGCCTCTAAAAACCAACCATTTGAGGCATAGTGCCTCATGGTTGACTTTTTAAGGCACATCTCACAATAATATTCAGGTTAAAATGGCAGTAATTATTATTACAGTGACATATCTCAAACTGCAAACTCACCATCTTACTACAGTAATTCGGATTCAAATAATATACCAATTAATATCACAACAAATTCCCAACGGCGCAATGATCAAATGAACCAGCAACTATGACACCAATGAATCACAATTAAATGAGAGCAATTACAAAAGGATTCTCTCTATCTCTCACTACTAGCATTGAAGTACAAAAACGATGAAGTCACTTTGCTTGTTACCATACTTCTGAAACTCTCACTTGTTGTCTGCAATGAAAATTGGAACGTCAAAAGAATACATCAAGTATCAAGTAACAAAGATACTAGCAAGTATCAAGTAACAAAGATACTAGTAGCAAGTATCAAGTATCAATGATACTGTGGGAGTCGACAGTGCCACAAACCTAGAGGGCACACTTGACAGGTCGAGCCGACGGCTGATGTCAATCCATTCACTAGCTGCTGGGATGAAAGGGTTCTTTTAATAAAGTCAATCCATTCACTGGTTGCAAAAGAAGGGCATGGGAAGCAACTATATGAGGTGTACAGAGAATTACTGTTCAGTCTTGGTCAGATTCGTTTGTTGAAAGATTTTCTTGTATCTAGCCAATAGCATAAGGGTAAAATTTATGATGATAAGTCAATCCATTCACTAACAAGGTTGCACACCTAAAGGTTCCAAAGTTACATCTCTATGTTCAGGACACTAGGATAGTGTATCTGCAATTACACACCTAATCTAACAATCTATAACTATCACAAAAACAGAATAATGTCTTCTATGATAAACACGTGAAATTATCCAAACAACAACATAACATGATCTGGACCTTGACCTTTGAAATGATCCAAACCAACCAACATGATGACTGTTCTCCCAATCAACACCAATTCAACTGGATTTGAACCAGGCTAGATGCTAGCATAAGGGGTTGGTATGGAGGAAAAGTGAGGGAAGGGGTATAGGACATACCAAGACAACTACAAACAGAAGGAAATGTCGCCAAAAATCTAGAGATGAAGCATCCACTGGCTACATGACACACGAAACTGCAGAACCCGATTCAGCTACCCCAGGGACAAAGCCTCCGGAATTCGGCTGCAGTAGCACAAACCCCAACCCCTGCAAAAGAGCAAGAGTACCAAACAGGATAAGCTGGGAATATTAGGATAAGCTGAGAACATCATTCAATATGAATGTGTGGATATCAAACATTGCATATACAGTAAGTAGGTGTCTTGGAGAAACAACTATATTTCAAACTGACTTCTTGAATTCTAAAAATGGGCATGAACACACAAAATGTTCTCATCTACAAGCTTAACAAAAATATACTACTGGATGCACAGTTATTTTCCCTAGGATCCGATCAAGTTACCAACAGTTTGACATTCTCGGTTTAGCATGCATCATACATGATTTAACAACATAGAATAAACACCAAATAGACACCTTACTCATGTCGATAGCAGCAGCAGATCAACCACGGTTTGCATAGTGCACTCATATGTTCCTACCATCAAGCAGCTGAAAATCAAACAATTGTCATCATGTAAGAAAGCTGCGTTATCAAACGGAAAAGAACCGCACTGAGCGCTACACATTATCCTGTTGCTACTTGACTTGTGCTATATCTATCTACAGACTAGGTAGGAACGCGGCAAGCCGCGCGCTTGCCCGCCAAACAAATTTGGAGAACCGATGAAGACATGCATTTAGATTTAAGATAAATTCATGTGTTAAGTCCACAGATGAAAACATGCATTTGGATAATTTCAAGACAGAAGAATAACTGAGCGCACCACTTAGATCTACTCTGTATATGACATGAATACTAGTGGCATACACAGGAAGCGCGGAGCTTGCTGACATAATAACCTTCCATGGGACTCACAATTGCAATATCTCAGCAGATCACATTACAGACATGTGTCACGCAGAGGTTTCAGAAATACATGACAATAGACTAACACTTGGGATATTTGAGATACTTGACATGGATAATTTAGGGCATCAACATCATCTCACAACTTAGCTCGGTTCTTTTTCTTTACTGCAGACGAAGGTCAATTTTATTTGTTCTGACATGTCTGCTCAAGGGATCTTGGAGCTGCAGGCAGATGGACACACTTCAGTTCAGATCATGATTGTAAGCCAAAGTTACAACTGATGACATAATCTACACCAACCTAATGCTCAGAAGTTGAAAAGATGCATAAGTTAAACAGTCATGGTGTAACTAATTGATAGAGAAAACACATTGCAAGTTAAAGTTTCAGGTTCCAACAATTCCTAGATATTGGTTTCTGCCAGCCAGCATTTCATCATCATATCAGCCAAGGTTTGTGCTTCACTTAAGGGAAAATTATCCATGCGTAATATAGTACCGGCCAACTATGATTCCATTTGCTTCGTCCATTACTATACATTTTAAATTGTATATGCACAAGATCAACACTAGTGAGACTAACTCATATGCAACGCATGGGAAACAAAACCACCGCATAACTTTATAATACTGTAGTGGTAATCTTAATGCTTCTGAATCAAGATTGTTCTCAAAACAAATGCAGTTCAGACAAAAATGGTAAATAAACTGCAAATACCTATTCCAGCTGCATCAGATCCTCCATGATCTTCAGTTTCCGGCAGATAGTGGTAAACAAACTGCACAGAAAATTCAGGTCAGGAACTACTCGAACCACTAGTAGTTCACTTATTTAGTTCATAGCCTATTAGAGTATGCATGTTACAGCATTATGACATGGTAAAAATTTAGAAAAAACATTGAAAACATTCTACTACATAAGCTTCACTAAAGATAAGAATCAGAAGTTCATGAATCCTGAAGCAGGTATTTTTTGTTTTAGCAGCATGTCAGTAAATGTAAGTTTGCTACTTAGTGCACATAGGCCAGGGGACATCCATGGGAGATTGCCTCAAATGGTTGCAAGCGGTTACATTAGCCGGATTGTTAATTTAGCAAAGCCATTCGGAGAGAAGCAACACCATATTGAGCATCTTTTAGAAGCCCTGCCTGAGTAATTGTTGCTTTCTTTTAGAAGCAAGGAAATGACAAGATCGGCCTTTTAGAAGTAAAACCAGTACCATAACTAACAAATAGGTGCAATTTACACCTTGTTTTGCCCAAACATAAAAATATATATTATTACGGGGAGCACTGGTGCAAAATCCATGAAATGAAACCTTTGTACGGTAAATTCTTAACTGACTATTACTGCCATCTGAGATTATGAGGCAACAAGTTTCACAATGGAAAAGAGAGGTGGATTCCCATCTGCCCAGTATTAAATCAACCATCTTGACATCATATCATACTGAATTCATAATGAGCCTCAGAACAACCTAACAACAAAAGAACCTAAGTAGTTCCATCTGCAATAAAGTATAAACTTCCACGAGATCTCTATCCAAGACAAATACACAAATAGTATTGACAAGAGAAGATTCCACAATATATTCTGGAATTAAGCCTCGAACTGCCGGGCACACTTATATACCACTCAAAAAGAAACTTACTCCCATGGAAGGTCACCAACAAGCATCCAGTCAGCGTCCTTGTCTTCATATGTAAGGACATACTCTTGATCTTGAAGGGAATCAAGTATATGAAATTCATGTTAGAAATAGCAAAAGTATATGAAATTCATGTTATTTTGATCCTCAATAATGTAGCATCGACAGAGTAGGAGTAGCAGACAACTGTGAACTAATTGATGTCCTTTATACTATAAGTACACACATGTACAAATTAGTACATGACTAAAACCTATCCAGTTGTTTTTCTAAATAAAACAACAAACAAACAATTATCCTAGAGCATGATCTATTGTCCATATATCCATATGAAGTAGAAGTTACAAAAGCACAAGAATATCAACTCATGTAGGGGTAGGAAAAAAGACAAACCAGCATCAACATTTTGCATTACATCCTTAAGGCCTCCCCCCAAACTACCATGAGATAGCAGTCCACCATTTGAGAGTGCAATATAGCCGTGATTTAGCCACTTGAAATCTTTAACTGTGCCAGATTGTCCCAGGATACATGATGAGGACGGCTCAACATCCTATATAGAGAAACTATTAAGGAAACATGATAAACTTGACAAAATCAGCTACTACTGAAGTGCTGAAAACATATATCAGATCAAGGGTCACACTGATCCCTAATTACAACGCAGAACCTTATCCAAGACTGGAATCAACAAACAATAATAGTATTGCTGGGAATCACCAAAGTACTAAAAGGCAATGAAAAGCATAGACTTCATTAGCTCATTATCATCATGTTCTTACATAAACTTCTAGGAACTCGGAAATTGTTGTGAGCAATGCATTGCAACGAAACAAATACCCACATTCTATTTCTATGCTACGCTGCCTGGACGACATGTATTGTTTACACGATTTTGTGGGAAATCAAGAAGATGATCTAACCTTATCGGTGAGCGGGAAGTAACCGAGAAGATTTTGATCTGCTGCGGTTCAGCAACTAGCATCGACTTCGTCACCGAGCGCTAGAAGAGAGACACCGGGAGAACGCGTCGGCGACGCAGCCTCCTGCGCAACGGGTGCTCGCCTTGCCCTTCTCCCGCGCCTCCTTGCTAGCATCGATCAACGCCTTCGTCCGCCCGGCGATAAACCCTGGAAACGGAGCGTGAAACCCTAGGGGGTGAGAGATCGATAGGAATGCTGAGGCGGGCGCTTGGCTGGTTGGTGATTCGCGGCGACTTACCTTTGGGGTGGGCTAGAAAGACGGCGGAGTGGCGGTTGGAGACGGCGAGCAGGCGCGCGGGAGGGGAGTGGAGGTCGAAGATGGGGATGAGGCGGTGGGCAGGACGGGGATGAGGCGGTGGGCAGGACGGGGATGGGGTCGCCGACGAGACGGAAGACGAAGTCGGTGGTGCCGTCCTGCTCGCCCTCTACCTCGTCGGAGAGGTCCAGCTCACGAGGCGCCGCCATGCCGGCGGTGGTGGCCAGAGATTAGGGTTCTGGGCGGGAGGTCGGAGGGCGGTGATTGACGGTGGCAGACTGGCAGTGCATAGCTGTGGGCCAGAAAACAATTAGCCTTCGTGGGCTTTGTTTATGAGCTCTATGGAGGTGGGGTATTCCTGGGCCTTCATTTTAGACGGTAGTATCCAGAAGAGCCCGATTTTATAATGAAAATTGAGGGAAGCCCGATTTTAAATTAATAAAGTAATTAAAACCGGCACATGATAGTAATTTATCATGCAAATAGAGAATATCTTGCCTAGATATTTTTTTTGAAAAATGATCCCCTTGTTGTCAAGTCTTCAAGCTACTTTATCCCTAAAATTTTTAGTCCACGTCTCTAAAAATATATACACGTAGTCCATACAATAAAGTGCTCACAGTTAGGAGTGAGGTTTTTTTTGCATAGCACAGTTAAGAGTGGTTGTGTAAGCCGTGAATCATGTTTCTTCTGTATTGTACTAATCACCTTATAGTTGCAGCCATTTCTTTTTTTTTTGAGGGTGAAAAGATCTTTATTAATTAACGAAAAGAGCTTAACAGTTCCAAAATCATCCGAGGGCTTTGAAGAATCCACTCCAAGTCAAAATTAACGAATGCACAAGCATTATTTTATGGATATGTTATAAAGTTCGGTACATAGAGTTGGGTTTATAATTCAGATCTGACTTCAAAGATGAAGCAAAATCAAGAGCATCTATGCATAAGAATATGCAATTGGCTTAGATAATGCAGGAGAGCAGCAGTAATGCTATCAGGATATAGGAGTGATCTCAATAAATTTACAGAGACTGAAATATCTAGTTCATATACTCCCTCCATCCCAAGATAAGTGACTTGAATTTGTTTAGATTCACATGCATCTATGTACTAAAACATGTCTAGATACATGCGAATCTAGATAAAATTAAGTCACTTATTTTGAGACAAAGGGAGTATAAGATAACTAAACTTATCTCTAGTGCACAATTAGATGACTTACTGAAACATCATGTGGCAAGACAACAACAGATTACAATAAGCTTGCAATTAAATTAATTAGGAAAACATAACTATTGTACTGATAGAATGGACACTATTAATTGTTCTTCTGGAAAAGAAATTATAACTGCAGAGTAATACGTGTTCAAGAAACACTCACATTATTGCAATTGAGAAAATAGAAGCGTAGTTATAAGACACGTTCTACCAGAGAGAACTCTGAACTTCTTGCAGTGCTGAACCGCACAAGTTAAAAATCATCATAAGTAACCATCGTTATGAGATTGTACATAAAATTCATAAGAGTTTTAGATCCATGCATCAATGATTTAGAAAAGCACTACACATGACATCAGCTACGTGTATTCCATCCCAGACGCTAGCAACTAATTCATAGAAATAAGCATACCGTATCATCATATAGAAAGAAACATACCGTCACAGAGCTGTGCCTGCTGTACAGAACCTGATCCACGCTCTCATCTCTTATTCCCCATCATCCGCCGCTGCTCAAGAGCACGTCAGCGGCACTGCCGACCTACAGAAGAGGGAGTGCCGAGTACGGCCGACCACCGCGCCTAGACGAACTGCGTCCTAAAGGACGAGGCCGCCTGATCCCGGTCAGGCGGCTGGTACTGCTTCGCTGCTGGACCTCGGAGGGGCCGTGTCGGAGAGCCAGGGCCGGCGGAGCTCGGGGGAACTGAGTGAGCCCTATGGTCTATGTGGTCCATCATGGGAAGGGGTGGCATGAAGGATGCTGACGAGAGATCGGAGCGGAGGGAAGGAGGAAGTGGACGGCTAGATTAGCAAGATCGGAGGAGACGGTCGGGCCGCCGTCGCCTGAGCAGTGGCCGCGTACTTTTTTTAGGCAATTTTATCTATGCCTCAAATGCTATATTTTTTGTGGCATTTTATCAATAGTGATTCAAATGATCATCCATTTAAGGTATTTAAAATGCTCCAAATAGCCAACTATTAGAGGCATTATCATGTGTGCCTAAAAAAATTGTCCATTGGAGTCACAACGAATAGTGCCACAATTGGTCACTTATTAGAGGCATATTTTAGTGCCTCTAAATGATAACTAATTGTGGCACTTTTGATTGTGCCTCAATTGATATATTTTAGTGGCATTTTCACAAAAAATGCCTCTAAAGATTTGTCATTTTGAGGCACATGTCAAAGTGCCACTAATAGTTCAGCATAGAGGCATTAAACTGTGCCTCTATTTTTTAAAACATTAGAGGCACTATTAATAATGCCTCAAAAGGCAAAATTATTAGTGGCATTTTAAAAACTGCCTCTAAAATCTTACATTTTAAGGCATTATTATTTAAAGTTCCATAAATAGTACAATTAGAGGCAATTAAAAAAATGCTTCTAAGAAAAGTGCCTCTAATTCTTAGACGTGCCATAGTGTATGAAGCTGTGGAATAAGACACGGAGACGGATTGACAGACCAATCTCCATCACAGATCACACCGCTCTGCCTCTACTTCTCCAGTATGCTCGTTACCATCCACATTCACACCACCGAGAATAAGAAAAAAAGGAGGGGGATTCAGGACATTTGGATCAACAGGCATGCTCCATCCCTTCTTCTTTCCTCGTTAACTGATAGCAGTTGGTCTATACATCCAGACCTGTTCAACGCAGCCCGCTTACCCACGACCCTCTTACCAACGGCGGTCGTGGCGGGAGCTCGCCGGGAGCGGTGGGTTAGGAGGGTGGATTGGGAATAAATGCGATGGGGATGGAGGGAAAGAGGACCGATATTTTCTAGATCGACCGGTCGGTCTTCATCTCATCCGGCTAAAATAAGCGGTACAACTGTACGTACATATGCCCGTATGTGTCGACCTCTCACCCGGAACCCACTCGAAACAAACCCGGAACCCGGTTTCGCAGATAAAAAAATCTCTAGGGGGTACCAAGCAAGAGTCATCATGCATAGAAAAAGGTGAGACAAATATTTAGTCTCACATTGCTATTTGAAGGAAACCATGGAAAAGAAAAGTCAAACCACGTGCCAAACCAAGACCAAGAAGAGAAGATTTGCTCGTTGGGAATCTATTATATACTAAAAGCAATATAAGGGATCCACATCACCCAAATTATATTGACCGTTAGATCTTTAATTTTCGGTTACGATTTAAAGATAAAAGAGTCTATTATATACTAAAAGCAATATAAACGTGTTTTTCGAGGCAGCTGGTTGATCCACATCACCCAAATTATATTGACTGTTAGATCTTTAATTTTCGGTTACGATTTAAAGATAAAAGAGTTACGGCAGCTGGTTGATCCACATCACCCAAATTATTTTAACTGTTAGATCTTTAATTTTCGGTTACGATTTAAAGATAAAAGAGTCTATCTATATCTATACCTAATAATAAAGGAAGGAGTGCTTCATGTAGTACCTACACTTTTTAGGACCGTTTTACCCTCCCACCAATTTACATATTACTACG
Organism: Avena longiglumis; assembly: GCA_030063025.1. Classification (NCBI taxonomy): domain Eukaryota; kingdom Viridiplantae; phylum Streptophyta; class Magnoliopsida; order Poales; family Poaceae; genus Avena; species Avena longiglumis. The sequence continues at coordinate 402,477,768 of CP125978.1, forward strand.
AGCTGCCCCCATAACGGTTTGTTCTTATTTCTTTTCTATTTGCACGCGTGTGGCCAGTGGCGAACAAGCGGGCCGATGGAGACTGGAGCGGAGCTGCTGGCCGGCTGCTGAGGACGGTGGACGCGGAGTAGCTGGACATCGGCGACAACTGGCGGCCGCGCGCGCCTGCACAAGACCAGCAGAGCACGGGACGAGCTTGCATAAACTGTACCGCGGCGGGAGATGGAAGAGACACCTGGGCTGGCCGGCTGGGTAACCATCACGTGAAGAAAAGGCGAGACAGTGGCCTGATCGATCACTGCTATCGTGTCCCACCTTATTTTCATAATGCGAGTCCCACCGGTTCATATATACAGTAGTTTCTAATTTTCTTGGAGTATCAATAGGGTGGCTCGAGAAACAAAGCAGAACCGTTGCTCGGAAGGAGGAGTTGAATTCTCCATATGCTTGGTGGGCTATGTGATTATGATAGTTGGCCGTGCAATTAAACTGGATTTTATGGGCTTGTTTGGATGGTGCATAATTAAAAAGACAGGACTCTAGGACGAGATTGCACGCTTGACTTGTGCTGCATGGTGCAGAGTCTAGGGCGGACGTGCTGCATGGTTCAGACTCTAGGACGATGCGGAATAATAAAGCTTTCAACTGATGGCCTCTTGTAGTTTGAAGCCACGAAGACTATGGGCTAAACGTGATTGCTCGCGCTTGCCTTCTTCCTTTGAATAATAAAGCTTCCATCTTTGATGGCCTCTTGTAGTTTGAAGCTAGCCCAAAATGTTGTTTCGTTTTCGCATGTCACAAAAAGCTTTTACAATTTTATTAGAAAAGTAAATCGATGGCCTATATTAAATGTGATGTGAATAGAATTGATATAAAAGTGCATACCATTTTAGATATCTCATCAAATTATATTGCTTTCGAGTATTGAATTTCACACACTAATTTGTTCACTCACGAAATGTTAGAGAATAGAAATGTCTCATGTACCAAATTGGGGGGGGGTAAAGATGGTTTTGTTTCTCAAAATCAAGCATTCTATACTAAACCCACATCGACAATGGTTGAAATTGACTGGAATTCTTCGCAAAGGCCCCGACGTCGCCGGTGTTGGAGGGAGCAAATGGTCGAACGGGCACCACATAGCTGTACCCTAACTCGTCGCCTAATGATTTATTCGACTTCCTCTACTTCACCTACTCCCTAACTCCGAGGGAGGTGATGGGCTTCATGGAGTACGAGGTGGCGATGTAGCACTATGTGGACACGTTGATGCTAGATTGTTTCTAGGACATTATACCAACGATAAATCTTTGACCTTACTGTGGGTGCCTTCGTGACATAGATTTTAATCTCCCGGTGCAACGCACGGGCACCTTTCCTAGTATTATAATAATAAAGGAAATAACGTTTCTTGTAGTACCTATACTTTTTTGGACGATTTTACCCTTTCACAAAACACCAAATTACCCACTATGCCACCGGTAAGTATACCTACTTTTGTTTTGTTATTACAGTCTATGAAACCTCGTTTTTTTAAGGAGACGTTTTGCTCCATGGACTCGTCGTACAGGAATCGTCTCTTGCTTGTGTATTCTTTCAGGTCTGCACGATCCAAGCAAATGTGTTGTATTAGAGCAAATAGATTTTGTCCTTTCGCCAAATTAAGTAACCTCATAGGCTACCTAGCTGGACTTGTACATTCGGTAGAGTCGTCAACGAAGCGATGTAATTTGGAGATGTAGCACTAGGTGCCCGTGGACTTGAGAAATTGACAAGAATTTGAGAAGGCTGCGTGCGATGCTTCTTGAGAGATTGAGAGATTAAGCCAGCTGGTGCATGAGATACATGGAGCAGACATCAGAGAGAATGAGAGAGTGGGAGTATAGAGATCTAAAGAGAGATTCAGAGAGTGTATTGTTGAATTCAGTCCGTGCACAGGAATGCATCATTCATGTAACACCCTCAGAATCGGACCTATGCAAGTTTGAGCAAAATTCGCCAAACCCGCATAGAAACGATTCAAAGGTGTCCACCAGGCACTTTCGTGCGGGTGGAAAACGAAGTAATAACATTACACAACAGTCCTCGATGGGACCCACAGAACAGATATATATACAGAGGCGACTCAATGAGTCAAGAATACAGATATACAATTCAAAGATCCCAAATCACCTTGAAAACGATAGAGCGTCCAGCTACGGACAAGATGCAAATGGGGCTAAGAGCCCTGAAGAATAACCAATGGCGTCCATAACCCTGCCCAGGCCAAGCCGGAAGGGTAACCCTGCTAACGGCGTCGATCTCAAACCTGCTTAAACAAAAGGGGTGCCGACAAAGGGCAAAGGAAAAAGAAGGAGCGTCAGTACTGAGGCCAGTACACGGCGAGGCTAGAATTCGGCGGTCCTCGCCTACATAGGTATGGTGGACTGAAGCGGCAGCGGCAGCTTGCACTAAACAACCTATAGAGACTCGATACAACTGGCGGATGTCAGAGAGGGATAAGAATGACCTAACCGGATCCAACCTGAAGCTATCGCCAAACAAACCCATCCTGGCGTTTCCCCCTCGAGACCAAACGAGGAAGTCAACCGAGGAACTCACACAGTTGGCAGTTTTACTTATTTGGTTATCGTTGCAGCAATCACTAGTCAGGTATAGATAATCGTCCTGATAAAGTAAGCAGTGGGCCCTTTTAGTTAATCATTCCGTTGTAGTTGCAGCAATTACTAATCAAATACAGATAGCATGATATAAACCCAAAAACCCAGCAGTTGTTGATACTTTTATTCAGCCATTCCGTTGTAGTTGCAAGATTTACTAGTCAGGTACAACTGTCGCAAGCGACAACCAAGCAAGCAATTGTGGGCAGTATTAATTAGCCATTCCATTATAGTGAAGCTGATTACTAGTCATTATAAGTCAAATTTATAGCAGTAAACTTTAGTTATGCTTGTCTATGATCGAGATACTGTGCTCCAAGTCGTCCATATCCGCGGACACGGCTTTCAGAAAGTTTTACCCGGCCGGGGTGCACCAATAGCAACACACGCTCGATCAACCTCGGAAAAACCAAATCAAAACCCAACGAGGCTTTCACGACTGAACAATCACAGGATTGAAATATTTCAGGGGCCACCCTTGTAGTCTACCATAGAAGTAAGCTAGCTCGAGACGGACCCAAGGTTTGTGGGGCGTGATGTAACGATGCAGATCCCCAAACGGGACTGCCGATACCACGAACGGGTCACAATTCCTAACAAGACAAAGGTGCTCTCGCACAATTTAAATACGAAAGTAGCATGGCATAAGCAGGGATCGTAAATAAAACCTCAAACTAGTTTGTGGCCCCAAGAAATAAGATGAATCAAGCTCGCTCGGGGTCCCATATACCTCCCGGATGTGGATAGCGCGATAAATCAAGGAACATGTATCAAGTACTCGGGGTCTTACGGGACACAAGTGGGCGTTCGGAAACCAAATATTTTCTATCACCCACCGATGCCTCTGCTTATTTCAATTTTAGTTGTTAAACAGAAATGAAAGTGAGCAATAAGTAAAACTAGAATCATCTCCAACATCAACATGCGGCAATACATCGGCAACTGTGGTATATGACGACACACATCAACACTTGCGCAAGCAACTACGACGCGCAAGTCCAACTATCTACCAAACAACAGGTAATAGGATGTGTCCAAGGCAATATGGGGCTGCACGGTATATCACAGGTACGGAAACTAAAGCATCGCAACACAGATAGCAATAGATCAACAGGAGGGAATAAAGACTATAAAAGTAAGATAGGTAGAAAGGGGGAGATGCTCGCCTGAAAACATTGTCGAAGGTTTAACCGAAGATCGGGGCGAAGCTCACATCAACTCAACGGCCTTATCCGCGAAGAAGCAAAACACTAGAATAAACACCGGGTGCAATATTTAATACACGGCAGAAGATCGGCATGATGCATGTATGATGTATGGCATGGCAAGGTGCGATGCAATTAGGTCATATTAAGTGGAACCGGGGTCCCGACAATTATTTAGGTGGTTTAAGTTATTTAGAACCCCCGCAATTTAAATGGTGTTTAACAAGTCAAGGTAAGTTACCGGTTCGCTACACAAATTTAAATGAGGCCGATATGAGACTAGATTTTCCCGCATATGGGCCCCATATTTATTTATTAGGTGAATCGGCATAAGGCCCCCAAACCACAGATATGCATGCGAGATGAATGACAATTAAATATGCAACAAGTTGTTATTATGTTGTAAAATAGGGTTCGAGTAAAGGGGTCACACATCAGAGGGGGCTCAACGATCTTGGGGTTCCGGGGTTCGGGGTCGGTCTCGGGGTCCAGGGTTCGACAGATCTGGGGTTCGGGGGTTCGGCGGAAGCGTTCTCGGACTCCGGGGTCGTTCTCGTCGCGTCCGGGGGTCTTCGGGTCACGTTGTCGGTCATGGTGTTCGGGACGAAGCACTTGTCGCATCGGGGTCTCGGCGGACTCGGTGTCCGGGGTGAAGCACTTGGCGTTCCTTGTCTTGTCGAAGGCCTTGTCGCTCTACGGCGAAGATCTTGGCGTCAACGGGGTCCGAGAAGGCGATCTTGACGCGGTACCGGGTTCGGGGTGTCGAGGCTTGGTCTCCGGGGTTCGTGAGGCGGACTTGGCGTTTGAGGGTTCCACCGAAACCATGGCGCGTCCAGGAAGCAGATCTTGTGGGTCCCTGTCGGAGGCCTTCGGGTTCGGCCCCTGGTACAGCACACACAAGCACCAATGCAAACACGCACGAGCACCATGCAGGGGCTGGACGGGGCGACCTTGGCGACGCCGGCGACGGCTGCCGGCGATCCGGGCTGGCTCGCCGAGGGTTCTTCCGCGAGGAGGGCGAGGCGGAGGCGCGCAGGGGGCAGGATTGGCTCGGCGACGCGGACCGACGAAAGCGACCCGCCGGCGACGATAGCGGGTGTACAGCCAGGAGGGCTCGGGAGGCTTGGCGACGGCCGCAGGGCGACTCGGGCGAGGCGGGAAGAGCACTGACGGCACTGGCCGCGGCGACGAGCCCGCGGCGAGGTGCGAGCGCCGGGCGCAGCGACGGAACGCAGGGCGGCAAGGCTGGGCTCGCGGCGAGGCAGGGCCTGCGGGTCGGAGGTGGCCGGGCCAGCGCCGCGGAGCGCGGACGGGCCGGGCGCGCGACGCGGGGCGGGAACGGCGCGGAGGCGGCTCGGGCAGGGCGAGGGAGGCGCAGACGGTGGCGCGCGGAGGCGAGCTCCTGTGGGGCGGCGGAACGCGGGCCGGAGCGGGCGGAGGCGAGGAGGAAGGCACGAGGTGGCGGGACGCGGCGGAGAAGGCGGGCAAGGTGCACGCAGTGGCGCCTGGGAGGAGAGCGGAGGAGGGACTGGGCGGGCGGTCCGGTGGGCGGGGCGAGCAGGGAGGCGGAGGCGGACTGGGGCGCGCAAGGTGGCGCCGAGGAGAGAGGTGAGAGGAGCGGCCATGGCAGTGGAAGACGACTGGGTGGGGGCTCGCGTGCATGCGGGGCTAGGGGTCCAGGGTGAGTGGGGACGCGCGGGTCCAGGGAGAACGTGGGTCCCAGGGGCAGCGGGCCAGGTGGGGGTAGGTGAGGGGTGGACTGGGTGGAGGCTGACTGGGGGGTGGGATCTGTGAGGGAGACTGTGGGTGTGGCGCTGTGAGGAGGGAAGAGAGAAGAGAGATGGGTGAGGGAGCCACGTGGCAGCATGTGAGAGGAGGGGGTGAGGGAAGAGGGTGAGGTGGCGAGGGACTATTGGCCAGGGTGAGGTGGCTGGGGAGAGAGGGTAGAGAACTGGGTAGCTTTAGGATTAATAGGGGCAGACTAGATGGACCGATTTAGTTTTCTGGGGCGGTCGTTCGGGTCAATCGGCCCGTTCGACTGCCCCGCTAAAATAATTAAAACGTTTGTTTGTTTTAAACGGGCCGTCTGCAAACCGATAGCGGCTAAAACAAAATAATCCGGGGACCCGGGGTTTTGTGTTTGAATAAGATGGGGCGTTTAGAAAACAAAACGGGTGTTGCGAAAAATAGTTTTGGCAAACAATGCATGATGATGACGATGCAATGCACAAATTCAACGCGATTTTCTAGTAGTGGTTTTGCGGGATGCCACAATTCAGAGGCAAAGTTGCTGGCATTGGGCAGCCGGTACTACTCACAAAAATGTCTACTAGCACAATTTTCGCCACATGTATTACCCGTATTGCACTAAATACGTTGCCAACTCTTGCCAGTCTTTTAAGGAGAATCGATCATTCTAGAAATGTGACTTACACACGCATATACCAACGTCAAAAAGATTAAATCAAGCAATAATTATAGATTAAGGCAAAATGACGAACTCTTGCACGGGTTAATTGAATTTGGTGCAAAATTAAGGTTACACCTATGTTTTTCATCGAAAACCGATGTTTTTCACCAAAAAGGCTCTTCCGTTGCAACGCACGGGCTTTTTCCTAGTTATTATATACTAAAAGCAATATAAGGGTGTTTTTCAAGGCAGCTGGTTGATCCACATCACCCAAATTATATTGACCGTTAGATCTTTAATTTCCGGTTACGATTTAAAGATAAAAGAGTTACGTAAAAAGTAGTCGGTACAAATAACAGTCAACAATGTCACGAACACACTTGCAACTACGGACCACCGTGTGCATAGCAGGCAGGAGATGTTTTCGATTTTAAGCAACAAACCAAAACTGATCCAATCAGTTCCTTGTACGTCTGTAGTTGTTTCCGTAAGCAATGCGTCCGTACGTCTAGGATTTCTGATCGACAACCTGATATGGACCCAAACTCCAAACGGTTTGGTGGCCGGCCAAAAAAAAGAAGCCGGAGATCTAGCTGGCTCGAACCAACAAGCTGGTACCTGAAGCACTCTCACGATGTAGTCCGGTTTAAAAAGGGAAAAACAAAAGCACCCACGTAGGTCGCTAAGACTCTTTCAAAGGCATGTTAAAAGAAAAAACACTCTGTCAAAGACAGATCACTAGAGGGAGGCAGTACACACATGCAAATAATGTGCACTTCATTAATAATAGAAATATTAAATAAAACAGTAGCTACTAGAAAACTTATCGATTGCTTGAGATGGATGAAGGAAAGTAACAACTCTAGGTCAAAGTTATAAAAGTGTTCGAGCAATGTCAAGTACATGCCCATATCAATGAGAAGTTGAGAACACCTTCTGCCCACACATGAGCACATGAGAAAAAATCATGCCCCGATAGATTGCTATGCATTTCCATCGGTTCATCTAAGCATGTGAATAAGGGATCTAGATTTTATAGTTATACGAGTGACATATAAGAATGACTCATATGTCATATAGCATAAAAACTACTTATTATATCTAACAATTAATCATGTAACTCATCCGCACAAAATTATACACACTTCTAGCATATTACTAACTTGGCTATAACTCCATGAATAAGAAATCATACCCATATGTCCAAGTTATTTTAATTTTCGAAACAAATCTACTCCGCTATTCCATTTTAGAGATCATCAAAAAATCATTTATCCAATTTCCAAGTGGATTAGACCCTACTTATTATTTCGACCACAATATGCATATTCATGGTATAAACAACACACACTCAGAATGTTGACCTCCATATAGATCTGACATCACACCAAAAACTATGCGGTCTGAATATTAATTTATGCCTTTATGTAATATCATATAATGATATATATGGTCAAGCACATGGTGTTTAAATGAATGATGTTATTAGTAACCATTCATCGATTAGAATAACAAATCCCTTCAAAAGTGATATTTTGGTAGCAGAATATGTGTGATGGACATAAAGCCATAATAATATCTATCACATGAACAAAACACTGAAAATGATGCCCTCGCATTTGCGAGGGCCACCTTGCTAGTGTTCACAACATATAAACCTTCTCTTTTACAAAAAAATATACTAGTATTTGTGCACAAACATAATTTGCCAAAACGTTAGTAGGCACAAAACTCCCTGGCAATCACCGTGCAGATTGCACTCCAAGATACGCAGAGTCGTCCAAACTGACATAAGCATTACTAAGCTCAATATCAGAATACGTGCTTGTCGCTGGCGACCCAACAAGCAATCCCTGCATCTCCTCAGAGCTCTTTTGGTCCCACGGATGCTGCAGAAGTTTCCTTAGCCTGCCAAGCTCTTCCGCGACCTCGCGCATTGATGGTCTATTCTCGCTGTTTATCTCAAGACACTGTTTCGCTAGCTCGGCAACCTGCTCAATCGGCTCAGTGCTCTCCTCGTTCACAATCTGGACGTCCACTATCTCGCCAAGCCTCCTGGCACTCGCAGCAAGAAGGAAATGCGACGACAGGTTCTTCGCCTCTCCGTCGGTCGCCTGAAGGTTCAAGGCCTTCCTCCCCGTGAGCAGCTCGAGGAGAACGACGCCGAAGCTATACACGTCGCTCCTGTCCGTGAGCTTGCAGGTCTGCATGTACTCCGGGTCGAGGTAGCCACAGGTCCCTTGCACAAACGTCACGAACTGGGCCTCGTCCGTCGGTGCCAGCGTGGAGGCTCCGAAGTCCGAAACTTTGACGGTGTAGTTGTCGTCGATGAGTATGTTGGGCGACTTCACGTCGCCGTGGATGATCGGCGGCGAGGCCCAGGAGTGCAGGTACGCGAGCGCCTCGGCGGTCTCGTCCGCGATCTTGAGGCGCGTCGCGAGGGAGACGCGCGATCCTCCTCCGTGGATGAGCTGGTACAGGTCGCCGTTGGGGATGTACTCGTAGACGAGCATGGGGACCTCCACCTCGAGGCAGCAGCCGTATAGCTTGACGATGTTCCGGTGGTTGATCTGGGACAGGATGAGCATCTCCTTCCCGAACTCCTTCTTCTGCCTCTCGTCGATGAGCTTGCATTTCTTTATGGCGACGGTCCTGCTGTCTTTCAGGGTTCCCTTGTAGACGGTGCCGTTTCCTCCCTTCCCGAGCACGTTCCGCTCGTCGAATTTGCCTGTCGCCTCTTCTAGCTCCTCCCTGGTGAAGAGAGTGAAGGACACTCCCTGTTTTGACTTCATCTCCTCGAACAGCAGGAGGCCACCGTGCTGCTTGAAGTAGCTTTTCTTTACCGCGGCGAGGCTCCTCTTTTCGTGGATCATGTAAGCACATGATATGCTGATTACCAGTACAACTACACTGATGCTAACACCTGCATTAAGAGGGTTTATTGCTAGTTAGGATTTCGCGAATCTGAAGAATTCAGCATGCATCCGTTTTACGTCTGCAGAAAAATACAGATATACCAAATGTTGGTGGCATGGACAAACTAGCAGCAAACCAAATGTAGTGAGGGAGCTGAATATAATTACTCTTCCAAATCTAGACAAATCCAAGTCAATTATTTTATGACCGTGCGAGTAGGTAATTGAGATGATCGTACCAATTGCGATGTGCACTCCAAGATGCGATCTCTCCGCCTCGCATGTGCCTGTATAAGCATTGCCTGTTGTGTCGTCAGGGCAAGCACATCTAGATCCCCCAGGAGTGTTGATGCAGGTACCAGGAACAGAGCACGGGTACTCTACTCCCTCGCACTCATCGATATCTGCAAAAGAAAACCAAAATTCTTACTACTATGTTTTCCTACAGAGCATCCACCAAGCACACGATCGCAGGTACTAGGATCAACGGACCTCGGCAGCCTCCTCGCAGGTACGGGTTGCCTTCATATCCATTAGTGCAGTTGCAGAGATATCCCGGGACGTTTCTCGAGTCGACGCACACGCTGTTGCCGCTGATGCAGGCGTAGGACGTGGCGTTCCGTTTCGCCTCCAGGCACGTCACCTTCCCTACGACCCAGTCAAGGACAAGCGGCACCTTCCCGCCGGTGGACTCCACGAAGTCGCCGGCGGTGACATAGCTGGTTCGGAAGTCGAACGCGGACGCCTCGACGAGGACGGCGTAGCTGCAGCGGCTGAAGTTTTTGATCTGGGAGGTGTTGAACTTGTGCTCGAACACCACCCCGTAGGAGTTGACCCCCCTGGGGATGGCGGCCTGGCAGCATCCCATGCCGGCGCAGGATCCGTTCTCCAGCTGCCGGGCGTCGCCCGGGCACGTGGCCATGCACCCGGTCATGTAGTCGGAGCCCGTCGCGAACTGGGACAGGTCCGAGGAGCTGACGTAGGCGAGCGAGTTGCAGCCCACCACGGTGAACCGGTTCTCCTCGTCGGACAGCGCGAAGGAGGAGTCCGAGACGTCGGTGAACCGGTTTTCGTCGTCCCGGTTCTCCATGGACCGGGACGTGGCGTTGTAGCACCAGGCGCTGATGTCGTTGCGGACCCGGACCTTCCCGCGGGGCACGGAGACGGACAGGACCTCGAGGCGGCCGCAGAAGGGGGCGGCAGCGCCGGAGGCGGTGAGGTTGCAGGTGAGGCCGAAGGTCAGGTCGTGCTCGCCCGTGTAGAGGTAGCAGCCGTGGCCGATGCCGAACGGGTACGGGATGTCCACGCCCCCGCAACGGCGCTGGCATGTTGGTCCGGTTGGCTGCGATGCCGATACTGCGGCGGGCCACGCCGAAGCGAGCACGGCGAGCAACGCGACGAGCATCTCTCTGTTTGCTTGCATTGCGGTTGCGGTTTCTGCACGCTCTGGCTAGCTAACTCTCCTGGGAGGCTGCGAGTTCCATAAAGAAAAATCTATAGTAACGATAATGACTAGAGGTATCGCTATTGTTTCATTGAATTCGCTAGCTATCGCTTGAACTAGACGGGAGGACTTTTACAAATCCAACAGTCCAAGCAATAAGTTTCAGATAACAGGATCGAAGAGGACGGATGCAGCAGGACCAGCAGGACTCCGTCAGACGAAAACGAGTGTCCATACCAGTACTAGTGTTCTTCAAGCTTCCATAATTATTGGGAACTTGCCCTGTGGTCTCCGTTCTTGCAACCGAAAATAGCATGGCCCGTTTCGAGACAAAAATTGCGAGTTTACTCGGGAACTCTCGACAGTAGACACTTGAGAGAACACCGTGAAACAAAAAAAATATTGAGGCAACTACGGCGGGCATTATCCGGCCTGGACCATTTTCAATAGAAGATCGAAACCGGATACAAAGTAACGCTACCACGTGTAGCGCACAACAAAAACACAAGAAATGACAGAAAAACAAAAAGAGAAAACTTGACGCGAGCAAAGCCTACAAGACCACGAAGCAACACGATTATCACCGAACAACTCTAAAATAGACCGTGAAAAGCATGGAGGAGTGTTGTTGGATCAATCGAAGAGATCCTGTAGGACTATGTAGAGAGACGAAACCCACTTGCGGAGCGATCACTCTGCACCTTTAGAACTAAGAGACTCGCAACCATAGTCGAAGCACATCCCCCTGCTGAGGTCCCACCAAAGGGCAAGGTTCCACCAGTCTACCGCCGTACCTCCTCTTGGCCTCGAGACAACCATCACAAGATGAGCGAAACAGAGCACAAAGCGAGCCACCGGGACCTCATATTTCATCGGAGGACCACGATCACCGAGATCTCAATGTTGGCATGAACATCCCAAAGAGTAGGTCAACCGGAGTTGCAAGAAGGACCAAAGAACTTGGCTTGGCACGGGTCCCCGAGGACCTCACTGATGCATTCTAAGCAGCCGCGGGTGATAGTTATTAAACATGATCTCACGGTCAAAGGAGAAGGATACTACGTTTCTAACTATTGCAACAACGGACTTTATGACTTGATCGTGCTGCAACAATTATATTAGGTAATGTTCATCATGGCATTCATCAATGTCATGACCTTATTGTCAACTGGCATAAATATTCCATAATCAGGAAACCTTGATCATCGATTGCCCAACGAACTAGTATAAATAGAGGCGACTAGGGACTTGGTTTATTTATATACCACACATGTATCTGTTTCTAATTGATACGGTTATAGCATGATATAAAACTATTATGAACTAATGAGATATGATAATAAACACATTTATTATTTGCTTCTAGGGCATATCTCCTTCAGCATATCCTTCCCAACAACAGTATCAGTGTCCACATTGTCTCCCTCTTTGTTAGATATAGATCCACCCCCCTTGGTCATCACTATGCTCATCATGATTTATAGGATGCATATTATATGTGTCATCTTCAATGTTGATAACACTAGTAGGGCCTTCTACAACAAACCTGATCTAGAACAAAATCCCCTCAACCTCAACGATTCTAGAGGTAGGTATTCTACTGTGATCTCTACACTTGATTTTATTCCTAACAATATCATAGAAGATCTTGAACATACTGTAACTACCTCGGTGAACTACGCTCCTAGATACAAGCCTGGATGAGTGATAGTGGTTGAAATAGTACGGTGGGGCCCCAAAAGCCACTCACTGGTAGTCCTTTCAGACGTCCCAACCACTACCCTCTCAACGGGACCTGTCACAGGCGGGCGTGGTCGGCGAAGGATCAACTACGACACAAGTGGGTATGTCAAGCCACCATACAAGAGTACATCGAGCCACACCATCTAGAAAGAAAGAAAATATCTGACGCATATACGGCAAGATTCAAATGACCTGGATAAATCTATATTTTAGGATAACTCCTCATACAACACACATCGAGTATCATGCGAAGCGGCAAACAAGATCCGAGTACGGATAAGAAGCAAATCGGCATAAGATGCCGGAGAAATAAGCACATCCCAACTACAGGTCTCATGGATCCCGTTCCGGAATCTCTACACGAACGATCGTTGCCCATCATCGGCTTCCACCCAAAGATCCGTCCCGAGAAGGTACCTATTCATCTGAACCAATAATTTATCGTGTGAGACCCTAAGGGTACTCAGCAAGTCTTAATGCCTCTAAAGGGGACACAACCTGGGGTGACGCAATTGCAGCGAAAGATAAACCCTAGCAGTTCTACAGATAAACGCTAACCATCCGCCTAACCAATGATAGACGGATGTCCGTGAATTTAAGAACAACAGTTATATTGGTAATCTCATCAGATCCATCCTCCTCCTCGCTTACCAACGAGGAAGCGGACGAACAACCCCCATCCGTTGGCAATTTTATTAACCATTCCATGAGTGTTGCACTATTTACTAGTCAAATTACTTAGTCAGATTAAAGCGGTACTTTAGTTATGCTTGTCTATGATCGAGAAACTGTGCTCCAAGTCGTCCATATCCATGGACACGGCTTTGAGAAAGTTTTACCGGCCGGGTGCACCAATAGCAACACACGCCGATCAACCTCGGAAAAACCAAATCAAAACCCAACGAGGCTTTCACGATGAACAATCACAAGATTCAGAAATATTTCAGGGGCCACCCCATTGAGTAGATCCAGAACGGAGTAAGCAAGCCCGAGACGGACTCAAGGTTTGCGACAATGGTCAGAAGCGATCGGGAACCGAAAGTGTGGCTGGGCTTGTCGATACCGTAATCAATCCGCTTACCTAAACAAAGACAAGGTGCCCTCACACAAATTAAATCTGAAAGTAGCATGGCATAAGTACAGGATAGTAAATAAAACCTCAAACTAGTTTGTGGCCCCAAGAAATAAGACGGAATCAAGCTCGCCTGTGGGGTCCCATATACCTCCGGATGTGGATAGCGATAAATCAAGGAACAGGAATCAAGTACTCGGGGTCTTACGGGACACAAGTGAGCAGGAAAAACCAAATAGCAGATGTTGCTCACCGGTGCCACTTTCTTTAGTTATCCCAGAACTACTCAGGTTAAGTTGTTTAAGTACCTCATTATCCATCAGACTCTCACAAACCCTACACATGCTGTTCTACGACTCGCATGGCTCAAACAACTCCTATAGTAGTGGCTCATGGGATGGAGGAACAAGCTTAGTGGGGTTGAAAAGTAAAGGCTATGCATACTTGGGATTCATTTTAATGCAATCGCGACTCAATGATGCAAGAATAAGATAGAGGCAATAGGTACTGTATGTATGCAAGCATGTGGAAGTGCTTGCCTGTCAACTCAGTTGTAGCAAGGGACGGGTCTGGGTAGTGCTCCTGGTTCTCTTGATACAGCCCCTGCTCAGTGTCTATCCGAGAAAAACCAAACAAACAAGGCCAACATGAATATAGAGCACAAGCATTGGAATTAAATGCGTCAAGCAAACAATCATGCCATGATGAATGATGCACAAGTTGCATGGCAATAAGTAGCATGGCATGGGTGAGGTGAGGAGGACAAGAAAATAACATTTGAATTGAGTTTTAGTCACATTTTGTTGCCATAATAGTTGCTGTTCATTATATTTTTATATGATGCATGCTGCAATTGAAGTCATGGATAGCATAAACAGAAAGGTCTCGTCGAGCTGATCAATTTAGACTCATCATTTGCTAAATTTGGAGTTTTAAATCAAAAGTTATGAATTATTGAAAATCCAGTGGCATTGGTGGTAATTAACATAAACTTGGAATTTTACTTGTGCAAAATACAAAATGGATGGCATATTTGGAATCCTCTCATATTTCTGATATCCATACATATATTATTTGTCAAATTTGGAATTAGTGTGTAAAAGTTATTACAAATCTGAATTTGATTTGAATTTGATTTAATTTAAACTAAGTTTGAATTTTAAAATGGTTCCAACGTTTTCCACTTCTCCTACTCGCTTCTGAGTCGCTGACAGGTGGGGCTAGCGGAACCTGCGGCCCACGCGCCAGCGACTGAGGGTCACAGGGGACCGCGGGTTTATTTGATCAAATGCCAGGAGCCTTTTTGCAAAGTTACCTGAACAGACAAGTGGGCCGTCTGACTGGGTTGGCAAAACAAAACTGGGGGGTTTCATAAAAGGGCATGGTGCCTGTGGATCTTCCTCTGTGGCGATCTGCACGCCCGCGCGATGAGGAAAGGGGCGCCAGGGCTCGATCTCGATCATGACGCGCCAATGAGCGGCTACCACTGTGGGCACGGGAGGTGTTAGGAGGGGCTAAGCGGCTAGGTGAGCTGGTGACGCTTGGCGGCAGAGGACGCGCATACAACGCACGCAGAGCGTTCGACGCTGGGACCGCGCAAACCAGGAAACGAAACAGGGGGGAAGATGTCTGGGAGACTCGTGTGCTCACCGCGGGCGTGCCGGTGTGGTCGGATCGGGGCGAGGTGCAGCGTAGAGTCGACGAGGCTCGCGGACTGAGGGCTAGGGTTTCCGGCGGCGTTCCGGCGTGCAGCGACAGGGCAGGCCGTCTCCTCCTCGCGTCTGGGTCCAGGCGTCGCAGGCGAACCTCCCAGGCTTCCTCGACACCTCGCAGCAACGCGCCACCCTCGATCAACTGGGCGGTGGTAGACGGCCGTGGCCGTGAGAACGCAGGCGGTGGAGGAGGAAGGCAGAGAGGAGGGCAGGGGCCTGGACGGATCTGGGACGACCGAGGGGCTAGGGGAGGATAAGAAGGAGAGGGGTGGTTGCGTGGGGAGGGTTTGATGGGAGAAAGGTGGCATCGACCACCTTTATCGATCACGTCTGGGCATGGCGAGGCTGGCAAGGCAGGCACCGTGGGGGTCTGCAGTGGGGTAGGCCGGCTAGGGAGGCAAGTGGGGTAGGGCAAGGTGTCCCGCAGAGGGAAGATAAGAGGGAAAGGGGAGGCCGGCTGCCTAGGGCTAGGGGTAGATAGAAGGGGTCGTGGTGTGGGCAGGTGTAGAGAGAGGAGTGGCGAGCTGGGGTGGGGCATGCATGGGAGAGGGAAAGAAAAGATGGGGTAGGACATGGGATGGTCCATCTAGAACTAGAAGGAGGAGGCACTTAGGGTTTAGCTAGGAAAAGGTGGATTAGGATAAGAGGGTGGTTTAGGGTTTGGTTTAGGGGATGTTGATTAGAGGGAAGATAGCTTAGGGTTTAGGTTTAGCTAGAAGGATAGAGGGCAAGGGTAGGATTAGGTTTTTGCTAAAAGAGGTAAGAAAGATGGAGGGTACTAATCTTGGTTAAGCAAGCTTCATACTAGCCCTAGCAAGATCATACAAGGAAAGAGGAGAGGTGAGAAAGATGGCCATTTGATGATGTGTCCTCCTTTGGCCCATGCATTATCCAAGCAAGGAACAAGCAAGATCCAAAGAGAGGGGTTTTGAGGGTGCATGCCACATTAGCACAAGAGTGTGCATGGGACATGGGTAGGGTTTAGATGAAGGATAAAGAGAGAGAGAAGATAAGGAGAAACAAACTACAAGCCAACACATGATTTAAACAAAGGAAGATGATCCAACTAGAATTCAAATAAAACCAAATACTAGAATAGGTGGCACTTGCATGGCCCATGCAACATAATTAATGCCCAATGGTTATATTGTGAAAACAACATTATTTCATGTGGCTTTAATCCTTGCATTCCCAAAAAGTGGGCAAAGGCCAAGCAAAAGATGATGGGTGGATCCAACCAACAACATGAGCTAGAGATAAACCAAATTAAAAGGCCAAGCTCATATTAATTGGATGGTGGAATTAAAAGGTGGTGAAAGATAAGGTGGTGGATTCAAAAAGAGAGATGCCCCCAACTCAACTTGGGCATTTAACAATTTATTAAGAACCAAATACAATATCAAGAGGCAACTACCATTAATCATGCACATGAGATAAGAACCAAACAAGAAAAGGTTTTATATGATGCTCAAATGCAAGGGGACATGATGGCATGAGCATGATGTGATGATGATGCAACAATTATATGTTGGAAGTGGCCCATTTTATTATTATGACATGTAGCATTACAGGGGTTAGACAACTGGGATGCTACACATACCATACCAGTTCACATCTAGCATGATACCAAAAGAAATGACAAATTGCACCAGAGAGGGACTGCACTAAGACTGGTTCAATCCTCTAACCTACAACCAAACTTCCTGTAGGTCAGCATATAGTAATATAGTGCTCCACTCCACATATGGAATTTGATGTAAGACCCTTCTTTTGGTAGGGAAAAACTATGAAAACCTGCAATTTCTTCAACCTTCAAATGAGGTGGAAACTTAAAAAGGAAATTTCATTCATCCAACTGCCTTATCTTCCATGGCTAGTTGGTTTTGTAATTTGCATCAAGCCCCTAAAAGAGATCATCCTTGCATACTTCACCTTTGTCTACATATATCAGTCTAATGTTTTTTGGGACATTGCTGGTGCTAGAAACCTGATAAGGTAACTTAATGTGGTAGAAACCAAGACAATATGTTTCACCCCCAATAAACTTATCCAACTATTGGGGTTGTTGCTTTATTGGACATTCCTTAACCTCGTGTTTAGTTTAACGACAAATGAAACATGTTTTTGGTTGAGGGAAATTAGCCTTGTGGTGGCCTGGTTTCCCACAATTATAACAAATGACCTCATCATACTGTTCCACATTTTTAGTAGCAGTAAGAGCTATAGACGACAACTGAAGCAGAAGAATTTACCACTTCTTCCTTGATTCCTGAAATTGGTTTGGCAACTTCTTTGTTTCTCCCCTATTTATTTTGGTTCTTTCCTTGCTAAGCATTACAATTGTTCCCTGGCCTCTTCTTCTACGACCAAGGCTACCGTTGTTGCTACTAGAGGTTGAGTTGTTGTTGTTGCCTTGGAGCCGCACCAGGAGCAGGCATCCACCTAGGAAACTGACCATGGAATGGTGGCTAGGTGAAGGGACCAAATTGCGGCTACCATGAAGGAAAATGGTATGGGGGAAAGGTCCATACCGAAGTCTCTCTTGAGGGGGCATGAACTGTTGAGGCACATGTTGCTGCTGAGGTAGCCAAAACCAAGTTGCTGCTAATTCTATTGCCATTGATCTCCACGATCGCCACCTCCTCCTCACCCTTTCTCTATTCATTTTGCCTTTTTTTCTATGGCACCACTTGTGGCAATATGCACTAGGGTAGGTCTTGATCCACGTCCCCAAATCCTCTCCCGCAAGATGGTGTGGGTGGTGGTTTGAGGAGCTCATCTTGCGGCAAGGTCGGGAAATAGTTTGTCCCTGATAACTCATGAGTGGAAACTAACCCCCTCTGTATCCAAACAGGGAGAGAGGTAGGTGGATCTGAAGTAGTTGAGAAAACCCTAGCCTTAGGGGCAACTTTTTCCTCCCAAATTTGCCTGAAGAAAAACACCCATGCTCAATCAGCATCCTCCTCCCGCCCAACATCACACATGCCTCAACCCCTCACCCTGGACCGCCATTAAAGTTGTCAACAAGCTCGGTCATAGCGGCACTATGTGTAAAATCTCAAAAATATTAATGAGGATTAATTTCTAATTAACCAAAATTAGGGTTAACAAAAGCTTTTATTAATTAAATCCTATCGTAATGCATATGTGTTTTGAATGTGTGTATGAAAGTTTGCAATGCCATGTTTGATTTTTGTAAATGATGAGAAATGGTTTAAAGATCAAAACCATATCATCTAGGTCATTTCCAAACCAGATCAAAACAAAATAAAATTAAAATATGAAGCATATGACCTAATGGTCATTTTTGCCAAAGTTAACCACTAGCTCACTTTGAGCATCTCTAGCAAGTGATCTCAATCCATTATTTTCTCCCCTTGCTAGACCTAGTGACACTAAACACAATGGAACTTTCCAACCTTGCAGAAACAAATCCAAACCCATTTGAGAGGCAATTCAAAATTGAATCTATCTTATGCATCAAGATAGTCTTTTTTGGCGAACCACTAAAACCTTCACCACTGAGCAAACCATTGCACCCAGAGACTACCAAGATTACTACCAGAACACCCACCAAAAATCACTTGGAATTATGAAGGATGAGCTTTTGTGGCCATTTGATCAAACACCTGGTGATCACAGTACAACCTCAACAACTATACATTGTTTTGATCAATCCTTTGTTCATCTTTGTGACCCAACCAATCTCCCACGACGTGCCCTTAACTCGCCCAGTACCATCCCGTGCGAAGGAGCCCCTCCCACTCGACCAATGGACTAGTGTCGACCGTACCCGAGCTCACCTTTGCCACCCCGACACGGACACACTGCCACAGACCGCGCCGCCCTCGCCCATGATGTCTAGGAGGTAGCCCTGACCTCACCGCCCCTGCCTTTGCACGCCTAGACCAACGACCGCTCGCGAAGACGCCAACACAGCCGTGCCCATTTAACACCAGACCATGTCGGTCGTCGTGCCTCTCTCCCTCCTTGCGCCAATAAGTTATCCATGACTCCAGCAAGCTCCCAGACATGATCGTTTGACCCCACGCTCGCCGTGACCACCGTACGCCGTGATGACTGTCGACGGTACCGCCGCAGAGCACGGATGTTCTAGAATGATAGAGACCGTGCCTCGCCATGCCACTATGCGCATGACGACCGCCCTGAAGCACCGCGTCGACCTACACCCTTGGCCATGTCGATAGCACACTATAACTACGTCGTCGACGAGCCCGAGCCATGTGAAAGGACATTTACTGTCATAATTACTTTTGGTGTTCGTTAACAACAAGTAGATCATTTTATAGTTTGTTACTGTCCACAGCTTGTTTTAATGCTAAGTGAAAAGATTCCTCACACTATGAAAAGATTCATGTAAGTTTGACATGGTTCTGGAAATTCTAGACCGGAGTCTCAGGTCTGGCTGGACCGGAGTCTCCGGTGTGGACCAGAGTTTCCGCAGGAGTCCCCAATGGAGGCATCAAGATCCTGGCTGGGATAGTCTGTAAGAGGGTGCGGAGAAAGGTCCAGAGGCTTCACCGGAATCTTCGGTGTAGGCCTCAGACCGGAGTCTCCGGTGCTGCTGGACCGGAGTCTCCAACCCACTTGGCTCACAGAAGGGCTGGGACATACATCATACTGGTCCAGACGCTGGTCCGAAGATGGACCGGAGTTTCCGGTGTAGACCGGAGTCTCCGGTGTACAGACCGGAGTCTTCGATCTGACTTTTCTCCAACGGTCAGAAAACGGTTCATGGAAGGGGGATATTTATAAATAGGGACCCTTATCCCCTTCCTCTATCTGCTCGACCCACTCAAGAATACTACCTCCATTAGAGCCACCAAATCAACAAGATCTCTTCATCCAACCATTCAAAGTCATTTATCTTTGGAGAATCGAAGGAGGATGCCTTGATCTACAGCTTCACCAAGAGAAATCTTCATTTCCCCCTCATTCACTTGAGGGCCCCCATGCTCTAGTATTTCTTTGGAAACCCTAGCTTTGATTTGGTTCTTACAAGCTTGTCTATGATTGTTTTGGCAGCTTGCTTGTATTTAGGAGCCTCCAATTATGTTGTGGATGTGTGCCCCGAACTCATTGTAAAGGTGCCGGCTTCCACCTCGAAGGTTGCCGATATAGTGGAAGGTGAATCGAACCCCTTGGGGTGAGGTTAATCGGAGAACAAGGGAGGCCTCTCGTGGCGTTGGTGGTTTGAAACCACCCCCTCTCCAAACGTATACGTACTTCCCCTCAAAAGGAAGGAACTACAGGAAAAAAATCCTTGTGCCTCCGCGTCCACCACTTTGGTTACTTATATCCTTTACCGCACTTTACTTACTTGTTCTTGCTTAGTGTTCTGCTAGTTGTTGCTTGTTTGACATATAGGTAAATTCACCTTACTTGCATAATCTAGAGAATTTACCTTTCTTGTCAAACCCTAATTTGAAAAATAAGAAAATTTGAAGTAGCACATATTCACACCCCCTCTAGGTGCCCATACGATCCTTTCAATTGGTATCAGAGCCTCGACTCTTTATTCGGGCTTTACCGCCTAAGAGTATATGGGTAGCAATGATGGGGAATGTGGTGGTGATCCTACCTCGGTGACTATGGATGATCTCAATAACTTGGAAGCAAGATTAAGCTCCACCATGGCCAACGAGATCAAACAATTGCACAAGTTACTTGAGAAACTTGTTAAAGATAAATGTGGATCATCATCCCCTTCTCCTCAAGAGGAGCTTCCACCATTACCCAAAGAGAATGCCCCGGCATCACCCACGGGTAAGGTGGTGGGGGATAATCAAGACAACATTAATTCCTCCACAAAAAGGGTTGGTGAGAAGGGAGAGCACCATGACTCTCATGGATGGTACACTCCCGACCCTCTAATTCCTCACCCTCATATAAACAATAGGGGAGACCCACCAAAGCTATAAGCATCTACTTTTGCTCAATGGCAATCTCTAATGAAAACTCATGTGCGCAGCTCTTGCTTTGAACTCTAGAACATCATTGAACAAGGACTCTATATTGGGGATCTAAACAACTTGATAAGAAGAGAAGTTGTCAATAGTCAACCCAATACCACCGCCTTGCACATGATTCAACAAGGATTGGGTACAAAGGATTACCCACACGTTGAGCACCTCAACACCGCTAAGGAAGCTTGGGATGCTCTCACAGTGTTGTTTGTTGGGAATGAGAGCATGAGAAGGAACCGGTATGATGCACTAAGCAATGAAGCCGAAGGCTTCTATATGAAGGAAGGTGAAGATCATGAAGACATGTATCGTAGGCTCAAGACCACCGCCACCGCTTCTAGGAATGTGGGTGCCTCATATGTGGATGATGCTTGGATAAAAAGGAAATATGTGAGTGCACTCATGCCCTTTGAGCCCACCGACTTGAAGATCCTACAAGGAAGACACATCTACCACCTCATGACCTCCAATGAAGTTATGCAAGAGATGGCCTCTTTCAAGGTTGCCGCCAAGAATGCCAAAGATGCCCGTGCTCGAGCCCTAGGAATGAGCAATGTTGTCAACCTAGCATTGAAGGCCAAAGTTGTGGAACATGGGGATGAAGATGATAGTGATGAAGGCCTCTCCATGAGCCACCCCGATGACGTCAAGATTGCTCATGGTGAATATATGGCCTTCTATGCAAAGAACTTTTGGAAGAACCCCGCCAAGGCCAAGATGGAAATGCAACGAAGAAGCAACCCAAGTGGAAGAAGAGAAAATGTCACTAAATTGAGAACTTGCTTCAATTGTGGTGACCGCTATCACTTTGTGGCAGGTTGTCCCTATGAGAAGAGAGAAGATCATGGTGGCAACCTCGTGCCAAAGAGAACTTCCAAAGGTCCTTACAAGAAACCCTTCATCAAGTAGAATCCAATCAATAAGAAGAAGGGCGAACTTGTATTGATCACTCATGAAGAATTCTACTCCGACAATGAAGATGATGAAGATGAGGAAGAGGAAACATCAAGCGGCATGGCTGCTCTAGCATTATCCCTCTTCGATTCTCCAAATGAGAATACTCCCAACAAGAACGTCACTTGCCTTATGGCAAGAGGAATGGAGGTATCCTCATCATCTCACTCCACTCCCTTAGCTAATGTTGAAATTGATGATGAGATGTATCTTGAAGTAAAAAGGGAATTAGTTGCTTTTGATGAGTTTGTTACTAACTTACAAGGGGAGACCAAGATGCATTTTGGGAACGTCTTTGGAGAGAACACGAGATTGATATAGAAGCTCTAAATAATGATCTAGAAGAAGAACAAGAGACTAGGATGTCTCTTGAACTAAAACTTGAAGGGCTTGATGGGGCCAATGACATAGTTGTTAATAGACTCATCAAGGAATGTGATCATGCTATTGCTAAATATAAAAGGGATAAAAAGGACAAGATTGAGTTTGGTGTGGTTCATGAATAACTTGTTGAGGGCTTTAGTTTACTTAACAAGGCTCACAAGGCGTTGGAAAGTGAACTCTTGTCACTCACAAAGTCCCATGAAAAGCTCCAAACTCAATTGACCAATATTCCTTCACCTAGCATTCCCTCTAGTAGTACAACTATTCTTGAAGAAAATGCTAGGTTGAAGGGGGAGCTAGCTAATTCCACATTTCCAAAAGGTAACAAGTCCATTGATGACCTCTTGAGTAAGCAAAGGTCAAATCTGAAGGGTTTCGCGGCATAGTAAATCAAAATTTTCTACGGATGCGAACAGAGGGAAAGCCAAGATCTAATCTAGGAGATGCAATCAACGAGAGAGATTGGATTAGATCTTCATACCCTTGAAGATTCGCACAGCGGAACGTTCGTCAGAACGTGGGTGATGTAGTCGTACTCGCTTCTCCTCCTCGCGATCCGATCCGATCTAGCACCACAAGTGGCGGCGCCTCCGTGAGATGTACATGTACAGCACCTCGGCGTCTCCTCCTTCCTCGGACCAGCAAGTATGGTGGAGAGATAGATTGGATCTACAACACGACGGCGTGGTGTATATGGTGGAGAATTTCTGTAGCAGGGCTTCGCCTACAAACAGTCGGGAGGGAGAGAGGAAGGGCAGTAGGGCAACTAGGGTTTGGAGGCAAGGTGTAGGGTGGAGGGGGCGCACCAGCCCTATATATATAGAGGGGGGTGGCGGCCAGCCCTTGCCCCTCCTCCAAGCCTTGGGCCGGTGGCCAAGGGAGGGAGAAGTGGGGGGCAAGGACTCTCCCCCTTCTAGAAACCCTATCTCTAGTTTAAACGAATTTAAACCCTGTAGGATCGGCTGGGCCCTATGGGGCCTTGTGCCCCTGGCCCAATGCGTCCAGGACACTCCCTCATAGTCCCATGCCCCCTCCCGAAAGGTGGGGCCACGTTGGTACCCTTCCGGAAGGTTCTAGAAGCTTCCGGTACAATACCGATTAACCCGGAACAATTCCGAACTCCAAAAACTGCACTGCCTTATATGAATCTTATTCTCCGGACCACTCCGGAACCTCTCGTGATGTCCCGGATCCCATCCGAGACTCCGAACAAAAACTCATAAACCAATTATCCAATCTATCCTAGCGTCGAGACACGTTAAATGTGTGACCGCGGTTCGAGAATATGCGCATGATCTTCTATCAATAATCAACAATGGGTCTAGGCACCCATATTGACTCCCACACATTCATCGATGATCATATCGGATGAACCACGATGCCGTGATTCAATCAATCCCATATATATATTCCCTTCGTCTCGCGATATTTTACTTGCCCGAGATTCGATCGCTTGCATCACATACCTAGTTCAATCTCGTTCACAGCAAGTACTTTACTCGTTCCGTAATCCGATATCACTTTGTGATTAACTCCTTAACCACATGCTTGCAAGCGGTGTTGATATCGATTACCAAGTGGGCCCGAAGTATATCTCTCTGACTTGGGAGGGACAAATCCCATCTCGATACATACAACCCAACTATTTCCGATCACCTGAGAGACACCTTTATGATCACCCTCTCATAGGATGACGTTTGATGACCTCAAAGCTTTCTTCCGATACCAGGGAGTTGTATTATCTCATGGTCTAAGGAATACAATATTTGACATAAGAAAAGCTTCGCAAAGACGAACACGATGACACGATCTAATTGCTTCGCTTAGTTTGGGTCTGTCCATCATATCATTCTCCAATGATATGATCTCATTATCAATTGACAACTCATGTCTATGGTTAGGAAACCTTAACCATCATTGATCAATGAGCTAGTCCATAGAGGCGTACTAGGGACACGGTGTTGTTCACAAACCTCACAAGTATTAAAGTTTCCGCTTAATACAATTCTAGCATGGAATATAAACTTTATCATGAACAAGAATTATAATAATAACACCTTTATTATTGCCTCTAGGGCATAATTCCAACAGTCTCCCACTTGCACTAGAGTCAATAATCTAGTTTACATTTGGCAACAATCTCACACCCATGGCACTGAGGTGCTGATCATGTTTTACACGTGGAAGAGTTTTAGTCAATGGATCTGCGACATACAGATCTGTATGTACTTTGCTAATCTTCAGATCTCCATCTGCAATATAATCTCGGATTATATGAAACTTGCGGTTGATATGCTTGGTCTTTGGATGATATCTTGGTTCCTTAGCAAGTGCTATGGCGCCAGTGTTGTCACACAATATCTCCAGTGGGTCCAATGCACTTGGAACCACGCCAAGCTCAGTGATGAAGTTTCTGATCCAAACTCCTTCACTTGACGCTTCAAGCAGACCATGTATTCCGCTTCCATCTGTAGATCCCGCGATCACGCTTTGCTTGCTTTCTCCAGCTCACAGCTCCTCCATTCAAAATATAAATGTACCACGTCCGAGATTTGTAATCATCCTTGTCGATTGTCAAACTAGCGACGTAACCTTTACGACAAGTCGTTCATCACCCCATAGACTAAGAACATTTCTTTAGTCCTATTTAGGTACTTTAGGATGTTCTTCACGGCTGTCCATGTTCCACTCGGATCACTTTGATATCTCGTCAAACTAAGAGCATTGGACACATCCGTCTAGTACACAAGATGGCATACATGATGGAACCTATGGCCGAGGCATAAGGCACTTTGCTCATAGCTTCCTATCATTTATCAGAATCGGACACTGAGCCTTGCTCAATATCTTACCTGACAACATAGGCACTGAACCTTTCTTTGCTTTATCCTTTCTGAACCTTTTCAGAACTTTGTCTAGGTATGTAATCTGGCTTAAAGCTATCAGGCGTCTCTGTCTATCTCTATAGATTTTGATGCCCAATATATAAGCAGCTTCACCTAGGTCTTTCATTGAAAAACACTTATTCAAATAACTCTTCACATCGTTAAGCATGTTGATGTCATTTCCAATAATCAATATGTCATCCACATATAGTACCAGAAACGTCACCGAGCTCCCACTCACTTTCTTGTAGATGCAATATTCATAGCAATTTGGAACAAATCCAAAGCTCTTGATCACTTGATCAAAACGAAGGTTCCAACTCCGAGACGCTTGCTTCAGTACATAAATGGAACGCTGAAGTTTGCATACTTTATCAGCATCCTTAGGATCGACAAAACCTTCGGGTTGCATCATATACAACTCTTCATCAATGTTGCCATTGAGGAACGCAGTCTTGACATCCATCTGCCATATTTCATAATCATAAAACGCAACAATTGCTAATAAAATCCGAATGGACTTAAACATCGCTACGGGAGAGAAAGTCTCATCGTAGTCAACTCCTTGAACTTGTCGAAAACCTTTTGCGACAAGCCGTGCTTTATAGACGGTAACATTACCATCCGCGTCCATTTTCTTCTTGAATATCCATTTGCACTCAACGGCCTTTCGGTCGCTAGGAGGGTCCACCAAAGTCCATACTTGGTTTTCGCTCATGGATCCCAATTCGGATTTCATGGCTTCCAGCCATTTCTCAGAGTCTAGGCTCATCATCGCTTCCTCATAGTTCGTAGGTTCACTGTCTTCTACTAGCAAGACAGTCAAGACAGGGTTGCCGTACCACTCAGGAGGGGCACGCGACCTTGTCGACCTGCGACGTTCAGTAGCAGCATCGTCCGAAGCTTCATGATCCTTGTCATTAGCTTCCTCTATCGTTGGTACAGGCGGCACTGGAACAATTTCAGGTGCTGCGCTACTCTCCAATTCAAGAGAAGGTTCAATAACCTCGTCAAGATCTACTTTCCTCCCACTCACTTCTTTCGAGAGAAACTCCTTCTCAAGAAAGGAACCGTTCTTTGCGACAAACACTTTGCCTTCGGTTCTGTGATAGAAGGTATATCCAATAGTTTCCTTAGGGTATCCTATGAAGACGCATTTCTCCGCTTTGGGTTCGAGCTTGTCCGGCATCAACTTCTTGACGTAAGCTTCGCATCCCCAAACTTTAAGAAACGACAACTTAGGTTTAGCACCAAACCACAGTTCATACGGTGTCGTCTCAACGGATTTAGATGGAGCCCTATTTAAAGTGAATGCAGCGGTTTCTAATGCATAACCCCAAAATGATAACGGCAAATCAGTAAGAGACATCATCGATCGGACCATATCTAATAGGGTTCGATTCCGTGCTCGACACACCATTGCGCTGTGGTGTTCCGGATGGCGTGAGTTGTGAAACGATTCCACTTGCTTTAAGATGCGTGAGAAAATCATAACTCAAATATTCACCTCCACGATCGGATCGTAGAAACTTAATCTTTCTGTTACGATGGTTCTCCACTTCATTCTGAAATTCTTTGAACTTTTCAAACGTTTCAGATTGATGTTTCATTAAATAGATATAACCATATCTACTTAAGTCATCGGTAAAAGTGAGGAAATAGCGATATCCACCGCGCGTTGAAACACTCATCGGTCCGCATACATCGGTATGTATGATTTCCAACAAGTCCGTTGCTCGCTCCATCATACCGGAGAACGGGGTTTTGATCATCTTGCCCATGAGGCATGGTTCGCATGTGTCAAATGATTCAAAATCAAGAGACTCCAAAAGTCCATCAGAATGGAGTTTCTTCATGCGCTTTACACCAATATGACCTAGACGACAGTGCCACAAATAAGTAGTATTATCACTATCTACTTTGCATCTCTTAGCCTCAATGTTATGGATGTGTGTTTCATCCCTTTCGAGATTTATAAGAAATAAACCATTCACAAGAGGTGCATGACCATAAAAGATGTTACTCATATAAATAGAACAACCATTATTCTCCGATTTAAATGAATAACCGTCTTGCAATAAACACGATCCAGAAATAATGTTCATGCTCAACGCAGGCACATAATAACATTTATTAAGGTTTAAAACTAATCCCGAAGGTAAAACTAAGGAGAGCGTGCCGACGGCCATCACATCAACTCTTGATCCGTTGCCAACGCGCATCGTCACCTCATTCCTCGCAAGCCGCCGTCTATTCCGTAGCTCCTGTTTCGAGTTACAAATATTAGCAACTGAACCGGTATCAAATACCCAGGCACTACAACGAGGGCTAGTAAGGAAAACATCAATAACATGTATATCAAATATACCTTTGATGGTGCCAGCCTTCTTGTCCGCTAAGTACTTCGGACAGTTGCGCTTCCAGTGACCCTTGTCCTTGCAATAGAAGCACTCAGTGTCCGGCTTAGGACCAGACTTGAGCTTCTTCTCAGCAGGGGCATTGCGCTTGCCGCCGCCCTTCTTGAAGGGCTTCTTTGATCCCTTACCTTTCTTAAAGGAGGGCTTGTTGACCATCAACACATGATTATCCTTATTGATGTCCACCTCCGCAGCCTTCAGCTTTGCGAAGAGCTCGGTGATCGTATCAGTGGAACCAATCTGATTATGAGTCACTACAAAACTTTTGTAGCTGGGAGGGAGTGATTGCGAGAACCGTCAATCTTGAGCTCCTCCGGAATCGTGCATTCCAGTTGCTCAAATGCTGAGTGTAGCCCGTCATCTTAATGGCGTGCTCACTAACGGAACTCCCTTCCTCCATCTTGCAGTTAAAGAACTTCTCGGAGATCTCATATCTCTCAGAACGGGCCTGAGTCTGAAACATGGTTTTCAGCTCCTCGAGAATCTCAAAGGGCCCGGTATACTCTTCAAAACGATTTTGAAGTTCCGGTTCCATAGCAAACAACATGGTGCTCTTAATCACATCATAATCATCCTTGCGCGGCTGATAGACATCTTTCTCATCAGCCGGCGCAGTTGCAGCAGGGGGGTCACCTAACGCTTTCCCAAGGACATAGTCCTTTTGTCCGCCAGACAGAATGATTCTTAGATTGCGGAACCAATTGGTGAAGTTAGACCCATTGTTTATAAGCTTTTCCTTCTCAGCAAAAACGTTGAAGTTGAAATTGGACTTGGCCATGTGATCTATAGTATTTGCAAGTACAATTTAGACTATGTTCATGATAAATAGTTCAACTTAATCAAATTAATAGATGAACTCCCACTAAATTCAACATCCCTCAAGTTGTTTAGTGAACACGATCCAAATTCACCACACCTAATCCGATCATCACGAGAAGAGATGTGGTTTCAATGGTGGACACCAAGTGTCGATCATATCATTCATATGACTCATGCTTAACCTTTCGGTTCTTGTGTTCCGAGGCCATGTCTGTACATGCTAGGCTCGTCAAGCTAGACCCAAGTATTTCCGCAACGTTGTATGTGAGCGTAGAGTCTATAGCACCCAATCATCACGCGATGCTTGGACACGACGAACTTTCGCAACGGTGCATACTTGGGGAGAACACAGTTTTTATCTTGATCTTTAATTGAGGAATCATCTTATAATGCTACCGTCGCGATCTAAGCATAATAAGATACATAAAAGGATAAACATCACATGCATATAACTTTATGTGACATGGTATAGCTAATCTTCGCGCAATGATCTCCATCTTGTGCGTTTCGACATGATCTCCATCACTCCACCATGATTGCCTCCACCACGAATAGCAACTACAACTATTGCTAACTACTTAGCGATAAAGTAAAGCTATTACATGGCGTATAAGAAGTTGACTCGCAGGTCATACACAATTATAAAGACAACCATATGGCTCCTGCCGGTTGTGTACTCATCGACATGCAAGTCGTGAAACATTACAAAACATGATCATCGCATACAATATACACATCACATCTTGGGCCATACCATATCACAGAAAACACTCCCTGTAAAAACAAGTTAGACGCCTCTACTTTGTTGTTGCATGTTTTACGTGGCTTATGGGAGTAGATGCTAAGAACGATTCTTACCTACGGTAAGCCACAACGGTGATATTATGGTTGCCAAACTCCAGTGTTAATCCCATGACAACTATAGTGAGAGAAACTGACATCCACCAGCCGCATGTGTGGTACAAGCCACACGTCAAGTGCGGAGCCGGTCTTATAACGATGTCGCGTAACGTTGGCTGGACCGCTTCAATCTCACTATCCCGCGTCATAAGAAGAACACAAACAAGAGGCTTGCAACAGAAAACATCAACACCCGCAACAACCATGTTGCGTTCTACTCGTGAAACACATCTACGCATAGATCTAGCTCTGATACCACTGATGGGATTCACGGCAGTAAATCAAAATTTTCTACGGATGCAACAGAGGGAAAGCCAAGATCTAATCTAGGAGATGCAATCAACGAGAGAGATTGGATTAGATCTTCATACCCTTGAATATTACATGTGAACGCTCGTCGTTAACGTGGGTGATGTAGTCGCTTCTCCTCCTCGCGATCCGACACGATCTAGCACCACAATTGGCGGTGCCTCCGTGAGATGCACACGCAACACCTCGGCGTCTCCTCCTTCCTCGGACCAGCAAGTATGGTGGAGAGATAGATTGGATCTACAACACGGCATGGTGTATATGGTGGAGAATTTCTGCAGCAGGCTTCGCCACAAGCAATGGGAGGGAGAGAGGAAGGGCAGCAGGGCAACTAGGGTTTGGAGGCAAGGTGTAGGGGGGAGGGGGCGCACCAGCCCTCTATATATAGAGGGGGGGGGGGCAGCCCTTTCCCCTCCTCCAAGCCTTGGGCCGGCGGCCAAGGGAGGGAGAAGTGGGGGGCAAGGACTCTCCCCCTTCTAGAAACCCTATCTCTAGTTTAAACGAATTTAAACCCTATAGGATCGGCTGGGCCCTATGGGGCCTTGTGACCCTGGCCCAATGCGGCCAGGACACTCCCTCATAGGACCATTCCCCCTCCCGGAAGGTGGGGCCACGTTGGTCCCCTTCCGGAAGGTTCTAGAAGCTTCGGTAATACCGATTAACCCTAACAATTTCAACTCCAAAACTGCACCGCCTTATATGAATCTTATTCTCGGACCACTCTGGAACCTCTCGTGATGTCCCGGATACCATCCGAGACTCAACAAAACTCATAAACCAATTATCCAATCTATCCTAGCGTCGAGACACGTTAAGTGTGTGACCTGCGTTCGATAATATGCGACATGATCTTCTATCAATAATCAACAATGGTCTGGTCACCCATATTGACTCCCACACATTCATCGATGATCATATCGGATGAACCACGATGCTAGGATTCAATCAATCCCATATATATATTCCCTCGTCTCGCGATATTTTACTTGCGAGATTCGATCGTCGATGCCGTCATACCTAGTTCAATCTCGCTCACGCAAGTACTTTACTGCTCCATAATCCGATATCACTTTGTGATTAACTCCTTAACCACATGCTTGCAAACAGTGTTGATATCGACACGAGTGGGCAAGTATATCTCTCCGACTTGAGGGACAAATCCCATCTCGATACATACAACCCAACAGATACTTTCCGATCACCTGAGAGACACCTTTATGATCACCCTCTCATAGGATGACGTTTGATGACCTCAAAGCTTTCTTCCGATACCAGGGAGTTGTATTATCTCATGGTCTAAGGAATACAATATTTGACATAAGAAAAGCTTCGCAAAGACGAACACGATGACACGATCTAATTGCTTCGCTTAGTTTGGGTCTGTCCATCATATCACTCTCCAATTATATGATCTCATTTATCAATTGACAACTCATGTCTATGGTTAGGAAACCTTAACCATCATTGATCAATGAGATAGTCCATAGTGGCGTACTAGGGACACGGTGTTGTTCACAAACCACACAAGTATTAAAGTTTCCGCTTAATACAATTCTAGCATGGAATATAAACTTTATCATGAACAAGAATTATAATAATAACACCTTTATTGTTGCCTCTAGGGCATAATTCGAACAAAATGGTGAGAAAGGGGGCATTTGTTTTGTCTCTAAAGCCAAGAAGAAGAAGGCCAAGCCCGCACAAGAGAAAAACAAGGCCATTGTGGATAGTAATACCACAAGTGGTAAAACTATGTCTCATGATGATTTTGCGAGAAGTGCTAACCCTCAATATGTTCTATTGCGTGATTATTATGGTGATGTGTATGCACAATATGTTGGCCCATATGATGGTTATATTTCCTGGTCTATTTGGGTCCCCAAGATCCTTGTTGCTAACAAAAGAGGACCCATTGAAAAATGGGTACCTAAAAATTAGCTTGATCTTTTGTAGACATATGCTTCCGGAGGGTCAAAGTGGGTACTTGATAGTGGTTGCACAAGTCATATGACCGGAAGCTCGTCTATTGTCAAGGAATTAAGGCCAAATGATGATGAAATAACCGTGACATATGCCGATAAGTCAAAGTCTAAGGTAATGGGTTTCAGCAAGGTAGTGGTTGCCCACGATATTACACTCGTGGACGTCATCCTTGTCGAGACCCTTGGTTACAATTTACTTTCAGTCCGTGCTCTTGGAAAGATGGGCTTTGCCATCTTTATTGATGATGATATTGTGGTCCTCATGTGGAGCAAGTCTCTCAAGGTCGCTTTTGTTGGGTACGTCGAACATGACTTGTATGTGGTAGATTTTTCGGGGCAAACCACTACAAGTGCGATGTGCTTTTTTGGAAAGGCCGGTGTGGGTTGGTTATGGCATCGCCGACTAGCCCATGTCAATATGAGAACTTTGCGAAGTCTCCACAAGGAGGGCCATATTGTTGGACTAAAAGAAAATGTTTCCTTTGCCAAAGATCGTGTTTGCAAGGCTTGTGTTCTAGGAAAGATGCATGATGCTCCCCACAAGCCAAAGAACCGCGTCAAGTCAACGAGGATCTTGGAGCTCCTTCATGTGGATCTCTTTGGTCCTCCATCTCATGCAAGTCTTGGTGGGAAGAAATATTCTTTGGTGATTGTTGATGACTTTTCAAGATACTCATGGGTATATTTCTTCAACTTGAAAAGTGAGACCAAAAATACCTTCATCGACTTCATCAACTTGGTCCAACGTTAATACAATGCCCCCGTGTTGATAATAAGAAGTAACAATGGCACTGAGTTCAAGAACTACACCTTGAATGATTTCCTTAGTGATGAGGGGATAAAACATCAATATTGCACTGGATATACCCCTCAACAAAATGGTGTTGCCGAGAGGAAGAACTAGACTCTTATTGAGATGGCTAGGTCCATGTTGGCGGAGTTTAAATCTCCATACAACTTTTGGGCCGAAGCCATCTCCACCGCTTTCCATGCATCAAACCAGCTCTACCTCCGCAAAGAAATCAACAAGACTCTATATTAAATACTTACCGTTAAAAATCCCAACATATCTTACTTTCGGGTGTTCGGTTGTAAGTGTTTCTATCTCATAAAAGGTGTTTGTTTGTCCAAACGAGACTAAAGCATTAGAGGGTATTTTTGTTGGCTATGGTCTTGAATCTCACACTTATAGAATCTATGATAAGCTCTCTAGAGCCGTCATAGAATCTTGTAGTGTGACCTTCAAAGAATATGATCGTCCCCAAGGGGGGCGTGTTGATGCTTGTGATGCAGATGATGAAATGCCTCAGGATGCCATAGGAGGAATGGGTGTGGGATATATCCGCCCCGTTGAGGAACCAATTATGGCGTATCGAGAAGAACTATGCTCTACTCAAGTGGAGCCCTCATCTTCACAACATCAACAAGCTCCATCCACCGAGGAGGACAATGACCCAAGCCAAAGACAAGCTGTGGACCCTCAACATGTTGATCATGGTGACAACTCTAGTGAGGAAGATCTTGAGTCTCCAATCTCCAGAATGTCAAGCGGTGCCAAGTCAATTACACAAGGTAGATCCATACAAAGTGCCTTTAGACAAGCTCAACTCAATGCTAGAAATGTTCCAGATCAAGACCAAGGTCAATCTTTGCCTCTTAATGAAGAGAATGATTCCGGTGATGATCAAGGTCAAGATGATGGTCAAGACGAGGACCAAAATGATGAAGAGGGTCCTCCAAGAAACAACAAGGAGATCCACACTCGTCACAAAGCTAGAACGGATAGGATGTTGGAATTAAGAGACCACTCTCTAGAAAATGTGGTTGGTGACCTAAGGAGAGGCATTTCCACAAGAGCACAATTGAAGAGGTTTAGTGAACACCAAGCACACATCTCGATGATTGAACCAAAGGAAGTGTGGGAAGCTCTTGAAGATTCAGATTGGTTGGAATCTATGCACAAAGAGCTCAACAACTTTGAGAGAAACAAAGTATGGAAGTTAGTTGAGAAGCCAAAGGATTGCCGCAATGTTATAGGCACCAAGTGGATATTCAAGAACAAGCAAGATGAGCATGGAATTATAGTAAGGAACAAGGAAAGATTGGTTGCACAAGGGTTCTCTCAAATTGAAGGCATTGATTATGGAGAGACATATGCACCCGTGGCTCGCCTTGAGTCCATCTGTATCCTTCTTGCTTATGCGACACATCATAACTTCCAGTTGCAACAAATGGATGTAGAAAGTGCATTTATTAATGGTCCATTAAATGAGTTGGTATATGTAAAGCAACCCCCGGGATTTGAGGATCCCAACTTTCCAAACCATGTCTACAAACTTGATAAGGCGCTCTATGGGCTCAAACAAGCCCCACACACGTGGTATGAGCACCTTAGAGAGTTATTGTTTGACCGTGGGTTTGAGGTTGGGAAAATAGATCCCACTCTTTTTACTAAGAAAGTCAATGGGGAGCTTTTTGTATGCCAAATATATGTTGATGATATTATGTTTGGATCATCTAACAAAGCTTTTAATGATAAATTCTCAAAGCTTATGACTAGTAGGTTCCGCATGTCTATGATGGGGGAGTTAAGGGTATTCCTTGGTTTTGAGATCAAGGAAGTGAGAGGAGGGGCATTCTTCAACCAATCCAAGTATACTCAAGATATGCTCAAAAGATTCAATATGCAAGATTTAAATGGAGCTCCTACTCCCATGGCTACAAAGACTCATCTTGAACAAAATCCAAATGGTAAAGATGTGGATCAAAAGGTATATCGGTCTATGATTGGTTCTTTGCTTTACCTTTGTGCATCTAGACCCGTATTGTGTTGAGTGTAGGTGTGTGTGCAAAATATCAAGCGGCTCCTAAAGAAAGCCATTTTATGGCGGTCAAGAGAATCTTTCGATATTTGGTTCATACCCCACATTATGGTCTTTGGTATCCTCGAGGGTCAACATTTTCTCTTTGTGGATACACGGTTTCGGATTGGGCTGGTGATAAGGATGATAGAAAATCAACATCCGGGGCTTGCCAATTCCTTGGTAGGTCTTTGGTATGTTGGTCTTCTAAGAAGCAAAATTGTATATCTCTCTCCACCGCCGAAGCCGAGTATGTGGCAGCTGCTAGTGCTTGCACTTAATTGCTATGGATGAGGCAAACTTGAAAGGAATATGGTGTCCTCTGTGACAAAGTGCCTCTTCTATGTGACAATGAAAGCACTATCAAGATTGCCTACAATCCGGTGGATCACACAAGGACAAAGCATATTGAGATTCGTCATCACTTCATTAGTGATCATGTTGCTCGAGGTGATATTGATCTATCATATGTGTCAACCAAAGATTAACTTGCTGACATCTTCACGAAGCCACTTGATGAAGCAAGGTTTTGCTATTTGAGGAATGAACTAAATATCATAGATTCAAGGAGCTTGACTTGATCACCTTGCATACTCACCTATGTCTTGACCCTTATTTGGTTTAGGTGCAGGCATGGATATAGGGGGAGTGCGGTCCTAATTGATTGGACTACCCCTCTCCCCATTATTCCCAAATCAATCAAAATCATCTCTCTTAATATCATTTTGTGATATGTGAGCTTAAATGATGAGTTTCGGTAATGGACCCAAGATATATCTTCGTGGTGCCAAGCCGAGTATACTCAAATATGGTGGCCTAGGCTACCGCCCTCTCACAGTCGAGAGGTTGGTGCTTACTCGTGTTTGTCATTTGTTGGTTCGTGGCTATTTGAAGCTTTCTTGAACATTTTAGTGGATTTCTATAGCTCTTATTGATTCTTCACAGATTGAAATCTTAACCCAATCCTATACCATGTATTAAAACACTCTATCTCTCATATATGTCCCCATACACAAAACCTGGAGTTTTTGGTCGAGGAGGACCGGAGTCTCCGGTGCACCTGCACCGGAGTCTCCGGTCCATACGGTTTCTGCCACTTAAAGGGAGGGGACGGGGTGAACTGAAATAGCAGTTTCCCTTCTTCCACCCCCGTTCCCCTCCCTCCAACCCATCGCCCTCTCCTCCAAAACTCCTCCCCGAAGGTCAAGAAGCCCCCGGGATCCGCCGTGCCACCGGGAAACCTTCTCCTCTCCTCCATTAGGTCATTCCCACCAGAGGAATCGATCCCATGGACAGATCTGGTACCTCTCCTCCTATCATCTCTAGATGTGTTTTTGAGGATTGGTGTTGTTTTGTCCATTGGAATCACTTGTATGCGTGCACTCTAGTACTTTAGCCTTGTTGCATTGCCCGATCTATTAGATTCACCCCCACCAGCACCTTCCCAGCTCATGCCCGAGCCTCCCGACCGGAGATTCCGGACCCAGGGCTGGAGACTTCGGTCCAGGCCGTAGACTCCGGTCCACAGGACCGGAGACTCCGGTATGAGCCAGAGACTTCGGTCTAAGCTGCGGAGACTCCGGTGTGGGGTGACTCAAAAAGCTTTAGTAATGCATCAAAGCTCTTGTACTGCATCTTTGGGACATATATACTTATCTCCATGCTATCTCCCTCACTGTTGATCATAGGTGATGGTTCTCGTCGTTCTCGCACGAAGGCCAAGTCAAAAAGGGGCAATCCTCACTATGATGAATCCCAGGGCCAGTTTATCGTGCCACCTTCCAACCGGAGACAGCAGGCCCGTGATGCAGCTTATATGAGAAGGGAGCAGGAAAGGAATGAGCAAGAGAACCGCGCCAAGAAGGCCAAATATGACAATCTTCAGTCTTTGGACCGCATGTCAAAGGAGGAGTTCCATGAGCTGAGGAAGACTGACTTCTATGACCTGTCTCGTACGAGCGATGATCCTCGTTACTGGAGGAAGGAGCAGGCTGTGTTCATGAAGGATGTGTATGGTGTGCTCACAAAATCACCAGTGTGTCCTCAGAAGTTCATGAGTGTTGAGCAGATGAGGCTCAACCCCTATTTCCATGATGCACTATGGATCTATGAGAAGTTGGGGCTGTTCAACTTGATGGAGCTCCGTGAAGACTACAATGTCACACTTGTGCAGCAGTTCTACACCACTGTAGTATTTGGATCTAACCAAGACAGGACCATGACTTGGATGATTGGTACCACCCGCTGCTCAGCTACTTTCCATGATTTTGCTAATGTCATTTTTGAGACTTTCCATGGTGTATCCACTCCTGTTGGGCTGCGCATGCACTCAGCGTCTCTTGGTGAGAACAAGATGAAGCTTGCACCTCTGTATGGCAGCGAGGGTGTTGTAGGAGGGTCCAAGGGACTCAAGCCTCTCTACAACCTGTTGTTGAGGATATTCCGTCATACCATCTCACCAAGCGCTAGGAATGACGATGTTATTAGGTGTGGGCTAGTTAAC
Source organism: Avena longiglumis (assembly GCA_030063025.1). NCBI lineage: Eukaryota > Viridiplantae > Streptophyta > Magnoliopsida > Poales > Poaceae > Avena > Avena longiglumis. The sequence continues at coordinate 402,514,930 of CP125978.1, forward strand.
CTACTCTATCATACCAACCGGATCTACAATGCTGGCCTAGAAGCACATGCTGATCCTATTGATTTGATGGATTTTATTTTTGAGGAGATGTTCCATGCCATTCTCTTCAAGAAGTCTCCTCCATATGCAGCACTTGTTATGCGGCTCATCAAATCCAAGGAGCATGATTCCCCACTTGGCTTGGCTCCCAATCTCACTGAGCACACTCTAGTATCTCTGCAGCATAAGGGGCGCATGGGGCCTCCTCCTAGGCGTCTCTATGGCAATGATGATGAGGAGAGGGATGAAACTGAGGGGGCTCCCTCTCCCCCTAGAGATCGTAGGAAGAATGCCTCCAATGCACCTATGCCTTCCATGACCTAGGACTATGTACATGAGAAGGTCAAGAAGGCCACTTTCTGGGAGAGGACCCTATGTTGCATGAATGTAGACATCCGCAAGCAACAACATGCCTCCTACCAAAGAAACCGACACATTGAGAAGCTCCTCAAGGAAATAAAGGAAAAGGGCAAAGAGGATGATGAGGAAGGAGAGGATGAGTACAATGATGAGCATGGTGCTCAGCAGTCCACTGAGTCAGATCACACTCTTTCCTTTGGGGCATGGAATGCCCAGCAGGACAACCTGGTGGACTAGAAGACGTTTTCAGATGTCACCTCTAGATACGGGTACCAGGGTACCTCCTCTTCTCGCCTTCACGACAAAGGGAATGCAGTCCCTGATGATGATGACTATGATGAGGGTGGTGAGGATCAGGATGAGGATGAGGATGACGAGGATGACGAGGACTACTGAGTTGTTGGGGCGCTAGCTTAGGTTTTTTCCCTTTTTGGTGTTTCGATGCCAAAGGGGATAAGACATTGTCATTAATTTGGATTTGCAAGGGCCTAGGCTTTGGATTCGCTGTTATTTGCCTTTATTTGCTATATTTGAACTTCTATGTGTTATTTGTCACTTATGTGTGTGTGACTATGTGCTTGTGCACCTATTACTGTAACTCATGTGAGAATTATGTGCACCTATTACTTGTTTACCTTAATGCACATAGTCAGGGGGGGCTTCATACAAATTATTCCATGAAAAATCACTTGTTGCCATCGAACACCAAAAAGGGGGAGATTGAAAGGACATTTACTATCATAATCACTTTTGGTGTTCGTTAACAACAAGTAGATCATTTTACAGTTTGTTACTGTCCATAGGTTGTTATAATGCTAAGTGAAAATATCCCTCACACTATGAAAAGATTCCTGCAAGTTTGACATGGTTCTGGAAATTTGCAGGAGTCTCCTGCTGGCTGACCAAGTCTCCGAAGTCTCCGATATGGACCGGAGTTTCCGCAGGAGTCCCCGGTGGAGGCATCAGGATCCTGGTTGGGACAGTCTGTAAGGGGGTGCGGAGAAAGGTCCTGAGGCTTCACCGGAATCTCCGATGCTGCTGGACCGGAGTCTCCGGCCCACTTGGCTCACAGAAGGGCTGGGACATACTGCATATTGGTCCGGAGGCTGGTCCGGAGATGGACCAGAGTTTCCGGTGTAGACCGGAGTCTCTGGTGTACAGACCGGAGTATCCGGTCCGACTTTTCTCCAACAGTCAGAAAACGGTTCGTGGAAGGGGCTACTTATAAATAGGGACCCTTATCCCCTTCCTCCAGCTACTCGACCCACTCAAGAACACTACCTCCATTAGAGCCACCAAATCAACAAGATCTCTTCATCCAACCATCCAAAGTCATTGATCTTTGGAGAATCGAAGGAGGAGGCCTTGATCTACAGCTTCACCAAGGGAGATCTTCATTCCCCCTCATTCACTTGAGGGCCCCCATGCTCTAGTGTTTTTTGAAAACCCTAGCTTTGATTTGGTTCTTACAAGCTTCTCTTTCATTGTTTTGGCAGCTTGCTTGTATTTGGGAGCCTCCAATTAAGTTGTGGATGTGTGCCCCTAACTCGTTGTAAAGGTTCCGGCTTCCACCTCGAAGCTTGTCTTGGCGTGAGGTTCATCGGAGAACAAGGGAGGCCTCTCGTGGCGTTGGTGGTTTGAAACCACCCCCTCTCCAAACGTAGACGTACTTCCCCTCAAAAGTAAGGAACTACGGGAAACAAATCCTTATGTCTCCGCGTCCACCACTTTGGTTACTTCTATCCTTTACCGCACTTTACTTGTTCTTGCTTAGTGTTGTGCTAGTTGTTGCTTGTTTGACATATAGGTAAATTCACCTTAGTTTCATAATCTAGAGAATTTGCCTTTCTTGTCAAACCCTAATTTTAAAAGAAGAAAATTTAAAGTATCACCTATTCACCCCCCCTCTAGGTGCCCATACGATCCTTTCACCATGCCGCCGTACCCCCTTCACCGCAGTATAAATAGAGCCCTCCTCTAGCCTCAAAATGCACACCATTCCACTCCTCTCTCACCCAGCAACCTCTCTGACCCATCCCTGGAGCAAGTAGAGCACCACATCACCGAAATTTCACCGGAGTCCGCCACTGCAGTGGAGGGAAGGAGCCGACGCTAGGAGCCGCCCCAGGAGCTGTCGCGACCACCAGTCGAACCGCCGTCATTGACTCGTTCGTTCGCCCACCTTGCCGGACCTAGATGGAGCCCAGGTAAGCCCCCGCTAACCCCTCCATAGCGCTCGGGTTCTGTCTCGCGCGCCCCATGCGATGGAGATGACAGACGCCCAGCCGTTGATCGTGCTCTAATCCTAAGGCCCAGATTAGTTGATACCGCTTCGCGTTTGATTAGCCGCTGACGTGTGGGACCAGCCCCATTGCAGCCCGCTGCGCGTGCACTGCGTAGTTGGGCCAGCCCATTAGCATTCCCGCGTGTAGCCCACAGATTCAAACTTAGATTTTACTTTTATTTAAAAATCTTATACTTTAGGTAACTTTTAAAATCAATTCAAGAAGATTCAATAAACCAAATTGAATGAATCCAATTTTGTTTGAAAGTAGATAAAAATCTCTACTCACTCCTGTTGGATTCAAACAGTTTGAAACTATAGATCACCCTTGGTAAAAATAACAAAATAGTAGCTTTTATCACTTCGAACATTTTTCTAAAATCAACCATAAGTGATTTTGAGTTGATTCCAACTCTCAAAAATCACAATGGCCATGACCTATCTGAATATGTAAAAATATATACTTTTGCATACAGTAGTCCTGGACCAAAAATAAAGGATGTCTTTATAGTCATTTCTAGTCACTTAAATATTATTAAATGGTTTTGTGAAACTTTGTAAATTAGGCCAACCACTTTAAATCACATTCCCAAGTATTGGAATATGTGGTGATGACATGTGTCAATATGATCCCATATTTGAATGGGAGAATATTAAATCTTAAATAGTTTTTCAATGAGTAGAAATTACTTTGCTAAAATAAGATAAATAAAATATTGTCACCCTTTTCTTGTAATAATAGAGATGATGATAGATCATCTACTGTGACCCTTGTGTGTTAAATAGAGGTAGTTAAGTATTGTTTGGTGATTATGTACCTCATATTTATTTATAGATGCTTATGTCAATCCAGGCTACGAGGAGGAATAATTCCATGAAGACGAGGAAGAGAACTTCGACCACCTTACCAACCAAGGCAAGCTACATTATACAAGCTATACTAAGTATGTTATACCATGCAAGCCCCACTGTGTATACTATTATACTAATCCCAAGTTTTACTTGCAAGCTTTACCTTTCTTTCCTTTATCAAAGTTGTTCAAGTAGTTAATTAATTGATGATTAGTGGAAATTTAGGAAAGATGCCATCAAGAGCTTGGAACTTGATGTAGGTAGTTACACTTGATTAGCATCCTTCAATAGTGACACCCCCATTGATAGATGCTAGTGCTAAACCAATCTTGATCACCATAGATGGAAACAAATGATTATGAAAAATCTTGGAATGATGAGTCATTCTATTGAAATGTTTTGATATATGTTATGGACACAATGTGTTGAAGATGAGGTTGAATGAAGTATGTGACCTGACTTTGATAAAAAAACTGATGGTTGGGTTAGGATGCGATACCATTCCAATTTTACCGTACAACCACAATACCCGAGTTTGGGTAAGGCTTAACTGGAAGTTTATGTGTCTTAGTACGAGTTCCCTCGCAGAACGAGGTGAGCTGAGGCTATCTTGTGAATGTGAATGTCCACCTATGCAGTTCCCAGGATGATAGATGGTTATGGCTGGGAGGCCAAACTCATAGGGGAGGTGCCTATACTAGGGTGTGTAATTGAAAAGTTAGGATTGATTATCCACATACCAAATATGATGATTCAGGATTATTCCTGACGGATGTATAGAATGTTGTGGTGAAAGTGTACCACCTCTATAGAGTGTCAAACTATTCGAATAGCCGCGTCCGCGGTTATGGATTGTTGGATGACCATACTGTTCCGTTGTCAGATGTTTTCAAAATGACTCGTGACTTGACCCCACCAGGGTGTGGACACTGAAACTAGGTTCCCACTTGAGTAAACTATAAAACTAAAGTCTGGTCTTCACTACTAAGTACTTGTGAACTAAAAATGCTTGTTGCAAACAAACCTAGAGCTTAGGACTCCTACTAGAGTGGTAGTTTATGTTAGTGATAGTTTGCGAGTACCTTAAAAGTACTCATGACTTTGTCCCTGGCTATTCCCATGACCAGACTATGAAGGAGAGTACGAGGAGGATGGACAGCAAGACGCCTACGATAACTAGGATCATCTCTCATCGTCAGCATTGCTTGTGACCCTGAAGATGGAGCCTCGACCATGCTACTACCATTATTCCGCTGCTTTGATTTGTAATCAGACTTGATCATGAGATCAACTATTTGTAAGACTATTATGGTTTATAATGGATGATGTACTGTGCTACCAATTCTGTTATGTCTCGCAAAAATGGAAATCCTGGGATTGCGATGTATGGCATAACAGGCATCTGAGATTAAAAATCCGGATGTTGACACTATGTATCGGAGGAGCCTTATCGAAGGTTGAAGCAGAGCATGAGCCAATCCTTCTACACTGTCTACTGGGGGGTCTCCTGTCAGCCCTTTCTGATGCTCGGTGTTCCTTTCCAAACTAGGTCCGCCGCTACTACTGCATCTTTGAACGCGAATGGAGCAACAGTTCTTAGAGGATCTAACAAAATCAGCAACGAGAACTGGATGTCCCAACCTACAGTTGATGATGGAGCCAATGCACATGGAGATCCATGATTCTCCGAAACTTGCGAAGTCGTCACCATTTTCAGAGGAAAAATAGCTTCTCTGTGATTCTCTCCCTCCCCCTTTAGCACATTGGAGTAGAAGTCGAGCATCGCGTGCATGCACCTTTTCCTTTTGAGTTTCTCTGCCAAACTCTGAGCCAGAACCTCGGTCTGGCCAACTTAAACTCCTCTGGAATTAACATGGCCCTTAACTCCACACCTAAATTTGCCATTACCGGTGCTGACAAGTTTATCCCAGAGCTACGTGGAGCAAGAGGACGAGATGCACAGATACGAGCCGCCGCTCGAATCATGCTGCTCTCCATCTCATTGGGTCAATATCCTCACCGCCAGCAAAGTCAGTTAGAGGCGGAGTCCGTGAGGACGAATGAGACAAAATAGCAGGAAGTGAAGCGAGAGGGGTAGAAACTAATGAGGCGAAGCTACCTGGATAGATGGGTTGAGCACCTGCCATTGATGGGAGGGGAGGAGTCGCTCCCCACGCGCAAGGTGTCGCGATCGGAACAATGGAGCTCGCATGCGGAGATGCCATGGAACAGTGCCAAGATGTCGCCACGTTCCCTCTTTCGCGCCATGCCCCATTCCTCTTATGCATATAAAGCACGTCTCTCTTCTAGAGCATCAATTACCGCCGCTCGTGCTATATTTGAGAAAAATAAATTAGAAAAAAACTCTCTAGCATCCCATTGGATTGGGCTGTCCCAGGAAGGTTGAGAGGGCTTACTAGGCCATCCAATGATCCTAGATAGGTAGAGAGGGTTGAATTGCTCGGACAGCCCAAGTGCCAAAAACCATACTGAGAGAAACCCGATGTTACCTGAGCCAAAGATTGGCTGGGCTTATGATGTAAACGATGTTCCTGATTGGCCTTTCTTGTCAGTTTTGTCCCCAAAAAGAAAGTTTGGCATGCCAGGGATGAACTGTATCACTGTATGTGCACGCAGGATACGTCGTCCGGCTAGTTATGAACCGGGGGCGAAGCTCCCAGTAGGGCAAGGTAGGGCGGCCATCCTACCTTGATTTTTTGGCAAAAACCTTTAGATGCACATGTATTTTCTGAACATTTTGAGTGGTCATGCACTGAAAACGGACTTCGTATGAGAGAGCTATGCTTGTTTTAGTGAACACTGCGGAAAAGTGATTCTAAAACGAAATAAGGTGTTGGTTTTGTCTAGTTTTAAGCCAACTCTTTCTCTTTGCAATATCTAATTCTCAATCTAATAAAAACTAGACTCTAAACAATGTCCTAGATGGGGTATCTAAGGAGGACTCGAGAGTAATTTGGCCACCTTATGGCATGTGGCCAAAACCAACCCGAATTGTATAATGGTTTATGTTTTATGTTTCTATTTTGGCTTTTATATACTATTGATATAAAATTCTAATTGACATTCTGGTTCAATTGGAGAAATGATGGTTGAGATCCCTCCCGAAATATCTGAATTCGCGTAAAAATGATATCACAATCCTAAGTATGGACGAATTGGTAACAAGAGTGAGAAAATATTAAAAGCGGGAAGACACTAGGTCACTATTGATTATTTTGGAGTATGTTCACTTTCTATTATTCTATAGAATCTATTACAACTAATTTTGATTATTGCTTCGATGAGTTGTTAGAGTTGTTTCAGAACTTCTTATCTTGATTCAAGTGACTCATTTTATAGTTTCAATGTGAATAAGATTTCTTAGCTTATGGAAATTTATCTTATTATGAGCATGAGACTATATAAGATAACCTTAAGATATTCGTTATTCATATTTGGATGATACATAATGCTTCATATTGTTTATCGTCTTGTTGAGTTGACATTGCTTTTACTCGTAGCAACAACAATAGTTGAAAAGGTGTTGTTGATGGCAAAGATCATCAAGTCTGAGTTTGATATTTACTTTTATTAGAGTTCGTCCTATCTTATATTTTTTTCGTCCTCCGCCACTGTTATGAACAGCTTCCATTTGCCAACGTGTTTCAGGAATCAGGAGGTCCGAGCATCGCGTACATGTCGAAGATGAATCAGGAGAGAACGGCCTAATTAGCCGGCAGCTAAGAGCCGATGAGCGCGCACAGATGCATGCACCATGGACAGACAGGTGCAGAGACCGCGGTCGTGCACCGCAGCCGTGTAGACCTGTACCGCCGCCATGCATGCTGCCTGTCGGCTTATCGATAGCAAGTTGGCGACGTGCACTTGGCCGCTAGCTGCCCACTGGGGCGGCTTAGTTTGAATCCATCGATGGCGCGCGGCCGTGCGCACACCTGCTCCTATTTTGTAATGCCGTAATGATCACTGAGTGTCGCTTCTCTGCTTAATTTATCCATAGAGGTTAGCTAGCAATGATGCTTAGAGATCCATCTTCCCGAAGGTACGTATCGATATCATGATCAAGAACAGCTCAAAAGCTACATACTACCCGCGGATGGGTGTCATGCCGTTTAATAATGTAGACAATTATTCTTTCCAAAAGTGAAAACACATGCAGGAGGACTGAATTATTGTAGGTGCAAAATGTTTCTTTTTGGTGACGGCTCCCATCTTTTTCATTTATACTATATATATCCTTAATGAATGATTTGAGTGTGCTTTCTGCTAAAACAGGAGGAATAATACAGAGAATCTCTGTTTGGCAACGGGAGTGATATGAATTCTCACTTCGAAGATACTGTAAATTATCACACTGCAAAATTTATGCGGCACTTAGTGGCTTAAAAGAGATTTCTGGAAGAAAATATGTTGGAGTACTTACAAGCATGTACTAGTAACATATTACCCGAGAAAAGAAAAACATATATACTAATAACATATATTGGGGAAATAATTTGCCAACGACCTAGTGTCGTGACATATATATTTTTCTCTCCCAGTGACACCACTATATGAACGATTACGTTCCGCTTCACAAAGCTCTTCCATTTTATACTTCAAAAAACAAAAGGCTAGCTCTTCCATTTTACAGATAAAGATATAGACGCACTAAACGCGTGCTGCACGCCAAAGATTCAAAGAATAGTGACAGAGAAAAATGAACAAGAAACCAGTCGATCGAGGAGCTATGTCTAAATTTGGGGCGAATTCTCCATGTCACCAGCCTGCATGAACAGTGTGACCCAGAAGTCCATGTCGGCGTTGCAAGACGACATCGAATTAGCGCCGCCTGCGACCAGGGGGTCGGGCGCTACCATCCCGGAACGGCCGGAACTGTCCACCTCTATCGCCAGCGTCTCTGACCAGAAACTGTCGTCAATCTGGAACTCGTGCGAGTCCGGGCTGAAGCTTTCAGTGGTCTCCGTCGTCGACGAGGCCATGGAGTAGTCAGTGGCGCACGACGAGATGGGTTGCTCCGGCAACGCTGCTGGCACGGTCGTGACAGCCACGGGCTTCCTGGCTTTGCGCTTGGGCGCAGCGGACGGACTGGAGGCCTCGAGGCGCTTCTTGAGGTGCGTGTGCCAGACATTCTTGATCTCGTTGTCGGTCCTCCCCGGCAGCCTCGCCGCGATCAGCGACCATCTGTTGCCGAGCATGGCGTGGAGCTGGATGATGGCGTCTTCCTCCTCGCCGGTGAAGTTGCCGCGCTTGACGTCGGGGCGAAGGTAGTTGATCCACCGGAGGCGGCAGCTCTTGCCGCACCGCAGCAGACCGGCCTGCTTCGGCAGCGCACGCCAGTTGCTGTGCCCGTGCCGCTCGATGTGAGAGACCAGGATCCTGTCTTCCTCCGCCGTCCATGGTCCCCTCTTTAGCCCCAGCTTCTCGCAGCAAGGAGACCTCCCCATTGCTAGCTAGCTAGCTCAACTCTCTTCTTCAGCACTCCTTCTCTGAGTGTGTGAACGATGGACTGTTGGATCGGTACGTTGACGATTGCTGGCTGCCGGAGCTACACGAAGGAACGCGTACGGCGGATGTCTGTTAGGTGTTGGACTTGGATTGCGAGGGCGTCGCGCTCTTTATAGATGCTCGGTGTGCGACGCTCGGTAGCAAAACGTGGTCAATTGGGGGCTTGGGAGCAGCTTCCTCGCTGGCGAGGCCATGCCATGGGTGACAAAACGAGGGGGAGTAGTGGCGTTAACTCCAACTCGTCCCTTCTTTTTATTGTTTCGATCATGGACTCCATGCACGTTGCTTTGTTCATTTTCTATTGCCCGGCCGTTTGTTTCTACTTTAATTTGTATAAGGTCTCAGCTCTCAAGCACGAGTCCACGCTGCTCCATTGAAGTAAGTGATTATGTGTTTCTGGTCGCATGGTTAAGCGTAAACATTGTTTTACAGTCAATGCTCATAGTCTAATTATCTACCCAATGGCGGAGATTTCGAGGTTAATGCTTGAATGATTATTAGTATATTGAGTTGGAAGTTTCACCATTAGGAGGTGACACTATATTTACTAAATCCGAGGACCGTAAATTTGGAGTGTTGTATTGACTTGAAACTAATTTGATAGCAGGATGTGCTACTTGAGAAAAGTACATTAATACTTTCAACTTATTTTAGAACAATGTAGTCTAAATTTTTGTTAGAGAAAAAACACATGTGATTTGCTTTAAATCAAGTCACAGACATCAACACGGCCATGACGGCTCCTTCGAAGACAACTTGAACTAGGCGATTATGTGTTTCTGGTCACATGGTTAAGCGTAAACATTGTTTTGCAGTCAATGCTCATAGTATAATTATCTAGGCAATGATTGAGATTTTGAAATGCTTAAATGAATTTTAAACTAGAAGGACCAGTATATTGATTTGGAAGTTTCACAATTAGAAAGTGGCGTTCTATTTACTGAATACAAGGTCCGTAAATTTGGAGTTTTGTATTGACTTGAAACTAATTTGCTAGGACGTGCTACTTGAGAAATGGACATTAATACTTTCAATCCAATTTGAACAATCCAGTCAGAATTTTTGTTACAGAAAAAACACTAGGGGACTTGCTTTAAATTAATAAAGTCCAAACATTCGAACATACAAGGCTTGAGTTTTGGTGTTACAACACAAAGGACAGAGAAACAAAACCAATTTTAGCGCAAGCAACAATTTTAGCCGTGTCAACGTTCGCTACGCTGACGGTCGCTACGCCGACAGGGGCCATCTATCCGTCGGCATTGACCTACGCCGACGGCCACTACTGCTCCGCCAAGGAGGAGGTCCGCCGAGGACGGTACACCGAGGACAGCCGTCGGCATAGCGTATGCCGAGGGTTTTCCTGGCTACGCCGACGGCTTTTAGCCCTCGACTTACCGCGCGCTTCCTGTAGTGCAATGTAGATCGATTGAACATCGCCCTGGTTCCATGCTGGTGGGGAGTCGGAGTCCGCGTACAGCTTCCTAAGAAGCAGCAGCATTTCGTCTAGCAGTGCAAGGTCGCTTGAGTAGTACTAGTTGCCACTGCTGCAGAAAGAAGAGGTTTTGATAAGGATATTTCGCTTCAACGGTTAGCTTAATGCAATTCATCCAAAGTGTCCACCATTAATCGTGAAGAAAACGTAAAGCAACTTCCTAGTTCTACCCGTAAAATTTTAAAGAATGCTTGGCGAATTAATTAGCAAAGAGCAAAAGAAGGATGCCCATGAGTATTAACGTGAAAACCCTTAGTGGAGAGAAGGATTTGGCAACCGAATCCATCTACTAGGATTTTTATCTGAATGATGTATATGTATATGTATATCAGCTTTCCACCCTATTGGTTGTACGAGACTATGTATTTTGCCTACTTAATTTCCGTTTGTCCTTAGCAGCCATGAGTATTTTTTCTTTCGAAATGGCCTTAGCAGCCATGAGTATGCTAGAGAGGGAGAGGGCTAGCTATGGGTGTGAACCGAAGGAGATATGCCCTAAAGGCAATCATAGAGATGATTATATTTCTTATGTATCCATGAGTTAATGTAATGTTTTATGAATATCCATATCAGCCAACTTGTATTGATTGGCAATTATGTGAATTATTTGTAAAACTCTATACTTGTATGATTATTTAATAGTTGTCCCTAGTCAGAGTTCATGTGAGGACACACGTGAATATTAGACTAGCACATCGATTGGTTGATGACTATGTTTCGCAAATCATAGACATGGAGATGTCAAACCAATAATATGGACACATGTTATAAACATGGAGTTGGACTGACCCAATTTGAGACTGACAATTAGACTTGTAGCTCTCTCTACACATCGTGTACATTTTGTCCTTAGACCTAATATTGTCGCATGTACTTGAGATGTGAATCGACCTACTTTGGGGCTATCAGACGCTACTCTCTAACTGAGTAGTTATAAAGGTAGCTTTCGGGTTTGTCCTGAAGCATGCTGCAAGGCATGGTCAATCAAGATGGGATTTGTCCCTCTCAACTTGAGAGAGATATCTCTGGACTCCTTGAGTGATCGAATCCAGAAATGCATGGCCGTGCTACATATGGTTAAGAGTTAACCTAGTAAAGGGATTCCGAATCACAGTATCGAGAAAGGGAGGTCAGCTTGGAGCTAGACCAAATATCGTGAGGCAAAGGGAAAGACATGTACTAAAACTTGTGATGGTTCGTCCGATATGATATTTGTATGCGTTTAGGAGTTGGCACGTCTTGCTAGAGGCCTCTACCAACTATTGACAAAATAAGTGTATTCGTGTCATGTCTATACGTATATGAACCTATATAGGTATGAACCTATATAGGGTCACACACTTAAGGGGCTGGAAGGCTAATGAGGATTAGATCCGAATTAGACCAGACTTAGGCTACTAATGGGATGCTAATGTAGAAGCCCACTAGGGACGCCTATACAAGAGAGGGTGGGGCGAGCTGACCAGGGTTAGACCATTCTCCCTAGCCGCCACTCCTCACGCCTGTGTTGCACACGCGAACCTAGCAATCCGGCGTCTGACGCTTCCACCCCGCACGTGTGGATACCTCGAAGGCGCTGCTTCTGTAGCGCTGGGACGAGCCGCGCAAGGGGAGCTGCTCGTGGGACAAGGATGAGGAGGAGACGTAGAACATCTACACTGCCTCGACGCGCTTCATCAAGTTCCGCAACTGCGCGTCTAGTGGTAATCCCGTGATCTATGACAACATTAATCCTGGTTTACGCGGTAGAAAAATGATTTGCGCTAGTGTAGCCTACTCGTATCCCTTCAGTGGTATCAAAGCCGATGCTATTCAGTTATAGGTTCGGGATGTTTGCATATGGTGATATGCATATTGATATGAATGATGTGATCGTTTGTATTGCGGTGGTTCAGAATTGATCTATGATCTTGCTTTCCGTGATCGTGATTCTGAGGTTGTCGAACGACTTACCCCTATCGGTCGGTTGTCAAACGACTTACCCCTATCGGTCGGTTTCCGCCATCAGGGTAGACAGTGACACATAAATCCTGTTGAATCATGCGAAGATCAATATGACTGATCGAATCAGAACCTAGATCTAAAATCGATGTACCATGATCAAAGGAGTTTGATTGAATCGGAACAATAGTCGGTTTATGATAAATTTGATTTGCCAATCAAAATCCTTAAAGAAAATTGTGTAGATACCGCAAGGGGTGCTGCCCCTTCGAACCCCGCAGGGGGAGACCCCCTAAACCCCCCTTTATCGTAGCCTCTTTTTTATCTCGTTAAGGTAACTAGGTGTTGCATTTTCACATGATCCGGTAGAATGCGATTCTACGCATAACTTGTTTTTGCAGGATGTATGTGATCAATATGGCCCATATATGTATGTGATGCATGTATAAAATTTAGCATGACCTGCGTGTAATGAGTACGGCAACACGGCTGGAGCCTTATGTGTTGTCATTTATTGTAATGGCTTGCGTGCCAACTTGTGATGATCCCAATACTATGTAATTTTGATTACTAGCTATTAGGAGTAATAGCTTGTATTAGTTACTGGTGGATGGCTCACATGGAACATGAAGATGGAGATCATCATGGTGGACGGGTTCTATGGCGATAGAGATCACCATGAGAAAATGGGCCATACTTTGTCACAACTATGTGAATGCTATTCTTATGTGTTTTACTACTATGCATGCTTAGATGATAGAAGTAAAACGATCCCTCACAAATTTTAAGTTAAACCATGCCCTCCCAACCAAACCTTGCACCATCCTATGCCATGTACAATCGTTGGTGGGCCTATGAAATTAGGGTGCCGCGGTTTTCCTTGGCTGGATGGGTTTGTATCGAATACCTACACATATAAGGGTTGGTGAGCTTGACAAGGTCATCTTAATAGTTAAGGATCTTGGGGCATAAAGGTTGGGCGCCTAGTTTTGACATAGAGATGTCACCCAACAACAAGAATCATATGTGATATGATTAGCAAGTGTTGCTTACCGATTTACCTTATCTTCTAGCAGTGATGCTAAAGCTCACTAGTCGACTTGTTAATTGTGGATCTTGAATCACTTAGTATCAATAGAGGGATGTTGATTTAAGTGGGAGTATATGCTATTAAATTGTTTAATATGTTTTACTCTTTCATGGTTACATGGCTTAGTATTTTGCATGTTTTCTGTTGTAGATCAATGGCACCGAACACTGCATCACCTTTTTCTTTGCGTTCAATTCTTGACAAAGATAAACTAAATAGAACAAACTATACAGACTAGGTCCGTAACCTGAGAATTGTTCTCAGGTCTGATAAAAAGGAAACGGTTCTAGATACCCCAATCCCCGATGAACCTGCTGATAATGCATATGCTGCCTTCAAAAGAGCATGTGATGATTCTCTTGAGGTTAGCTGTCTTATGCTTGCATGCATGGAAGAAGTTTGAGGATAAGGATGCGTACGATATGATTGTGGCGCTTAAGGACATGTTCCAAGAGACTGAAAGGTACAATATCGCCAAGTCCTTTGTGGAATGCAAGCTGGCAGAGGGAGCAGTTGTAGGCCCCCATGTGATTAAAATGGTTGGTTACAGTCAGACTTTGGAAAAGCTTGGTTTTCTACTAGGCCAAGATGTAACATCCCAGCATTTAGGAACCAACAAAGGGTAGAATTAGGAATCTGTGCAATTGCATGCATTCATCTATAAAAATGGGTAAATTTTCCGCCAAATAAAAACCTAAAGTGATAAAAGTTTCTTTCACTCTTTAAGTTTAGGAATAGCCTTGGAGAATGATCATTATGAACTTTGACATGATCTTTATGGATTAGTGTGTTTTGGGGAAGGGAATTTGAATTAAAACTTGAGATTTGGATTAATAATTTATAATTTTTAAAAGAATTAGAATTATGTTTGAGTAATCTTATTTAATCAAGAAATAATATTTAGAAACTCAAACTTTAAATAATATAACATAATCAAGAAAATGAATATTCATTCCATATCTTTATTCAATAAATAAGTTACAAAATGTAACTTATGAAAGTGATCAAGAATCTTTACAATAGTAAATGATAAAAGGAATAATATTTATATATTGAGTAATATTACAAGCTTTATTACAAAAGAATAAAATAGAGATTACAAAAGAATAAAATAAATATTACAAAAGAATTATTCTATCAAAAAGAAAACCTATTCTAAATCTTGAATCTTCAAGTCTTGTACCTGCAAAACAAATAACAAACAAAAATAAAGAAAATAAAGGTTAAGATATTTCTTTTACTCTTAGTAGTGACAGTGAGAAGCACTATTCCACTTTACATCATTGAGTAATATTTAGGGGCAAGTTTCACCAATATGAAAGGTTTAAATCTTTCAAAATTCTTAAGCCATAGGTTAAATGAATTCCAATCAGTAAGAGGGAAAGTTTCACCAGGCAGAGAAGTGGTAAACAGATAAAAAGGTAACTTCCTTTCCAGAGCATATCCACATGGGTGTAGCAGGCACACAAGGAGCTTACACACCTAAATGCATGGTGTGTGCTGTCAACACAGCCACAGCTTCCCACACAAGCAAAACTGCTCAACACAGCCGTGGGAAAGTACCCCAACACCATTTCCTTGCTCATACACAGCAAGCACCATCAGTCTAGCCATAGCCAAACCAGCCAAACAAAATCAAACCCACAACACACATCAGATCAACCCAGTACTCACCAAGATGGTGACATAAGGAGGGGGTGGATCAGGTGGATAGCAAGGTCAAGGCCAAACTACCAGGAACCAGAAGGTGGATAGAAATATCAAGGACAAGTTCCAGGAGCTGGAAGTAGCAGGAGCAGCCTCAGGAGATTAACTAGACCAGGCCAGCAACATAACCAACAAGATCAACCACCAACCACAACAACAACCCACTGTTGTGATAAGTTATATAAAACCATCACATGATCTATTTATCATATCAATATAAAAGATTCATGTGTTGTTTTATATCTAACTTCTCAGTATTCATCCAAGTGGGATGAATCCATCCTAGAAGATTTTGAATGATAAAGTCATATCCACAAGATAAGCATACAAGTAAAACCAGGATCTCAGACCAACATCATTGATCCTCGATATAAAAGCTAAATCTTATACTCCAATATAATCAAGGTCAATATTAGGAAATCAGGGCACATCTCTTAAAAGAGTAGCACCTCAGAATCCATAAATCCTATGGATCCATGCAAATCAGAAGCACCAATTATTTTCCAAACTATTACTCAAGAATTAGCAGCTGGTATTACTACCAGAACATTTCTATCAGGGACAACAAATTAGGAAACTAATTCCTATGCCTCAGACCAACATCATAGGAAGAAATATTAAAGAAGCTTTCATCTTATCTTTGCCAGATATCAATTACAAGCACTGTTAGAGCTAAGCTCAGTAATAGGACCCAATCACTTGTGTGCCATTCTATGATGGTATCACAAGGACAAGTTCTAATAAGATAATCCCAATATTTACTTAGCTTTCACAAATAAAAAGGGACAAGCCACTAAATATCATTTTCCTGGAATCAAATGCCAAGAATCAGAATCAAGCTCATCTATAAAGAACATCACTACTATGTAATGTTTAAATTCAGTCTGTATATCATAATACAAGCCAACAATTTCAGATGCAGTAAACAATCACTGACAGAACCACTATTAGTACTAACATTTTGATAGTAGAAAGTTCCTAGATCAACAACATTCACAAGTAATGATACCACAGAAGCACTATCATTTGAATCATATCAAATTAACACTAGAATCAGCCTGGTAAGCCACTAGAATCACCAAAGCCAGCTATAAGCAATAATCCACATCAAACAACCATTCATTATGCTCAAGGATCATCATTACTAGATCCAAATCATCATATATAATATCAACAGAGGGATATGAACCCTAATCAGGATATGAACCCTTATCAGAACATGGACACTAGTCAGGGGTAGACACTATAAACACACAGGACAGAGTGGCAGATTATAGAGCACTAGTGGGAAGAGGAAAAAAACTTACCAGAGGTTGTTGCTGTGGGCGAAAAGAGGAAGCAGAGGGTGTCGATGAGCACGGCGGCACGGGGAGCACCCCAAGGGGGCGCTGCAACCCACACCACGCCGAGGCGGCGACCACAACTACACCTGAGGGCGAGCAACACCACCGCAGCACCACGGGAGCAGCGGCGGCGGCAGCACCAGCACCAACTCCAAACCCTAGGTTTCGGGATGGAGCCGGTCTGGCCATAGGAGGTCCTCAGGTCCAAATCGAGATGGACTGGAAGGAGGAGCGGGGTCAACAACCACACCATGCATCACGGCGGCGGCCAGGGAGGACCACGACGGCATGAATCGCCGGCGGTGGCATCGTCGACCACGGGGTCGTGAGAGAAGAAGGAGAGAAGGGGACTAGAGAGATGGACAGGTAGAGTGGACTGAGAGGGCCAACCCCTTCGGGGAGCCTTTTTGGTTCTGGACACTTGGGCCAAAACGGCACAATAAGCCCAACATAGCCAGCCCAACCACCTAAAGAAAGTTTTAATAAGTAAGAAAAGACCAAAATGCCCCTGAATTTAAATAAATTAAAAATCCAAAAAATATAAATAAAATATTTTTGGATTCACAATAATTCTTTCTATCTAAATAAATTAAGAAATAAAATTTTAAGCATATAATTTTTATCAAGAATTTTATACTATATATATTCCTTATGGAATTTTATAAAATTAAAGAAAGATGATAAAAATAAATAAAAATCACTTTTATTATATATATCAATATTGTAGTATTTTAGAAAAATACTAAATAAATAAATTATATCATTTTTGTATTTAAATGATAATTCTTAAAAGAATTATTAAATAAATAAATGATACTTTGCATAATCATTTTGCTTCTTTAAATATTGTCCTTACCGGGCAATAATGATCTTTTATAGACATAAAAGCTCAAGGTCCAGTGCAAGCATCCGACTTCACTACCTTGCAATCACAAGGCAAGTTCATCACTTGCTCATGTCCTTTGAAGAGTCTTTATCAAAGTATTTGCAAATTGTGTGTTATCATCTATACTCCAAAGAAAGAAAATATTATTTTCTTAAATAAATAAATCTTAGTTATCATCCTAAGTGATGATATAATGGAGCAATAGAACTTAGGTTTCTATTTGCAACAATGATGATCAATTAGGGACTTAATAACCCATGACATCAGTGATTCTAGCGCCGTACATCATGCGTTAACCATGAGATTTGGAATAGGACGGAGAAGTCAGCTGCATCTTCTTCCTCTCGCATGTATCCGGATGTGCAGGTTGTGGCCGTTATCACTCGTAGCGTGCATATTAATTGGTAATTCGTAGAGGATATGCAACATATGGGTGGGAACCCTCAACGTCCCACGATAGTTCTGGCATCTAACGGTATGTACAAACCATTGTCGTAATTCAATGTGTGGGCATGGTGTACACCAAGGAGGCATGCGAGGTCGTGAAGGGGGTAGTGGTTGGCTTGGATCACCTACTGGGCCTCACATCATGGAATTGTGGACGGGAAAGTACGCCCGATTGTGCAACAAGGAGTTGATCTCTCATGGGTAAAGTAACACACCTCTGCAGAGTGTAATAATTGTAACTTGTTACTCCCTGTTCCGGGAAGGAGCTACGAACGCGGCAGGAAAGGAACTCCATTAAAGTTCTGGTCAACCTGTGAAGGCTGATGGTCATAGATTTTCATAATAAAATCAATCTTTGAAGAAAGATTTACAAAAACTGCATAGTGCCAAGGACTTATAGTCTGAGGTGGTAGATAGAGCACCAAACTTCCCACCTTGCATATAATGAACTTGCTGGGTAACGTTGTTACTCACCCTTTCCTTTGATCCCTTGCTTAGACTCCGAGGATTCCAAAGACACGCCAATGTATGCAGCCGAATGCCAAGAAGATGTGTTCTACGAGGAGCCTGACCTGTCAGGAGGTGTTGAAGGAGTGGATTACGAAATCCGCTATGGTGTAGATGGCAATGAGTCAAACTAGTGCCCTAGTTAGTAGTAACCGGCGGAGCCGAGCAGCATGAACCATATAGAATAAGTTGTTGAGCTCAACTCTTAGTTGGAGTTGCTACTTTTAAATTCCGCTGAAACACTTTATATTTTGGTTTGTAAGTTGAATCTTTTTGAAGTCCTGAACTTCTGGTATTGTAATAATAATAATGTGTGTATGTTTGTAATATGGACCCACAATGTTTCTATTGTACCACTCTGAGGGATGTGATATTTACGGAACGGTGTTCTGCGAATGTCATGTCAACGACTATAGTGTACTACACATGAAGTGGTATGCTGGGTCACCGCAGTTGGTATCAGAGAAAATTGCTTTGACCTTAGGTTGGAAACCTAGTAAAGGGTATTACCTGTAGGAGGGTGTAGCAACGATAAAGAATTCTCTAAAAGAAATATAATGGGTATTCAAATGAGAATATTTCGTTATATGTTTTAGTGCGATAATTCTTTGTTATGATGCAATATATTATTGGTTACTAATAAAAATATTTTTCTTATATACAGAGCTATGGCACCAAAGTTTCCAAAACAGACTTTGGTAAGGAAAGAGGAGACTCTTGATGATTATCAAGGATCATTCACGGACCAACTTCGTCAACTTTTAAAGATTTTTAGTTGTCCAACTAGAATTCTAGTGAATACCATAACCTATTATGATGGTTGGATGTTATCCAAGTATCGTGTGAGTATCCAACTCCCAGAGGAGCTTGGATTATATCACGATCTACCTATAGGTGAAGGTAGGAGTCACTTAGCACCATATCATGTTGCTGTTGTGGAGGCGATAGCTAATATCCGGGAGTATAAAGCCAAGGAGTTGGAAGGTAGCACATTTTCTGTGATTCCTCATGATTCTGTAGACTCGGAGCCTGTACCGGATCATCTTACTTTTGTTAAGAAGCATCCTAAGTTAGCTTCCAAGTTTATGGATAGATACCGAACCCTTGTTGCGTCTTTTTATAAGACACATCAAGTGATTTTCGAAGATAAAAATGACATGTTAGAGGATCTAACTGATTCGGAAAGGAGGAAGCAGTTAGCATTCCAGTTGGAGAATGAAGCAAGTAGTAGTACAAAACCTATCTTTAAGGATATACCTATAGATCCTGAATCTTTTACACCATATCCTTATTCACCAAGGCCTAAACCTATATATGATACCACTTTAGATATGAGGTATGCAGTACCACAGGGTTTAGAGGACAGTTCTAATTTAGAACTTCCTATTGAGAATTCTGATGGTTGGAGAATGGGATCTTCCGAAGGATCCCAGGGGCATCAGATGTCCATAGATGGTTCTGACAGAAATGTTGGACAATCTAGCTGGATGAGTGCAAGAATTAACCCTAGTGAAAGGACTATATCTTCCCATGATGTTTTTTTGGTGTTAAATGACAATCCCAACCGTGTTGTTAACTGTGCTCTTGAGTTTCAGGGGAAACGTCATTGTTGTCTCATTCCATTGTGATGGATGCTCTCTTGTGATCTTTTGAAGACGGTGGCCTTTTTAGTCTTCTCCTACTTTCTTTCTGGTTGATGTTTTTAGGTCACCGTACTATTAAGAGGGGGTCCATGTTGGAAGGCTGTGGGAAATCACTTGTTCTTGCACAAACCTATATGCACCGCCACAGCCATCCCATTATTCCGTGAGAGAAAGCGTTTTCCTGTTCAGTTGGGGCCTTTTGTGTCTCACCGGAACTTCCGGTCATAGACCGGAAGTTCCGCTCAAACCTTTTTCTGCGGGCTGTTCTACAGTTTGTTCCCACACTAGTTCCGCCCAAGTTCCGGTGGCGGTTCAAGAAACATTTTGAAGTGTGCTATTTAGGAACTTGGCGAACTTGCTCGGAACTTATCTGGCAAAAGTTTTGAGCGGAACTTCCTTTGAGGCCGGAACTTCGTTAGACTCCGTGACAAAAGTTCCGCCTTGTTCCGCCTAAGTTCGGTGAAGCCTCGAACCTTCATTTAGAAGTGTGCTATTTAGCCGAACTTGATCGGAACTTGGTCGGAGTGCACGGAACTTCGGTCCGTTTGGCCGGAACTTCCGGTTGCGCTCGAGCGTCAACGGTCGATGACCGCTGGAGCCAGCTCAAGCGAACTTCCGCCTCTCACGGAACTTCCGGTGAGGTCATGGGCTCAGATTCGGTCTTGAGGAGGCCTATTTAAGGCACCCCTCTTCTTCCTCCCACTCTCTCTCGATTTTTTCTCTCTCCTCCATTAATGCTTGAGCTTCACCTCACTAGATCCCTCTCTCTAGCCACTCAAATGACCTGATCTTTTGAGAGGTGAGGGAGGCGACCTAGATCTACACTTCCACCAAAGAAGATTTGATTTCCCCGACCCATCCTTTGTGGATCTTGTTACTCTTGGGTTTCTTGGAACCCTAGACGGTGTAGGGCATCCCCGGAGCTGAGGCATGTGTTGTAAAGCTTCGAGGTGTCGTTGAGGGCCTCCAATTGAGTTGTGGAGCTTCCCCCTCAACCTTGGTGTAAAGGTTTCGGTTGGCGCCTTCAAGGTCACCGGTTAGTGGATTGTGAGGCCTCCTTTGTGGGGGAGCTCACCGGAGAAGAAGGTGAGGCCTTTGTGGCGCTCGGGTGACCTTGTGTGGCCCCGACACCTCTCCAACGTAGACGTAGCTCCTTGGGAGTGAACTACGGGAATTACATCTCCGTGTCTCCTTTCCAGTTACTTCGTTCCCTTCCTTTACTCCTTGCTATTTACTGTTCTTGTGGTTGGTGCTTGTTTTCTTGCATTTAGGTTGTCCACTTAGTTGCATCTCTAGATAACTTCCTTTCTCGTCAAGCCTAAAAGTGAGAAACTTATTAAAATTTGTAGACGCCTATTCACCCCCCTCTAGTCGTATCAAGTCGGTACTTTCAATTGGTATCAGAGCCAAGGCTCTTACTTCGGGCTTTACCGCCTAAGAGACTATGGCCGACGAAGGGGGTAGTGAAACTGAAAAAGCCAAGAACTTGGCCACTATGGATGACCTCAAGCAATTGGAGTCATCCATGATGTCCAAGTTCGAGGAAATGATGACACTCTTGCAGTCTCTCAAGCCAAACCCCATGGTTACTATTGACACACCCCAATCCAACGAGGTTCCTCCCACGTTCACATTATGCGCCTGAGGTAACTCATGGCTTCCACCACTCACTTGGGACTTGGTTTTGTTGCTCAAACCTCTACCAAGGTTCCAAGTGAGAACATCAAGGAACCCGAGAACCCAACTTCCAAAGGGGATAATGGAGGAAAGGACTACTCGTTGGTACCCCCCATGAAGTATACTCGGATCCACCCATTACCATGCCACACATTATACCTCAAGGAGCACCACCCATGCTAGATACGTCTAATTTCGCCAATTGGCAATATCTAATGCGCTCACATATTTCCAGCTCATCCATTGAGTTAATGAGGATTGTGGAGGATGGATTCTCTCCATTTGACCCAAAGAAGTTGACACGAGGTGAAGTGGTGGACAAGCAACTCAATGCTACAGCTTTGGGAATGATTCAAAAGGCCTTGACTCCAAAGGATTTTGCTCACATTCGCCAATTTGACACTGCCAAGGGAGCTCGGGATCAACTCACCGAGCTCTTTGTTGGGAATGCTAGCATCCAAAGCTCAAAGTTTGATGAGATCAACAACGAGTGCGATGGTTTCGCAATGCAAGATGATGAGACTCCTGAAGACATGTATAGGCACCTTAAGGTCCTTTGTTCCATTATGAGGGACCTCGGGGCCCACTATGTTGATGACAAGTTTATGAAGAGGAAGTGCATTCAAGCTCTGCTTCCATTTGAAGAACAAAAGCTCAACTCTATCAAGGGAAGAACCAACTTTCACTTAATGACCTCCCAAGAAGTCTTGAGTGAAGTAATTGCCATGACTATTGCTAAGAAGAATGCGTAGTCCGCTCGAGCTAGAGCCATTGGATCAACAAAAGTGAACCTTGCTTTGAAGGCCAAGGCTATTGAAGTTGATGATGATGATACATCAAGTGAGTGGTCTCAAGAAGATCTCAAATGTGCCTTCAACGAACATCTTTCTCTCGCTTCAAGGGCCTTTTGGAACAAGTCGGATGTTACTCGGCGAGCTCCTAAATCCGTACCAAAGACGCCCTCGCAAGCCGGTACCACCACGAGCTTCAGACCTCGGCGAACCTGGTAAGACCCTCTCCCTCGGACGATGTAGAACGCCGTAATGCCGCCGCAGCCGCCGATTAGCACCGCCGTTTACGGCTTGATGATATGGACCGTTGGATCGCATCGTAGGGTTAGGATAGAACTTTAAGCGAAAGGATAAGCGCATCTCGAGCCGCCAGATCCCACTTAGATCGTGCGGTCCACGAGCGCGATCCCGTGGCGATGCGCACCGATAAGGTTGCGACGTGGCAGGATTTAAATCAAAAACAGAATTTAAAACCAGATTTAGATCCAAACTTTAAACTATTATAACTTTTGAATGCCACGTTAGATTTTTACAAATTTTATACCGTTGGATTCAGTGAAACAAGACCTTTCTGAATGTCCAATTGGTTTAACAAATAGTAACCATTAAAATGACTTTATTTGTAGAATCTTGTTTAAAGCTATTTTAAGTATAGTTATATTTTGGTAATTAGTTTTATTGTTAAATAAGTTTTAAATGGGATAAATTTTATGCCCTGTTGTGTTTCAGTGCCATGCACATGCTTGGGAAAATTTCCAAAATCACCACTTAGTAAAATACTTGCATGCATGCATTCATATTATCTTTGATTGAATATTTTGTGTGAAATTGAATGCTATAATTTTTCTTGTAGATTTTGCTAGTGATTGTGATTGTGAAGAGTGCTACTCTCCCCACTACCAAGGCAAGTGATATTTTCATGAATATTTCTATCCTAAGTTTTGTACTAGCATTAGATATTTTGCTAAAGTATTGCATGCTATTTTTGCCTAGTGCTAAGATGGGAAATCCTAAGTAGAGTAGAATAGTAGAATTGCTAGGGAATCTTCCTAAGTTAAGTTGTCATAACCTGCTTAGCCTAGCTACTTAGCAAAAAAGGGTGGTGAACATCTGTACTTGTTATGATGAAAATATTTCTAAGTCAAGAGATTTATGTTTTCTAATAAAACAACTAAGACAAATGAACCTCCTAGGTGGAATGGATGTTTGGGTTATGTTGAGTGGTTACACAAGGCCATGGACTTGGGTTGTGTATCTCACTTGTGGTATGCCACCCAGGCACAAAGGGATTTGGAGGCCAAGTGTTGAGAAAGCTTACAGTGCAACCACTTGGCAATATGGGCTCTGCCATGATCATATAGGTTGCTAGAACTTAGTCATTTGGACAGTTGGTGGTAGATGGGATGATAGGTTGGAACGCGTCCATTTGACTAAGTAAAAGCTTCTGAAAGGTCCTGTCTTGGGAAACCAAGTCTGGTGGGGAAAGTGCACAACCTCTGCAGATGGAAAAACCTAAGTACTTAGCCTAGTCCAAGGCAATGGACACTTTGAGCATCAAGACATGGAAGCTACAAGAATCTCATCACTCCAACTTCAAAGTAAAATTTATGGGTGAACAAGGGTGAAGACCCCAATGTCTATTGGTGGTTCTTTGGGAATGTTTTGACAAAGAAAACTTAGGGATTTCAACTAATAGGTAAAACCTATTTTTAAGCAAAGCAAGCCAAGCTACACTTAGCCAAAATGCATATAGTGATATAGTCCACTTAAAATATACTAAGGTATCACTTGCCAATACTATTCCAAAGTATTGACCCTCTGTGGCTGTAACTTGTGATGTTGCAGGTTATTCCGATGATGATTAGGAGTCATGAGTCTACACTCAACATGCTTGCCTGTGGCACATGAAGATGAAGACTTGTGTTTATTTACTTATTCCTTAAACTCTTGTATTAGGCCTATGGCCATGAGTTGTAAAAGACTATGTTTACCTCTGGAATGGATGTAATAAACGACCTTTGTATCTGTGTACTTCATCTTAAACTGTGGATGCTAGCATTGATCCAGGGACTAGCATTGCAATCACAGGGATCCTTTCCTTTATAAAGGAGGGGTCTAACAGATGGTATCGAGCACGTGTTGCTGTAGGATTATGACCCTAGGATTGAAAACCATTAAGGAAAATTTTCAACTACTTCTACACTTGTCTATTCTTCTCGTAAAACCTTTCTAATCTTTTCATTCTCAACTCCATTTGTAGATGAATTCCATCAACGAAGCCGTGAAGAAAGGACCACTCATGACCATGACCTTGGAGTGTGAAACTGAGTTTCCCAATATACTCAAGGACCTCATGGTGGCAATGGAAGCACATGGTGCAGCCGTGTACAAGGGCTTTCCAGTGATGGATGAAGGAGTGGAGTATTGGTGGGTGCAACTTCACTTGTACAAAAACAAGGAAGACAACCACAAAGAAAGGGGATTCTGCATGTACACCAACACTAAAATGCACACCACATTCTTTGAGTCAGCCAGAGATGCAGCTTGGAGGACTATCAAAGAACTAAGTGCTAGAGTTAAGTGCAGAATGCTCAACCTCCAAAAAGACTTAGAGAAAGAGAAGGAACTTACCCAAGAATTGGAAGACACCAACCAAGAGTTAAGGGGAGATATAATAGACTTAGTGATGGAATCATGTGAGCAAGATAGGTGGATTGCCTATAGGAACATTGTGATAGCCACCAGATCCAGTGAAATAGGCCTATAAGCACACCTTGTTAGTGGACCACCATCTATCACCTTGTTTTTCAAAATGATACCTTAAATGAATTGGACCTTGTATGATATAATGGATTTATGTATGCATGACTTGTGTGAAAAATTGTGTTCCATGGTTATGTATGAGATGGTTGTTTTGTGTTCATCTTAAATAGTGTTGTTCTAACTTTTCGATTTTATAAATAGATGCCTATTGCCGTCAGCACTGTTGAGGAGTTCCAGGTTACTCGTTTCGGACCCCGTATCATTGAGCTTACCACTTTGCTCGATCTCCCTCTTCCCACCATCACGGTGTACCCACTCACCAAGTTCGAGAGGAAGGACCTCTGGGGCTTCAAGGTGAACCAGCCAGGACGCCAGACTGAGCCTACCACAGAGGCCATCGTCTTCAAGCTGATGCACGACGACAGGGAGAGAGGCATGGAGGTAGTCATGCAGGACCTGATAGGACGTTTGTTAGGCCGTCACTCCCGACAGGTTAGGGGCACTCACTTCCACGTCTTCGGAAGGCGTGATGTTGATGGAGATTCCATCGACTTTGAGGACGACTCGAGGGACACGGCAGAGCCGATACGTCTCTATCTCCAGGACTTAGAGACTCTCCTCAGGCACGTGGACACGGATAGGACGAACGTCATGCTTGGCAATGACGAGCTTCAGGTACAGCTACGCGAGAAGGACAAGCTTTTCGCACAGCAGGATGAGATGATCAAAGAAATGGAGACAAAGTTCGAGGCCCAGGACCGCAAGTTCAAGAGTCAGGAGAAACGCGTCCAGGATAGGAACAAGAAAATCCGGGACATGACCGAGGAACTGAAGTCCAAGGACTTCGAGCTTGAGCAGCAGCAGATGGTTATTGAGAGGCTTCGCTCCCAGAAGAGGGCTCTCAAGGCCAAGGTCGATTCCTTGACCACTATGATTGAGGAGAACAAGACCGCGATGGAGAACGCAGGTCTTACCTTCGTCGAGGAGGAGATTGATGCTGATGAGTAGACTTGACTACTCGTTTATCTTTCATATTCATACTTGTTATTGTGAACTTATTATTGGACCATCCGACATGTGGATGGCTTGCCACTTGTGTGTTTTACTTCATAAGCTTATTATGTGATTGCTGAACTTTTATTCTCATGTTGTTTGTTATGTGTTTTGTTTATGATGTATTGTGCATAAAACATCTATGGGTATCTCATTCTTATCTATTTGAACAAACCACAGATGCCTCCCCGTCGCGCAAACCCCAACCCCAACAACATCACCCCGGAAATGCAACAAATGATGAATGCGCAAACACAGCTTATGCAAATGATGACGACATTCATCCAAAACCAGAATAACAACAACAACAACAACCCCAACAACAACAACAACAACAACCCTCCGGGCTTTGATATGCTCACCAGATTTCTGCGTCTGAGGCCAGCAAAGTTTTCGGGAACAACTGATCCCATGGTAGCCAATGACTGGCTACGTTCTGTGAACAAAGACTTAGTGACAGTGGGTTGCACGGATGCTGAAAAAGTCAGGTTCGCAGCACATCTGTTGGAAGGACCAGCCGCCACATGGTGGGACAACTTCCAAATCACCACTCCTATTGATGAGGTGACTTGGGACATCTTTGAAGATGGCTTTCGCACTGCGCATATCTCATCAGGAATGATGAGTCTGAAAAAGAAGGAGTTACATAACCTGAAGCAGCGCCACCGCAGCGTGGCTGAGTACATAGAAGAGTTCAACAATCTGGCGCGCTATGCACCAGATGAAGTTGACACAGATGCAAAAAGAAAGGAAATTTTTTTGGAGGGTTTGAATGATGAGCTGAACCTACAGTTGTTTGTGGCATATGTTCCAACTTATCAGTCTTTGTGTGACAAGGCTGCTATTTTGGAAAGTAAAATGAAGCAAGTCGAGAGTAGGAAGAGGAAACACTCCGACAAGCACAGCTCAGGATCGTCTCACAAACGATCTCACTATGATGACAGTGGCAACTCAGGATCCCATAAGCATGGGAAATTCAACAAGCACCACAACCACAACCGTCATGACAACAAACATCATCGCAGTCATGACAACGACAAGTACAAGAACCACAAGAGTGGACATAAGAGCCACCACAGTGGAAATGGTAGTGGAAGTGGAAGTCAGCATGTTAAAAAGGACATCAGTCAAGTTGAGTGCTTCAAATGCAAGAAGCTGGGGCATTATGCTAATGAGTGCCCTGAAAAGAAAGTGGAAGGACCTAACAAGCCAAATCCTTTCCAGAAAGGATAGGTTAACCACATCAATGTGGAGGAGGTCTATGAGGAGCCTGATGCCGTTGCTGGTAAGTTCAGACTCAATTCAATTTCAGCATTTGTACTCTTTGATACCGGTGCATCTCATTCATTCATATCAAAAGCATTCGTTGAAAGAAATGAACTACCGGTAGAAACCATTGGGTGTCCTATAAGAGTAAGTTCTCTGGGTGGAGAAATGATAGTAAACTAAGGATGTCATGACTTAGTCATAGAGTTTGGGAAACATAAGTTTCCAGTGAACCTGATAATTCTGAATTCCCAAGGATTGGATGTAATTTTGGGAATGGATTGGATGGCTAAGTACGAGGGAGTATTAGATTGTGCTAATCGTACTGTTGCACTCACAACCCCAGAAGGAAAAAGAATAAAATTCAGATCTAACTTTGAATCCAAGGGAAGTAAACTGAATTCTCTTAAGGGGGTTAGCACGGACAGTGTGCCAATTGTGTGTGAGTATCCGGATGTATTTCCGGAGGAGTTACCAGGAATGCCACCAGATAGAGATGTGGAGTTTCTGATAGATTTGGTACCAGGTTCTGGACCGATAGCCAAGAGACCATATAAAATGTCAGTAGATGAACTGAAAGAACTCAAGAAACAGTTAGGAGAACAGTTGCAGAAAGGGTTTATTCAACCAAGTTCTTCATCTTGGGGAGCCCCACTATTGTTTGTGGAGAAGAAGGATAGAACACAAAGATTGTGTATTGACTACCGTTCTCTCAACGAGGTGACCATCAAGAACAAATATCCTTTGTCAAGAATCAACGACTTGTTTGATCAGTTAGAAGGAGCATGTGTGTTCTCGAAGATTGATCTTCAGTCAGGCTATTTTCAACTCAAGATAAGAGAGCAAGACATACCTAAGACAGCGTTCACCACAAGGTATGGATTGTATGAGTACACTGTGATGCCTTTTGGTTTAACCAACGCTCCAGCATACTTTATGAATATGATGAACAAAGTGTTCATGGAATTCCTAGACAAGTTCGTGGTCGTTTTCATCGATGACATCTTAGTCTATTCCAAGAGCAAGGAAGAACACGAAAGACACTTACGCTTGATACTTGAAAAACTAAGAGAACATAAGCTTTACGCCAAATTCAGCAAGTGTGAGTTTTGGTTAGAGGAAGTTGGTTTTCTTGGTCATGTTATGACAAAGGATGGTGTAGCAGTTGATCCTGCTAAGGTTTCAGCAGTGACAGAATGGGAATCTCCCAAGAATGTAAAAGAAGTTCATAGTTTCCTCGGCTTAGCTGGTTACTACAGGAGGTTCATTGAAAATTTCTCGAAGGTGGCTAAACCAATGACTGAATTGCTAAAGAAGGACAAGAAATTTGCTTGGACTGAAGGTTGTGAAGTCAGCTTCCAAGAGTTGAAGAATAGACTTGTGACGGCACCAGTTCTATGTCTACCAGATTTGGAAAAAGATTTCCAAGTATATTGTGATGCGTCTCATCAAGGTTTGGGTGACGTACTTATGCAAGATGGTAAAGTCGTAGCCTATGCTTCGAGACAACTCAAAACTCATGAAGTAAACTATCCCACTCATGATTTAGAGTTAGCCTCTGTCGTCCATGCACTCAAAACATGGAGACATTATCTTTTGGTTAAGCGGTGTGAAGTGTTCACCGATCATAAGAGTTTGAAGTATATCTTCACCCAGAAAGAAATCAACATGAGGAAAAGAAGATGGCTAGAACTTATCAAGGATTTTGACTTAAGTTTGCAATACCACCCCGGTAAAGCGAATGTAGTAGCCGATGCTCTAAGTCGTAAGACGTTTGTAAATGGCCTTACCAAAGGGGAATTGCCAGAGGACTTGTGTAAGCAATTCAAGGAACTCAGGTTGGAGATTGTACCAGAAGGACATCTCATGTCCTTAGATGTTCAACCCACCTTATTGGACAAGATCCGAGAAGTTCAGAAAGACTGATAAAGAAATTGAAAAGATTAAGGAAAATATAAGTCTAGGGAAAGCCAAGAGTTTCCATATAGACGAACAAGGTACCTTATGGCACGGGAAACGTATTTGTGTTCCACAAGATCCGGAGTTGCGGAAACTGATCCTACAAGAGGCGCACAACTCTCCATATTCTATTCATCCGGGAAACACCAAGATGTACATGGACATGCAAGAAAGATTTTGGTGGAACAATCTCAAAAGGGACATCGCCGAACATATTGCTTTGTGTGATGTGTGTAGCAGAGTCAAAGCGGAGCATCACCAGAAACCAGCAGGTTTGCTTCAACCACTGCCTATTCCTGAATGGAAGTGGGAAAATATTGGAATGGATTTCATTACCGGATTACCAAGGACCAGATCAGGGTATGATTCCATATGGGTGATAGTGGATCGCTTAACTAAAGTGGCTCATTTTATACCCGTGAAGACAACTTATACAAGTGCCAAGTTAGCAAAAATTCACATGAGCAGAATTGTATGCCTTCACGGCGTGCCAAAGAGTATTGTGTCAGATAGAGGAACACAGTTCACTTCTCACTTTTGGAGACAGCTTCATGAATCTTTGGGAACGAGATTGAAATTGATCGCCTTTCATCCCCAAACTGATGGACAAACGGAAAGGACTAATCAAATTCTTGAAGACATGTTGAGAGCCTGTGCTTTAGACTATGGAGCAAGTTGGGATGAAAGCTTGCCTTACGCAGAATTCTCCTACAACAATAGTCATCAAGCTAGTATTGGAATGGCACCATTTGAGTTACTCTACGGAAGGAAATGTACCACCCCATTACTATGGAATGGTGTAGGAGAGAGAAATTTATTTGGACCAGATCTTATCAAAGACGCCGAAGAGAAGGTCAAACTGGTTAAGGACAGATTGAAGGTAGCACAATCCCGACAGAAAAGCTACGCAGATTCTAAGCGTAGAGAAGTCACCTACGAAGTTGGGGATAGAGCTTATCTCAGAGTATCACCACTCCGTGGAGTGAAAATATTTGGAGTCAAAGGAAAGTTGGCACCAAGATATGTTGGGCCATTCAAGATTCTAAGTCACAAGGGAGAAGTTGCATATGAAGTCGAATTGCCCGAATCCCTGTCAGCTGTCCATAATGTATTTCATGTAAGTCAGCTTAAGAAATGTCACCCAGAGATGGAGGAAACTTCTCTGAAGGATACCATACCATTGGAAGAGGTTCAACTAGAAAGTGACCTCACCTATGAAGAAAAGCCTGTCAAGATTCTTGAGACCGCAGAAAGAGTCACAAGGACAAAAACTATCAAGTTTTGCAAGGTACAATGGAACCATCACTCCGAAGAGGAAGCAACATGGGAAAGAGAAGATGACCTTCGGAAAGACCACCCTCACCTATTTGCTAGCCAATCCGAATCTCGAGGGCGAGATTCATCTTAAGGGGGTTAGATTTGTAACATCCCCAAATTCATATTCCAAAACTCATTCATATCATCTAAGCATTCATCATCATTTAGGGTTCTTCTCAAAAACAGATACTTGTGCTATGATTTTATGTGAGTAAATTTCACTCATTAGGCCATCACCTTTTGAAACTTGAATGATATAAAACTTGTTTGCTTGCCCCACTATGGGAAGGATTGGGTATAAAAGTTTAACCAAAATATTTAAATTAGAAATAATTTCCAAAACCTCTTTTTCAAACATTTTCAAATGATGTATAGTCTCTGTTTATTTGAAATCTAAGTCTGACCAAACCTTTGCAAGGCAACCCCACAAACTTTGACTCATTTCTGAGGCCAAGCCACCCCTGCAAAACCTCAGAAATATTAGAATTCAAATTGAGTTTGAAACCATTTGAAAACATAACCAGAAAATCGAATTGGAAAAGAAAAAGAACTAAACAATGGAAAAAGGCCGAGCGCCAGGAAAGTGGCCCAGCAGAGAAACGATCCCAACTAGCCCACCCGGGGATTTCCATTCCTTCTCTCACACGCGATCGCACACGATCACCAGCTTAACGGACCACCCCATCTTTCACATCGCCGACAAGCGGCCCCGCCCACTTGTCATCGTCTTCCCCAAACCTCGCCGCGACCACGTCGCAGCTGCAAGGATCGCCGGTGATGGCGCGGCTTAATTGGGCCATTAAACGCAGCGTTTCTGTCGAGGCACCTGCTATAAGATCCCCACCTCCCCACGATCATTTTCCTCAAATCTCACGCTCACGCCACCAGGCGCCCACGACCGCTTCGTAACCGCCGCAGTACCGACGACTCCGGCGACCGATTCCGGTGAGCTTTGACCGCCCCCTTCTCTCTCGATCAAACAAGGATGCTCATCATGTTCTTACGCATCTGCTGACACAGTTCTCTTGCCTTCTCGTGACCTAGGTCGTCGTCTCCATCCACGATCGAAACCACCTGCGCCGTCGCTTGACTCCGGCGACCAATTCAGGTAAAACCCGAGCGCCCCTTGCCCCCTCTTTCACGCGAGTTTGTTCGCCTACGTTTTGCGCAACTCCTGATGCCTCTGGCTCATGTTAGGGCGACTCCAAACCTCGGCAAGCACCGCGTCTGCAAGCGACCGACGCCGCCCGTTACTCCGACGAGCTCCTAAATCCGCATCAAAGACGCCCTCTGCAAGCCCGGTACCACGAGCTTCAAAGCCTCGCGAACCTGGTAAGACCCCTCTCCCCCTCGCGGACGATGTAGAACGCCGGCGCCGCCGTAGTCAGACGCGCCGCCGCCAGTTAGCACCACCAGCGCCGCCCGTTTCTGGCTTGATGATATGGACCGTTGGATCTGCATCGTAGGGTTAGGATAGAACTTTAAACGAAAGGGTAAGCGCGCATCTGAGCCGCCAGATCCCACTTAGATCGTGCGGTCCACGGAGCGCGATCCGCGTGAAGCGGTACGCACCAGTAAGGTTGCGACGCGTGGCAGGATTTAAATCAAAAACAGAATTTAAAACCAGATTTAGATCCAAACTTTAAACTATTATAACTTTTGAATGCCACGTTAGATTTTTACAAATTTTATACCGTTGGATTCAGTGAAACAAGACCTTTCTGAATGTCCAATTGGTTTAACAAATAGTAACCATTAAAATGACTTTATTCGTAGAATCTTGTTTAAAGCTATTTTAAGTATAGTCATATTTTGGTAATTAGTTTTATTGTTAAATAAGTTTTAAATGGGATAAATTTTGTGCCCTGTTGTGTTTCAGTGCCATGCACATGCTTGGGAAAATTTCCAAAATCACCACTTAGTAAAATACTTGCATGCATGCATTCATATTATTTTTGATTGAATATTTTGTGTGAAATTGAATGCTATAATTTTTCTTGTAGATTTTGCTAGTGATTGTGATTGTGAAGAGTGCTACTCTCCCCACTACCAAGGCAAGTGATATTTTCATGAATATTTCTATCCTAAGTTTTGTACTAGCATTAGATATTTTGCTAAAGTATTGCATGCTATTTTTGCCTAGTGCTAAGATGGGAAATCCTAAGTAGAGTAGAATAGTAGAATTGCTAGGGAATCTTCCTAAGTTAAGTTGTCATAACCTGCTTAGCCTAGCTACTTAGCAAACAAGGGTGGTGAACATCTGTACTTGTTATGATGAAAATATTTCTAAGTCAAGAGATTTATGTTTTCTAATAAAACAACTAAGACAAATGAACCTCCTGGGTGGAATGGATGTTTGGGTTATGTTGAGTGGTTACACAAGGCCATGGACTTGGGTTGTGTATCTCACTTGTGGTATGCCACCCAGGCACAAAGGGATTTGGAGGCCAAGTGTTGAGAAAGCTTACGGCAACCACTTGGCAATATGGGCTCGCCATGATCATATAGGTTGCTAGAACTTAGTCATTTGGACAGTTGGTGGTAGATGGGATGATAGGTTGGACGCGTCCATTTGACTAAGTAAAAGCTCGAAAGGTCCTGTCTTGGGAAACCAAGTCTGGTGGGGAAAGTGCACAACCTCTGCAGATGGAAAAACCTAAGTACTTAGCCTAGTCCAAGGCAATGGACACTTTGAGCATCAAGACATGGAAGCTACAAGAATCTCATCACTCCAACTTCAAAGTAAAATTTATGGGTGAACAAGGGTGAAGACCCCAATGTCTATTGGTGGTTCTTTGGGAATGTTTTGACAAAGAAAACTTAGGATTTCAACTAATAGGTAAAACCTATTTTTACAAGCAAGCCAAGCTACACTTAGCCAAAATGCATATAGTGATATAGTCCACTTAAAATATACTAAGGTATCACTTGCCAATACTATTCCAAAGTATTGACCCTCTGTGGCTGTAACTTGTGATGTTGCAGGTTATTCCGATGATGATTAGGAGTCATGAGTCTACACTCAACATGCTTGCCTGTGGCACATGAAGATGAAGACTTGTGTTTATTTACTTATTCCTTAAACTCTTGTATTAGGCCTATGGCCATGAGTTGTAAAAGACTATGTTTACCTCTGGAATGGATGTAATAAACGACCTTTGTATCTGTGTACTTCATCTTAAACTGTGGATGCTAGCATTGATCCAGGGACTAGCATTGCAATCACAGGGATCC
Organism: Avena longiglumis; assembly: GCA_030063025.1. Classification (NCBI taxonomy): domain Eukaryota; kingdom Viridiplantae; phylum Streptophyta; class Magnoliopsida; order Poales; family Poaceae; genus Avena; species Avena longiglumis. The sequence continues at coordinate 402,549,110 of CP125978.1, forward strand.
TTTCCTTTATAAAGGAGGGGTCTAACAGTGCTACAATTGCAACGACAAGAGTCACTTTGTGGCCAAGTGTCCCTTTGAGAACCGTGAAGACAATGGTGGTCGTATCATTCGCAAGGTCAAGTCAAGATCTCCTCATCCCATAAACAAGAACTACACCGTCAAGAACGCCACTAAAAAGGAACGAGCAATTGTGGTCCATGAAGAATATCTTTCGGGCACGGATGAAGATGATGATGATGAAGGTCATGGTGGAGAGATTGTGGGGGTTGCTGCTATTGCCACTACCTTAACTCCACGTCTATCCCTCTTCGACTCTCCAAATGAAAATGTCATCTCCTCCAACCAAAAGTGCTTCATGGCCAAGGCCATCGAGGTATCACCGAAACCCACTCCTCAACCCATCTCTAGTGAGCCTTCCTCTCTTGATCTTGTTGGTCTAGAGGTGAAGAAAGAGATGATTGACATGTGTGAATTTGTTGCTACCTTAGATGAAGAAACCAAAAACTGCTTTGAGTCCTTACTTGCACAACTTGAAAATGCTAGAGATGCCTTAGATGAAAAGGAAGAACTTCTTGACTTGCTAAGTAAAAATGAAAGAGATGCCGCCGATGAAATTGCCTCTCTCACTCAAAGTCTTGAGGATGAACAAAATATGAGAATTAATCTTGAAGAAAATGTGTCTAAGCTTGTAGATGATCATAAAAACACTTTGACCACTACAATTAAAGAACATGACCATGCTCTTGCTTTGATTGAGGTTCTCAAGAAAGAAAATGCTGAGTTTGTGGGTGGTCATGATAGGACTCAAGAGGATCTTGAAAAACTCAAAGAGGAACACAAAGCCTTGGAGAGTAAATTCTCAAGTCTTTTTGAGGCTCATGAACAGCTTCAAACTCAATTAACTTGTGATCTTTCTAAGTCTTCCGCTGTGCAAATTATAGACTTGTCTAGCTCTCCTAACCCTTGTTGCAAGCATGAGCATCTCATAGAGGAGGTCAAGGTTTTGAAGGATCAACTTGCCAAGACTAAGAAGAAGAAGAAGAAGAAGAACAACAAGAATAAAAAGAACAAGGGCATGGCCCAAGGGGTTCCAAATGGCCTAACCCTCTTGCAAAGTGACAAGTTTGCCGGAAAGAACAATCCCTCTTATATTCTTTGAAGATCTTATGATGGTCATGTATATGCTAGATATGTGGGGACATCTTACACGCATGATTATCATTGGGCTATTTGGGTGCCAAAGGTTCTTGTCACTAACAAAAGGGGACCCATTGCAAAATGGGTACCTAAAACCAAGGCTTGATTTTCTTGTAGGACTATGCTTCCGGCGGATCAAAATGGGTGCTTGATAGTGGTGCCACGAGTCATATGATCGGAAGCAAGTCTATCATGACCGAGTTGAGACCCAATATTGCCAACACCATGGTCTCCTACGGTGACAAAACAAGCTCTCAGGTTTTGGGTTTTGGCAAAGTGGTGGTAACCCCGGATGTATCCTTGGTTGTCGTCATGCTTGTCAAAACTCTTGGTTACAACTTACTCTCAGTTCGTGCTCTTGCTCTTATGGGTCTTTCTTCTTTCTTTAATTCTCATTCCGTGGTCCTCATGTGGAGCAAGTCTCTCAAGGTGGCTTTTGTAGGATATGTAGAACATGACTTGTACGTGGTGGACTTTTCAGGGACCACTACTCCTCATGCTCTATGTCTCTATGCTAAAGCCGACAAGGGCTGGTTGTGGCATCGCTGCCTAGCCCATGTTAACATGAGAACTTTGCAAAGACTTCACTCCGAGGGCCACATCCTTGGAATTAACGATGTTTCTTTTGCGAAAGATCGTGTTTGCAGGGCTTGTATTGAAGGGAAGATGCATGAAACTCCTCACAAAGCGCTCAATCAAATCACTACCAAGAGATGTTTGGAGCTCTTGCATATGGATCTCTTTGGTCCTCCCTCTCATGATAGCCTTGGAGGCAAGAAGTATTGCTTGGTTATTGTGGATGATTTCTCCAGATACACTTGGGTGTTCTTTTTCAAGTACAAGAGTGAGAATCAACAAACCGTCATTGACTTTGATAATGAGGTTCAACGGAAGCACAAATGCAACTATTCTCTCAATTCGAAGTGACAATGGCACCGAGTTCAAAAACTATACCTTGGATGAGTTTCTCAGTGATGAAGGAATCAAGCATCAATACTCCACTCCCTACACCCCTCAACAAAACGGAGTTGCTGAAAGGAAGAATCGCACTTTGATGGATGCGGCTTGGTCCATGATAGCTGAGTTCAAGTCTCCATACAACTTTTGGGCTGAGGCCATCTCCACCGCTTGCCATGCAACCAACCGGCTTTATCTCCGCAAGAATAAGAACAAGACCCCCTATGAACTTCTCACCGGGAAAAAGCCTAATGTTAGCTACTTTCGGGTGTTTGGGTGCAAGTGCTACATACTCAAGAAAGGAGTTCGGTTGTCAAAGTTTGAATCCAAGGCTCAAGAAGGAATTTTCATTGGTTACTCAAATCAGTCCCATGCTTATAGAGTCTACAACAAAGCCAATGGAAGAGTTGAAGAGACGAGCAACGTGAAGTTTGATGAAAATCATGAGTCTCTTGTTAGGCAAGATGGTGTTTGTGATCCAAGTGATGAAATTCCTCCCAAGGCCATAGGAAGAATGGGTGTGGGTTTCCACCTCCCCATTGAGGATCCCCTTATGGACGAAGGAGAAGGACCAAGCTCTACTCAAGTGGAGCCCTCACTCTCACAAGATCATCTTGCACCTCAAGGAACTACTTTCTTGGCACAAGCTCCCTCAAGCTCTTCCGAAGTTTCCCATGCTCATGACTCTCCAAGCTCTAAAGAACAAGATCTTCATCAACAACATCAACCTCCCCTCGATGGGGCTCATCCTCAAGGCACCTCTCACGGACAAGCTCTTCATCAACCTCCCCAAGATGGGGCTCCTCCTCAAGGTCACGTTTCTCCCCAAGGTCAAGCTCGTCGAGATCAAGATCAAGTCAATGATCCTCAAGGATCCTCTCCAAGTGATGACTCTCCCGAAGTGGAAATTGATGAAGATGACCCTCGTGTTCATGCTTATAGTCAAGGGGGCGGCTCAATTGGTGGAAATGACCAAGTGGTAGCTCAAGAATCTCGAATTGAAGCACAAGCCCGTCGTCAAGCCTATCGTCTCTCCAAGCTTGTTCGAGATGGCCATATCCTTGATAATGTCTATGGAGATTTCAATAAAGGTTCCACTACTAGGAGGCAACTACCTTCCTTTTTCTCTCACCATGCGTTTATATCTCTTGTGGAACCACAGAAAGTCTTCGAAGCTCTTGAAGATGATGATTGGCTTGATTCTATGAACGAGGAACTTCACAACTTCAAGAGGAACAATGTCTGGACATTGGTTGAGCGGCCCAAAGATTGTCAAAACGTCATTGGAACCAAGTGGGTCTTCAAGAACAAGTGCAATGCGAATGGAATTTTCGTGCGCAACAAGGCAAGGTTAGTTGCCCAAGGATACTCACAAGTTGAGGGCATCGACTACGGTGAGACTTACGCCCCCGTTGCTCGCCTTGAATCCATTCATATGCTCCTTGCCTTTGCTACCCATCATAACTTTAAATTGTATCAAATGGATGTTAAGAGTGCTTTTCTTAATGGTCCTTTGAAAGAGTTGGTATACGTCAAGCAACCTCCGGGCTTTGAGGATCCACTTCTCCCGAACCATGTCTACAAGCTCAATAAGGCACTCTATGGCCTCAATCAAGCCCCACGTGCGTGGTATGATTGCCTTAGGGAGCTCTTGTTAGACCGTGGCTTCGAAGTGGGCCTCATTGATCCCACTCTTTTTACTAAGAAAGTTGGAGGCCATTTGTTCGTATGCCAAATCTATGTAGATGACATTATCTTTGGGTCTATTAACAAAACTTTTAATGAGGATTTTGCCAAGCTCATGACCGATCGCTTCGAGATGTCCATGATGGGGGAGTTGAAGTTTTTCCTTGGATTTGAAGTCAAACAATTGAGGAAAGGGACTTTCATCAACCAAGCCAAGTACATCCAAGACATGCTCAAGAAGTTCAAGTTTGATCAAGTCAAAGGTGCCAAGACTCCCATGCCAACTAAGGTTAATCTTGATCTCGATCCCAAGGGTAAGGAGGTGGATCAAAAACTCTATCGTTCGATGATTGGTTCTTTGATCTATCTTTGTGCATCCCGACCGGATATTATGTTGAGTGTGGGTATGTCTGCAAGATTTCAAGCCGCACCAAAGGAAAGTCACATGGTAGCTGTCAAGAGGATCGTTCGATATTTAGTTCATACCCCAAACTTTGGGTTGTGGTACCCCAAGGGAGCCAGCTTTGATCTCATTGGTTACACGGACTCGGACTGGGCTGGTGACAAAGTGGGAAGAAAATCAACCTCCGGAGCTTGTCAGTTTCTCGGAAGATCTCTGGTTTGTTCGTCCTCGAAGAAGCAAAACTGTGTGTCTATGTCTACTGCCGAAGCTGAGTACATCTCTGTCGCAAGCTGCTGTGCTCAATTGCTATGGATGAAGCAAACCTTGAAGGATCTTGGACTATCTTTTGACAAGGTGCCTCTTCTTTGCGACAATGATAGTGCAATTGCTATTTCTCACAATCCCGTGCAACACAACCGGACCAAGCACATTGAGATTCGTCATCATTTCATTCGGGACCATGTTGCTAGAGGAGACAGATTTGGAGTATGTTCCCACCAAGGCAAATCTTGTAGATCTTTTCACGAAGCCTCTTGATGAAGCAAGGTTCCGAGAGTTAAGGAATGAGATAAATATCATTGATTCGAGCAATGTTGCTTGAGCCCTTGCACACCTACCCGTGTCTCAATGTGTATCTTGCTTGGATGTAGGCATGGATTTAGGGGGAGTGTAGTTCCTCTTATGAACAAACACTATCCCTATTATGCGCACATTAAAGTTTTCATACTCTATCGTCTCTAAAGGAGACCATTTGAGCTTCATGATGAGTGTTGGTAATGAACCCAAGATATATCTTCGCGGTGTCAAGCCATTTACTCTTATATAAGGTGGCTTCGGCCACCGACTCGTTTTATTTGGTTCGTTTTTATTTCATTTTTATTTGTGTTTTCTTGTTTTGGTGTTTTTGGTTCTTCGCAGTTTGAGCTATCTATCCTAAGACTTTCCTTACCTCAAGCCCTCTCTATTCCCTGCACAAGTTCTTCCTTGTTATCCTATCCTGAGATGTTCCTCCTGGTGTCAGCGGAACTACTACCGGTCGACCCGAAGTTCCGGCTCATCGGAACTTCCGTCCCGACTGTAACTTCGGTGATGCTCCCTGTCCTATATAAGGTGGGCCCTGGGGGAAAACGGGATCTTCTTCCTTTTCCCCCAAGACCCATCTTCTATCTGGAGCGCCGCCGGCCAGGACTTCTCCAAGAAGGTGCTCCGGCACCTTCTTCTCCAACCTCTCCTCCACAGATCTGCTCCGTGGGATCCTTCCCCACCTCGATCTCCCGCCATGGACTCCGGTATTTGCCCTTAACTCCCTCCATTAATGGACATCTTGCTCTCACCATGGCTTGAGTTAGGGCACACCTTGTCTAGGCTAGTTATTTGGCTAGAACTTGTTGGAAGATCTTGGTAGGCCTAGGGTATCATGCTAGAGTAGATTGGTCCAATATATCCTTGGAAAAATTTGTGCATTGGTGGTATTTAGATCTAGATCTAGGGAACTCCTGTTGAAACTGTCAGTTCGTGGCCTCACCGGAACTTCCGGTGAGCCACGACCGGAACTTCCGGTGGACCATTTGTTTCACCGGAAGTTCCGATGTTACAGCGGAAGTTCCGGCTTCAATGCAATTTTTTTTCCTGTTTGTATTTTTCCAATCTAATTCTTTTGTTTCCTCTTCCGAACTTGTGCACTTATCCCACCTTCCCTCCCTATTCTTATGCTTTCTTCTCAGGGGAAGGAGAGACTCGCCAAGGCAAGCGTGCCCGCCGACCATCCGCTGACATTCCTCCTGAGATTGATGAGGAAGATGCTGAAGTTGTGCGTCCAACCGCTTAGACTTCTCGCCAGAAGGCTGCTGCTGCTCGCCGTGCTGCTGCTGCAGGGAAGAGGCCAGCTCTTGCTCAGAAGTCCACTGCTGCTGGGCCAGATATGACCAAAGCCAAGATTTCCATGTGGACTCAGAAGGCTTACGCTGCTTTCAGGGCTACAGATCCCTACCTCGTGCCTCGTGATCGTCTCTGCTTGGACCCTCATTTTCACACTGTCCAGAACAGTTTATGAAGAAATCTATGCATCAAAGAAGAAGTTCGTGGTTGCTCCTCAAGTACATCAATGTGCCTCACATGGAAGAGAAGCAAGTCTACTTTGGGAGGCTCTTGATATCTGCAAGAAGTTTGGACTGATTCCCCTCATGGAGCACCGTCAGAACTTTGATGTGACTGCTATTGCCCAGTTCTACTCTACTCTGTTTCTTCACATGCAGTCCACTACTGAAGGTGAGATGAATTGGATGACCAGGGATGTGTATCTTACTGCTACTTGGGCTGAGTTTGCTGAGCTTCTTGGCTATCCCATTCAGCCTGGACACGGGGCAAATGGTTGGCGTGTTCATGGTCCTATTGCTGCTGATCCTGAGGTCCTGGAGCCCCTCTACATTGAAGGATGGGGAAGTGCTGGGTATGTGAATCATCTGCTGCCAGCTTATGACATCATGCGCAGGGTGTACTTGAACACCATCTCTCCCAAAGCTGGCAACTTTGATCAGTTCCATGGATATCAGGTTGACCTCATGCATCAGACCCATCTTCGCCGAGACACTGACAGGTCAATGGATGTTATGCACTTCATCTACTCAGAGATGTGGGGGGCTCTCATCGAAAAGCGCTCCTGCATCTATGCTCCCTACATTTAGACTCTCATCAATCACAAGTGGCTCGAGAAGACTGGCACCCCCTTCCCTCAAGACAACATCACCATTCATGAAGAGAAAAGGTTCCGTGTGAGTAAGCACCAGAAGCCTCGTACTCAGGAAGAAAAGGAAGCTGCTCTCAAGAAGACTCAAGATGTTGCTCGTGGTCCCTCCTCTGCTCCTGGTGGTTCTAGTGCTGGTGGTCCTTCTCTCCAGAGGCAGCCGTCTTGGGCAAAGAAGCTGCTTGGGAAAGTGAAGAAGACTTTCTGATTTTTGCAGGACCGCGAGTATCAGGCTTATGTTGATCAGCGTCACAATGTTCAGCGCCAGAAGGCCATCATGGCAGCCCTCAATATTCCTTTCTCACCGGTCTCTAGCTCTGTCACTGCTCCCAAGGAGGATTGGGTTCGCAACAAGCTGAATCGGTCCAAGATGAGTCTGAGGAGGAGGTCACTGGTCCGCCTGAGTCTTCTCATCCTTCCCCTTCTCATGGCTGGGACGAGTAGTTTGATCTCTTCTTCCTTTTTGGTGTCTCGATGCCAAAGGGGGAGAAAGATGTCTATTAGGTTGTCTACGGGATTTGCATGGGTTGAGTCGCTAGCCTGTTCTTGCCTTTGATCCTTTCTTACTCGCGAACTCTCTAGTTTATTTGTGTGCTTGTGTTTTTATGTCCGTGAACTTATGTGTGCTTGTGGACCATGTGGTTTGTTATGTTTGAGACTATGTGATATCTCTCTGTGGTATCTTTGTGGTATCTTATACTTTGCCGAGAGTGTGGTATCTTATTGTCATCTCTTGGGCTGTTGCTTTGGTGGTGGAGCCTCATTGCTCTCTTTATTATTACTCCGTTTGTCTCCACCACATTTAGTTGGTTCTGGTATGGTCTCTATTCTTTTTTTTGTACTTGTGCTATCTTTGCAATTGTTAGGGGGAGCCTCCGTGTATGTGTGCTAGTTCAGTCCTTAGGGGTCTTCTCTCTACCTTGCACACATACAGGGGGATCCTGCCCCGTCCATTGCAAAGATTGCTTTGTTTCTATGCAAATCTGTGGGATTGTCATCTAACACCAAAAAGGGGGAGATTGAAAGGACTATATCTTCCCATGATGTTTTTTTGGTGTTAAATGACAATCCCAACCGTGTTGTTAACTGTGCTCTTGAGTTTCAGGGGAAACGTCGTTGTTGTCTCATTCCATTGTGATGGATGCTCTCTTGTGATCTTTTGAAGACGGTGGCCTGTTTAGTCTTCTCCTAGTTTCTTTCTGGTTGATGTTTTTAGGTCACCGTACTATTAAGAGGGGGTCCATGTTGGAAGGCTATGGGAAATCACTTGTTGTTGCACAAACCTATATGCACCGCCACAGCCATCCCATTATTCCGTGAGAGAGCGTTTTCCTGTTCAGTTGGGGCCTTTTGTGTCTCACTGGAACTTCCGGTCATAGACCGGAAGTTCCGCTCAAACCTTTTTCTGCGGGCTGTTCTACAGTTTGTTCCGACGCTAGTTCCGCCCAAGTTCCGGTGGCGGTTCAGTAACCTTCTGTTTTGAAGTGTGCTATTTGCCGGAACTTGCTCGGAACTTATCCTGCCAAAATTTTTTGAGCAGAACTTCCGCCTGAGGGCCGGAACTTCCGGTCAGACTCGCTTCACGACCCAAAAGTTCCGCCCCTTGTTCCGCCTAAGTTCCGGTGAAGCCTCAGTAACCTTCTGTTTAGAAGTGTGCTATTTAGCCGGAACTTGATCGAAACTTGGTCGGAAGTGCACCAGAACTTCCGGTCTGTTTTGACCGGAACTTCCGGTTGCGCTCGAGCGGCCAACGGTCCGATGACCGTTGGAGCCAGCTCAAGCGAACTTCGGCCTCTCACCGAACTTCCGTGAGGTCGCTGGGTCAGAACGGTTCGGTCAGAGGGGCCTATTTAAGACACCCCTCTTCTTCCTCCCACTCTCGAATTTTTCTCTCTCCTCCATTAATGCTTGAGCTTCACCTCACTAGATCTCTCTCTCTAGCCACTCAAATGACCTGATCTTTTGAGAGGTGAGGGAGGTGACCTAGATCTACACTTCCACCAAAGAAGATTTGATTTCCCCCACCCATCCTTTGTGGATCTTGTTACTCTTGGGTTTCTTGGAACCCTAGACGGTGTAGGGCATCCCCGGAGCTGAGGCATGTGTTGTAAAGCTTCGAGGTGTCGTTGAGGGCCTCCAATTGAGTTGTGGAGCTTCCCCCTCAACCTTGGTGTAAAGGTTTCTGTTGGCGCCTTCAAGGTCACCGGTTAGTGGATTGTGAGGCCTCCTTTGTGGGGGAGCTCACCAGAGAAGAAGGTGAGGCCTTTGTGGCGCTCGGGTGACCTTGTGTGGCCCCGACACCTCTCCAACGTAGACGTAGCTCCTTGGGAGTGAACTACGGGAATTACATCTCCGTGTCTCCTCGCCGGTTACTTCGTTCCCTTCCTTTACTCCTTGCTATTTACTGTTCTTGTGGTTGGTGCTTGTTTTCTTGCATTTAGGTTGTCCACTTAGTTGCATCTCTAGATAACTTCCTTTCTCGTTAAGCCTAAAAGTGAGAAACTAATTAAAATTGGTAGACGCCTATTCACCCCCCCTCTAGTCGTATCAAGTCGGTACTTTCACCTAGTAATAGTAGTAGAAATACCATGTTCATAGATAATCAGGATGAAGAAGAAGATCCTGAGGAGAGAGTGTTTGAATCATCAACACCTTCTCAAAACCCAGGGAATATACATTATCCGGTGTTTAACTATCTTGCCCAACAGAGCACCTGGGGAACAGCAGGATCTGCGTATTCTATTTATGACTCAAGGAATGAAGCTCAGGAGATGCAAGTGGGTGATAATGTTGATTATGTTTCTGAAGAATTTTCAGCTGAGCTGGAAGGAGTCAATGCACTTAGGTTGAGTAATGACTCAAGTCCTAACACTTCAGATACTGAGTATGTTCCTTCTGGAAGGCCATTTGTTCCACAAAATGTGAGACGAACGTCACGTCATCACGGATGGACATCAGGCATGTATAATGAGCGTAGAGGTTACTAGAAGCAGACGACTACTTAGGAAGTATCGGGTATCGTGTATTGTAATCCGAGAAAATCAGGGAGTTAGATAAATAAGGTAGTGTTGTGGTTATACCTATAGGGTATGTGTTGTGATGACTATGTACTATTAAGATGTTGTACTGTATAATATGTAAAATGCATATTTGGATCTTATTTGGATTTTCATTGTGTGACTAGTTCTGTGTGTAAGGTCGAGCTCAGAACACATGTGCATGATGTAATTATGAGTATTCGCTCTATGTTGCAGTACTAGGGGGTCATGGACACGGGTGTAGAAACCGAGTCTGAGCAGCAGCGAATGGAACGTGAGGCCAAGGAGAAGGCCGATGCAGATGCCAAGAAAACCAAAACAAGTTCATGGAAGATCTACTGGGACGAGCTGGAAATCAGAGAGCACCTGAAGGTGGAGGAGTGGGTCTTTCTGACTTCCAGAATGCAAGGCGTTACCTTTTGCATCAGCTCCTGAACCAATGGATGCAGAAGATGGCTAGCAGATACAGAAAGAAAGCTGAAGACTGTGGGTTGTAATGATGAGGAGAAACTGAGGTATGCAACTCATCTTTTGACTGGACCTGCAACATCATGGTGGGAAAATCAATTAGCCATGCAACAACCAGGAAGGGAATACACTTGGGAAGAGTTCAAATAGAGATTCTGTGAATATCATGTTCCGGAAAGTGTTATGGAGTTAAAGCAAAGAGAATTTGAGGAACTTCAGCAGGGATATAATAGTGTCATGAAGTATATTCGGGAGTTTAGCCAACTGTCTCGTTATGCCGAGGAAGAAGTAAATACTGAAGAAAAGAGGAAGAAGTGTTTCCTGCGTGGGTTAAATCCATTTGTGAGGATGCAATTAAGGTTGGATAATAAGCAAACTTATCAGATGCAGCTATCACTTTCGAAGATGACTACAAGAATTTCCTAGAGGATAGGAGGAAGAGAGCCAAGAAGGAAACCAAGAGGATTCAGGCAAGTAAACCCAAACCCAATCCGGAGTTCAAACCTCGGAACAAAACCTATAGCAACAATAACAATAACAGGGGCAGTGGTGGAAATCAGTCCAATCCCACGAGGATTGTTATGTGTAACAATTGTGGAATTCCAGGACATATCCATAGGGAATGCAAAAGCCAGTAATTATCTGTTACGGTTGTGGCCAGAAGGGTCATATCAAGCCCGACTGCCCGAGCAAACCACTAGGTGGTTGGCCTACCAAGGGTGGAGGACAAGCCAGTGGGGGAATGGATAGCCCAATCGAGGAGGAAATAATGTCAAGAACAACAATGGCAAGAGGAACATACCTACCGGGAAGCTGAATTGCGCAACCCTAGAGGAGGTGGATAACTCAGAGCATGCAGTGATAGGTACGCTCAATATACTTACCAATCCCGACAAAGTTCTATTTGATACTGGTGAAACTACTTCATTCATTTCTGAAGAATTATGTGATAAATTCGGGATTAAAAGGTCAACGTTAGAAATCCCTATGACCGTAGTGACGGCAGGGGGGAATGTAGTTGTATGCCACATTAAACAAGATCAAGTTATCTCGATCTGTGGTTGTACATACTTTGCGGACCTTTATGTGATTCCTTTGAAGGGAATTGCAGTAGTGCTGGGGATGGACTAGATGACTGAACATGGGGCTCAGATTAATTGTGAGGAGAAAACTGTCTCAATCAAAACTCCAAATGGAGCAAGAATAGTGTATCAAGCAGATAGGCACGGTCATATCATGGTGGATCTTCAATTGAACTCAATGAAGGAGGTCAAGTTGGAAGATATTTCTGTAGTAAATGAGTTCCAAGATGTTTTTCCAGCAGAGCTACCTGGAATGCCACTAGATCGGGAAATAGAGTTCACTATTGATCTAATTCCAGGTACAACACCAATAGCTCAAGCACCATACAAGATGGGACCAAAATAATTAAAAGAACTCAAGGAGCAAATTGATGAGTTAGCCAGGAAAGGATTTATTCAGGAAAGTGTATCCCCATGGGGAACACCTGTAATCTTTGTGGATAAAAGGTATGTGGAAGAAGGATGTGTGGGGATTACAGAAATCTGAACAATGTTACCATAAAGAATAAGTATCCCTTGCCGAGAATTCAAGATATGTTTGATCAAGTGAAGGGAGCTGGAGTATTTTCTAAGATCGATCTAAGATCTGGATACCATCAGATAAAAATTAAACCAGAGGATGTTCCAAAGACAACATTTGTCTCAAGATATGGACACCATGAGTATCTGGTAGTACCATTTGGTTTGACCAATGCACCAGCAATATTCATGAACCCGATGAACAAAATCTTCATGCCATATTTGGATAAGTTCGTCATAGTCTTCATTGATGATATTCCGATATATTCCAAGGATAAGGAAGAGCATGCTGATCATTTGAGAATAGCATTGCAGACCCTAAGAGAACATAAACTCTATGCTAAGTTCAGTAAGAGTGAATTCTGGCTAGATGAGGTAGAATTCCTCGGTCATGTGATTAGTAAAGATGGAATTGCTGTAAATCCATCTAAAGTTCAATCAGTACTAGAATGAACTGTACCAACCAATGTGAAACAAATTCGAGGTTTCTTGGGATGGCCGGTTACTATCGAAGATTCATTGAAGGTTTCTCCAAAATAGCTGGACCGATGACCAAATTGTTAAGAAAGAATACACCATTCAATTGGGATGAGAAGTGTGAAGCAAGTTTTCAGGAGTTAAAGACCAGGCTAACTACTGCTCCAATACTAGCAGTTCCAGAGATAGGGAAAGACTTCACAGTATACTGTGATGCATCTAAAGAAGGTTTAGATTGTGTGTTAATGCAAGATCGTAAAGTGATTGCTTATGGATCAAGACAACTGAAACCACATGAAGTAAACTATCCAACTCATGATTTAGAGTTAGCAGTAGTAATCTTTGCTCTGAAGGGATGGAGGCATTTTCTTTATGGGGCCAGATGCGATTTATACACTGACCACAAAAGTCTCAAATATTTCTTTACCCAAAAGGAATTGAATATGAGACAAAAGCGTTTGTTGGAACTAATAAAGGATTATGATCTAACAATCAACTATACCCCGGGAAAAGCAAATGTTGTAGCAGATGCCTTAAGTCGTAAAAGTGCAGATATTCAGCCTAGCAATCGGGAGCTACCAAAAGAGTTACAGATGGATTTGGAAATATTAGAACTTCAAATTGTTAGAACAAAAACTCTTGGAGGGCTAGCTACTATGCAGGTAGTTGCAGAACATGATAGTGATCTTAAGCATAAGATTTTTAGACATCAAGCAGAAGATCCTTTCCTTGCTGAAGAAATTCGGAGGATATCTCAAGGGCAAACATCAGCTTTTCGCATAGGAGATTATGAATCTTTGTGGTTCCAAGACCGTCTTTGTATTCCGGATGTGGCCAAGATTCGTGAAGTCATACTCTGAGAAGCTCATGAAACGCCATATTATATACATCCAGGAAGTACTAAGATGTACATAGATCTGAAAGAGCTATTCTGGTGGAACAACATGAAAATGTACATTGCAAAATATGTGTCAGAATGCCATACTTGCCAAAGGGTAAAGGCCGAACATCAAAGTCCAGCATGACCATTGCAACCTTTGGAAATTCCCGAATGGAAATGGGAGGAAATTGGTATGGACTTCATCACAGGATTACCCATGACACCTAAACGTAAGGATATGATATGGGTAACTGTGGATAGACTCACTAAAAGTGCGCATTTTATTCTGGTAAATCAGAAGGATAATGCCGAGAAGTTAGTGGAAGTTTACATCAAAGAAATAGTAAGTAAGCATGGAGTGCCCAAGAAGATTGTGACTGATAGGGGATCAATGTTTACTTCAGCGTTTTGGAATCAATTACATGAAGCACTTGGTTCAAAGTTAGATTTTAGCACAGCTTATCATCCAGAAACAGGGGTCAAACAGAAAGAACAAATCAGATACTGGAAGACATGTTAAGGGCTTATGCATTAGATTTTGGAGGTACATGGGAAGATTATCTACCGTTAGCAGAATTTTCCTACAATAATAGCTATCAGAGTAGTCTGAAGGCAGCTCCATATCAGGTTCTATATGGGAGGAAATGTAGATCACCAATATGTTGGTATGAGCCTGGAAGCAACAAGGAATTTGCGCCAGACTATATCAAGGAAGAGCAAGATATCATTGATAAAATCAAGGATAGATCAAAAATAGCTCAAAGCAGGCAGAAAAGTTATGCTGATCAAAGTCGAAGATCATGGCATCCTGAAGTGGGAGACATGGTATATCCGAAAGTAAGTCCAATGAAAGGAGTTAAAAGGTTCGGAGTTAAAGGAAAATTGAGTCCAAGATATATAGGGCCATTCAAAATACTGAGTCAGAACAATACTATAGCTTATGCTTTAGAGTTACCCGCAAGGTTGGCTCAAGTTCATAATGTTTTCCATATGTCACAACTCCGGAAATGTATTAAGGTTCGTGATGATGCAATCACACGTCAAGAGATAGAGTTACAAACAGACTTGACCTATATTGAGAAACCCTATAAAATTTTGGAAGAAAGCTGTAAAAGGTTGAGGAACAGGGCAATCAAATAATGCAAAGTACAGTGGGAACATCACCCTGAGAGAGAAGCTACCTGGGAGAAAGAAGATGATTTAAGAAAGGCCTATCCAGAACTGTTCAGGTACACTTCAACAAACTTAGGGAAGAATTTTAATTTAAGGGGGGAAGTCTGTAACATCCCAGCATTTAGGAACCAACGAAGGGTAGAATTAGGAATCTGTGCAATTGCATGCATTCATCTATAAAAATGGGTAAATTTTCCGCCAAATAAAAACCTAAAGTGATAAAAGTTTATTTCACTCTTTAAGTTTAGGAATAGCCTTGGAGAATGATCATTATGAACTTTGACATGATCTTTATGGATTAGTGTGTTTTGGGGAAGGAATTTGAATTAAAACTTGAGATTTGGATTAATAATTTATAATTTTTAAAATAATTAGAATTATGTTTGAGTAATATTATTTAATCAAGAAATAATATTTAGAAACTCAAACTTTAAATAATATAACATAATCAAGAAAATGAATATTCATTCCATATCTTTATTCAATAAATAAGTTACAAAATGTAACTTATGAAAGTGATCAAGAATCTTTACAATAGTAAATGATAAAAGGAATAATATCTATATATTGAGTAATATTACAAGCTTTATTACAAAAGAATAAAATAAAGATTACAAAAGAATAAAATAAATATTACAAAAGAATAAAATAAAGATTACAAAAGAATAAAATAAATATTACAAAAGAATTATTCTATCAAAAAGAAAACCTATTCTAAATCTTGAATCTTCAAGTCTTGTACCTGCAAAACAAATAACAAACAAAAAGAAAGAAAATAAAGGTTAAGATATTTCTTTTACTCTCAGTAGTGATAGTGAGATGCACCGTTCCACTTTACATCACGGAGTAATCTTTAGGGGCAAGTTTCACCAATATGAAAGGTTTAAGTCTTTCATAATTCTTAAGCCGTAAGTCAAATGATTCCAATCAGTAAGAGGAAAAGTTTCACCAGGCAGATAAGTGGTAAACAGATAAAAATGTAACTTCCTTTCTAGAGCATATCCACAGGGGTGTAGCAGGCACACAAGAAGCTTACACACCTAAATGCATGGTGTGAGCTGTCAAAATAGCCACAGCTGCCCACACAAGCAAAACTGCTCAACACAGCTGTGGGCAAGCACCCCAACACCATTTCCTTTCTCATACACAGCAAGCACCAGCAGTCTAGCCACAGCCAAACCAGCCAAACCAAATCAAAACCACAACACACATCAGATCAACCCAGTACTCACCAAGATGGTGACATAAGGAGGGGGTGGATCAGGTGGATAGCAAGGTCAAGGCCAAGCTACCAGGAACCAAAAGGTGGATAACAAGATCAAGGACAAGTTCTAGGAGCTGGAAGTAGCAGGAGCAGCCTTAGGAGATTAACTAGATCAGGCCAGCAACATAACCAACAAGATCAACCACCAACCACAACAACAACCCACTGTTGTGGTAAGTTATATAAAACCATCACATGATCTATTTATCATATCAATATAAAAGATTCATGTGTTGTTCTATATCTAACTTCTCAGTATTCATCCAAGTGGGATGAATCCATCCTAGAAGATTTTGAATGATAAAGTCATAGCCACAAGATAAGCATACAAGTAAAACCAGGATCTTAGACCAACATCATTGATCCTCAATATAAAAGATAAATCTTATACAACAATATAATCAAGGTCAATATTAGGAAATTTGGGCACATCTCTTAAAAGAGTAGCACCTCAGAATCCATAAATCCTATGGATCCATGCAAATTAGTAGCACACCAATTATTTTCCAAACTATTACTCAAGAATTAGCAGATGGTATTACAACCAGAACATTTCTATCAGGGACAACAAATTAGGAAACTAGTTCCTATGCCTCAGACCAACATCATAGGCAGAAAGATTAAAGAAGCTTTCATCTTATCTTTGCCAGATATCAATTACAAGCACTGTCAGAGCTAAGCTTAGTAATAGGACCCAATCACTTGTGTGCCATTATATGATGGTATCACAAGGACAAGTTCTAATAAGCTAATCCCAATCTTTACTTAGCTTTCACAAATAAAAAGGGACAAGCCACTAAATATTATTTTCCTGGAATCAAATGCCAGGAATCAGCATCAAGCTCATCTATACAGAACATCACTACTATGTAATGATTAAATTCAGTCTGTATATCATAATACAAGCCAACAATTTCAGATGAAGTAAACAATCACTGACAGAACCACTGTCAGTACTAAAATTTTGGCAGTAGAAAGTTCCCAGATCAACAACATTCACAAGTAATGATACCACATAAGCACTATCATTTGAATCATATCAAATTAACACTGGAATCACTCTGGTAATCCACTAGCATCACCAAATCCAACTATAAGCAATAATCCACATCAAACAACCATTCATTATGCTTAAGGATCATCATTACTAGATCCAAATCATCATATATAATATCAAAAGAGGGATATGAACCCTAATCAGAACATGGACACTAGTCAGGGGTAGCCACTAGAAACACACAGGACAGAGTGGCAGAGTATAGAGCACGAGTGGGAAGAGGAAACAAACTTACCAGAGGTTGTTGCTGTGGGCGAAAAGAGGAAGCAGAGGGTGTCGACGAGCACAGTGGCACGGGGAGCACCCCAAGGGGGCGCTGCAACCCACACCACGCCGAGGCGGCGACCACAGCCACACCTGAGGGCGAGCAACACCACCACAGCACCACGGGAGCAGCAGCGGTGGCAGCACCAGCACCAACCCCAAACCCTAGGTTTCGGGATGGAGCCGGTCTGGCCATAGGAGGGCCCCAGGTCCAAATCTAGATGGACTGGAAGGAAGAGCGGGGTCAACAACCACACCATGCATCACGACGGCGGTCGGGGAGGACCACGGTGGCGTGAATCGCCGGTGGTGGCATCGTCGACCACGGGGTCGAGAGAGAAGAAGGAGAGAAGGGGACGAGAGAGATAGACAGGGAGAGTGGGCCGAGAGGGCCAACCCCTTTGAGGAGCCTTTTTGGTTCTGGCCAATTGGGCCAAAATGGCCCAATATGCCAAACACAACCAGCCCAACCGCCTAAAGAAAGTTTTAGTAATTAAGAAAAGACCAAAATGCCCCTGAATTTAAATAAATTCTTAAAATAAAATAAAAATCCAAAAATTATAAATAAAATATTTTTGGATTCACAATAATTCTATCTATCTAAATAAATTAAGAAATAAAATTTTAAGCATATAATTTTTATCAAGAATTTTATAATATATATTCCTTATGGAATTTTATAAAATTAAAGAAAGATGATAATAATAAATAAAAATCACTTTTATTATATATCAATATTGTATTTTAGAAAAATACTAAATAAATAAATTATATCATTCTTGTATTTACTACCTCCGTCCCAAGGAATAAGGCGTCCTTGTTTTGCGTGTTTTTTCTTTGACCAAGATTTACTCTAAATATATAAAGAATGTTGATATAAAATTAGCATAATTGGAAAATATGTTTCAATACGAATCTAACAATACTAATTTTACATAATATAATCAAATTTTAGTTGCTCTATTTGTTTGGTCAAAGTTTGCTTTGGAATGCGTGTGCGCCTTATTCCTTGAAACGGAGGGAGTAAATGATAATTCTTAAAAAAATTATTAAATAAATAAAAATTCAAATAAGTAAAAATAAAATAAAATTACAATCATCAAATATTAATAATTAACATTTATAAATCCTTTAATACTTAAAGGAATTTTTGTAACTAAAATAATGGGAAGAATGCACACAAAAATAAATGATGCATTACATTACTTTGCATAATCATTGTGCTTCTTTAAATATTGTCCTTACCGGGCAATAATGATGTTTTATAGACATAAAAGCTCAAGGTCTAGTGCAAGCATCCGACTTCACTACCTTTCAATCACAAGGCAAGTTCATCACTTTCTCATGTCCTCTGAAGAGTCTTTATCAAAGTATTTGCAAATTGTGTGTTATCATCTATACTCCAACGAAAGAAAATATTATTTTCTTAAATAAATAAATCTTAGGTATCATCCTAAGTGCTGATATAATGGAGCAATAGAACTTAGGTTTCTATTTGCAACAATGATGATCAATTAGGGACTTAATAACCCATGACATCAGTGATTCTAGCGTCGTATATCACGCGTTAACCATGAGATTTGGAATGGGACGGAGAAGTCAGTTGTATCTTCTTCCTCTCACATGTAGCCGGATGTGCAGGTCGTGGCTATTATTACTTGTAGCGTGCATATTAATTGGTTATTCATAGAGGATATGCAGCATATGGGTGAGAACCCTCAACATCCCACGATAGTTCTGTCATCTAACGTTATGTACAAACCATTGCCGTAATTCAATGTGTGGGCATGGTGTACATGTTATCGCCGTATTTTGGACAAAGAAGGAGATGGTCCGTGATCAAGATGGGCTTGGAAGATGTGTATATTCAACGTGTTGTTGGATCGGCCTAGTGCGTGGATTTGGGCTAAATTGCCCGTGTATCTTGTATCATAGTAGGTTTCATTTCAGTTTAGGTTCCGTTTCAGTTTAGGTAAAGATAGAGTTGTAGAGTTATTCCAAAAGTAGAGAGTCTCCGGACTATAAATATGTACCTAGGGTTATCAAGAAAAGGAGGACAATCACGTTCACAACAAACACAATCTCGGCGCATCGCCACCCCTTGTTTCTAGGGTTTCTTTCGGGTAAGTGTCATGCTGCTTAGATCGCATCTTGCGATCTAGGCAGTACTTTTACTTATGCGTTATCTAGTGTTACTCGTACTGAAGCCTTGTTGATGGCGAGTAACACTACTATCATAGATTTGTTGAGGCTAGCACCGGTGCTTTTCGCTATAATTGTTTAAAGTTATGCTGCCTCTAGCTACCTCGCTACCTTTGCACTATTTCCCAAGTGCGAGGGTAGCATCTTGCTTGATCTTTATTTAGCTGAGTCGATCTGTTGTGGTTGTGCCTTGTTCGCCAAGGTTTAGTTTAATATCTACGTATCCAGGCCTTACAAACGGGTTGAACGATCCAGTAGTACATAAGGACGTAGTTTACTCGCTCTAGAGAAGTTGTTCCGGTAATTGGCTTTACGTTGGTTATTAGGCCTCCTCTAGGATTAGTATTCTTCATCTTTTGTATATACCAGGCTCAATTACGTAGGACGCCCATTCACGTGGTGAAAACGTTAAACCGTCAGAGATCGAGTTAACTTGTAATGATCAAGCAAAACCCCATGTTATCGTAAATCTAATGCGTAACCATGGGGTAATCGGCTCGGGAGCCGATTCACGGAAACTCGGGAGCCGGTCACGCTCGAATTTTACGATACTTGTTTACCATGCAGGAAATCAATCGAGCAATCCTTCACCTTCGACCAGGTATAGGTCAGGTGGCACGCCTCGAACCAAGCCGGACGCTGCGTGCGGAGTTTTATGCTGCAGGCCGAGGGACCAGGGCCCACCAGCAGTTCTGGGAGCCTCCCGGCTCTTCGTGTTGCTCGTCGCTGCTCGCCGGTGAGTTTTGGCAGGCAACACATTCTGGCACGCCCGGTGGGACCTTCAACAACGTCTACATCAACATCCGACGCTGCGATGGAGAACAGACCAGTCACGTACGACGAGCTGCCTGAAGAGCACAAGGCGAAGTACGATGAGATCAGAAATCTCTTCGAAGCCGATCTCATCGGCTCTTTTGAGAGGACCCGTAAGCATGGCATCAAGTGGAGGGGGTTCTCCCCCGAGGGTGCTCTTGATGAGGTGGATCTGTCTGTTCCTTCGGAGGAACGCACCAGAGCTCTACGACAGGAAGTCAACTACATGGTGGCTCATTCTCTGCACCGCCATTCTGAGAGCCTGGTGAACGCTTTCGAGCGGGTCGCGGTTCGCGTAGTTCAGGAGATCATGAAACATCAGTACTCTCCGTCGGGGCCCACTTTAGGGACTCACCAAGGAGAAAGACCGCTCCAGACCAGGCCACAGCTTCCATTCACACTCGTAGCTCCAGAGCCGCCAGGAGCAGCGGCGTACGTCGTCTACAAGGTTGGAGGCGACCCAGGCGATTGCCAATTCCTGTTTGAGCCACCTAAGGAAATCCCACACGGATATATATGCACCTACGTGCCGGACTGCAATAACCTGGCACGCACCAACCAGATTGCAACCGCAGGAGTTTCTGCGGCAGGGGTTCCTGGGGCAGGATCTTCAGGAGCAGGCATTTCTGGAGTAGCGATGTCTGGGATGGACGCTGACAAACAGGAGTGGCTAGCCAAGTATGCCACTGGAACAAGTCATGAGAATCTAGCCCCTGCAGCTCAAATAGTGGAGCAAATCCGTACCATCTTGAGAGACCAGTTCGGCTTCGTGCCGAAGAGAAGGACAATCGGCTATTCAAAGCCGTACCCCAACGAGTTTGATCTGATTCCGCTGCCACCCAAGTATCGGCTCCCTGAGTTCTCAAGGTTTAGCGGTCGAAGGGTCGAGCTCGATCGAGCACGTAAGCCGATACCGCACACTAGGCATAATTTCGCATCGGATCGATGCGCCAAGGTTTTTGCGATCTCGACAGGCCAGCTTTTGGTGGTACACCTCGCCGCCACCGATTCGATTCAGACTGAAGCAATCGGAAGAGCAGTTCCACATCCAATATCATTCAGAGGCTACCGAGGGTGGCATTGCAGACTGCACAAAGTGCGTAAGCGGGAGAAAGCAGAGTCAATACATCCAGCGCCAGACCGTCAAGAACCGATGTTACTCGGCTCGTTTAAGCGAGAAGGAAGCGGTCGAAATGGCGGTGTTGGGTCTCTCGGCACCCATCAAGGATCGCTTTCAAGTAGAGTACAACTCATTGGCGCATGGCCCGAAGCGGCGATGTATGAACAGCGCCACCCGAGTTATACCAAGACAAGTTCAAGCGTCCGATAGGCCTGGTCGATCTGAAGAAGATGATCCTATACAAGACCGAGGTGGCCGTGGCTGAATGGGCTCGGGGCGAGACCGTGTCCTGCAAATGGGTGAAACAAAGGGCCTGCAAAGGGTTCGACTTGACGTGAGCAAAGCTGAGCAGATCTTCGATTTTCTTTGAAGGAGAAGCGGTGAGGTTACCGAAGGCCACAAGATCCCCACGGCTCAGAAATGAGCAGGAGACCATACGCAAGTGGCATCACTCGTTCACCCACACCACTAATGATTGCAAAGAGCTACGCCGCCAAATCCAAATGGCGATAGAACAAGGACGTCGATCCTTGGGCGATTCGCCATGAAAGTGGACACAAACCCATTTCGGCGTCAACATGATAGAACTCGATCGCTCCAGGCGGCGCCGCTGGATTTTTCGTTCGGTGTTAATATGGCGGTGCAGGTACCACCATGACACGTACAAGGAGGAAGGTGGTCGCTCGGGGCAAAGAAAGAAAGGAGGCTGGTCCTGCGACCGGCCCGGCCCAATGATGACAAAGCGGAGGAACAGGTGAGGAGAGTGCGGTATCAGAAGCCACATTACACGCATCTCCTTAACAAGTATGAGCGTCAGTATGGCCAACGGCGCCGACGCGATGGAGACGATGAAGGATATGAGCACCTCGCTAGGGGACAGTCAAAAGAAAAGGAAGGCGCAGACAAACATTGGAATTGTCCTTTCTTCAAGTATTGCTGGGACACGGGAATGAGCCGATTGCCTACAGTCGACAACTGCCCGGAATGTGGACAGCAGAAAGAGGACACGAGGCCAGTTTCAGTGTTCAAACGTCTAGGGCCTCTCCCACCTCAGAGCCGTCACAGGGAGTCCGCTCGAGCAAAGGACCTCGAAAAGCCAAGGGATGACAAGGAAGAAGACAGATATCACCGTCCAAGATGGTGTCCCGACGGACTCAGACATACCCAAAAGCGTAGAGTGCAGCGGCTGCGTAACTTGGAGGAAGCTGAAGCGCAGTATCTCCACGCTTTAAAGAAAGCGCGGCCCGATCTGGCCGTCAAAATTAGGCAGACCTTGGAAACGGGAGACCACCCGACAAGGAAAGAGTGGCGCCCCAAACCAATAAAAGCCGATGCA
Source organism: Avena longiglumis (assembly GCA_030063025.1). NCBI lineage: Eukaryota > Viridiplantae > Streptophyta > Magnoliopsida > Poales > Poaceae > Avena > Avena longiglumis. The sequence continues at coordinate 402,571,789 of CP125978.1, forward strand.
CAGACATCGGCTGGTACAAACATGGTGTTCATACTTCCGTCAGAATTCTGCGCGCCAAGAACCAATGAGCTACCAGTGGCACAGTTCGACTGCGTCCCACGGCCGGTTATCTTTGAGAAGCCACGTGAGAAGGGTTACAAACATCTGAAAGCACTGTACCTACGAGGTTACATCAATGGGCAACCTGTCAGCAAGATGTTGGTGGACACCGGAGCGGCAGTCAATATCATGCCATACTCCATGCTACGACGTTTGGGACGCTCCACTGCAGATCTGATCAAAACCAACGTCACGTTAAGCGACTTCAACGGTCGGTCTTGAAGCAAGGCGTCTTGAGCGTGGATCGGCGATGGGCAGGAAAACCATACCCACGTCATTTTTCGTCGTGGACAGCAAAAGTACCTACGCTGTCTTGCTAGGAAGAGATTGGATTCACGCTAATTGCTGCATTCCATCCACGATGCACCAGTGCCTAATACAGTGGGACGGAGATGAAGTGGAGGTCATCCATGCAGATGATTCTATCGAGATTTCCATAGCTGGCATGAACGTCTGGGAAGCAGAAGACCAAGAGCCGATCTCTGGAATCAGTTTAGACGGCTGTGAGCGCATTGAAGCTACAAAAAACGGGGTGAGGCTGGTCTTATCCACTGGCCTGACAGAGTAGAAAAGTCCACGATCATACGTGGTACGGCCGATCCTCGCGATCGGCCACGAAAAATAAAAAGCAGCAATCATACGACAAGCAGATCACGTAGTCGTAGCAGGGAGATGCCCTGCCATTGTAAAACAATAAGGTGTAAACCATCCTTGACTAATGCAATCAAAAAGGGGGCCGATTCAGGCAATCGGCCCAAATTATCTTTGTTATCCTCACCTACTTCTTGCCCTGTGTTTAGCATCGATTTGACAGGTGACGGAAAACTAGGGTATGGGTTTACATCCGCTGATGAACTAGAAGAGATCGACATTGGTCCTGGGGATAAGCCACGACCAACATTTATCAGCAAGAAGTTAGATCCGGGTCTGCGGGGCCCGATGATAGCCCTGTTGAAACAATATCCAGACTGCTTCGCCTGGGACTACACAGAGATGCCTGGGTTAGACAGGAGCATCATTGAGCATCGACTCCCGCTTAAGAAAGGATTTCGGCCATTTCAGCAGCGAGCACGGCAAATGAAGGCCGAAATTCTGGAAGAAGTCAAGAAAGAGGTCGAGAAAATGTTGACAGCCAAGTTAATCAGGCCATGCAGGTATGCTGAGTGGATTTCTAGTATCGTGCCTGTAGAGAAAAAGGATGGCCGGTGGCGTGTTGCCATAGATTTTCGGGATCTCAACAGAGCTACCCCAAAGAATGAGTATCCGATGCCGGTAGCAGAGACGTTAATCAACGCAGCGGCTGGTCATAAGATCTTGAGCTTCATGGATGGCAATGTCGGTTACAACCAAATTTTTATGGCTCCAGAAGACATACACAAGACTGCATTCAGAGTCCCAGGTTCGGTGGGGTTGTTCGAGTATATAGTCATGACGTTTGGACAGAAGAATGCCGGCGCCACGTACCAAAGGGCCATGAATTATATTTTCCATGATCTGATCGGCAAGCTGGTGGAAATCTACATCGATGACATGGTGGTCAAGTCTGCCTCAGCGCAAGGACACTTGGACGATCTGCAACGCGTCCTGGACCGAACAAGAAAATTCGGCCTACGGATGAATCCAAAGAAGTGTGCCTTCGGAGTGACGGCCGGTCAGTTCTTGGGTTGCGAACAATGAAGTCACCCACTACAAAGAAAGAACTGCAGTCTCTCATCGGCAAGATCAACTTCGTCAGAAGATTCATCTCCAATCTGTCAGGAAGAATAGAGCCGTTCATGGGACTGGTGAAAATTAAATCTGACGAGGAATTCCGCTGGGGGGCAGAACAACAACGAGCCTTTGACGAGATCAAAGAATATCTGACGAAGCCGCCAGTGTTGGTTCCACCCCAGCCGGACAGACCGTTCTACATTTACTTGTCAGTAGCCGACACGTCCATCGCCTCGGTGGTGGTGCAAGTTTATGATGGGCTGGAGCGAGTCGTATTTTACATAAGCAGAAGGATCTTTGGGCCGAGACAAGGTATCATGATATCGATAAGTTGTGCCTCCGCTGTTTTCACCGCACCAAGCTGCCACATTTTTCTATCGCCAGAGATCATCATCATATGCAAATCGACGTCATAAAGCACATCTTTATCGGCTCCTATGTTAAAAGGCCGATTGGGCAAATGGATGTTTGCATTATCGAGTTTGACATCCGGTATCAACCCGAAAGCGATTAAGACAAAGCGTTGGCCGACCTTATCGCTGAAAGGATCAACACTAACATAGCAACACTGTCCATAAGAGTGTGGGCTATGTTTTTCGACGGATCGGTTTGTGACGATGGCTGCGGCATCGGCATTTTACTCGTGTCGCCCCGGGGGGCAACATTTTCCTTCTCCATCAGATTGTCTACCTCTCGCACCAACAATGTCACCGAGTACGAGGCGATACGCAAGGGAATGGAGTTACTCCTCGAAGCCGGAGCAGAAGCAGTGGAAATTTTTGGAGACTCCAAGTTGGTGATTTCCCAACTCACGGAGGAGTACAAGTGTGAGAGCGAGTCCCTCTTCCCATTATGGTTGCACTGCCGTGAGCTGATGGCGCAGTTCCGGTACATAAACTTCACCTGGATCCCGTGGTCGCAGAATACAGAGGCAAATGATCTTGCACAAATGGCTTCAGGTTACAAGGATGTAGCAGCGGGAGCTGATGTTCAGGTACAGTTCCTGGAAGCTGACGACTGGAGAGCCGATATCTTCAATTACTTGAAGGATTCGGCTCGGGGGGCACCTAAACGAATAAGGTACAAGGCCATGAAGTATGTGCTTATTGGGGATGACATGTTTTACAGGACTCTTGAAGGGTTATTGCTCAAATGCCTGGGGACAGCCGAGGCCAATCGGCTCCTACACGAGGTACACGAAGGCGCCTGTGGAACTCACCAATCGCTCACAAGATGAAATGGTTGATCGACGATCAGGTTTTATTGGCCCACCATGCTTGAGGACTGTTTCAAGTACTACAAAGGGTGTCAAGCATGTCGAAATTTGGAAAATTCAGATGGTACCACGTCGACAATGAACCCCATCATCAAGCCTTGGCCATTCCGAGGTTGGGGCATGGATATGATCGGCAAAATCAATCCTCCATCAAGCAAAGGCCACATGTGGATTTTGGCCATCACCGTTATTTCACTAAATGGGTGGAGGCTGTCCCGATGAAATCAGTAAACTCAAAGGATGTTATCAACTTTGTGAAAGAACATGTCATCCATAGATTCGGGATTCCCCAAACTATCACGACCGATGGAGGTTCGGTCTTTATTTCTCAGGAGTTTAGGAAGTTCTGCGAGGACACGGGGATTAAGCTGATCAGATCATCTCCATACTATGCTCAAGCAAATGGGCAAGCCGAAGCGTCCAACCAAAGCCTCATCAAGCTGATCAAGAGAAAAATCGATGAGCACCCTAGACGTTGGCACGAGGTTCTGTCAGAAGCTTTATGGGCTTATCGCATGTCATGCCATGGGGCGATTAAAACCTCGCCATACCATCTAGTATATGGACAAGAAGCCGTATTGCCCTGGGAAATTACGGCTGGGTCGAGACGTGTCACTTTTCAGGACAACCTAACAACTGAAGAATATGCAACCCTGATGAGTGACAGTGTCGAGGATTTGACTGAGCTCAGGCTGTGGTCACTTGAGAAAATCAAAGAGAACAAGGCCAAGGTAGCTCGTGCATATAACAAGAAAGTGAAGCCGAAGGAGTTCCACGTTGGTGATCTGGTATGGGAAGCTGTGTTGCCATTAGGGACTAAGGATGCAACATATGGTAAATGGTATCCAAGGCACGGGCCGTACAGGGTCGATCAAGTTTTAAGAGGAAACGCATACATGCTCGAGGAGCTCGACGGCGTGAAATTCCCAGTGGCGGTCAACGGTCAACATCTCAAGAAATATTTCCCAAGCATGTGGGATGATGGACAGTAAAACTTGAGGGGCCGATACATGAAATCGGCCAAGTAAAAGCACGTGAGATGATGGACAGTAAAAATGTGGGGGCCGATGCTGGAAATCGGCCGGATAAAAGCAAAAATATATAGCCGATGCACGGTCATCGACTCTAGAGGTTCACACATGTTACAAACAGGTGCCAGTTTACACGTACGAGCTACTGGAGAAATTGTCGCCCGGACCTTCTCTTCAAAATTAGTTGAGGATTGAGGGTTCTTGTTGAGGGTCGCAGGTTACCATTTGAAACTAAGAAGTGACCGTTTAGGTTTGCCTAAGTATGCGACCAAGTTTGACCTTGTCGACGTTGTTGGGAAAGCCGATGTGCATCGGCTCTTCGAGCTGTGGCTTGGTTGACTGTGTGAATATAACAAGGTGAAAGCCGATACGTTGCTATCGTCTTCTGGGGCATCGACTTATTGTGGCTATCGGCAAAATTGGGGCGAAAAAGACAATCTTCGAGAAACGGATTTTTCATTCATTCATTCGAAAGCTGAGTGCTTACAAAAGATTGATTACAAAAGGGGAGCTTGCTACTACTACTACTACTGGTTCCTAATCTAGGCCGAGGTCGTCGTCGCTGTCGTCGCCGCCGTCTTGTGCGCTATCCTCGGTTGCCATCAAGGCGTCGTCTTCTGCTTCTTCTTTGAAGAAGCCGCGGCAGGCCTCCTCGTCCTAAATCGCCGTCTGTGTCCTCACCGGACCGGTGCGGAAGTACTTCACCGGCTGGTACTCCTCGGAGGAGGTGTCCTCCTCCTCCTCCTCGGAGGAGTCGCCGTCCAGTGACATGGCGTCGGTCTGTCGCCTCCGTTCCCCCATCAGCAAGGAACTGCAGGTCTTCTTCGCCGTCAGTCAAGGACGCGTCGTCCTCCGACCAAACGGCGAAGTCCCAACCCCTCTCGTCCCACCATTGTGGGGCGAGAGTGTTGTACGCCGCCATCGGCGGGTGCTCTGGCGTCGGCTCTCGGTCGCTCATTGAATTGGAGGCGTGGGAGGACAGGCCAGAGGAAGCAGAGGAGGCCATGGTGGAGAAAGAGGGTTTTCTGGCTACTGGAGGAAGATGGGGACTGCGAACTGCTCAGGCGAATTTAAATAAGGGGAATAGTGGAGAGACGGTTCAATGCCATAGCGGTTTCCCAGATTGTGCTGCCAAAATCGTCAAATCATGCACTGCGGAGGAGTTGAGAAGACAGGGCATCATGATGAAGGGGTAGCGTGACGATTCTGTTCTGCCACGCATTCTGTCAACGCGCAACCCGATACAAAAAAAAGGGGGGAAGGCGAAGGAAAAAACAGAGTGGTTTTGGAATTATTATTGCCAAAACCAGGGGGGCATGTGTTATCGCCGTATTTTGGCCAAAGAAGGAGATGGGCCGTGATCAAGATGGGCTTGGAAGATGTGTATATTCAACGTGTTGTTGGATCGGCCTAGTGCGTGGATTTGGGCTAAATTGCCCGTGTATCTTGTATCATAGTAGGTTTCGTTTCAGTTTAGGTAAAGATAGAGTTGTAGAGTTATTCCAAAAGTAGAGAGTCTCCGGACTATAAATATGTACCTAGGGTTATCAAGAAAAGGAGGACAATCACGTTCACAACAAACACAATCTCGGCGCATCGCCACCCCTTGTTTCTAGGGTTTCTTTCGGGTAAGTGTCATGCTGCCTAGATCGCATCTTGCGATCTAGGCGATTTTACTTATGCGTTATCTAGTGTTACTCGTACTGAAGCCTTGTTGATGGCGAGTAACACTACTATCATAGATTTGTTGAGGCTAGCACCGGTGCTTTTCGCTATAATTGTTTAAAGTTATGCTGCCTCTAGCTACCTCGCTACCTTTGCACTATTTCCCAAGTGCGAGGGTAGCATCTTGCTTGATCTTTATTTAGCTGAGTCGATCTGTTGTGGTTGTGCCTTGTTCGCCAAGGTTTAGTTTAATATCTACGTAGCCAGGCCTTACAAACGGGTTGAATGATCCAGTAGTACATAAGAACGTAGTTTACTCGCTCTAGAGAAGTTGTTCCGGTAATTGGCTTTACGTTGGTTATTAGGCCTCCTCTAGGATTAGTATTCTTCATCTTTTGTATATACCAGGCTCAATTACGTGTAGGACGTTCCAGTTACGTGGTGAAAACGTTAAACTGTCGTAGATCGAGTTAACTTGTAATGATCAAGCAAAACCCCATGTTATCGTAAATCTAATGCAGAACCATGGGGTAATCGGCTCTGGGAGCCGATTCACGGGGAAACCTGGGAGCCGGTCACGGCTCGAATTTTACGTATACTTGTTTACCATGCAGGAAATCAATCGGAGCAATCCTTCACCTTCCTGACCAGGTATAGGTCAGGTGGCACGCCCTCGAACCAAGCCAGGACGCGTGCCGGAGTCTTGCGGGCCGTTGCCCGAGGGACCAGGGCCCACCAGCAGTTCTGGGAGCCTCCCGGCTCTTCGTGTTGCTCGTCGCTGCTCGCCGGTGAGTTTTGGTAGGCAACAGTACACTAAGGAGGCATGCGAGGTCGTGAAGGGGGCAGTTATTGGCTTGGATCACCTACTGGGCCCCACATCATGGAATTGTGGACGGGAACGTACGCCTGGTTGTGCAACAAGGAGTTGATCTCTCATGGGTAAAGTAACGCACCTCTGCAGAGTGTAATAATTGTAACTTGTTACTCCATGTTCCGGGAAGGAGCTATGAACGCGGCAGGAAAGGAACTCCATGAAAGTTCTGGTCAACCTATGAAGGCTGATGGTCATAGATTTTCATAATAAAATCAATCTTTGAAGAAAGATTTACAAAAACCGCATAGTGACAAGGACTTATAGTCTGAGGTGGTAGATTGAGCATCAAACTTCCCACCTTGCATATAATGAACTTGCTGGGTAACGATGTTACTCACCCTTTCTTTTGATCCCTTGCTTAGACTCTGAGGATTCCGAAGACACGCCAATGTATGCAACCAAATTCCAAGAAGATGTGTTCTACGAGGAGCCTGATCTGTCAGGAGGTGTTGAAGGAGTGGATTACGAAATCCGCTATGGTGTAGATGGCAATGAGTCAAACTAGTGCCCTAGTTAGTAGTAACCGACGGAGCCGAGCAACATGAACCATATAGAATAAGCTGCTGAGCTCAACACTTAGTTGGAGTTGCTACTTTTAAATTCTGCTAAAACACTTTATATTTTGGTTTGTAAGTTGAATCTTTTCGAAGTCTTGAACTTCTGGTATTGTAATAATAATAATGTGTGTATGTTTGTAATATGGACCCGCAATGTTTCTGTTGTACCACTCTGAGGGATGTGATATTTACGGAACGGTGTTCTACGAATGTCATGTCAATGACTATAGTGTACTACACATGCAGTGGTATGCTGGGTCACCGCACAAGAGTTGGCTACTGATTTCATTTTGGCGTCTCTTCCATCCAGCTATGGGCAGTTCATTTAGAACTACCATATGCATGGGGTGGAGAAGGGCCTTAATGAGTTATGTGGGATTCTAAAAACAGCAGAAAGTGACATGAAGAAGTGTGCAGGGCGTAACCATGTGATGGCTGTGCAGAACAAGCCTAGCTTCAAGAAAAAGGGTACTTCTTGGAAGAAGAAGGGAAAGGCTAAGGATACGATCCCTAAGCCTGCACCCAAGCAAAAGGCTGGACCTATAGAAGACACTGAGTGCTTATTTTGTCATGAGAATGGCCACTAGAAGAGAAACTGCAGCAAGTACCAGGATTCTTTGAAGAAGAGTGGAAGTAAGACTACTTCCCACTCAGGTACATTTGTTGTAAATGTTGTGGACATTCTTCTCGCTGATTCCTATGTTAACTCTTGGGTATTTGATATCGGATCGGTTGCTCATATTTGCAATTCGATGCAGGGTCTAATAAGGACTAGAGAAGTGCATAAAGGCGAAGTGGATTTTCGTGTCGGAAATAAAGCAAGGGTTGCTGCATTGTTCGTCGGCGTCATGCAACTTCACCTTTCGTCAGGATTTATTATGGAGTTGAATAATTATTATTACATTCCAAGTATGGGTCGAAACATTTTATCACCTTCATGTTTGATGAGGGATGGATATTCATTTGCGAGTATGAACAATGGTTGTGTAATCTCTAAGAATGATATGTTTATGGTTGATGCTCCCATTGTGAATGGGTTATTTATTTTAAATCTTGATGATGCATCTGTTTAAAATGTTAGTGCTAAAAGGCTTTGACCTAATGATTTGAGTCCTACCCATTTATGGAATTGTCGTTTGGGGCATATAAGTGAAAAGCGCATGAAGAAGCTCCATGGTGATGGTCTTCTAACTTCGTTTGATTTTGAATCATACGAGACATGTCAGGCTTGTTTACTTGGAAAGATGACCAAGTCGCCTTTTTCGGGTTTACCCGAGAGAGCGACAGACTTGTTGGAACTCATACATACTGATGTATCTGGACCAATGAGCACGATAGCCAGAGGATATCACTACTTCATTACTTTCACTGATGATTTCCGTAGATATGGTTATGTCTACTTGATGAGGAATAAGTCTGAAACTTTTGAAAAGTTCAAGGAGTTTCAGAGTGAGGTAGAGAATCAACGTGGCAAGAAAATAAAGGCCTTGCGATCTGATCGTGGAGGTGAATATTTGAGTCACGAATTTAGCAATCGTCTTAAGAGTTGCAGAATTGTTCCACAACTCACGCCGCCTGAAACGCCTCAAAGAAACGGGGTCTTCGAATGGCACAATCAAACTTTGTTGGACATGGTTCGATCGATCATGAGCCAGTCGGATTTACCATTATCATTTTGGGGATACGCTCTAGAAACGACAGCTTTCACACTTAACAGGGTACCATGACACCATATGAGATGTGGACTGGAAAGAATCCCCTTTTGTCTTTTATAAAGATTTGGGGTTGTGATGCATTTGTCAAGCGACATCAGTCGGACAAGCTAACACCCAAATCGGATAAGTGCATTTTCGTGGGATATCCGAGGGAAACCTTAGGGTATTACTTCTACAACCGAGAAGAGGGCAAAGTGTTTGTCGCTCGTAGCGGTGTTTTCCTATAGAAAGAGTTTCTCACAAAAGGAATGAGTGGAAGGTCAGTGCGACTTGAAGAAGTTCAAGATGATCCAGTCGGGGATTCTTCTACAAGTAATGCTATTGTAGCAGAACAAGTTGAGGAACCCTGGCAATAGAAGCACCACAACCACGAAGGTCAGCGAGGCTCCGCGAAACGCGGGAATTATTATTGTTAGACAATGATGAGCCTACGGCCTATGTAGAAGCGATGGTGGACCCAGACTCTGAGAAATGGCTGATCGCCATGAGATCCGAGATAGAGTCCATGGGAGACAATCAAGTTTGGAACTTGGTTGACCTGCCTGATGGTTTTAAAACCATCAAGTGAAAATGAATCTATAAGAAGAAGATTGATATGGATGGAAATGTTCACATCCATAAAGCTCGACTTGTTGCAAAAGGTTTTCGACAAGTTCAAGGAGTTGACTACGACGAGACTTTCTCACCCGTAGCGATGCTTAAATCTATACGGATTATTCTAGCCATTCCTGCACATTTCAACCATGAAATATGGCAGATGGATGTCAAGACGGCTTTCCTAAATGGAATCCTAACTGAGGACATGTATATGATGCAGCCCGAAGGTTTTGTCGATCCAAACAATGCTGGAAAGGTATGCAAACTTCTAAAGTCTATTTATGGGCTGAAGCAAGCATCTCAGAGTTGGAACATTCGATTTTATGAAGTTGTAAAGGAGTTTGGCTTCATCAAAAACGAACAAGAACCTTGTGTTTACAAGAAGGAAAGTGGGAGAGCGTTGGTATTTCTAATCTTATATGTAGATGACATATTGATGATTGGAAATGACATTCTTATGCCTGAGTCTGTTAAGACCTCATTGAAAAATAGTTTTTCGATGAAGGACTTAGGAGAAGCGGCATATATTCTGGGCATCAAGATCTACAGAGATAGATCACGGAGGCTAATTGGATTAAACCAGAGTACATACATTAACAAAGTGTTGAAACGGTTCAACATGGAAGTGGCTAAGAAGGGGTTCTTGCCCATGTCTCACGACATTAAACTCAACAAGACTCAGTGTCCTTCGACTATTGATGAGCGTGAGCGCATGAGTAGGGTTCCATATGCTTCGGCTATTGGATCCATCATGTATGCAATTTTATGCACTCGCCCAGATGTTTCCTATGCTCTAAGAGTTACGAGCAGATATCAGGCTGATCCAGGTGAAGGTCACTGGACAGCGGAATATCCTTAAGTACTTGAGAAGGACTAAGGATGTGTTCCTAGTTTATGGAGGTGAGGATGAACTCAATGTAAGGGGTTACATAGATGCGAGTTACCTTAACGACTCATATGACTCCAGATCGCAATCTAGTTATGTGTTTGTCATGAATGGTGGTGCTGTGAGTTGGAAAAGTTCCAAGCAAGATGCAGTGGCCTCCTCTTCAACAGAAGCTGAATATATTGCCGCCTCGGAGGCTACAAAGGAAGCTGTTTGGATTAGGAATTTCCTGATCACTCTTGGTGTGGTTTAGGGTGCGTCCCATCCCATGGATGTTTGTTGTGACAACAATGGTGCTATTGCACAAGCCAAAGAGCCTAGACAGCACCACAAGAACAAACATATCCGCATGTGTTACCATCAGATTCGAGAGTTCGTTGAGGATGGTAGTGTCATGATATGAAAAATACATACGAACTCAAATGTTGCTGATCCTTTTACAAAGCCACTCCCGCAGCCTGTGCATGAGGCGCACGCAAGAGCAATAGGTATTAGATACAATCTAGATTGACTCTAGTGCAAGTGGGAGACTGAAGAAAATATGCCCTAGAGGCAATCATAGAGATGATTATATTTTTTATGTATCCATGAGTTGTTGTAATGTTCCATGAATATCCATATTAGGCAACTTGTATTGATTGGCAATTATGTGAATTGTTTTTAAAACTCTATACTTGTATGGTTATTTAATAGTTATCCCTAGTCGGAGTTCATGTGAGGACACACGTGAATATTAGACTAGCACATCGATTGATTGATGACTATGTTTCGCAAGTCATAGACATGGAGATGTCAAACCAATGATGTGGACACATGTTATAAATGTGGGGTTGGACTGATCCAACTTGAGACTGACAATTAGACTTGCAGCTCTCTCTACACATCGTGTACGTTTTGTCCTTAGACCTGAGATTGTCGCATGTACTTGAGATGTGAATTGACCTACTTTGGGGCTATCAGACGCTACTCCATAACTGGGTAGTTATAAAGGTAGGTTTCGGGTTTGTCCTGAAGCATGCTGCAAGGCATGATCAATCAAGATGGGATTTGCCCCTCTCTACTTGAAAGAGATATCTCTAGGCCCCTTCAGTGATTGGATCCAGAAATGCATGGCCGTGCTATATATGATTAAGAATTAACCTAGTAAAGGATTCCGAATCACAGTATCAAGAAAGGGAGGTTAGCTTGGAGCTAGACCAAATATCGTGAGGCAAAGGAAAAGACATGTACTAAACCTTGTGATGGTTCGTCCGTTATGATCTTTGTATACGTTTAGAAGTTGGCATGTCTTGCTAGAGGCCGCTACCAACTATTGATAGAATAAGTGTACTCGTGTCATGTTTATACGTATATGAACCTATATGGTCACAGACTTAAGGGGCTGGAAGCCTAATAAGGATTAGATCCGAATTAGACTAGGCTTAGGCTACTAATGGGCTGCTAATGTAGAAGCCCGCTAGAGACGCCTATATAAGAGAGAGTGGGGGCGAGCTGACCAGGTTAGACCATTCTCCCCAGCCGTCACTCCTCATGTATGTGTTGCACGCGCGGATCTAGCAGTCCGGGTCTGACGCTTTCACCCCGCACGTGTGGATACCTCGGAGAAGCTGCTTCTGTAGCGCTGGGACGAGTCGCGCAAGGAGAGCTGCTCGTGAGATGAGGACGAGGAGAGGACGTAGAACATCTATATTGTCTCGACGCGCTTCATCAAGTTCCGCAACTGCACGTTTAGTGGTAATCTCGTGATCTATGACAACAATAATTCTGGTTTACGCGGTAGAAAATTTTAATTTGCGCTAGTGTAGCCTATCCATATCCCTTCATGAACACTAAATGTTTGTATGGCCTTGATGCAATTTTTAAGTTTAACAAAAGCACCTTTTAGTCAGAAAAAAAAGATGAAGTGGTTCAGAACATAAACAACATTCTAAATCGTGCTTTGCCTTGTCTAATATAACATGCGAGACTTGACCCAATACTTCTCACGATTTCTCTTTCGGGTTGGACTAATTAACGAACGACATGCTATATATCATTGACATAATTGATCATTTTAGAGCAGTACTTTCGAACGAGCCGTAACTTTCACACCTAGTACAAGACTGCTTTATAGATAAAAAAGGGGAGAAAACGAAACCTTCTTTCTTTCACTCAGATTCCAGTACGTAAAAATAATTACTCTGAATGGTGGCATGGGGGCTCAGTCATCGGGATGGGTCGAGGCTCTAACTTCAAACTACTTTTCCCCACGGGGACTTGTATGACCTTATAGTGTGGAAATTTTTCACGAGGTATCGTAGCTCAACCAAGTTGGCTTTGTAAGCTGATCTGGTCTTTATTAAGCCGCCACGAATCCGGGCGTGACGTCCAGACGTCGCTGAATGAATCAATCCAAGTGAGAAACAGCGTTGCAGCACCTACGTCTTTACTGCTTCGATTTACTCTAGAGGTATGTGTATTGTCTTTTGTAAACAAAAAGCTTAAATTAGTGGATAGTGTTTTGGCTCACGGGTGAAGTTATTGAAAAAAATCCACCAAAAGCAAATTTTAAAATATTAAAATTCTGAATGAAAAGGTTGCGTGGACGTCCAGACTCCCTATATTCGCACACAAGTTTTCGAGAAAAAAACATTTTATGTGACTTGTGTAAATTATTTTTCTCTCAATAGCATGTTGGAGCATCAAAAATTTTCTTTTCTATATGGAACATAAAATATGTTCTTTTTCACCATAAATTTGAGGACATAGAATGACCAGTTTTACGTGCGGATATTTTTTTCTGAATTTTTGTCATTTTAAAATATGTTTTCAAACAACAGGTTTATTTGCATTGGTGAGCCGAATTGAATTCCGTATAATATTACCTCTGTTTTAAAATATAACATGCTTAGATAAGCTATCTTATCCTATTATACAACGTCATCTTACTTATATTTAGAAACCGGAGGTGGTACTAAATTACTTGAATTTTAGAAAGCACTAAATTTCTTCAGTTTCTGTTGTCAAACCAGCATCAACACACAGACCAATCTATGGACGTCTCCCGAACGCCGAACGGTGGGCCTGGACACTAGCAGCTAGGAGAGTGACTAACGAAACCTCCGAAGAATCTAGGCGAGAAGAATCTATCAAGGAAAATGACATCGCCGGCGCTGCAAGAATTCAAGACTTGCTCGATCTAGTCATCAATCAAGAAATCAAAAGAGGAGAGAGCTAGCAAAAGGAAGCAGCTAACGTACGAAATTGAAAAACACTTTGCATGGACCATATGTACGGGCGATTTCATGGCGAAAACGACGATCAAAAGAGTTGATCTTTATGAGTTATGATTTGACTAAGGAATCGATGCTGCTAGCTGACCAGTCAAAGTGTCAACCATCTTTCCTGTATGGCCCCTGCCTTGGTAGTCAAACTATATCTTGCAAACAATGCCTCCTACGAGCAGGTACGATAGGCAAATTGACGCTGATATTCAAACATCTGCCACTACTGGACAGTGTTATGTTCATACCGCGGAGTCGTAGTCACCCATCAATTGTACTAGTGAAGTGTTGACACTGCAGGCCAGCTAAACAGCTTTCGTATGGAACAAAACTTTTCTCCCAGGCGCGTTTCTTCCGGAAGTTGTCAGTTTCTTACCCATGATCTATTAAGCTTAAACTGTTAATTACTCGCATTTTTTTCTAAATATGCCGAAACCCGTGGCGGGCGCGTCCCTACGAATGGCAGTGGGCAGGATAGGGTATCCATAGAATATTAATGATACCGTAATATCAAGAATGCACCCAGAGTATTTCACTACATGACGCGCGCGTTAAGCCGAGGGCAAAAAGCCGTCGGCGTAGGCTAAAATACCCTTGGCGTATGGTACGCCGACGGCTGCTCTCGGCGTAGCCTCCTCGGTAAAGGGCTCCCTCGGCGGAGCACATAGAGACCGTCGACGTATCAAAATGCCATCGGCGTATTTTATTTTTTTCTTAATTTTTGAATCTTTGAATTGTTTGACTCGTTAATCTCTCACTTTGAATATTTTTAACACTAATTACACTTAATATTTAATTAAATTGCAGTCTTGGTCGAACTTCCTGGCCGGTCACCCATCCTAATACTACTCCAGCTCCAGCACGCATAACTTTCTCGTTTCTTCAGAATCTGTTTCCACAAAATAATTCATACATTGTTGAATACTATGATATCAATCCTATTAACCATTATATCAACATGTCACATGTTTGTATTTTTTGAAATTACAAACAATTATTTAAGTAAACATTAATGAATAAGTAAAAATATTATTGAATTCAAATAAAAATATAATAATTTTACTTTTTTGTATTTTTCTATTTAATATGGAATAATTAATATCTATAAATCATAATTTAACAAATAATATGTCTAAATTGATCAGAAAAATGAGAGGAATCCCAATATGATATCCATATCAACTAATCACAAAACCTCCGTTTTTGAATTATCTATTTGGTAGTTGCTTTAGAAAATTCCCTTTTTGCGCTCGGATAATGAAAAATGGCTTTTTGGTGCGATGAAAAGGAAAACTTGTATTGAATCTTTGATAAAATAGCATATTGTGAACCTAAAAAATAATTTTTGTAAAAAAACATGAGCATCGGATCATGTACATGTAGTTCATATCTGATCCACTTCCTGCCGATTCGGCAGGTCTTTTTCACCAGAGGTGGACGGAAAGGTTTTGGATCCCCCTGTTGGGACATTGTCCATATAAGGTGATATAGTATTTTTGTAAAATGTGGTGGTAACATTTTGAATTAGCCATTTGGTGGTTGCTTCACAAAATTGTCCGTTTTTTGTGCTCGGAAAATGGGAAATGGCTTTTTTGTGCGACGAAAAGAAAAACTTCCTCCTGCAACATTGTTCGCCATCCCATGATGCATGTGTATGCACAATATGGGCACATTATCACAAACTATGCCTTGATTCTAGTCATAACATTGGTCATTTGACCCTAAAGCCAAGAAACCTCGAATGAGATAGGTCATTTTGTGAAGGTTTTTTTGAGACATAATAAATATATCAAGTTTAATATTTTTACTTATAACTATGTCACATAATATGACACCACGCGAAGGTTTCGCATTGTTTCGATCGTTTTTGAATTTTTTATGCCCGTTTTAAACTATCGTCAAACTTTGTCAAACGACGGGCATGAAGATTCTTAGCTCGGGGCCGAGCCTCGCTAAACTTGCATTGGATCTTTGATAAAATAGCATATTGTGAACCTAAAAATGATTTTTGTAAAAAAACATAAGCATCGGATCATGTACCTGTAGTTCATATCTGACCCACTTCGTGCCGATTCGACAGGAATTTGTCTTTTTCACCAAAGGTGGACGGAAAGGTTTCGGATACCCCTGTTGGGACATTGTTCATATAAGGTGGTATAGTATTTTCGTAAAATGTGGTGGTAGCATTTTGAATTAGCCATTTGGTGGTTGCTTCACAAAATCGTCCGTTTTTTGTGCTCGAAAATGGTAAATGGCTTTTTGGTGTGACGAAAAGGAAAACTTCCTCCTGCAATATTGTTCGCCATCCCATGATGCATGTGTATGCACAATATGGGCATATTATCACAAACTATGCCTTGATTCTAGCCATAACATTGATCATTTGACCCGAAAGCCAAAAATCTCGAATGAGATAGGTCATTTTGTGAAGGTTTTTTTGAGACATAATCAATATATCAAGTTTAATATTTTTACTTATAACTATGTCACATAATTTGACACCACGCGAAGTTTTCGCATTGTTTCGATCGTTTTTGAATTTTTTATTCCTGTTTTAAACTATCGTCAAACTTTGTCATACGGCGAACATGAAGATTCTTAGCTCGGGGCCGAGCCTCGCTAAACTTGTATTGGATCTTTGATAAAATAGCATATTGTGAACCTAAAAATAATTTTTTTTTAAAACATGAGCATCGGATCATGTACTTGCAGTTCATTCGACCACTTCCTACGATTCGGCAGAATTTGTCTTTTCACCAAAGGTCGTGGAAAGGTTTCGGATACCCCTGTTGGGACATTGTCCATATAAGATGGTATATTTTTTTGTAAAATGTGGTGGTAACATTTTGAATTAGCCATTTGGTGGTTGCTTCACAAAATCGTCCGTTTTTGTGCTCGGAAAATGGGAAATGGCTTTTTGGTGCGAAAAGGAAAATTTCCTCCTGCAACATTGTTCGCCATCACATGATGCATGTGTGCACAATATGGACACATTATCACAAACTATGCCTTGATTCTAGCCATAACATTGGTCATTTGACCAAAGCCAAGAAACCTCGAATGAGATAGGTCATTTTGTGAAGGTTTTTGAGACATAATCAATATATCAAGTTTAATATTTTTACTTATAACTATGTCACATAATATGACACCACGAAGGTTTCGCATTGTTTCGATCATTTTAATTTTTATGCCCGTTTAAAACTATCGTCAAACTTTGTCAAATCGGGCATGAAGATTCTTAGCTAGGGCGAGCCTCGCTAAACTTGCATTGGATCTTTGATAAAATAGCATATTGTAAACCTAAAATGATTTTGTAAAAAACATGAGCATCGGATCATGTACCTGTAGTTCGTATCTGACCCACTTCGTGCCGATTCGACAGGAATTTGTCCTTTTCACCAAATGTGGACGGAAAGGTTTCGGATACCCCTGTTGGGACATTGTTCATATAAGGTGGTATAGTATTTTTGTAAAATGTGGTGGTAGCATTTTGTATTAGCCATTTGGTGGTTGCTTCACAAAATCGTCCGTTTTTTGTGCTCGAAAATGGGAATGGCTTTTTGGTGTGACGAAAAGGAAAACTTCCTCCTGCAATATTGTTCGCCATCCCATGATGCATGTGTATGCACAATATGGGCATATTATCACAAACTATGCCTTGATTCTAGCCATAACATTGGTCATTTGACCCGAAAGCCAAAAATCTCGAATGAGATAGGTCATTTTGTGAAGGTTTTTTTGAGACATAATCAATATATCAAGTTTAATATTTTTACTTATAACTATGTCACATAATTTGACACCACGCGAAGTTTTCGCATTGTTTCGATCATTTTTGAATTTTTTATTCCCGTTTTAAACTATCGTCAAACTTTGTCATACGGCGAACATGAAGATTCTTAGCTCGGGGCCGAGCTTCGCTAAACTTGTATTGGATCTTTGATAAAATAGCATATTGTGAACCTAAAAATGATTTTTTTAAAAAAACATGAGCATCAGATCATGTACTTGTAGTTCATACCTGACCCACTTCCTACCGATTCGAGAATTTGTCTTTTTCACCAAAGGTCGACGGAAAGGTTTCGGATACCCCTGTTGGGACATTGTCCATATAAGATGGTATATTTTTTTGTAAAATGTGGTGATAACATTTTGAATTAGCCATTTGGTGGTTGCTTCACAAAATCGTCCGTTTTCGTGCTCGAAAAATAGGAAATGGCTTTTTGGTGCGACGAAAAGTAAAATTTCCTTCTGCAACATTGTTCGCCATCACATGATGCATGTGTATGCACAATATGGGAACATTATCACAAACTATGCCTTGATTCTAGCCATAACATTGGTCATTTGACCCGAAAGCCAAGAAACCTCGAATGAGATAGGTCATTTTGTGAAGGTTTTTTTGAGACATAATCAAATCAATATATCAAGTTTAATATTTTTAATTATAACTATGTCAGATAATATGACACCACGCGAAGTTTTCGCATTGTTTCGATCGTTTTTGAATTTTTTATTCCTGTTTTAAACTATCGTCAAACTTTGTCATACGGCGAACATGAAGATTCTTAGCTCGGGGCCGAGCCTCGCTAAACTTGTATTGGATCTTTGATAAAATAGCATATTGTGAACCTAAAAATAATTTTTTTTTAAAACATGAGCATCGGATCATGTACTTGCAGTTCATATCTGACCCACTTCCTGCCGATTCGGCAGGAATTTGTCTTTTTCACCAAAGGTCGACGGAAAGGTTTCGGATACCCCTGTTGGGACATTGTCCATATAAGATGGTATATTTTTTTGTAAAATGTGGTGGTAACATTTTGAATTAGCCATTTGGTGGTTGCTTCACAAAATCGTCCGTTTTTGTGCTCGGAAAATGGGAAATGGCTTTTTGGTGCGACGAAAAGGAAAATTTCCTCCTGCAACATTGTTCGCCATCACATGATGCATGTGTATGCACAATATGGGCACATTATCACAAACTATGCCTTGATTCTAGCCATAACATTGGTCATTTGACCCGAAAGCCAAGAAACCTCGAATGAGATAGGTCATTTTGTGAAGGTTTTTTTGAGACATAATCAATATATCAAGTTTAATATTTTTACTTATAACTATGTCACATAATATGACACCACGCGAAGGTTTCGCATTGTTTCGATCATTTTTAAATTTTTTATGCTTTTTAAACTATCGTCAAACTTTGTCAAACGGCGGGCATGAAGATTCTTAGCTAGGCCGAGCCTCGCTAAACTTGCATTGGATCTTTGATAAAATAGCATATTGTGAACCTAAAATGATTTTTGTAAAAAACATGAGCATCGGATCATGTACACGTAGTTCAATTCGACCCACTTCCTGGAATTCGACAGAATTTGTCTTTTCACCAAAGGTGGGCGGAAAGGTTTGGATACCTGTTGGGACATTGTTCATATAAGGTGGTATAGTATTTTGTAAAATGTGGTGGTAGCATTTTGAATTAGCCATTTGGTGGTTGCTTCACAAAATCGTCTGCTTTTGTGCTCGAAAATGGTAAATGGCTTTTGGTGTGACGAAGGAAAACTTCCTCCTGCAATATTGTTCGCCATCCCATGATGCATGTGTATGCACAATATGGGCATATTATCACAAACTATGCCTTGATTCTAGCCATAACATTGATCATTTGACCCGAAAGCCAAAAATCTCGAATGAGATAGGTCATTTTGTGAAGGTTTTTTTGAGACATAATCAATATATCAAGTTTAATATTTTTACTTATAACTATGTCACATAATTTGACACCACGCGAAGTTTTCGCATTGTTTCGATCGTTTTTGAATTTTTTATTCCCGTTTTAAACTATCGTCAAACTTTGTCATACGGCGAACATGAAGATTCTTAGCTCGGGGCCGAGCCTCGCTAAACTTGTATTGGATATTTGATAAAATAGCATATTGTGAACCTAAAAATAATTTTTTTAAAAAACATGAGCATCGGATCATGTACTTGCAGTTCATATCTGACCCACTTCCTGCCGATTCGGCAGGAATTTGTCTTTTTCACCAAAGGTCGACGGAAAGGTTTCGGATACCCCTGTTGGGACATTGTCCATATAAGATGGTATATTTTTTTGTAAAATGTGGTGGTAACATTTTGAATTAGCCATTTGGTGGTTGCTTCACAAAATCGTCCGTTTTTGTGCTCGGAAAATGGGAAATGGCTTTTTGGTGCGACGAAAAGGAAAATTTCCTCCTGCAACATTGTTCGCCATCACATGATGCATGTGTATGCACAATATGGACACATTATCACAAACTATGCCTTGATTCTAGCCATAACATTGGTCATTTGACCCGAAAGCCAAGAAACCTCGAATGAGATAGGTCATTTTGTGAAGGTTTTTTTGAGACATAATCAATATATCAAGTTTAATATTTTTACTTATAACTATGTCACATAATATGACACCACGCGAAGGTTTCGCATTGTTTCGATCATTTTTAAATTTTTTATGCCCGTTTTAAACTATCGTCAAACTTTGTCAAACGGCGGGCATGAAGATTCTTAGCTAGGGGCCGAGCCTCGCTAAACTTGCATTGGATCTTTGATAAAATAGCATATTGTAAACCTAAAAATGATTTTTGTAAAAAAACATGAGCATCGGATCATGTACCTGTAGTTCGTATCTGACCCACTTCGTGCCGATTCGACAGGAATTTGTCCTTTTCACCAAATGTGGACGGAAAGGTTTCGGATACCCCTGTTGGGACATTGTTCATATAAGGTGGTATAGTATTTTTGTAAAATGTGGTGGTAGCATTTTGTATTAGCCATTTGGTGGTTTCTTCACAAAATCGTCCGTTTTTTGTGCTCGAAAATGGGAATGGCTTTTTGGTGTGACGAAAAGGAAAACTTCCTCCTGCAATATTGTTCGCCATCCCATGATGCATGTGTATGCACAATATGGGCATATTATCACAAACTATGCCTTGATTCTAGCCATAACATTGGTCATTTGACCCGAAAGCCAAAAATCTCGAATGAGATAGGTCATTTTGTGAAGGTTTTTTTGAGACATAATCAATATATCAAGTTTAATATTTTTACTTATAACTATGTCACATAATTTGACACCACGCGAAGTTTTCGCATTGTTTCGATCGTTTTTGAATTTTTTATTCCCGTTTTAAACTATCGTCAAACTTTGTCATACGGCGAACATGAAGATTCTTAGCTCGGGGCCGAGCTTCGCTAAACTTGTATTGGATCTTTGATAAAATAGCATATTGTGAACCTAAAAATGATTTTTGTAAAAAAACATGAGCATCAGATCATGTACTTGTAGTTCATACCTGACCCACTTCCTACCAATTCGGCAGGAATTTGTCTTTTTCACCAAAGGTCGACGGAAAGGTTTCGGATACCCCTGTTGGGACATTGTCCATATAAGATGGTATATTTTTTTGTAAAATGTGGTGATAACATTTTGAATTAGCCATTTGGTGGTTGCTTCACAAAATCGTCCGTTTTCGTGCTCGAAAAATAGGAAATGGCTTTTTGGTGCGACGAAAAGTAAAATTTCCTTCTGCAACATTGTTCGCCATCACATGATGCATGTGTATGCACAATATGGGAACATTATCACAAACTATGCCTTGATTCTAGCCATAACATTGGTCATTTGACCCGAAAGCCAAGAAACCTCGAATGAGATAGGTCATTTTGTGAAGGTTTTTTTGAGACATAATCAAATCAATATATCAAGTTTAATATTTTTACTTATAACTATGTCAGATAATATGACACCACGCAAAGGTTTCGCATTGTTTCGATCGTTTTTGAATTTTTTATGCCCGTTTTAAACTATCGTCAAACTTTGTCAAACGGCGGGCATGAAGATTCTTAGCTCGGGGCCGAGCCTCGCTAAACTTGCATTGGATCTTTGATAAAATAGCATATTGTGAACCTAAAAATGATTTTTTAAAAAAACATGAGCATCGGATCATGTACGTAGTTAAATTCGACCCACTTCGTGCCGATTCGACAGCAATTTGTATTTTTCACCAAATGTGGACGGAAAGGTTTCGGATACCCCTGTTGGGACATTGTCCATATAAGGTGGTATAGTATTTTTGTAAAATATGGTGGTAGCATTTTGAATTAGCCATTTGGTGGTTGCTTCACAAAATCGTCCGTTTTTTGTGCTAGAAAATGGGAAATGGCTTTTTGGTGTGACGAAAAGGAAAACTTCCTCCTGCAATATTGTTCGCCATCCCATGATGCATGTGTATGCACAATATGGGCATATTATCACAAACTATGCCTTGATTCTAGCCATAACATTGGTCATTTGACCCGAAAGCCAAAAATCTCGAATGAGATAGGTCATTTTGTGAAGGTTTTTTTGAGACATAATCAATATATCAAGTTTAATATTTTTACTTATAACTATGTCACATAATTTGACACCACGCGAAGTTTTCGCATTGTTTCGATCGTTTTTGAATTTTTTATTCCCGTTTTAAACTATCATCAAACTTTGTCATACGGCGAACATGAAGATTCTTAGCTCGGGGCCGAGCCTCGCTAAACTTGCATTGGATCTTTTATAAAATAGCATATTGTGAACCTAAAAATGATTTAAAAAAACATGAGCATCGGATCATGTACTTGTAGTTCATATCTGACCCACTTCCTGCCGATTCGGCAGGAATTTGTCTTTTTCACCAAAGGTGGACGGAAACGTTTCGGATACCCCTGTTGGAACATTGTCCATATAAGGTGGTATAGATTTTTTTGTAAAATGTGGTGCTAACATTTTGAATTAGTCATTTGGTGGTTGCTTCACAAAATCGTCCGTTTTTGTGCTCGGAAAATGGGAAACGGCTTTTTGGTGCGACAAAAAGGAAAATTTTCTCCTGCAACATTGTTCGCCATCCCATGATGCATGTGTATGCACAATATGGGCACATTAGCACAAACTATGCCTTGATTCTAGCCATAACATTGGTCATTTGACCCGAAAGCCAAGAAACCTCGAATGAGATAAGTCTTTTTGTGAAGGTTTTTTTGAGACATAATCAATATATCAAGTTTAATATTTTTACCTTTAACTATGTCACATAATATGACACCACGCGAAAGTTTCGCATTGTTTCGATCGTTTTTGAATTTTTTATGCCCGTTTTAAACTATCGTCAAACTTTGTCAAACGGCGGGGATGAAGATTCTTAGCTCGGGGCCGAGCCTCGCTAAACTTACATTGGATCTTTGATAAAATAGCATATTGTGAACCTAAAAATGATTTTTGTAAAAAACATGAGCATCGGATCATGTACCTGTAGTTCATATCTGACCTACTTCGTGCCGATTCGACAGGAATTTGTCTTTTTCACCAAAGGTGGACGGAAAGGTTTCGGATACCCCTGTTGGGACATTGTCCATATAAGGTGGTATAGTATTTTTGTAAAATGTGGTGGTAGCATTTTGAATTAGCCATTTGGAGGTTGCTTCACAAAATCGTCCGTTTTTTATGCTCGAAAATGGGAAATGGCTTTTTGGTGTGACGAAAAGGAAAACTTCCTCCTGCATTTTTTTTCCATCCCATGATGCATTTGTATGCATAATATGGTCATATTATCACAAACTATGCCTTGATTCTAGCCATAATATTGGTTATTTGACCCGAAAGCCAACAATCTCGAGTGAGATAGGCCATTTTGTGACGGTTTTTTTGTGACATAATCAATATATCAAGTTTAATATTTTTACTTATAACTATGTCACATAATTTGACACCAAGCGAAGGTTTCGCATTGTTTCGATCGTTTTTAAATTTTTTATTCCCGTTTTAAACTATCGTCAAACTTTGTCATACGGCGAACATGAAGATTCTTAGCTCGGGGCCGAACCTCGCTATACTTGCATTGGATATTTGATAAAATAGCATATTGTAAACCTAAAAATGATTTTTTTTGAAAAAACATGAGCATCGGATTATGTACTTGTAGTTCATATCTGACCCACTTCCTGCCGATTCGGCAGGAATTTATCTTTTTCACCAAAGGTGGACGGAAAGGTTTCGGATACCCCTGTTGGGACATTGTCCATATAAGGTGGTATAGTTTTTTTTTGTAAAATGTGGTGGTAACATTTTGAATTAGCCATTTGGTGGTTGCTTCGCAAAATCATCCATTTTTTGTGCTCAGAAAATGGGAAATGGCTTTTTGGTGCGACGAAAAGGAAAATTTCCTGCTGCAACATTGTTCGCCATCCCATGATGCATGTGTATGCACAATATGGGCACATTATCATAAACTATGCCTTGATTCTAGCCATAACATTGATCATTTGACCCGAAATCCAAGAAACTTCGAATGAGGTAGGTCATTTTGTGAAGGTTTTTTTGAGACATAATCAATAAATCAAGTTTGATATTTTTACTTATAACTATGTCACATAATATGATACCACGCGAAGGTTTCGTATTGTTTCGATCGTTTTTGAATTTTTTATGCCTGTTTTAAACTATATATAATGTTTTATGTTTTACTTAATTTTTATTTACAAATGTGTAATATTTGAGTGTAGATAGATAGGTCTTATTTTTCTGCAAATTTTGATATATTATTTGTATTTTTTCAAATTAGAATGATTTAGTTATGATTTTTCAAAGTTTAATAAGATAAAATAAAAAATAGCTACGCCGAGGGCAGCCGTCGGCGTAGCATAGGATATGCCGAGGGCAATTCTACGACGACGGCTGCTTGGCGGAGCTAGCTTAGACGATGGCTACGCCGACGACCCCGACGTTTGGCCGTCGGCGTAGCGAGCGGCCGTCGGCGTAGCTTTCCATTCCTGTAGTGTTTCTTCATCATTGGAGGTGTAAATCCTCAGACTATCTTATAGTTTTTAACATATCCAAAAGATAACGTTATTGTCACCCAGTGAAAGATGAGGTCGAGAAGCAATCAGGACCTCATAAGGGTATATCAACAACTAATTGACAATGTTTATCTTTTAGTAGATCGTTTAACTTGGATCAATTTAACATCCTTGTTCATTCAACAATGGGTCCTCAATGTCAAATGGTATTCTCGTTACTATAACTATATCATGATCTAGAAAACTTGATCATTTTTTACAATGAGCCGGTCTTTCCCGTGATACTAGGAACACTTGGTGTTTATAGATTTACACATGCTTATGAGTTTTTCTTTGATTCCCACAATCAAGACACAAAGAAGTTATAGCATAAAGAATAATCTATAATTACGAATAAGGAAACTATGAATAAGCATTTATTTGTCTCTAGGGCAATATTCCCAATAGCCGTGGAACATTATGCGAGGCATTTATAAGCAAGGGAAAACAATGCGAACATTGTGATAGTTTGCATTTCGAATGAAATCGTGAAGTTGCGAGAAGATATGACGACCAAATGATTTGCAGACGACTTTGCAAAAACAGAACGATTGCGATTAATATAGAAAATGTGTGCGATGAGTAACATCGCAAACGGTTCTACATGTAGAAAACGTGGGCGATATAAGACCGTCATCTTTTTCATAGATATTACAATTTTTGTGATGTAACCGTGGCCAATATAAAATGATCTCGTTTCCATAAAACATAAAGAAAACAAATATAGTTACTACAGTTTTCCACATAAGATGAATCTTTTATGTGAGTTTCTTTGAAGCTGTATTCATTTCTGTGAAGTAAAAGATTTTTTCTAAAAAAAATTAAGCGTAAACATTGTGATTGTTTCTTTATGAAATATTCCGTCACGCGTAGTCGTCAACATGGCGCGTGGAGGCTGGTCACCCGCCATGACAAAATAGTAACATCACGAAAAGTTAGTACATGTGCCTTGCTCTTATTATTCCATGTGTTATCCTAACAGTAACCTATCATTTTAATGGACCACGTGTCAGCCTGCTGGCGGCAGGTTGCGACTAAAGAAAATTCGTCATGGCTGGGATGACATCGTAGATATCATGATGATGTAAGGAAGCAGCGGTAACGAAATCAAGCCGTGACGGAAAATAGTCGTCGCGATGGTTATGATGTCACTAACGATTGATGTGACGTCAGCTGACGTCACTAACGACCGCTCGCGGTGCCATGTTTCACGTGGTGCCCACCGTGACAAAAAAATGTCACAACTTATTAGGCCTTGGCTGCGCCAGTCCGTTGGCCGCAATGAAAACACAAAAATTCATGACGTTTTCAGACAAGAAAAACGTCACAAACCAGATTATGACGTAAGGTTCACGACCTTTTTTCGTCACAGAATTTGTCACCGATGGTTATCTATGACGTTTTGCCCCTGATCCATGTTAGATCGTCTTGTACCGTCAAGATTATTATAGTGTCACCTCCTATTGCTCAAGCATCTCGCCATCAACCTCCTACGCCTTTCGTTCAGCCTTCTCGCACCATTCAAGTTGCGTGTATCATCTTTCGGCATTACAGTCGTTGCATTCTCGTTGTCATCCAATTTTCTTATGTAGTCGTGGTACGAGAAGGACTAGCCGGAGCACAATTAAGACGAGTCAACTTCGTGGTCCGATGGTGGGAGGGGTTTCTCCCCTTCAACCACGGGAGACATCTACCTAACACGGCGACATAGCAATGGCCTGGTAGGCACTACTAGACGTAAGAGAGGCGAGCGATCTTTTTGTTTCGAGCCATATCAAAGTGTGTGTGTGTATCATATAGCTGTTGTGTGCCAAGAGGGTGTCAGTGCCAGGCTTTATGGCGCGCGGCCGAGAAAGTTGTATCGTCCTCAACACGTCAATGAAATATAAGAAGGCAATTAGAAAACACACGAGAATTTTTTTTCTCACCATTTGAAATAGGTAAAAAAGAAACATTGGAAAATACAAAATGTCGCTAAGATTTAGCACACACTCTCCTTATTACTGAACATGCATGTGGGATGACACAAAACTATGCTGACAAATTTTCAATGATTGATCGTCTGCGATTTATCCACGTGTTCAAATTTTTAATGCGTCAGCGATTTTTTATATATACTACTCTCCGTCCAAAAATAACTGACTTAGGATCGAGGGAATACACACGAAAAGGGTCTCCCATGTCGATGAGGGCTTAGAATGCCCGTTATGTACTAGTGTAAACATAGTCCGAGACTATTGCAATGGCAGGTTGTTCCCAGATAAGAAAACCTGAACGTAATTAAAAGTGGGATCACGCATGTGTCCTCGTTTTCCTCTTGTGGACATTTCAATAGTTTAAGAATAGTGCTACGCGTCCCCTTGGGGATAAAAACTTCTGATCCCGGGTCCTCGTGCTGACACGTGTCCACCTAAATCCCGCTTTTGCTAC
The DNA here is from genome assembly GCA_030063025.1 of Avena longiglumis. NCBI lineage: Eukaryota > Viridiplantae > Streptophyta > Magnoliopsida > Poales > Poaceae > Avena > Avena longiglumis. Next base: position 402,598,803 of record CP125978.1, read on the forward strand.
ACTCAGACCCGATTTTATTACATATGTCCCGCTTTTGCTACACTGTAGCCAAAAACGGTTCAACACAAAAATAAAAAAACATACTAGATCTCGCCGGAGAGTTCGCCGGCGACCGTGTAGCAAAAAAAAGTACTAATGTAGCAAAATCGACTTCGCCGGAGACTCGCCGGAGCCTTTCGCCGAATACTGCGTAGCAAAAAAATTATGATTTTGTAGCAAAATCAAAAAACGGATGTAGCAAGATGATTATGCTGACGTAGCAAAAGCCTAACTTCGCTGGAGACATCGCCAGAGCAAAAATTGTAGCAAAGAAATATGCCATAGAGCGGCGTCGCTCGCACATGTAGCAACACCACAAGTCATATGTAGCAGGTCCGGTCGCCGTGTGTAGCAGGACTGCTCGCTGCAGGTATCAGCACCGCTCACCGCAGGTAGCAAGTCCGGATGCCGGAGGTAGCAACTACTATAGCCGTAGGTAGCAACATGATAAGCTGTATGTAGCAGGTTCGGTCGCCGTGTGTAGCATCACCGCCGGCTGTCTGCACATGTCCATGACAGGCCACGACTTGCAGCAAACGGATGGTGTGCGAGCAGAGCGGCCATGGAGCAGAGGTGCGCATGGGGAGGGAGAGGCAGGGAGAAGGCCGGCGGCGACAACATCGGATGGGAAGAGGTGCGGCGAAGCGAGCTCCCCACGTCCAGATGCCATGGAGAGCGCCGGGAGCTAGAGTTTCCCGCGTCGAGATGCCATGGAGTGGGCGGCGGTGGAGATCCCGGCGGCGGCGCGGCGGCCGAAGCTAAAGGGGAGGGTGGTGGCGCGGCGGTCGGAGCTGCACGCGGGCGGATGGACACGACGACGGCCGCAGGTTCCGTGAGAAAGAAAACGAGGAAGACGAAAGGAGACACGAACATGGTGGGCCCTCCCACATACCGCTGCTAGCAACGATCCGGGGGATTCGATCCTCCGGAAAAGTAGTATCATTTTCCATAGTTTAACCATGACCCGCGTGCGAGCCACTCAAGATAAAGCTAAAGCCTCCTCCCATATAGATATAGCCAAACGTTTTCTGCACCATGCATCATGCAACGGGACAAGACTCAAGTCCCAGAAAAAGAAAATACTACTCCTACTATACGTGTGCAGAGAAGCTTTTTTCCTCCATTTCGGTCGCCCACGTACGTGTCCTCATCCGATCGATGAAACCAGGCAGATGCAGTACCAGGATTCTTCCCGTTCGCAGCACATGTACAGCTAGGAAAAGTAGTCTCTTTTGCATGACAAGATCCGCAGTGTCGTCACCTAAATACCTCATCGTGTGCAAGTAACGAGTGCACTCCCACGCGTCGTTACTTAACTATACTCAGCTAGAGTCCAGTATAGGTGGTGGATTATAGTTAAGTAGTATTAGTCTCAACACTGGGCAACACGTACGGCTATGCATATGCGCGTGTTTGTAAAGGTCCACTCCAAGCAAGTAAAAGCAGACACACATGGTGCAAAAGGCGCGTGTTCACACTTGGTATTGTAAAATTCAGTTCAACGGTACTTCATCCCTTACAAAATATAAGGCATGTGACTATTTTATTAGTTGGAAATTATTACATACATAAGAAATTGCATTGCGCTCCTTTTAACTTTTGCTTCAAAGCATTTTAATCTGACAAGCTGAAAATGGACGTTCCAAAATGGGAGAAAAGGTATAATTGACACAGCGAATTGCACCTCTACATCCAAGTCAAACAACGGTGGCAATTATCAAATTATTCAAAACCAGCACAAACTACCCTCGCAAATTGTGAATGTAACATATCTAGGAGTAAAAGCAAAGCGTGTTAAGTATGTCGTATGTTAGGTGTTAAGTATTTAATTTTTAATCTAATGCGGATATTTTCCTTCCTTCACCTGTAGAAATTATAGAATTCTAGAATATTGTGTTGTATTGATCCGACCCTTTGGGGGGTTTATATAGAGTTACACGGAGGTAGGTGGAGACTTGGAGTACAAGTTGTAGAGTCCTAGTCTATCTCTAGCCATACATGTATACGTACTCTAACATCCCCTCTCAGTCGGAGCGGGAGTGAAGCGGACGCTTGCGACTGGATTTGAAGTCTTGTGCTTCCGTCGTCTCCACCTCCTTGTCATCATCATCTGCGTGGACATGATCATGGCTGGCACATAGGGGCGGTGACTGCGTCCCCTTCTAGTGCCTCTCTTCCCTCCCGCAGTCACAGCGGGAGCGGCGTGGACGCAAGTGACGACGCGAACGCTGTTGACTGGAGTTCTTGAGTTGCTGTAGACGTTGTTCTAATGTCGATGTCGAGGTAGCCAGTCGTGATGTAGCCATGGTCGAGGTTATCGTGGTCATTGTAGCCGATAGCGCCATAGGCGCAAAAAATTTGCGCGGTTTGTGTCGTAGGGTTTTAGGTTTTGTGCGGCGGCGGCGGCGGCGGGTTTTGAGCGGCGGCGGCAGGGATCTGCGGCGGCGGCGGGTTTTTGGTTGTAGGTTTTTGTAGACTGCGGTCGGGGCACAATGCAAGCGGCGGCAAGGTTTTTATGGCGGCGGCAGTGGGTTTTTGACCATACGGGCGAGGCGATTGTGGGTTCGCCCTAGCAGAACGCCAGGCTGCGGCGGCGGCGGGACCATGTGATGTTGACCTTGGCGATGATTTTTGTTGGCGATGTAGAACTTGACGAAGATCTTGGTGTAGTCGTACAGTTTGACGTCGTAATTTGGGTCGATGTAGCTTGGCTTGGTGGAGTGCAGATCTTGATGTCGGTGAAGTCGCGTCTCGAAGCAGTGCAGATCTTGCTGTTGGTGTAGTCGTGTATCGGAGCTGTGTAGATCAGTGCGGCTCGACGTAGATGAATTTTTCCAGAACACGATGTAGTCGATGTACTCGCCGTCGTGATCCGAATAGCAGCAGCAGAACCCGCCGTGAGCCAGGTCCTGGCCCCATGGAAAATCATGGATGTGAATGCATGCTCATAGGCCTCGTCTTGATTCTCACGTGAGATCCTTGCCTTCGAACTTGATCTGCATGCGTGTGGACTCACGTGTCCGTGTACATCTAAAGTTGCACGGCATCTAACCGTCGTCGGAGATGAGCTGCTGCTGCAGCCTGGACACGCCGTGTCCGCTGGTGTAGCTCATGGATACGTGGCGATAGTGCCGGCTTGACTGCCATGCTTCTCCAGTGTAGGCATGGGACGCCGTCGGACGCGAGATCTGATTGGATCTGGCAAGCGCCGCCGAATGATTGGGTTTTGGATCTAGGAATTTATTAGCTATAGTTGAATCTAATCTATGGAATTGGAGAACTTAAAATTGAATCTAATATAGTCTAAAAAAGTGACCAGATCTTTGATCTAGATCGGGTACCGCTCCCCCGAGAAGATTGATCTCCCCGGGGGCGGCGCGCGTTGCGTAAAGGAGAGCAACCTAGGATCGGCGTCGTGAGCCTAACCGCTCTGATACCATGTAGAAATTATAGAATCCTAAAATATTGTGTTGTATTGATCTGACCCTTTGAGGGGTTTATATAGAGTTATACGGAGATAGGTGGAGACTTGGAGTACAAGTTGTAGAGTCCTAGTCTATCTCTAGCCATACATGTATACATACTCTAACACTCTTACTGAAAAGTACATGACATTTTAGATGTGGGTTCATTCCTAAATATATAATAACCTAGACATCTATTTTATGTTGCTAAGAATAACAAAATAATTCTATGAAATATTGTATCACGATAAATATAATGATGGCAAAATTCTTTATATAGCTTAGCTTCCAGTAATGAGGACATAAACTAGCCCGCAATTGTACACTAAAAAGTTCTCAGATCACGTACCCCTTCGTGCGTGAGAGTCTGAGAAGGTGATCAGGTTTTCCTCGTGTCCACTACTGCATAGGTAGGCCTCTAACACCGGTTCGTAGAGGCCTCTAACAGCGGTTCCAGAATCGCTATTGGGGGTTCGGTGTTAGAGTCCCCTTTTAACATCGGTTCTTATACGAACCGCTGTTAAAGGGTGGCGCACGTGGGGCGGCTGCCGCAGCGCTCATGCCCCCCTTTAACATCGGTTCGTAACACGAACCAGTGTTAAAGGTTCTTTGCCACGACAGGAAAACAACATAAATCTCTGCCTTGGCGAGTTACGCCGCCTGCTCGGCATATTTCTCATGCGGGACGGGAGGGGAGGGCAATCGATCGGGAGAGATATACACATACATCGTCGGTACATACGAGTACATGCATAATTAAGCAACTATTATTATACACAAACATCGTCATTGTGGTATTCTTCGTAAACGTTAACGAAGCATCAAGTACAAGACAAACATGTTCAAGCATATATACAATATAACATCTTCGTACACGTTCATTTTGGTGGATATCTAAAGAGTTTCCCGCCAGGCGTGACGACCTCATCAAGTATGAACCCCGCCAATTCCTCTTAAATGACTCGTATGCGGTCAAATGGTAGGAGTTGGTCCCGTATCCGTTCAATCTAAATATATATGAAGAATGGGGTCAATATATATATATAAGAATAAAACTCAACACAATTGATGGTAATAAAATAATGTTGTGTACTTTGTTTACTTACTCTAAATTGTTCTAGTGCGGCTTGGCCCGTCGCACATATCGTGTTGCGAATGAACTCACGAACATAGTATCCACATAAGTTATTGCCAGGTCCCTGATGCGCGCACTTTACGAGAATAGAGAGTTCAATCAAAATAATAATCAATAAAGCATGATATAATGGAATTGGAAGCAGAATCAAAAAGATACGCAGAATTAGCTAGCTAGTATTACTTACATTTTGGTCTACAAATTTTAGTTCTTCTGACCATTCACCCAAGGCCCTGCACGTGAACCTTTTCCAAACCTTGTCCGGCAAAGAAAATGAATAAAGGAGTAATTAATTACTTGTTGTCACAAAAGTTGCCGATCTAGTGCGATAATATGATTGAAATTACCTCTGGAGCATCTCTTTAAAGTCTGCCCATAGCTATTGGTCTTTTCGTAACGAGTCCATGACAAGGACTTTTCCTGAGTCAACTTGAATGACTAGCAGAATAAAGTGGAACCTGCGCAAGCATAACTCATCATCAGTTACACTTAACATCGAGTAAGCCGAAAGAGAATGTGTACAAGAGAGGGTAACACTCATGAGAAGTTGTAAGGCAATAGTATTTCCCTTTTGGTTTGTTGTCTCAGTAAAGACATTAGCAAGAAATATTCTGTTTGTCCGGGTTTGAGTTTTACCACTTGTTCATGAACTCTATTTGGGTCAACGAACCCAATGTCAAAAGGGCCTCCTTTCATGCATTCCATAACCTTTTTCCCGCATAATAGTATATACATATGTGGTGAGCATATATATACATGCAATTAATGAATTGAATGAGATGGGATAGAAATTACAGAAATAGTACTTACACACAATAAAGCCTGATGGCAGCTTTGTCGAGTTCCTTCTGATTGAATAGAATATGCAAGTCTTGAATGTTGAAGCTGATCTCGTCATCTCCGCACAAGAAAATTTGATCTCTTATATGCGCCATGATCCATTCTTCCTTTCTCGTCTTGCATAAATCAAGGTACCACTTATGCAATCTTCGCATCTTTGTTGGTAGATTCTTGAGCTCCTCTTTCTTGACGAGATTCTTCCCATACTTCCATGGCTGTATGGGGTTGGCATCGCCTTTGGGCAGGTAGTCTCCCATGATGTTCAAGTATGCAATGTAAGTCATCCCATCTCATTGGCCTTTCTTTGTAGATCTGCCTCGTAATCATTTACAGGAGGAGCGTTCCGTGTTTCGAACACTTGGAGCGGGGCGCATGATTGGTTTTCCTGCTCTTCGAGCATGGGAACTATTTTCTGGGGTGCCGCATGACTGCTACTTTCAGACTCCCTCCGCCTTGCATCCCCCTTCATAATCTGGCGCTCGTAGTCTGGCACAAGTGGGGTTTCAGGTTTCAAAAGATTATTGTAAAACTTCTCCACCACCACCGGATCTAGCTTATCCTTTGGCTCAGCCAGTCTAGATGCAAAGAATTTCTTGACCTCTTCTTCCGAGATCCTCTTGGTCTCCTCGTTGCTGCGATTCCATGGTAATACCGGCAATGGCTTGGCGGAAGGCTGCTGGACGTAGTTTCTTGAACTCTTTGGCGTACGGTTTCCTACGGATTTCTTCGTGGCAGTGGTAGTGATGCTCTTCGTGGCAGTTCTCTTCCTCTTACGCGCAAGAGATGGCTGAAGCGCCGGAGATGGATGACGCGCAGGAGATGGCTGGAGCATCGAAGATGGCTGACGCGTAGGAGATGGCTGGCGCGCCGGAGATGGCTGCCGCACAGGAGATGGCTGAAGCGCCGGAGACGACATGGGAGTATTCTGATGACTTGGAGACGGCTGAGGCGGCTCAGATTGCTGACGCTGCAGAGACGGCGGGGGTGCCAGTGGCCTCAAATTTGGAAGCACGATGTGTTCCTTCTTGCAAAGAATGGTTGTTTTCACTCTAAATTTGAGTTGAGTTTCCCCTTCACCTGTAGCATGGTCAATCTGTGCTTCCTCATATTCCTTCACAACCTCATCCACCCCGACAATAGCATAGCCATCTGGAATCGGTCGACAGTGGTAAGTTCCACCAGCTACAGGAGGTAAGGCATAGCCGACCGCCACCTTAATGGATAAGTCCATTAATCTCACATGCAGCTCAGCGTGTTCGCTCTCCGTGATCTCATCCATGGGGTATCGAGGACCCGCCATTTCAAGCGTGGGGTGCACGTTCTCCGTGGAAGCCACTGCCTTTCGTGATGCAGGCTCGGCAGCTTCCAATGCAGGATCTTCGTGCTTCTAAGATGGGCCGGTAGCTTGCTGGCTCTTTTGTGCATTCACTTGCGCTTGCAGCGCCACAAGTGCATGTTCTATTTGTGTCATCCGGTATGTACTATCTTTTTCTTTTCTGCCATGCCATCTGTAAGAGTCGCCACACTCGGCAAACCCATCCTTCCACGTCATACTCCCTGTGCCTCGTGCAAGTCCAGGGTGTTCTTTTTTACCGATGGCGCGTGTCAGCTGGTCATTCTCTCTGTCGGGATGGAAGGTCCTGGCGTTTGTTTCCTCGTATACCGTGATGAGTTCAGTGACGAGTTTGGCAAGGAGGGTTGAGAAGATACACAATCCCGTTTCTGGGTCCAACCTTGCACCGATTTCGTAGAACCAAGTCTTTGCACGTAGGTCCCACCCATGTGTCTGGGGTGTGATCCCTCTATCACGCAGGGCCTTCTCAGCTTCCTCCCACTTAGGTCTCTCAGATATGTATCCACCTGACCCCATCCTCTGGTGATATTCCTTCTTCTGGGCATTTAGCGTATTGGTTTATGACCTCTTTGTAGCTATAGCACCTTCCTTTTATGCCACAAATTCGGGCCAGTGAGGTCTTATCTTCGCATAATATGCATCTTCGAAATCTGGAGTCTCGCGAGATTTGACAAATTTGTTTAAATTTGTCTTCCAGTTGCGGAAAGCGTCAGCCATCTTCTTTAGAGTCCACTCTTTGACCTTTTCCTTTATAACCGGTTTAATTTCATCCTCCTCCGGTGGTAGGGTGAAATTAACCAACAGCGAATTCCAAAGCGTTTCTTTGGATATTTCATCGACAAAGGTACCGTCTCCCTTCTTTGGCTTATTCCAATATTCAATTATGATTGGGATTTGGTCCCTAACAAGAACTCCAGCCTTACGTATAAATTTGCCTGCTGCATTCTTGGGCTCCATCGGCTTGCCATCAATACGGACTGCTTCGATCATGAACTTTGCACGATCTTTCAACAGATGGCTCGCGCCTCGCTTGCTCTTTTTCATAGAAGATGATTGTGAAGGGAATATGCCCTGAGAGGCAATAATAAATTGTTTATTATGTGTATTCCAAGTATATGATAGATGTTTATTTTGCATGCTATAATTGTATTAATACGGAAACGTTAATACATGTGTGTTTAATAAACAAGTTCCTAGTTAAGCCTCTCTCATAAACTAGCTCGTTGATTAACAAGATGATCAAGGTTTCCTGATCATGGACATTGGATGTTGTTAATAACGGGATCACAACATTAGTGTAATGATGTGATGAACATTCATCCGAAGTATAGCATTACGATCAAAGTCATTGAGTTTATATTGCTATAACAACTTACGAAGTGATCCTAAGCCTTAGACCATGAGATCATGTCAATCACTAACACCGGAAGAGTTTCTTGATAACATCAAACGTCACACCGTAAAGGTGATTATAAAGATGGGTTGAACTAATAAAGTGTTATGTTGAGGCTCATGGATCAAGAGTGGAATTTGTTCATCCCGATGGCGGATAGATATACTCTGGGCCTCTCGGTGATATCACATTGATTAGCTTGCAAGCAAGTGATTTGATCACTAGAATGTTATATCACGGGAGCGAGAAAAGAGTGCATGTCGTGCGAGATCAAACTAGGTATGGAGATACCGATGATCGAATCTAGGACATGTAATATATCGTGAGACAAAGGGATTAAGATACTAGCGTAAAGGTTCGACGATCACAAGAAAGTCATCGTTGAATGTGTGGGAGTCATGGGTCTCGGATCCGCTCGATTATTGATCGAGAGGGTCTCGATCATGTCCGCATTATTCACGAACCGTAGGGTGACACATAAGAGACACCGACATCCAATTGGAGCAAAAGTTTCATGCCGAAAGAATAAACAAGAATTTATTTCACTAGATAAAACAGGTTTTGGTGAAATTACATAAAGTGGTTATGCATGTGAAATAGAATTCTAGCAAGGGGTTATTGTGAATGTTTGTCATTAAAGTAATTGACAAAATTCTGAATAAAATAAAGAGTTTTATTTAATGAGAGTTTGCATTAAATTTGGTGGAAATTTAATGGGATTTTGAGTGGGATTTTGAGTGGACTTTTGAAGGGTCATTTTGTGAGTGGAGTGTCCACCACATGATGAGGGAGGGCAAGGGGCAGCCCGCCACCCCTTGGGGTTCCCCCTCCTCCTATAAAAGGCCCCTCCTCACTTCTCACTCACACCTCCTCGTGAAGGATCTCTCTCCCCTCTAGAATTTATCCCCATGGTCTCGGACTAGCGAGATACATGTTCCCGGTGGCTTTTCGGCAAGAAAGAGTTGTGCTTCATGCATCGCTGGGCGAGGCGGAGGTTGCTCGGTGCCTCGAGCGTGTGCACGGATTTCTTGGCGCTAGGACTTCCTCTCGATCTTGAGATCGGCAGAGATCGTCTACATCAACCACGAGTTTGGACTCGTTAAGCTTTGTCGGTCTTCAAGGGTATGTTCTCTCGGATATACATCCGCTCGTTGTTTGTATCTAGTATAAATAGATCTTGGTATATAGTTCACATCGTAGGAAAATTTTTGTTTTCTATCTGCGAACCCTTTATCGAGCGGATCTATGCGTAGATACTTTACGGGTAGTACACATATGAGTATGTGGGCGATGATGATCATGTTGTTGCTCCTTTCTTGTGATTTTGGATATTGGTGGCATAGTGGGATGGGACAAACTTTACATGTCCTCGCACATGAGACTGTTCCACGCTTGACATGCAACTAGTTTGCATAAGTGGCTAGCGGTGTCATCTCTCCTACTATAGTCAATATCTATTTTGCAAGCGAGTTGTCAACAATTTGATTATCCTCGTTGTGGTTCATGTTCGTAGGTAACGGTTCTATCTCGAAAGCCCTCACGTAAAACTTGCAATGGATAAATTAGGCGTCTAGTTTAGATTGTTGCTAGTGTTATGATATGGTAGTGTTGTAAGTAGAAGTATGAGATGATACTCTTACACACACATAGCTGTAAAACCCATAGATTGTGGATTTACACATATAGGTATGATAGTGATCATACCACGATGCACATGATAGAGATCATCTGCGGGAACCATATAATTTCACTATTAAACATATGATGTTTGATTGCATCTTATATTGCTTGTTTAGCGCTTTGTTAAGCATAATAAGATGATCCTCATTTTAAATATCAAGATAAGAATGTGTTCTCCCTTTAGTATGCACCGATTATGTTTCCAAGACATCACGTGATGATCGGGTGTACTTGGATCCTCGACCATACTTGGTGTAAAGCAGGTTACACCATAAAATAAGGTTCTAACTTGGCGAGCCTAGCATGTACAGACATGGCCTCGGAACAGAGCCAGAAAGGTTAAGCATGAGTCATATAGTTGATATGATGCCCATTTGATGCTCGCCTTTGAAGCTATCCGACTCACGTGATGATCGGACTTGGTGTAGTGGATTTGGTTCATGTAATCACCAAAAGGACACGAGGGATGTCGCTTTTGAGTGGGAGTTCATTCGTAATATAGATTAGTTGAACTCAATCTATCATACACTTAGTCTAAACTTTACAAATTCTGTTGTAGATGGCACCACCTTTTAATTTCAATGCGTTCATGGAGAAGAGAAACTAGCGAGCGGTAGCAACTTTCTTGAATGGGCCATGAATTTGAGGATTCTCCTCTCTGCACAAAAGCAATATGTGCTAGAAGCCGTTAGGCCCCCTTTGACGATGCCCACGAGGAGAAGAATGTCTATCTGACTCGTCAGAGGACCACAACTTAGTTCATTGCGGCATATTGTATGGGCTAGAGCGAACTTGAAAGCGTTCAAACGGCAATGCTTTTGATACAATGGGTGAGTTGAAAATGATTTTCGACACACATCTTTGAGAAACTACAATGCTTGAAAAAGTTCTTTAGCTGCATGATGGAAGAGAACATTCAAATTAGTGAGCATGTACTCAAGATGTCGATAAGCTTGTGTCCTTGGAATAACGATTCCCATTGACTTAGGCATCCATCGTGTGGCGCTACTGCCACCTAGCTATAAGAGCTTCGTGATGAACTATAATATGCAAGGCATGAAGAAGTCTCTCCCGAGCTTCACAATGCTTAAACTGAAGTGGAGATCAAAAGGAACATCAAGTGTTGATGATCAATAGGAACACTGGTTTCAAGAAAGACAAGAAGGAAAAGCGGAAGGGAAGTAAGGCGGCAAGCTGTTGCCGCTGAAAAAGAAACCCGAGTTGGACCTAAGTCAGTGCTACTATTGTAAGGAATCGCCCCAAGTATCTGGCGGACAAGAAGGCCGGCAAGGCAAACAAAGGTATATATGATATACATGTTATTGATGTGTACTTGACTAGTGCTGTGATGCTTTGGGTATTTGATACGGTTCGGTTGCTAATATTTGTAACTCGAATTGACCGCTAGCAAGGGTGAGGTCAAGATGCGGTCGGCAATGGATCAAACGTTGATGTGATCAACGCTACCTCTCCACTTCGTCGGGATTAGTTATAAACTTAAATAAGCATTATTTGGTGCTCGCGAGCATGAACATTGTATCTGGATCATGTTTGATGCAAAGTGGTTTTTCATTCAAATCGAGAACAATGGTTGTTCCATTTATATGAATGAAATCTTTTATGGTCATGCACCAATGTTGAATGGTTTATTTCTGTTGGATCTCGATGATAATGTTACACATATTCATAATATTGATGCTAAAAGGATTAAACTTAGTGATGATATATCCGCATATATGTGCCGTCTAGGTCATATTGGCATTAAGCATGAAGAAGCTCCATTCGGATGGACTTTTAGAATTACTTGATTATGAATCATTTGATACATGTGAGCCATGCCTTATGGGCAAGATGACTAGAACCGCTTTTCGGTTCAATGGAGCAGGCGATTTATTGGAAATCATACATTCGATGTATGTGGTCCAATGAGTGTGTGCCGTAGGTGGATATCGTTATTTTGTTACTTTCACGGATGATTTGAGTAGATACGGTTATATCTACTTGATGAAACACAAGTGAAACCTTTGAAAAGTTCAAGGAATTTGAATGAAGTTGAAAATCATCGTAATAGAAAGATCAAATTTCTCTCGACCGTGGAGGTGAGTATCTAATTCTGAGTTTAGCACTCACATGAAAGAGTGTGGAATTGTTTCACAACTCACACTGTAGGAACACCACAATGAAATGGTGTGCTGAACGTCGTAATCGTACTTTATTAGATATGGTTCGATCTATGATGTCTCCCGACGGACTTGCCGTTGTCATTTTGGGGTTATGCACTAAAGCTGCTGCATTCACTTTAAATCGGGCACCATCTAAATCCGTTGAAGCGACACGTATGAATTGTGGTTTGAAACAAACCTAAGCATCATTTCTTAAAGTTTGGGGTTGCGATGTTTATGTGAAGAAACTTCAACGGATAAACTCGAACCCAAAGCGGAAAAATCGTCTTCATAGGATACCCTAAAGAAACTATTGGGTATTCCTTCTATCACAGATCCGAGGCAAGGTTTTTGTTGCCAAGAATGGATCCTTTCTAGAGAAAGAGTTTCTCGAAAGGTGTGAGTAGTCGGAAGGTAGAACTCAAGAGGTTATGGAACCTTCTCTTCAAAGTATGGCGGGAGTTGGCTCTACCTTGAAGAAGGAACTAATGATAATGATCATGAAACTCGAAGAGTACTCGAACCTCAAGTCAAACAGACGCTGCAGCTCCGGAAATCTGTCATAAATTTCATGGTTGATGAAAATAATGACCTGCGACGTATGAAGAAGCGATGATGAGCCGATTCAACAAATGGTTAGAAGCCATGAAATCCGAGATGGAATCCATGTATGAAAATCAAGTTTGGAACTTGGTGGAATTACCTCACGAAAGGCCGTGGAGAACAAATGGATTTTCAAAAGGAAAGCGTCTTGATGGTAATGTGACCATCTATAAAGCTCGACTTGTCGCAAAGGGGTTTCGACAAATTCAAGGAGTTGACTACGATGAGACTTTCTCTCCCGTAGCGATGCTAAAGTCGATTAGGATTATGTTAGCAATTGCTGCATATTTCGATTATGAAATATGGCAGATGGATGTCAAAACCGCGTTTCTCAATGGTAATATTGAAGAAGAGTTGTATATGATACAACCAAAGGGTTTTGTCGATCCTAAGGATGCTAACAAGGTGTGCAAGCTCAGCGATCCATCTATGGATTGAAGCAAGCATCACGAAGTTGGAATCTCCGCTTTGATGAGGTGATCAAAGAGTTTGGATTTGTCCAAACTTATGGAGAAGCTTGTATTTACAAGAAAGTGAGTGGGAGCAATGTGGCATTTCTGATACTATATGTGGATGACATATTATTGATCGGAAATGATATAGAACTTTAGGTAACAAGGTTAAAAGTTATCTAAACACAAATTTTCAATGAAGGACCTAGGTGAAGCATCTTACATATTAGGCATAAAGATCTATAGAGATAGATCTAGGCGCCTAATAGGGCTATCAAAGTACATACCTTGATAAGATTTTAAAGAAGTTTAAAATGGACGGAAGTAAGAAGGGTTCTTACCTATGTTGCAAGGCAAGACATTGAGTAAGACTCAAAGTCCGGAAGAAAGAGATAATGGACAAAGTCCCTATGCTTGACCATAGGCTCTATAATGTCGCCATGCTATGTACAAGACCGGATGTGGCACACGCTATTAGTTTGACTAGTAGGTACCAATCGGATCGAGTTCGGAAGGATAGCGGTCAAGAATATCCTTAAGTACTTGAGAAGAACTAAGGATATGTTTCTTGTATCTGAGGTGAAGAAGAGCTCGTCGCTAAGTGTTATGTCGGCCGATCCGGATGACTCTAAGTCTCAATCCGGATCGTATTTCTCATGAATGGCGGAGCGGTTAGTTGGAGGAGCTCAAACAACTGTGGTAGCGGGATCAACAACGGAGGCGAATATGTTGCGGCTCGAAGCGATTTGGATGAAGGAGTTCATATCCGAACTAGGAGTTGTGGCAAGCGTTGGACCCAATGGTGATCTATTGTGACAACAATGGTGCCATTGCCAATGCCAAAGAGCCAAGGTCTCACAAGCATTCCAAGCATATTAAGCGCGGTTTCACTCCATCCATGAGCATGTCAAGGATGGAGATATAAAGATTTGTAAAGTACATACGGATCTCAATGTAGCAGATCCGTTGACTAAAACTCTCCCTAGAGCAAAACATGATCAACACGAACTCAATGGGTGTTAGATATATCACTATGTAACTAGATTATTGTCTCTAGTGCAAGTGGGAGGCGAAGGAATATGCGAGAGGCAATAATAAATTGTTTATTATGTGTATTCCAAGTATATGATAGATGTTTATTTTGCATGCTATAATTGTATTAATCGGAAGCGTTAATACATGTGTGTTTAATAAACAAGCAGAAAGTTCCTAGTTAAGCCTCTCTCATAAACTAGCTCGTTGATTAACAAGATGATCAAGGTTTCACGATCATGGACATTGGATGTTGTTAATAACGGGATCACAACATTAGTGTAATGATGTGATGAACATTCATCCAAGTATAGCATTACGATCAAAGTCATTGAGTTTATATTGCTATAACAACTTACGAAGTGATCCTAATCCTTAGACCATGAGATCATGTCAATCACTAACACGGAAGAGTTTCTTGATAACATCAAGCGTCACACCGTAATGGGGTGATTATAAAGATGGGTTGAGAACTAATAAAGTGTTATGTTGAGGCTCATGGATCAAGAGTGGAATTTGTTCATCCCGATGACGGATAGATATACGGGCCCTCTCGGTGATATCACATTGATTAGCTTGCAAGCAAGTGATTTGATCACTAGAATGTTATATCAGGAACGAGAAAAGAGTGCATGTCAGAACGAGATCAAACTAGGTATGGAGATACCGATGATCGAATCTCGGACATGTAATATCGTGAGACAAAGGGATTAAGATACTAGCGTAAAGGTTAAGCGATCACAAGAAAGTCATCGTTGAATGTGTGGGAGTCGTATGGGTCTCCGGATCCGCTTCGATTATTGATCGAGAGGGTCTCGATCATGTCCGCATTATTCACGAACCGTAGGGTGACACACTTAAGACACCGACATCCAATTGGAGCAAAAGTTTCATGCGAAAGAATAAACAAGCGCAGAATTTATTTCACTAGATAAAGCAGGTTGTGAAATTGCATAAAGTGGTTATGCATGTGAAATAGAATTCTAGCAAGGGGTTATTGTGAATGTTTGTCATTAAAGTAATTGACAAAATTCTGAATAAAATAAAAGAGTTTTATTTAATGAGAGTTTGCATTAAATTTGGTGGAAATTTAATGGGATTTTTGAGTGGGATTTTGAGTGGACTTTTGAAGGGTCATTTTGTGAGTGGAGTGTCCACCCACATGATGAGGGAGGGCAAGGGGCAGCCCCATGCGGCCACCCCTTGGGGTTCCCCCTCCTCCTATAAAGGAGCCCTCCTCTCACTTCTCACTCACACCTCCTCGTGAAGGATCTCTCTCCTCTAGAATTTATCCCCATGGTCTCGGACTAGCGAGATACATGTTCCGGTGGCTTTTCGGCAAGAAAGAGTTGTGCTTCGCTGCATCGCTGGAGGAGGCGGAGGTTGCTCGGTGCCTCGAGCGTGTGTGCGAGCACGGATGTTGCTGATTTGCGGCGCTAGGACTTCCTCTCGATCTTGAGATCGGCAAGAGATCGTCTACATCAACCACGAGTTTGGACTCGTTAAGCTTTGTCGGTCTTCAAGGGTATGTTCTCTACGGATATACATCCGCCCGTTGTTTGTATCTAGTATAAATAGATCTTGGTATATAGTTCACATCGTAGGAAAATTTTTGTTTTCTATGCTGCGAACCCTTCAGATTGTTGCTGGCTGGTCGATCCGTGTTGGAGATATGCCCTAGAGGCAATAATAAATGTAGTTATTATTATATCTTTGTGTTTATGATAAATGTTTACATTCATGCTATAATAGTATTAACAAAGAAACATTAATACTTGTGTGATTTGTAAACTAAAATAGAGTCCCTAGTAAAGCCTCTTTATAATACTAGCTTGTTGGTTAATAAATGATTGTGGTTTCCCTATCATGAACATTGAGATGTTGTTAACAACAAGATCATATCGTTAGGAGAATGATATGATAGACATACTCCTATAGATAAGCGTAGCATAAAGATCAAGTCATTTTAATAGTTCAATTGCTATATGATTTCTGATACATAGTAACCTAATTCCTTCAACCATGAGATCATGCTTATCACCATCACCGGAAGGATGCTTTGATGACATAAAACACCACACCGTAATTGGGTGGCTATAAAGGTGGCATTGAGTGTTCAGAAAGTATTGGTTGAGACACATGGATCAAGAGTGGGATTTGTCCATCCATATGACGGATAGATATACTCTGGGCCCTCTCGGTGGAATGTCATCCAATTAGCTTGCAAGCATGTGACTAGCTCACAAGGGATCACATATCACGGGAACGAGAAAATAGTACTTATCAGTAACGAGGTTGAACTAGGTATGCGGAGATACCGACGATCAAAACCTCGGATAAGTAAACTATCGTGAGACAAAGGGAAATTGGTATCGTATGTAAGTGGTTCATTCGATCGCAAATTAATCGTAGAAATATGTGGGAGACATATGAATTTCCAGATTCCTCTATTGGTTATTGTTCGGATAAGTGTCTCGATCATGTCCGCATAATTCACGAACCGTAGGGAGACACACTTAAGGATTCGACGTTGTTAAGTAGTTATGGAATGATGAGTAAGAGACCGAATGTTGTTCGGAGTCTCGGATGGGATCCGGGATATCACGAGGAGATCCGGAATGGTCCGGAGAATAAGATTCATATAAGGAAAGTCCTATTTCGGGGTTGGAGAATGTTCCGGTGTTTTCATCGGGAATGTTCTAGAAGGTTCCGGAATGTCCGGCACTCCGAAGGGGAAGGGTACATGAATGTGTCATAACAAGTTGGAATGGTTGCATCATGTACTAGGTGTCATCCCTGAGCGAAATAAAGGGATAAATCAAATCCTAGTTTGAAAAGTCAAACGCCAATTTGAAAAGTCAAACAACTATTTTGCTTGGTTGAGGGAGAGTAGGAAACCTACTTGGGGAGGAAGTCCCTCTCCCTCCACCGCCGGCCAAGGAGGCCGAGTTGGGGAGGGACTCCCCTCCCCTTGGCCGCGCCCTCCCACCTATATAAGGAGGGGCAGGGCTGCCCCTCCTAGACCTACACCTTGCCCCTCTAAACCTAACCCTAGCCGCCGCCCTAGGGTTTGCCCAAGCCACCGACTTGGGGCAATCCCCTTGCCCTAGCCGTCGGCCTAGCTCCCTCTACTTGGTGTGTCTAAACCCTAGATCACCGAGGCTCTCTCATAGTCCACCATACTCGCTCAGGCTTAAGGCGAAGCCCTGCGAGATCTCCCCTCTACTTCCGGTACCACGCCGTCGTCTTTGGGAATCGCTGAGAGTGCTATAACCTCCATTGCTTTGGAACAAGGAGAGGAAGGTCTTCGTCGATCTACCGAACGTGTGAACGACTACGGAGCTGCAGGAATGCTTGGAAGGATCGTCTACGCGATCTTGAGATCGGGAAGAGTACGACTACATCACCCACGAGAATCCGCTCTCGTTAAACACTTTGGAATCTTCGAGGGTGAGTTATTCTATCGACTCGTTGCTACAATCTAGTAGATAGATCTTGGCTTGTTTGTTTGTATGCGTTAGAAAATTTTTGTTTTCCATGCTACGAACCCCTACAGTGGTATCAGAGCCGTGTCTATATGTAGATCCGTTGCACGAGTAGAACACAATGGTCATTGTGGGCGGTGGTTCTTTTATTATCAATTGCTTCTTGTGTACTTTGCATCTTGCGGTATGATGGGATGAAGCGGCCCGGGCTAACCTTACATGACATCGTTCATGAGACTTGCTTCACGCTCAACATGCAACTTGTATTGCATAAGTGGCTTTGCGGGTGTCTGTCTCTCCCATTATAGTATAGATCCAATTTACAACGGGCACTTGATAGTTCAAACATCAACGTTGTGGTTCTTGTTCGTAAGTTAGATCGACACTTATTGAAAGCCCCAAACCACGTAAAATATGCAAAGAAAGTAGAGGCGTCTAACTTTGTTTTGCAGGGGTGTGTTGTGATGTGATATGGCCATGATTATGATTATATTTGATGTATGCAATGTTCCTTATTGTAAGTTGGCAACCGGCAAGAGCCATATGGTTGTCTTCAATTTATGTTAAGACCCGCGTGTCTATTCAAAGTAGTTGTAATAGTTGAAGCTGGTGGACGACAACCATGGAGCATCGTCATTGACCTTGATGCAATGATGGTGATGATGGAGATCATGTTCGTGCTTGAAGATGGAGATCGGAAGCACAAAGAATAAAGGCCATATCATATCACATATTATGAATTGCATGTGATGTTAATCCTTTATGCATCTTGTATTGCTTAGTTAAACGACGGTAGCATTATAAGATGATCCCTCATGCACATGAATTTCAAGTTCTAAAGTGTTCACCCTTAGTAAGCACCGTTGCTAAATCTTGTTGTTTCGAAGCACCACATGATGATCAGGTGTGATAGATTCTGCAAGTGTATACAATGTGAGCAAGTCAGATTTGCTCATGCGGAAACTAAGGTTTGATCTTGACGAGCCTAGCATGCACAGACATGGTCTCGGAACACGGATCACCGAAAGGTAAAGCATGAATGATATAGTAGATATGATGAACATGTCGATTGTTCGCCATTGAAGCTACATCAACTCTCGCGATGAACGGTTTTGATGTGGTGGATTTGTTTCGTGTGATCACTAAAACAATATGAGGGATATTGTTTTGAGTAGGAGTTCACCTAGATTAATTTAACTATTAATTAGAAATCAATTTGTCATAAACTTAGTCTAAACTATTGCAAATATGTTGTAGATCAATGGCGGCCCCTACCATCAATTTTAATGCGTTCCTAGTGAAAGAAAAGTTGAAAAACAATGGAAGCAACTTCGCGGATTGGTTCCGCAATTTGAGGATTGTCCTCAATGCTGGTAATTTGACCTATGTGCTGGATGCACCGCTGGGTGACCCGCCTGCAGCTGATGCTACCAATGAAGTAAAGAACGTTTACCTCGCTCGGAAGAATCAGTACTCCACAGTTCAGTGTGCTATCTTGTATAGTTTAGAATCGGAGCTTCAGAAAAGGTTTGATAATTCAGACACACATGATATTGTCCGTGAACTCAAATTGATATTTGAGACTCACGCGGCAGTTGAGAGCTATGAGGCTTCTGAAAAGTTCTTTAACTGCAAGATGGAAGAGGGCAGCTCCGTCAGTGAGCATGTGCTTAAGATGTCTGGGCACTCAAACAAACTTCAAAGCTTGGGTATAGTGATTCCTAATGCTTTGGGGATTTACCGTGTCCTCCAATCACTACCACCAAGTTACAAGAACTTTGTGATGAACTACAATATGCAAAGCATGAACAAGCAGTTGCCAGAACTCTTCTCCATGTTGAAATCTGCAGAAGTGGAGATCAAGAAACATCACCAAGTGTTGATGGTCAATAAGACCACCAAATTCAAGAAAGGCAAGTCTAAGCAAAAGGGACACTTCAAGAAGGGTGGTAAGAAAGTTACCGCACCGACGAAGAAGACCAAGGCTGGACCCAAGCACGATCTTGAGTGTTTTTACCGCAAGGGAGAAGGTCCTTTGGGCGGAATTGCCCAAAGTACTTGGCGGATTTGAAGAACGACAACATCAAGAAGAAAGGTATATCCGATATACATGTTATTGATGTGTATATCACTAGTACTCGTAATAGTGCCTGGGTTTTTGATACTGGTTCGGTTGCTCATATTTGTAACTCGAAACAGGTGCTGCAGAATAAACGGAAGCTAGCGAAGAACGAGGTGACGATGCGCGTAGAAAATGGATCAAAGGTTGATGTGATCGCGGCCGGGACGCTACCTCTTCATCTACCATCGGGATTAGTTTTATACTTAAATAATTGTTATTTGGTGCCTGCGTTAAGCATGAACATTATATCAGGATCTTGTTTATTGCGAGACGGTTACTTGTTTAAGTCCGAGAATAATGGTTGTTCGATTTATATGAGTAATATGTTTTATGCACATGCACCTTTGATAGATGGTCTATTCTTATTGAATCTCGATAGTGGAAATACACATATTAATAACATTGAAGCTAAACGTTTCAAATCGAGAAATAACTCAACCTATATGTGGCACTGTCGTCTTGGTCACATTGGAGTGAAGCGTATGAAGAAACTCCATTCTGATGGACTTCTTGAATCACTTGATTTCGAATCACTTGAAAGATGCGAAGCATGTCTAATGGGTAAAATGACTAAGACTCCATTTTCTGGTATGATGGAGCGAGCTACGGACTTATTGGAAATCATACATATCGATGTGTGTGGTCCAATGAGTGTAGCATCGCGCGGTGGTTATCGTTATGTTGTTACCTTCACGGATGACTTGAGTAGATATGGGTATATCTATTTCATGAAACATAAGTCCGAAACTTTCGAGAAGTTTAAGGAATTTCAAAGTGAGATGGATAATCAACGTAACAAGAAGATTAAATTTCTACATTCTGATCGTGGAGGTGAATATCTAAGTTACGAGTTTGGCGAGCATTTGAAGAAATGTGAAATACTTTCACAATTGACACCTCCGAGAACACCACAGCATAATGGTGTGTCCGAACGTCTTAATCAAACTCTCTTAGATATGGTTTGTTCTATGATGTCACTTACAAATTTACCGCTATCATTTTGGGATTATGCATTATAAACAACCGCATTCACTTTAAATAGGGCACCATCTAAATCCGTTAAAACGACACCGTATGAATTATGGTTTGGGAAGAAACCTAAATTGTCATTCCTTAAAGTTTGGGGTTGCGAAGCCTATGTAAATAAGTTACAGCCAGACAAGCTTGAACCCAAAGCGGAAAAATGCGTCTTCATAGGATACCCAAAGGAAACTATTGGGTATACCTTCTATCATAGATCCAAAGGCAAAACCTTCGTAGCCAAGAATGGATCCTTTCTAGAGAAGGAATTTCTCTCGAAAGAAGTGACTGGAAGGAAAGTAGAAATCGACGAGGTTGTCGAACCTTCTCTCGAACTTGCGAGTAGCGCAGCACCGGAAGAAGTTCCTGTGGTGCCTGCACCAGTAAGAGAGGAAGCTAATGATGATGATCATGAAACTTTGGTTGAAGTTGCTACAGAGCCTCGCAGGTCAACGAGAACTCGTACCACTCCTGATTGGTATGATCCCGTTATGAGTGTCATGTTGGTGGACAACACCGATGACCCTGCGACATATGAGGAAGCGATGATGAGCCCAGATTCCAATAAATGGCAAGAAGCCATGAAATCCGAGATTGGATCCATGCACGAAAACCAATTATGGACTTTGGTGGACTTACCGGACGGCTGGAAGGCTGTCGAGAACAAATGGATTTTCAAGAAGAGATACTGATGGTAATGTTACTATCTATAAAGCTCGACTTGTCGCAAAAGGGTTTCGACAAATTCAAGGAGTTTACTACGATGAAACTTTCTCACTAGTAGCGAAGCTAAAGTCTGTGAGGATTATGTTAGCAATCGCTGCATATTATGATTATGAGATATGGCAGATGGATGTCAAAACAACATTCCTCAATGGAGACATTGATGAAGAGTTGTATATGATGCAACCCAAAGGTTTTGTCGATCCTAAAGATGCTAACAAGGTATGCAAACTTCAACGGTCCATCTATGGATTGAAGCAAGCATCCCAAAGTTGGAATCAACATTTTGATAAGGTAATCAAAAGTTTTGGTTTTATACAAACTTATGGAGAAGCTTGTATTTACAAGAAAGTGAGTGGGAGCTCTGTAGAATTCTTAATACTATATGTAGATGACATATTGTTGATTGGGAATGATGTAGACCTTCTTAATAGTGTCAAGGAATATTTGAATAATAGTTTTTCAATGAAAGATCTTGGCGAAGCAGCTTACATATTAGGCATAAAGATTTATAGAGATAGATCGAGACGCCTAATATCATTGTCACAAAGTACATATTTGGACAAAGTTCTAAAGAGGTTTGGAATGGAAGATAGCAAGAAAGGGTTCTTGCCCATGTTGCCCAATACGACCTTGAGTAAAACTCAAAGTCCAACAACGACAGAAGATAGAGAAAGGATGAGTAAGACTCCCTATGCATCAGCCATAGGATCTCTAATGTATGCCATGCTATGTACTAGACCCGACATTGCATATGCTATTAGTTTAACTAGCAGATATCAAAGTGATCCAGGAGTGGATCATTGGACAGCGGTCAAAAACATCCTTAAGTACTTGAGAAGAACTAAGGATATGGTTCTTTCTTATGGAGGTGATGAACAGCTCGTTGTTAATGGTTACACCGATGCTAGTTGGAACACCGATCCGGATGATTCTAAATCTCAATCTGGATACGTATTTACTTTGAATGGTGCAGCAGTTAGCTGGAGGAGTGCAAATCAAAGCGTTGTGGCGAGATCTTCAACTGAATCGGAATACATGGTCGCCCGGAGGCTTCACAAGGAGCGATATGGATGAACGAGTTCATTACAGAGCTCGGTGTGGTTCCTAGTGCGCTGGACCCAATGTCTATCTACTGTGATAACATGGGCGCCATAGCCAATGCGCAAGAACCAAGGTCACACAAGAAGCTGAAGCACATTAAGCTACGTTTTCACGCTATTCGAGAACATGTCCAAGATGGTGACATAAAGATTTGCAAAGTACACACAGATCTGAATGTGGCGGATCCGTTGACTAAACCTCTCCCGAGGGCAAAACATGACCAACACCAAACCGCCATGGGTGTTCGGTATATTACCATGTAATCTAGATTAGTTGACTCTAGTGAAAGTGGGAGACTGTTGGAGATATGCCCTAGAGGCAATAATAAATGTAGTTATTATTATATCTTTGTGTTTATGATAAATGTTTACATTCATGCTATAATAGTATTAACAAGGAAACATTAATACTTGTGTGATTTGTAAACTAAAATAGAGTCCCTAGTAAAGCCTCTTTATAATACTAGCTTGTTGGTTAATAAATGATTGTGGTTACCCTATCATGAACATTGAGATGTTGTTAACAACAAGATCATATCGTTAGGAGAATGATATGATGGATATACTCCTATAGATAAGCGTAGCATAAAGATCAAGTCATTTTAATAGTTCAATTGCTATATGCTTTCTGATACATAGTAACCTAATTCCTTCGACCATGAGATAATGCTTATCACCATCACCGGAAGGATGCTTTGATGACATCAAACACCACACCTTAAATGGGTGGCTATAAAGGTGGCATTGAGTGTTTAGAAAGTATTGGTTGAGACACATGTATCAAGAGTGGGATTTGTCCATCCATATGACAGATAGATATACTCTGGGCCCTCTTGGTGGAATGTTATCCAATTAGCTTGCAAGCATGTGACTGGCTCACAAGGGATCACATATCATGGGAACGAGAAAAGAGTACTTATCAGTAACAAGGTTGAACTAGGTATGCGGAGATACCGACGATCAAAACCTCGGATAAGTAAACTATCGTGAGACAAAGGGAAATTGGTATCGTATGTAAGTGGTTCAATCGATCGCAAAGTAATCGTAGAAATATGTGGGAGCCATATGAATTTCCAGATTCCTCTATTGGTTATTGTTCGGAGAAGTGTCTCTATCATGTCCGCATAATTCACGAACCGTAGGGAGACACACTTAAGGATTCGACGTTGTTGAGTAGTTATGGAATGATGAGTAAGAGACCGGATGTTGTTTGGAGTCTCGGATGGGATCCGGGATATCACGAGAAGATCCGGAATGGTCCGAAGAATAAGATTCATATAAGGAAAGTCCTGTTTCGGGGTTGGAGAATGGTTCCGGTGTTTTCATCAGGAATGTTCTAGAAGGTTTTAGAATGTCCGGCACTCCGGAGGGGAACGGTACATGAATGTGTCATAACAAGTTGGAATGGTTGCATCATGTACTAGATTTTATCGCTGAGCGAAATAAAGGGATAAATCAAATCCTAGTTTGAAAAGTCAAACACCAATTTGAAAAGTCAAACGGCTATTTTGCTTGGTGGAGGGAGAGTAGGAAACCTACTTGGGGAGGAAGTCCCTCTCCCTCCACCGCCGGCCAAGGAGGCCGAGTTGGGGAGGGACTCCCCTCCCCTTGGCCACGCCCTCCCACCTATATAAGGAGGGGCAGGGCTGCCCCTCCTAGACCTGCACCTTGCCCCTCTAAACCTAACCCTAGCCGCCGCCGGCCACCATAGCCGCCGCCGCCCTAGGGTTTGCCCAAGCCGCCGACTTGGGGCAATCCCCTTGCCCTAGCCGCCGGCCTAGCTCTCTCTACTTGGTGTGTCTAAACCCTAGATCACCGAGGCTCTCTCATAGTCCACCATACTCGCTCCGGCTTAAGGCGAAGCCTGCATGAGATCTCCCTCTACTTCCGGTACCACGTCATTGCCGGAATCGTGAGAGAGTGCTACAACCTCCGCCCGCTGGAACAAGGGAGAGGAAGGTCTTCGAAAATCCGAACGTGTGACCGACTGCGGAAGCGCTGCCAGAACGCAGCGCCGGAAGGATCGTCTACGCGATCTTGAGATCGGGAAGAGTACGACTACATCACCCACGAGAATCCTCTCTTGTTTAACACTTTGGAATCTTCGAGGGTGAGTTATTCTATCGACTCGTTGCTACAATCTAGTAGATATATTTTGGCTTGTTTGTTTGTATGCGGTAGAATTTTTTTGTTTTCCATGCTACGAACCCCTACAATCGGGAGGGCTAAAAGAAGAAAGAAGCGTTAATATATACAAATCAACCAGTGCAACTCAACAGAGGCTTAATCCATGCATATATATACCTCAACGGACTTTGTAATCACTAAAGTGCGTTCACCGGAGTCGTCATCTTCTCCATGACTACTTGAGCTGTCATCATGTCCCTCCAAGTTCAGATATTGTGAGGTGTCCTCGTGGATTATATTCTCCATTATTTCTTCCTCTTCAAGGTTTCTATTGAGTGGATCCATAGTTCCTAAAACAATAATATTATCTAGAGTAAAAGAGTAAACATTCAAGTGGACTTGGATTCATACAAAAATATACATATTATTCATACAAAAATACACAAATATTATCTAGAGTAAGAGAGCGACCTAGGGCGCGCCAGCAAGCGCGTTCGACTCAGCGCGATGCGGCTTACCTAAAATGGGTGGCGCCACTACCTAGGGGTCACTGGAGCAACGGCAACGACGACGGCCAGCGGTGGCGCTTGCAGAGCAGCGAGGCGACGACGGCTCCGAGCGAGAGGGAGCGAGTGGAGGGGCGGGTGAGCACCGCTTTACTTCCATAGTGTGAAAAGATTTTGACTTCTATACCTTTCTCTTCAAGATATTTTGATGGTCCATATTGGTACTAATCATTGGTATTTTGTTCCAACCAGTTTACCGAAACAATTCTTTACTTCTATAATAAATTCTTTCTCACGTAATAGGGTCGAATATCTAATGTTTTCTGTTCATGGTGAAAGCACCGCTTAAATTAGGTATGCTAGACCATTGTGTTGCTCCCTCGATGACATTCATCGATGATAACCATATAGTGACAATTTCAGGTTTTGCGGTTTGTGTTTCTCGTTCTTAAACTCTATAATCTTAAATTTTCCCAAGTGTAATGTAATAACCAACAAGAGATTTTCAAAGGTATATTCCTATAGCTTATCCTATTTATATTTCAACATTAGTTAATAATTGAATATTTTTTCACATAACCCATATCTCTATTGTATTGATTTGGAATCACTAGCCCGTGCGGGTGCACGGGTTAACGACTAGTATAATTAATTAGTTATTGAATTTCCAATATTTATTCATTTTCTAGATTTATCTAAATCATTTAAAATAATTTAATGTATCACTGTGACATCAGCACACGCCCTAAAACATTTTACATAGAGGGCTGGGCTATCCACAGTGGCTGACCGGTGGGCCTCAGAGCCACATCGGCCTCCACGTGGATAGGTGGGACCCGAGTGGGGTTTGACCAGGAGCTGACTCAAGGACGTCACGTCACCAACCACCAGCAGATGGTCATTGGCCGACGTTTGCGAGCACGCGCGTGCTAGCTAAGCATGTGGTTCAAACCGGGGCTGCAAGGTGAGCTAGCTAGTGGCGGCGCTGCCTGCGGATGGTCATCGGAGCAAGGCGTACGACGGCGAGCAGCGGCGGCGCTCGGCAAGCTATGGCGCGGGCGGGACACAGAGCGAGAGAGAGGATTCGGATGGGTGCCTGAGCACCGTATGCTCACCCTGGAGCGATTGATGGTGACAGTGAGGCGAGGCGGTGACCGGAGCGACGTCGAGGTGAGCGGCGGAGCACATCGGTGACGGGGAAGAAGCGGGCGACGCGGTTGATTGGCAGCACCAGGGCTCGATTCTGTTGGCGAGGAAGACCAGCACGGCGAAGCGGAGCTCTTGGTGGCCTCAGAGGGACCCGGGGTGGCTGGAAACAACGATGCACCGACGAGGCGATCGCGGATCCTCTACTCCTCAGCTTGATCGAATTCTGGCTGGGGGAAGAGGAAGAGGAAGGCGCGCGCTGTGTTATACCCCCCTTTAACACCGGTTCCAGCCACGAACCGGTGTTAAAGGGGGGGGGATTCGTTTCACGCGTGCACCCCCCCCTTTAACATCGGTTCGTGGCTGGAACCGGTGTTAAAGGGGGGTGTGCGCGAAACGAAATAAATGCCCCCTTTAACACCGGTTCGTGGCTGGAACCGGTGTTAAAGAGGGGCATTTATTTCGTAATGTAAATAGGTGGGGGCTTTTTTAATTCAAAAAATAGGATAGAATTAAGAAAATTCATATCTTTTTCATTGTAACTCAGAAAAATATGAATAATATATCATAATTTTTTATAAAAATAAGATCTATCCATTCATATAAAAACATTTTATAGTTATTGTAGATGAAAATTTTCAAAATTATTAAAAAACTTACATATAAATTTTGATTATTCAATTAAGACAAAATTAAAATAGTCAAACCCTAAAACTTTGAACTTAAGAAATATTAAGCATCTGAAAAGGAATGTAACCATATTTTATTAGATAAAATCATATTTTATTTTGTATTAACATATTTGAATTGTTTGGATATTTAAATTTAGCATCTTTTGTACACTTTGGAATCTGACAAAACTTTCAACATGAAAATTGTTTGTATTTGAATAATTAATCCTATTTTTTTTGTTTTAAAAAAATAAAATTCTAACTATTCAAACTAGTAACATATGGAAAAGGGCGGGCAGAATGCACGGGAGGAAAATGGAGGGAAGAAAATTTTATTACGATATAACTGGAATTAAAGTACATAACGCAACTAACAAAACACCGCTGAAAATTAAGATACATAGAAGAACTGAAAATTAAGATACATCTAGGTTAAGTCACAATCGGCCGAACTTGTTTTGAAATGTTGGAGTGATTCAGTCATGTTCCTGCCTACACCTGTAATAATCGCCACTGTAGTCGTCGTACTCGCCGTGGCCGTCGTCGATGTCGTCATCGGGGTCGCCATAGTTGAACCTTGAAGGTTGAGTACACGTGGGCTGGACTTGAGGGTAGCGTAGACGGGGGTTAGGGTCGGCGGCGGTGTCGTAAGCCGTGACACTCTGGAGAGTCCGACCGCGCCACCATAGCCGACGGCTGACCTCGTTGAAGTTTGGAGGAGGTGGGCCGTCCTCCTCGTGCCCGGTGAGCGCCCTCTCACGCCGATCCCTGAAGAAGGCTTCCCAAGTCGGGATGCCATCTGAGATTCCTTCGCTGCTCCGGCGTGAGCTCGAAGTAGTAGTGGTTCGTGATGGCCATCCGGCGCGCCATACCTAGAGGGACAGGAGGAACCGGCACGCCTCGGCCAAAGATCCAGCCGACGGGACGCAGAGTCGGGCAGGGGTAGTTCGAGGCGCAAAGCGCCTCCGCCTCCTTGGGGGTTAGTGGTACGGTGAAAGCCATGGAAAAGAGTGATGAGGTTGCAAATATGAGTCTAGAGATGTGCAATGACAATGGAGGCCAATCCTATATATATATAGTGAGAAATGGCAGGAAGATAACTGGAGGGAAGAACTGGTGGAAAAAAATGGCGGGAAGAAATGGAGGGAAGAACTGGCGGAAAAAAATGGCGGGAAGAAAAATGGCGAAAAGTAATGGCACGAAGAAAAATGGCTCA
The DNA here is from genome assembly GCA_030063025.1 of Avena longiglumis. NCBI lineage: Eukaryota > Viridiplantae > Streptophyta > Magnoliopsida > Poales > Poaceae > Avena > Avena longiglumis. Next base: position 402,627,076 of record CP125978.1, read on the forward strand.
TTTAATACATATAGTGTTAACAGAAGAAATATGACATTGATTTCCATGTTGAGATATATATGTGTGATAAAAATGGCTCAATTAATACATATAGTCAATCTTATGATCGCGTCGGCCGTAACCATGGAGTATCAACACTGTTTAATAGGATGGTTGGGTCAGTCTTCACTTCGAAGGGCGGAATTTCATCAAACTTATTGTAATCTTCTGACATGTCTGTCTTGTCCTCCACTCCCACGATGTTTGTTTTCCCTGAAAGAACTATGTGACGCTTTGGCTCATCGTGTGATGTATCTGTTTGTATTTTTTATTTTTTTTCAGTTTGGTAGACATGTCCTTCACATAGAAAACCTGAGCCACATCATTGGCTAAGACGAATGGTTCGTCTAAGTTCTTGTCTACCTTCATAATATTGTTGAGATCCACTGTTGTCATTCCGTACTTCTTGTCTACCTCAACCCCTCTTCCTATTATCTTGACCCATTTGCACCGAAACAAGGGGACCTTAAAATTAGGTCCATAGTCAAGTTCCCATATCTCCTCTATGAACCCATAATACGCCGTTTTTTCCATTGTCTTCTACAGCATCGAAGCTGACACCACTGTTTTGGTTAGTGCTCTTTTTATCTTGGCCTATCGTGTAAAATGTATTCCCATTTATCTCGTACCCTTAGAAAGTACATACAGTCGAAGATGGTGTCATGGCCAACAAGTACAGTTGATCTCCAACAGTGGTGTTATTTGTGAGAAGTCTTTGGAGCCAGCCGCCAAAACTCGCCATGTGTTCACTTATAATCCATTAATCAGACTGTCCCGGTTGTTTGAGGCGTATAAAATTCTTGTGTTCATTGATATACGGGGCAACCAAGATAGATCTTTGTAAAACCGTGTAGTGTGCTTGATTGAGAGAATGTCCGTCCCTACATATCATTGCTTTACATCCTAGGGTGCCTTTTCCACGCAGTCTCCCCTCATGTCGTGATTCTGGAACACCAATCGCCTTAAGGTCAGGAATAAAATCAACACAGAACTCAATGACCTCCTCATTACATAGCCCTTGGAGATGCTTCCTTCGCCTAGCACGGTTATGAACATATTTCTTTAAGACTCATGTACCTCTCAAAGGGGAACATATTGTGTAGAAATATAGGACCGAGAATGGCAATCTCTTCTACTAGGTGAACCAGAGATGCGTCATAATATTGAAGAAGGATGGTGGGAACACCAACTCAAAGTCGACAAGACATTGGGCCACATCATGCTGTAACCTGGTCGGTAGGCTTTCTGGATCGATTACCTTCTGAGATATTGCATTGAGGAATGCACATAGCTTCACAGTGGGTACTCGAACATTTTCAGGTAGAATCCCCCTCAATGCAATCGGAAGCAATTGCGTCATAATCACGTGGCAGTCATGAGACTTCAGGTTTTGGAATTTTTTTCTCTGCCATATTTATTATTCCCTTTATATTCGACGAGAAGCCAGACGGGACCTTGATACTGCTCAGGCATTAGAAAAAGATTTCCTTCTCTGCTTTGGTAAGAGCATAGCTGGTAGGAGTTAAGTGGCATCGTTTACCCTTCTCGTTCTCAGGATGCATAGGCTCTTCAGGGTCTTTCATACGTTGCTGGTTATGTCGTGCTTTCGGTGTATCTTTTGTCTTCCCATACACTCCTAGGAAGCCTAGTAGGTTCACCCAAACATTCTTCGTCACGTGCATCATGTCAATTGAAGAGCGGACCTCTAGGATTTTCCAATAGGGTAGGTCCCAAAATATAGATTGCTTCTTCCACATGGGCGCGTGTCCGGCATCGTCATTCGGAACAGATAGACTGCCAGGACCTTTTCCAAAGATTACTTCTAGGTTCTTGACCATACCAAATACCTCCTCACCGGTATGGAGGACAGGCTTCCTCCGGGGTTTTGCCAAACGTTTGAAATGCTTGCCTTTCTTTCTTACGGGATGCATGTTCGGAAAAAATAGACGATACCCTAGGTACACAACATTCTTACATTTATCCAAATATACACTTTCAGTCTCATCTAAACAGTGTGTGCATGCATTGTATACCTTGTTTGTCTGCCCGGAAGTGTTCCTAAGAGCAGGCCAATCATTGATGGTTACGAAAAGCAACGCTCGTAGGTCAAATGGATCCCCTTTGTGCTCATCCCACATATGTACACCTGGTTTGGCCCACAGTTGTAAAAGTTCTTCAACTAATGGCCTTAGGTACACATCAATGTCGTTGCCGGGTTGCCTCGGGGTTTGGATGAGCACTGACATCATAATGAACTTCCTCTTCATGCACAACCAAGGAGGAAGGTTATAGATACATAGAGTCACATGCCAGGTGCTGTGACTGCAGCTCTGCTCACCAAAAGAATTCATGCCATCTGTACTTAGACCAAACCTTAAGTTCCTTACGTCATGTGCGAAGTCCGGGTACTCTCGCTCGAATTTTCTCCACTGTGACCCATCAGCGGGTTGTCTCAACATCGCGTCTTTTTTACGGTCTTCCATGTGCCATCGCAACAACTTGGCATGCTCTTTATTTCTGAAGAGACGTTTTAACCGTGGTATTATAGGAGCATACCACATAACCTTGGCAGGAACCTTCTTCCTAGGGGCCTCGACCTCAACATCGCTAGGATCGTCTCGTATAATCTTATACCGCAGTGCATACCGGGCATGCATCCAAATTCTCGTACTTCTCACCATCTAGAGGATGCAGTCATTAATGCAGGCATGTATCTTCTGCACGTCTAATCCTAAAGGTCAGACAACCTTCTTTTCTTGGTATGTACTGTCGGGCAACTCATTATTTCTTGGAAGCAGATTCTTCATTTTTACCAACGACTTTAAAAAAGCGCTGTCAGTCACACCGTTCTCTGCCTTCCATTGCAGCAAATTCAGTATGGTACCTAGCTTTTTGTGGACATCTTCGCAAGTTGGGTACAACAATATTTTGTGATCCTTTAACATCTGCTCCAGCTTCTCCTTCTCCTTTTCAGTTTCACATTCTTCCTTTGCATCAGTAATGGCCCGACCAAGATCGTCATCAGCAGGCCCATCTGCTGCCTCTTGATCTTCATTATCTATCCCCGTTGCAGTATCATCGTATTCAGGATACATATTATGATAGTTGTCATCATCCTCTTCTTCTTCGTTGTCTTCCATCACAACCCCTTTTTCTCCGTGCTTGGTCCAACAATTATAGTTGGGCATGAAACCGGATCGAAGTAGGTGGGCGTGAATGGTTTGGTATTTGAGTAGTCTTTCTTGTTCTGACAGTGAACACACGGACAACACATAAAACCATTGTGACCACGGTTTGCATTAGCCACAACGATGAAATTTTGGAGGCCCGCAATATACTCGGAAGTGCGTCGGTCACCGTATATCCATTGCCGGTTCATCTGCATTAATATATAGTATATCAAAAATTAATAGGGAGATGACCATTTATATAGTACATCAATGACACATGAAAGGATAAAGTTGCCGACCTCGACCGAGAAGGAAAGAGCAACGAGAAAACTTATTTCGAGCTCTCGGGCATTTCACCGAACACCTCTTGTGCATAGAAAAAAAATACAAACTAGCACACCTCTCACCCTCTTGCTATGCTCCAAAATGAGAGTGTGAAAAAATGAAAGAGAGGGATGTGGGCTGCGGTGTGTTATATAGGCGCACCCCCCTTTAACACCGGTAGGGCCTTTAACACCGTTCGTGGCTCGAACCGGTGTTAAAGGGGTGCTCCTTTTTGCTTTCTGGACCACGCTGGTACGGACGCCCCCTTTAACACCGGTTCGTAGGAGAACCGGTGTTAAAGCTCATTTCCGACCTCAACCAAAGGCCTCGTTTCCACTAGTGGTTCCATCGGCGCTGCTGCAGATCCATCTCGATTCTACGGCCTTCGGACCATGAAAGTTTAACTGGTGTAGTAGATAAGATAGATCAAACGAACTACGATCTGTTTTGGTACAATTATTACGATAACCTAAGTGACCTGATCTATTTAGGTAGTACTCCCTCTGTTCGGGATTATAGGTCCTATGCGCATACCTAGGTTGTTAATTTGACCAATAAAATATAATTTATATATTACAAAAATTATACCGTTAGAAAATATAACCTCTAAAGTTTTTAATGGTATAATTTTTATGCTATATTATTCATATTTTTATGTTTAAATTGACAACCTAGTTATCCGTGCGGGACTTATAATCCCAAACGGGGGAGTACAGCTTTGAAAGGAAAAATGGGTTTATAAGATTCTGCATGGGGCAGGCACCATGCTAGTCACGTGGCTGAGTACAAGGTCAGGATGTGCCTACCAAACGTGCAAAACCAGGTATAGCGGCAGCCCGTGGAAAAAGTACTAATCTGAATATCGATCCGAAATTCCATATAACCCTGTTTTCGAACTTAAGTATGATTAAAAATCAAACTCTTAAGTTTCAAGATATTACGAAAAAATTTACTTGCAGAGAATGGTGGAAGCGTATCTATATGAAATTAGATTAAAAATATGATTATTTACAAGCATAGGGGCGTCAATTATCCAGCTATAGCATAGTAAATTCAGTGAGGAATAAAAAGAACATGTGCACTATACATCATCTCTTGCTTTCAGTGGTATCCTCGATCATGCCATTCGGCCGCTGCATTTGTCCCTCAGAGTAGACAGGAAAACACTCTCTAGCTATTGCCCATGGCTAGCACATACAACTCAGGCGATGGACTAGAGAAACATCCGACTTCTTTTGAGTTAAATAAAGTAACAGTCTCTATGCTTGTCAGGCTGGTTCGATTTAGTCCTCTTATTCGGAATTTGCTAAATTTTACTCATGTACTTATGAATTAGGTTCGATTTAGTCCAATTTCAGTGTTGGTCGTCGAATTTGAGCTGACGCGAACATCACGTGGACTGAAATCTTGCAAGAATACCCTCCCGCATCTGAAAGAATTGCAAAAAACTAACACAGCGACACTTATTATGGACCGGAGGGAATATCACAATTGAGTCTAGATATAATAGCAGTCCCTATACTCGTTCGTTCGGCTCGATTTAGTCTTGATACTCGTAATTTTCACAATTTAATCCGTATACTTTTTCATTGGAGTCGATTTAATAAAAAAACATGTTTATTGTCAAAATTGAGCTGATGCGGATGACACACGGACGTGGGACCCACTTGCAGAAGAGCGGCTAGCGTGGAAACTTGTAGGACCCCCTTCCACATCTAGAAAAGACATTTCGTAGAAACTTGTAGGACCCCCTCCCACATCTAGAAAAGACATTTTCACGGCTATCGGTGTCGCTGCTTCGATGTCATCTCCCTTTTACCAAAAAAGTTACACGTTGTGTAGTGATCGTCGCCGCCACCGTTGCCTCCCTCCGACGAATCCCTCCTTTTCCTTCCTCTTAAATAGAATAATCTTGAATTAAAGGGTACTATAACGGAATGGAGTGCTCGCTTATTAATTAGATGAAGAGTGGGTACATGCAAATATCTGAGAGCAAAAATATACGTTCTAGATGCGTGAGAGAGTCTCTATAAATTTTCGGTCAGCTAGTTTTCTGTAAGTGGGATATGTGTTCATGCTTCGTCCGTATCAGCTCAAATTCACCAGCAAAAATGGGTTTGGGCTAAATCGAGTCCAATTGATAAGTATTAGGACTAAATCGAGCCATCCGGATAAGTACATTGACTAATCCTGTATTTTGCAATATTTGTGGTCGTTTTTTGCAATTTTCTCAGATACGGGAGTGTGTTCTTGCAAGATTTTGGTCCATGTGTCATCCATGTCAGCTCAAATTCGACGGCAAACATTGAATTAGACTAAATCGAACTCAATTCACAAATACACAGACTAAATTCAGTAAATTCCGAATATAAGGACTAAATTGAGCCAGGCTTAAAATCATAGAAACTGTCACTCTATTTAACTCCGACTTCTTTACAAGCCAAGTAGCGCGCGCCTTGGTTCGTCCTGGTCTGCGGCGGGCTCGAGCGGTCGGCCTCGTCGTCCACTTGATTCGACTTGCATGAGCTGGTATCAATTACCTGCCTCAGAAAAGTACAATAGTCCAGCCCTTCCCCTAAATCTGAGACAAGCTCTGCACGTCACCCGCCTGAATGAAAAGTCTGACCCAGAAGTCCATCTCCTCGTTGCTCGACGACGGCGAAGCACTGTCTGCGCCGAAGAGGTCGCCGGCAGATTCCATTCCAGAACCAGAGCTGTCTACCGTCATTGCCAGCGTCTCCGACCAGAAGCTGTCGTCGATCTGGAACTCCTCGTCCGAGGTGTACGTGGCCATCGAGTAGTCCTCGGCGGCGGACGATGTCGAGGGGGAATGCTCCGGTGACGGCGCCGGTAGAGAATTCGGACCCTCTGGTGCGGCTACAGCCACGGGCTTCTTGGCTTTGCGCTTGGGCGCAGCGGATGGCTTGGACGCCTCGAGTCGTTTCTTGAGATGCGTGTTCCAGACATTCTTGATCTCGTTGTCCGTCCTCCCCGGCAGCCTCGCGGCGATCATCGACCATCTGTTGCCGAGCATGGAGTGGAGCTGGATGATAGCGTCCTCGTCCTCGCCGGTGAAGTTGCCGCGCTTGACGTCGGGGCGCAGGTAGTTGATCCACCGGAGGCGGCAGCTCTTGCCGCACCGCAGCAGCCCGGCCTGCTTCGGCAGCGCCCGCCAGTTGCTGTGCCCGTGCCGCTCGATGTGAGCGACCAGGGTCATGTCCTCCTCCGCCGTCCAGGGGCCCCTCTTGAGCCCCGTCTTCTCGCAGCATGGTGACCTCCCCATTGTAGCTAGCTAGCTAGCTCAACTCTCTTCTTCAGCACTCGTTCTCTCACTGTGTGATCGAGCGATGGACTGTTCGGTACGTTGACGCTTGGCTGCCGGAGCTACTCGATCGAAGGAACGCGTACGGCGGACGCTGTCTGTTGTACTGTACTACTTGGATTGCGAGGGCGTCGAGCTATTTATACTTATACATGCTCGGTGTGCGACGGTAGCAAAACGTGGTCAATTGGGGCTTGGGAGCAGCAGCTTCCTGCGAGGCCACGCCATGGCCATGGGTGACAAAACGAGGGGGAATAGTGGTAGCATTAACTCCAACTCGTTCCTTTTTTAATTGTTTCCATCATGGACTCCATGTACGTACGTTGCTTTGTTCGTTTTCTAACGCGCAGCTTGTTTCCACTGCTTTATAATTTCTATACTGTACATGGGTCTCCAGCATGAGTTCTACACAGCTCCGTGGAAGACTTGAGCTAGGTGACTATGTGATTCTGGTCACATGGTTAAGCGTAAACATTGTTTTACAGTCAAAGCACATGCATAGTCTAATTATCTAGCCAATGATGGAGATTTCGAGGTTAATGCTTGCATGAATCTTAAACTAGAAGAATTAATATATTAAGTTGAAAGTTTCACCACTAGGAAGTGACGTTCTATTTACTGAATCCGAGGACCGTAAATTTGGAGTTTTGCATTGACTTCAAACTAGTTTGCTAGGATGTGCCACTTGAGAAATGGACATTAATACTTTCAATCTATTTTTGAACAATGTAGTCTGATTTTTTGTTAGAGAAAAACACTAGGTGGCTTGCTTTAAATTAATAAAGCCCAAACGGTCAAACATACAAGGTTTTTGTGAGGATAACAGCTTGAGTTTTGGTGTTACAACACAAGGAAAGAGAAATAAAACAAATTTTAGCGTAAGCGACAATTTCCACTGTAGATCGATTGAACATCGAGCTGGTTTCTTGCTGGTGGGTAGTCGGAGTCCGCGTGCAGCTTCCTAAGCGGCAGCAGCGTCTCGTCTAGCGGCGCAAAGTCATGGGCTTGAGTAATTCAATCAGCAAGCCGATAAGGGATTTTCGCTTCAATGGTTAGCTTATTACAAGTCGTCAAAGAGCCCACCATTAGCATGGGCGGGCACAAGTTATTGACAATGGGTATTCAACATTAGAAAAAATACACAGAACGTGACCGCTACTTCTTGTTGGTTCCAGTGTTTCTGTCTTTAGCTGCCTATACGGAGTCACTGCATTATTGTTAGACCAGTATAGGAGCAAATCAACTACTTTCTGCTGCTATTACTTCAAAAAGATAGTAAAATTAGTTGGGCTAGGTGGTCTTTACACTATAAGATTATTTCTTGGCAAAAACAATGGGTATTTAGCTGAATAACCATGAGTACACTTGTGCCCGCCCCTCCATTGGTCGAGGAAAACGTAAAGAAACTTTTGGATCTACCCGTGAAAATTTGAAGAATGTGTCGGAGATCTGTTCCGTGAAGGAATTACGGTCCAACGATCCCTTGGTTCGAGAGTGGGATGAACAAGCTTTCTAAAAGAACCTCGGCAACGGCGACGACGGTGGAGCAAGAACCACGACAGAGAGGTGACAAGGGTTTTTTATCCAGGTTCGGGACCCTCGTGAGGAGGTAAAGCCCCTACTCCCGCTTTGTTGTATTGCTCGCTTGGCTTCGCGAGGGTACAATGGAGGTTGGATGTCTAGGGTTTGGATCGCAGGGGATTGACCTGTCCTAAGGTGGGAGAAGGATCCCTTATATAGGGCAGCGTCGGGCCTCTTCCCCCAAACATTGGGCGGGAAGGGTCACCACATTTCCGCGCTGGAGGCTATGGCTTTGTCTTGTCTTCTTGTGGCCGCCCGCCAGCTGCGGGACCGTGGTAGTGGACGGTGGTCGCCCTGTACCGCGGCGCTTCCCTCCTAGTCCTGACTTCTTTGCACCAAAGCAGCATGTCAGACGCTGCCATCTCCTTGCGTCATCCCCTCCTCCCTCTGCACCAGAGGGCCGAGGGTGGCATCTTTCTTTCCTGAGGCGGACCAGTCCTTGCGTGGACCATCCGTTGGCGCGTCACCTAGCGCGTTGTACTCCGAGCCGCAGAACCACCCCCTCGCGAGGCGGTCAACCTCAAAGGTGTTGGGCGCTCTGTGCTCCCCCTATGCCCTCGCAAGGGTCATGCTCCTCGCAACCCCCGCCAGGGTATGACCGGTGGGTCCGGTGCCTTGACGGGACGAGGTACCCCTGGTCCCAATAGTCCGACAGTATCCCCTGGTAGCTTGGCTTCCACGTGTCCGGCGAAGGGGTGGGGGAGTCAAGGGACCTTCTGACGCCGGACCCATGATCGGTCACGTCCGCGTGTGGCTCATCGTAGATTTCGTCTGCGCCTTCCATGTGCCCACGCGGCGCGTGGCACCCGCTCGATGCGGGAACCGTCCCTTCGTTCAAAGGTGTAGGGGTTCGCACCGCCCGTAAAACCTCGAACATTGGAAGAGTCGGAATGCGCCATCTTCTCCGTCGTGCTTCTTCTCGCCGCTGACCTTCTCATCGCTTTCCCAAGCATTCTTTGAGATGCCCCCTAAGAGAGCCTGCGCCGCCGCCTCCGCGTCGAGTTTCCCCACGCTAAACACGGGAGTCTTGCCTCGGGCTACCGTCCTCAATATTGAGGGGCTGCAGAAGGTCGAGAAGCTCATGGCCACCCACTCGATTGAGTAGGGAGCTTCGTGGGCCTGGTGACTAGGTTTTGGGGAAGATGGATGGCGCCCGACCACCGCCACGGTCTTCACTCACTCCATCTCCGCTGGGCTCGTCCTCCCTTTCTCACCCTTTCTCCTCGCCATCCTAAAGCACTAATGCATCCAGCTTCTCCACCTTCATCCGCGGAGCGTGGCGCTCCTTCCCGCCTTTGCGTACTGGGGTGAGGCCTTCGTAGGCATGGCGCCCTCCGCCGCTCTGTTTCGGCACTTCTACCGCCTCCTTGTCCTCTCGCCGGAGGATACCCTCGGCGGCGTCAGATTCTTTGCTGGCGAGGAGGGGGATTTCATGCCCATCTCTGTCCTTGGCGTCTTGTTGGAGATTCGCCATGACTGGGTTCTGGTCAAAGCCGGTCAGGCATGGCCGCAGCTCCCAGTCCCGACGAGGGCAGCCGTAGAGAACCCTGGATGGGCTTGCAAGGTTGTCACCTGCATGAGTGCGGGTCTCTTCGCGAGGCGCTTGGCGCATATGAGAAGCTTGGGGCTAACCGGTGAAATGGTGGTGCAGAAGTATTTGCGGCAACATATCGCTCCTCTCCAGGAACCACTATTCAAAAAATCGTTAGATATGCCGATTTATCTCTTATCACTGGGTGACCGATAAGCCGATTAATCAATTTATCGTTCGATAAATCGACTTATCGCCTGATAAATCGTACGATACACCCAAAAATCACTAATTTCGGGCTGACCGAGAAGTTAACAATAAACGATATCCTCAACATCGCCAGGAACACCGAAGGACCCTCTAGACCCTGGCGCTCGGTCAATATGGGGCCAGGATCTCGGAGGGTTTCCGTGCCTAGAACACGGTGGCCACCCTCTTGCGCCTGCTCCTGGGCGTGGAGTTCGTGGCCGAACTTCCCCTGGTGTGCGCCCCTTGTACTTGGTGTTGGAGATATTCCCAAGAGGCAATAATAAAATAGTTATTATTATATCTTTGTGTTTATGATGAATGTTTACATCCCATGCTATAATTGTATTAATCAGAAACTTTAATACTTGTGTGATTTGTAAACATGAAAGAGTCCCTAGTAAAGCCTCTTGTTAAACTAGCTTGTTGATTGATTGATGATCATGGTTTCCTGATCATGAACATTTGATGTTATTGATAATAAGGTCATATCATTAGGAGAATGATGTGATGGACATACTCCTATAGTTAAGAAAATTATAAGATCAAGTCATTTCAATAGTTTGTTTTCTATAAGATTTTAGATACATAGTAACCTAAATCCTTCGACCATACGATCATGTTAATCACCATCACCAGATTGATGCTTTGATGACATCAAATACCACTTCGTAACTAGGTGGTTATAAAGGTGGCATTGAGTATTCGAAAAGTATGCGTTGAGGCACATGGATCAAGAGTGGGATTTGTCCATCCATATGACGGATAGATATACTCTGGACCCTATCGGTGGAATGTCATCCAAATTGGATTGCAAGCATGTGACTGGCTCATAAGGGATCGCAGATCACAGGAACGAGTAAAGAGTACTTATCAGTAACGAGATTGAACTATGTATGCAGATATACCGACGATCAAACCTTGGAAAAGTAAAATATCGCAAGACAAAGGGAAATTGGTATTGTATGTAAATGGTTCATTCGATCATGAAGTAATCTTAGAAATATGTGGGAGACATATGAATTTCTAGATTCCTCTATTGGTTATTGATCGGAGAAGAGTCTCGATCATGTCTTCATAATTCACGAATCGTAGGAGTACACACTTAAGGATTCCATGTTCTTTAGTAGATATGGAACGTGAGTAGAGACTGAATGTTGTTTGGAGTCTTAGATAGGATCCGGTATATCGCGTGGAGATCCGGAATGGTCCGGAGAATAAGATTCATATAAGGAAAGTCCAATTCCGGAGTTCAGAAATGTTTACGGTGTTTTCACCGGAATCTTCTAGAAGGGTCTAGAAGGTCCATCACTCCGGAGTGGGAAGGGTACATGGATGTGTCATTCAAAAGTGGAATGGTTGCATCACGTCCTAGGTCACTTGGCTGGGCAATGGGAAGAGAGAAATCAAACTCTAGTTTGAAAAGTCAAATGCCAGTTTGAAAAGTCAAATCCCAACATTGTTGCTTAGTGGAAGGAGGCGAGGAAACCCACTTAGGGAAGGTTTCCTCCCTCCCCTTTCCTTCGGCAAAGTAGATGAGTTGGGGAAGGACTCCCCTCCCCCCAAACCGCCTCTCCCACCTATATAAGGAGGGGTAGGGTGACCCTACCCCTCACACACCAAAACCCTACCCGGCTGCTGCCCCCTCTCTCAAGTCGACGCCGCCTAGGGATTCTCAACTTATCGCTGCCTAGCCCTCTCTAGCCGCCGGACACCTCCACCCCTTGGAATCTAAACCCTAGATTTGTAAGGTCCCTCTATACTCCACCATACCTGCTTCGGCTTAGGAGAAGCCCTGCGGGATTTCCCCTCTACTTCCACCACCATGCCGTCGTGCTGCTAGAATTGCGAGGAGAGATCTACAACCTCTGCTGCCTGCTAGAACAAGGGAGAGGAAGGTCTTCATCAAGTATCAAACATGTGACCGACTGCGGGAGCGCTGTCGGAACGCGGCGCCGTCAGGATCGTCTACGCGATCTTGAGATCGGCAAGTGAACGACTACATCACCCACGAGAGATCCGTATCTCGTTAAATGCTTTGGATCTTCGAGGGTTAGTATTCTATCAACTCGTTGCACTGATCTAGTAGATAAGATCTTGGCTTGTGTGTGTTCATGCGATAGAATTTTTTTGTTTTCCATGCTACAAACCACTATAGTGGTATCAGAGCCGTGTCTATGCGTAGATCTTTTGCACGAGTAGAACACAATGGTTATTGTGGGCGTTGATGTTTTTTTGTCGATTGCTTTTTGTGTACTTTGCATATTGTGGGATGGTGAATGAAGCGTCCCGAGCTAACCTTACATGACATCGTTCATGAGACTTGATCCACGCTCAACATGCAACTTGTATTGCATAAGTGGTTTTGTGGGTGTCTGTCTCTCCCACCATAGTGAAGATTCAATTTACAACAGTCACTTGACAATACTTGTATCAACATTGTGGTTCATGTTAGTAAGTTAGAACGTTTCTTATTCGAAAGCTCCAAACCACGTAAAACATGCAAATAAAATTAGAGGCATCTAACTTTGTTTTACAGGGGTGTGCTGTGATATGATATGGCCATGATTGTGATTATATATGATGTATCGAATGATCCTTATTGTAAGTTGGCAACCGACAGGAGCCTTATGGTTGTCTTTTAATTTCGTTAAGACCTGCGTGTCTATTATTCCAAGTAGTTGTAATAGTTGATGCTGGTGGACGACAACCATGGAGCAGCACCATTGACCTTGACGCCACGCCAGTGATGATGGAGATCATGTTCGTCCTTGGAGATGGAGATCGAAGGCACATGAAGAAAGGCCATATCATATCACATATTATGAATTGGATGTGATGTTAATCCTTTTATGCATCTTGTATTGCTTAAATCGCGATGGTAGCATTATAAGATGATCCCTCTCACAAAATATCAAGTAATAAAGTGTTCTTCCTTAGTAGGCACCGTTGCTAAGACTCGCTGTTTCGAAGCACCACGTGATGATCGGGTGTGATAGATTCTACGTGTGCATACAACGGGAGCAAGCCAGACTTGTTCATGCGGATACTAAGGTTAACCTTGATGAGCCTAGCATGTACAGACATGGTCTCGGAACACAGAATACCGAAAGCTAAAGCATGAGTCATATAGTATATATGATGCACATGATGACTGTTCTCCTTTGAAACTACATCATCTCTCTAGATGATCGGACTTGATGTAGTGGATTTGGTTCGTGTGATCACTAAAACAATGTGAGGGATATTGTTTTGAGTGGGAGTTCACTAGTTAATTTAAGTACATATTGAATTAAACTCAGTTTTTCATAAACTTAGTCTAAACTATTGCAAATATGTTGTAGATCATGGCGGCCCCTACCATCAATTTTAATGCGTTCCTAGAGAAAGAAAAGTTGAAAACAATGGAAGCAACTTCGCAGATTGGTTTCACAATTTGAGGACTGTCCTCAATGCTGGTCAGTTGACCTATGTGCTGGATGCACCGCTAGGTGACCCACCTGTAATTGATGCTACCGATGACGTGAAAAATGTTTACCTTACTCGAAAGAATTAGTACTCCACATTTCAGTGTGCTATCTTGTATGGTTTGGAATCGGAGCTTCAGAAAAGGTTTGAGAACTTTGACCCACTTGATATTGTCTGTTAACTAAAAATTATTTTTGAGGCTCATGCGACAGTTGAGAGTTATGAGGATTCTGAAAAGTTATTTAACTACAAGATGTAAGAGGGCAGCTCTGTTAGTGAGCATGTGGTTAAGATGTCTGGACATGCCAATAAGCTCCAAATCTTGGGTATAGTGATTCATAATGCATTGGGTATTCACCGTCCTCCAATCACTACCACCTAGTTACAAGAACTTTGTGATGAACTACAACATGCAGCGCATGGATAAGTCGTTACCAGAACTCTTCTCTATGTTGAAGTCTACGGAAGTGGAGATCAATAAAGAGCACCAAGTGTTGATGGTCAATAAGACCACCAATTTCAAGATGCAAGGCTATCCTAAGAAAAAGGATAACTTCAAGAAAGGCGGCAAGAAAGTTATCACGCCTGCAAACAAGACAAAGGCTGGGCCTAAGCCCGATAATGAATTTTTTTACTGCAAGGGAGAAGGTCACTGGAAGCAGAATTGTCCCAAGTACCTGGCTGATCAGAAGAACGACAACATAAAGAAGAAAGGTATATCCGATATACATGTTATTGATGTGTATATTACTAGTGATCATAGTAATGCCTGGGTATGTGATACTGGTTCGGTTGCTCATATTTGTAACTCGAAACATGTGCTGCAGAATAAACAGAGACTAGCGAGAGACGAGGTGACGATGTGCTTTTGAAATGGCTCCAAGGTTGATGTGATAGCTGTCGGCGCGCTCCTTCTTCATCTACTATAGGGTTTAGTTTTATACTTAAATAATTGTTATTTGCTACCTGTGTTGAGCATGAACATTATATCAGGATCTTGTTTGTTGGGAGACGGTTACTTGTTTAAGTCCGAGAATAATGGTTGTTTGATTTATATGAGTAATATCTTTTATGGTCATGCACCTTTGATAGATGGTATATTTTTATTGAATCTCGATAGTAGTGATACACATGTTCATAATATAGATGCTAAACGTTTGAAATTGAATGGTAATTCTACATACATGTGGCACTGTTTTCTTGGTCACATTGGAGTGAAGCGTATGAAGAAACTCCATTCCAATGGACTTCTTGAATCACTTGAAAGATGTGAAGCATGTCTGATGGGAAAAATGACTAAGACTCTATTTTTTTGGTATGATGGACCGAGCTATGGACTTATTAGAAATCATACATACCGATGTGTGTGGCCTGATGTGTGTGTCACCGCGTTGTGGTTATCGTTATGTTCTTACTTTCACGGATGACTTGAGTAGATATGGGTATATATATTTCATGAAACATAAGTCCAAAACTTTCGAGAAGTTTAATGAATTTCAAAGTGAAGTAGAGAATCAACGTAACAAGAAGATTAAATTTCTACGGTCTGATCATGGGAGGTGAATATATAAGTTACGAGTTTGGCGAGAATTTGAAGAAATGCGGAATACTTTCACAATTGACACCGCCGGGAACACAATTATGTAATGGTCTGTCCGAACATCGTAATCGAAATATCTTAGATATGGTTCGTTCTATGATGTCGCTTACAGATTTATCGATATCGTTTTGGGGTTATGCATTAGAAATACCCGCATTCACTTTAAATATGGCACCATCTAAATCCATTGAAACGACACTGTATGAATTGTGGTTTAGGATAAAACCTAAATTGTTGTCCCTTAATGTTTGGGGTTGCGAAGCTTATGTAAAGAAGTTACAACCCGACAAGCTAGAACCCAAAGAGGAAAAATGCATCTTCATAGGATACCTGAAGGAAACTATTCGGTATACTTTCTATCATAGATCTGAAGGCAAAATCTCCGTTGCCAAGAATGGATCCTTTCTCGACAAGGAGTTTCTCTCAAAAGAAGGGACTGGAAGGAAAGTAGAACTCGACTAGGTTGTCGAATGTTCTCTCGGATTTGAGAGTAGCACAACACCAGAAGAAGTTCCTGTGGCGCCTGCACCAATAAGAGAGGAAGCTAATGATAAAGATCATGAAACTTCGAACTAAGTTACTACTGAACCTCGCAGGTCAACGAGGACTCGTACCACTCCCGATTGGTATGATCCTGTTATGAGTGTCATGTTGGTGGATGTCAACACCCGGATTTTTAATCCCAGATGCATGTTATGCCATACATCACAATCCCAGGATTACCATTTTTGTGAGACATAACATAATTGATATCACAGTACATCATCCATTATAAACCATAATATAGGTCTTACAAATAAAGGATATCATGATCCAGTCTTAATACAATCAACACAGTGGAATAATAATAGTAGTAGCATGGTCACGACTCCATCTTCAGGGTCACAGGCAATGCTGACGATGGGAGATGATCCTAGTTGTCATAGACTTCCTATTGTCCATCATCCTGGTAGTCCTCCTCATAGTTTGGCCATAGGAATAGCCAGGGACAAAGCCATGAGTACTCTTTAAGTACTCGCAAACTCTCACTAACAAGTAAAGTAGTTCAAATAGGAATCCTAAGCTCTAGGTTTATTTACAAAAATCCAGGTTTATCTCTAACTGAGTTTATAAGTAAATAAAACTAGCTTAATGTTTTACAACACCTAAGTGGGAACTTAGGTTTCAAGTTCACAACCCTGTTGTGGTCAAGTCAAAGTCATAGTTCATTTCACAAGTCATTTTGACAAAATCTAACGACAGAACAGTATGGCCACTCCAACTGTCCATAATCGCGGACGCGTCTATTCGAATAGTTTGACACTCTACAGAGGTGGTACACTTTCACCACAACATTCGATACATCCATCAAGAACAATCCTGAATCACCATACTCAGTATGCGGATAATCAATCCTAACCTTTCAATTACACACCCTAGTATAGGCACCTCCCCTATGAGTTTGGCCTCCCAACCATGACCATCTGTCATCTTGGGAACTTCACAGGTGGACATTCATCACGAGGTAGCCTTATCTCAAACCTCTTCCACAAGGGAACCCATACTAAGATATATAAACTTATAGTCATGCCCTATCCAAATTCAGGTATTGTGGTTGTACGGTAAAATTGGAATGGTATCGCATCCGAACTCAACCATCAGTTTTTATAAAGGGCCAAGGCTCATGCCTCAATGTTTTCATCATCAAATCATCCGATATTCATAACACATGTCAAAACATTTCATTGGAATGACTCATCATTCCAAGGTTTTCATAATCATTTTCACCAAGTATTCCCATCTAGAGTGATCAAATTTTATGCTTAGCACTAGCCACTAAAGTTGAGGGTAATCACTAATGAGGGGTGCTAAACAAGTGTGACTATCAAAATCTAGATCTCATGCATTAGTATGACATCTAGTTCTAACTAACTTAGGACAAGTTTTATGCTCTTTATGCTACCTATAGTAAATTTACAAAATTCACAAATTACTAACTAAAATTAATAAAGAACTTTGATAAAGAAATAAAAGAATAAAGATGGCAAGTAAAACTGGGATTTGGTATACTCAAGGTTGAATAACCAAAGCATGCCTAATGCATTGCATAGGTTATCTTGCTTGTAAAGTTGCTAGTATTAGCTTGCATAGTTAATCTAACTTCCTAATGGTAGCTTGCCTTGATTAGTGCAGTGGTTGAAGTTTTCCTCTTCTTCTTCTTCGTAGTACTCCTCCTCCTCGTAGACTTGGTCGGTACTAGCGTCTATAAATAAATACAAGGTATACAATCACCAAACAATACTTAACTACTTCTATTTGGCACACAAAGGTTCACACTAGATGATCTAGAATCATCACAATCATCACATGAATTAAATACCTAGTCTTATTTATTTTAGTTTAGAAAAGTAATCTCTACTCATTGAAAATTACTTAAGATTTAATATTCTCCAAAAAATATGGGATCATGTTGACACATGTCATCACCACATATTTTAATACATGGGAATGTGATTTAAATAGGTGTAACTATTTAATAAGGTTTAACACTATTATTTTAATTAATTAAAGTGACTAGAAATGCATATGGGGCATTCTTTTAATACTTGTCCAAGATCACTGCATGTAAACCTAAATATTTTTATGTATTCAAAAAGATATTGTCAAATGTGATTTTTGAGAGTTGGAATCAACTCAAAAGCATTTATGGTTGATTTTTGAAAAATGTTTGAATGTATAAAAGTCTCTGTCTTGTTATTTTTGCTATAGGTGATCTATAATTCCAAATGGTTTGAATCCAACGGGATTGGATTAATAATTTCAATACCTTTCTAACAAAATTGGTTAAGCGAATATCTCTGAATTGTTTTTTGAATCTACTAACTAAACTAGAGTTTAATTAAATTGGAAAAAGATTGTTTGAATTCTGGCTACATGGAAAGCTCGGGCCAGCCATTGCACACCGCACGCACCGGGTCACGTGGGGGTCCTACTAGTCAGCGGATCAGTCTAAACGAAACAGTATCTTTCAATCTAGGCCCTACGATTAGAATCTGATCTAACGGCTGAGGTTCATCGTCAACGACGAACAACTCGAGCGAGGTCTAAAACCTAACGCGACGGTGGTGGTCGTGTGAGGCCCACCAGGGCTCCAGCTAGGGTTGGCGATGGGGGCGAATGATGTTTTCGACGACGGTGGTTCCAATGATGGTCACGGCGGCTCCTGGGGCGGCTCTAATCGACAGGTCCGCTCCTCCTCTACAGCAGCGGACTCCAGTGAAATTCTAGTGGTGCGGAGCTCGCCTTGCTCCGGGGAGAGGTGTAGGAGGTTCTGTAAGGAGTGGGATGGTGTGGTGAATTGAGGCTGGGGTGGCCTCCTTTTATAGCCGAGCGAGAGGGGAAGTGCGGCATGGTCACACTACTAGGAAACTAGATATAGATAGACATACCTTATGTGGCGCGCGCATCCGGAGACATGCGCCACAGAACCACCAAACTTCTGTGGCGCACCTTCCAAAGCAATGCTCCATAGAATTTTGGTGGGACCCGCACCAGCCGTTGGACCATGAATCTTCTGTGGCGCATTACTCCGTATGCGCCACAGAAGTTTGGTGGGACCCACAACAGGCGGGGTCTGACCGTGCTCTGACCAAACTTCTGTGGCGCATACAAGGAGATGCGCCACAGAAGTTTATATCTTCTGTGGCGCATATTGAGATATGCGCCACAGAAGATATATGTGGGCCCCACTCTCTGGACACCTATGTACAAGCTTCTGTGGCGCATTGTTTCGTGTGCGCCACAGAAGAACAAACTTCTGTGGAGCATGTGTGTAGTATGCGCCACAGAAAGCTTCGTGCTTCTCAGATTATTTGTTTCCTAGCACACACATTTTTCTCTTGTGCTTTTCCCGACTAAACACGTACCAGTGGAATAGGTAGAATATACTAGACAATATAGTAGATAGACATGTGCAGTGGCATACATCGTTGCAAAATGCACATGCGCATAGCCTTGAACAGCAAAACAACACAATGCCATACATCATTGCAAATACACAAACTACAACATTGCAAATCCCTTCAAAGAGCTGGTGGGGGCGATGGCGGTGGAAGATGCCAAACCTCCCTGTTCACGCGCGCCTGCAGCCTGCGGACGTGGTCCTCCATGGACACGTTGGGGTCGAGCACCGTCCGCCACCCGATTGGTTTCGCCATGCGCGCCCTCTCCTCCGGAGACGCGAGCAAGACGTACAACATCATGGCCTTGTTGTAGAGGGCCTCGTGCCGCAGTCTGGCCTCCTCCTCGATTAGGTTGACCTCTGAATCCCACGGCGACTGACTCCGAGCACTGCCCCTCGACCTCGCCCCTCCACTGCGAGTAGGCTGCAGGGAACGCGAGCGGGCTGTGCTCTCCAGCGAGTCTTCCGACGAGTTGTGAGAAGAAGACATGAGGGCAGGTATGTTGCTTTAGACAGGGAGTGTGGCATATATATAGAGGGGTGTCATTAAAGAGCTCTATCTTCCACCTTTATTTGGTGCAGATCTGTGCCTCAGTGTTCTGTGGCGCATACTATGGTTATGCGCCACAGAAGGTTAGTATGCGCCACAGAACACTGAGTGACGGGCCCACAGGTTCTGTGGCGCATTCGTTTGCCATGCGCCACAGAACATTGAGTCAGGGGCCCACTTGGCCCACTGCTCCCTATGGCCAAGGTTTTGTGGCGCATGCAGCCTCTATGCGCCACAGAAGATTAAACATCTGTGGCGCATGCGGCCTGTATGCGCCACAGAATCCTTCGACCAGATCTACACAAAGGTGGCAGCTTTGCTTCCTCCTCTCTCCCACCATCCATTTCACATCCTTCTTCCCCCTCCTCCCAGCTCGTCTTCCTCCTCTCTCCCACCCCATTGTGTCTATACTTTTCTACATTTTGTTGTATTTAAACCTACTATAGTTGATAGATTGGCTAGGGAAAGACTTTCTCCAACTAGTTGATCTAAAACACACCTACTTTTCTCCTCCACATCTCTATTTGTGTACTATTATCTCTCTATAGATCTATTGATCCACACTCTCTCACATCGCGCTCTCGACTCGGTATTCTATCTACCCGGTGAGTAATTGGCCATGAATATGCATGTTTTGTAGGTGTAAAGCTTGTCGCTTGTGCGGTGTGTATATGCGATGCATGCATGGCGAAGATGATGTTTGTGCATGAAGTGTGGTGCATGGATGCTTGCATGGGAAGAAGATTCTTGTTTTGCTTGTCTCGTCTGGCGTGGTGCATGGATGTTTGCGAAATGTTGATTCATTTCCATTTTGGCAAATTTTGCACCACCCATATGTCCTACTTTTAGGAAAGGTCATGCGAATTTTTCCTGACGACCATGCATGTGTGTTTTGTGTGTATATTTTAATTAACCTACTCTATATTTTTTGCTCTATATGTGCATACACAGCTACCATGGTCGCCAAAGATGAGCGGTCGAGTTACTAGGTATAAGAAAGACGCCAAGGCGGACATGATTTGGAACAACAAGACCCAGATAAGATGTCCATGTCGAACATGCAAACTCCAGCGCTGGATCGACCCTGATTCTGGAAAATTGGAGGATCACCTGCTCAGGCGCGGTTTCATGCGTGACGACTTCGATGAGGAGCTGGCAGTAAATGGTGTTGGTCATCATGAAGACTTGGGCGAGCGAGAAGAAGAAGAGTCTCCCGACGGGCATGGTAATGATGACGAAGAATATACTGACGGCATGATCATCATGACAAAGAAGGAGATGTCGACGGCATGACCATCATGAAGAAGGAGAAGAAGCGAACACCGTGACGCTAACCCGGTGTTAAGGGATCCTCATGTTCAAGAACCGCTTCAAGGAGACGAGCAACGCCAAAGCTGCAACAGAGAAAGCTGACGCAAATGGAGTTAGATGGGATGACTCCATTATATCCTGGGTGTCGGCCCGAGGATACACGCCTGAGTGTAACGCTCAAGGCTCTAGAGATGAAGGCGGAACACAAATGGACCGACGTGAGCTTCAATGCTAACATGGAATTCTAGCACGACCGTCTTCCTAACGGGAACACATTGCCAACAAGTATAGAGGAGGCCAATAAAATCGTGTGCCCTCTTGACCTACCGCACGTTAAATACCACACATGTATCAATGATTGCGCACTTTATCGTAACGAGTACGCGGAGAGAACCACATGTTCGGTGTGCGGCCATGGATGGTACAAGAGAGGGAACAAGAAAGTTCCTCAAAAAGTGGTATGGTACTTTCCTATCACTCCCCGTCTACAGAGATATTTCGTAGATCCTAAGGAAGCAAAGCTAATGCAATGGCACGCGGAAAGGGAGAAACCCGAAGATGATCCAGAGAAGGGCAAGATCCTTACACACCCTTCAGACGCTAGCCAGTGGAATGCATTGGACATCGAGTTCGAAGAGTTCGGGGGCGATGCAAGGAACGTCAGGCTGGGTATGAGCACCGATGGACTCAATCCTTTTGGCAACCAGAGTAGCACGCATAGCACCTGGCCCGTGTTTGTATGGCCGTACAACATCCCCCCGTGGCTCTGCACAAAGCAAAGGTACGTACACATGAGCATTCTTATTCAGGGGCCGAAACAGCCAGGTGTCGATATGCATCTTTATCTCGGGCTATTGAAAGAGGAGTTAGCCACGTTGTGGGAGACGCCAGCCCATACGTGGGACGCCTACACTAAAGAATATTTCCCTCTGAGAGCCGCGTTTCTCACGACGGTGCAGGACTATCCTGGTTACGCATATGTATCGGCCCAGGTGAACCACGGACACAATGCATGTGTCAAGTGCATGGATAAGACCCCGCATCTCCAGCTACCCAAGGATCCCGAGTCTTTGAAAACCGTGTTCCAAGGGACACGAAAGTGGCTTCGCATGGATCACCCATGGAGAAAACACGGTGACCTATTCAATGGTAAAGACGATCTCGAAAGAGCCCCGCGTACGAGGAGCGGAGAAGAAATCAAGGAGCTTTTGAATAATTGGTATGAGTGCCCAGTGCCAGGGAAGAAGCGACCAAGGACAAAGCCGCTTCTGGGTGTATGGAAAGCGGGGTCTGTTTTCTGGGACCTGCCGTACTGGAAGGTCCTCCACACGCCCCATAGCCTCGATGTAATGCACATCGCGAAGAACGTTACCAAGAGTCTGCTTGGCACTCTCCTCAATATGCCGGAGAGGACCAAGGATGGGCCGAAAGCAAGAAATGAGCTGAAATTTCTTGGCATCAAGAAGGAGCTTCAGTACCCTGATATTGATGATGATGACGATCAAACGGAAGGGACTCAGGGTCGCCGCAAAAGGGTTAAGAAGAATGAGGTGGTTGTGCTTCGTGCTGCCTGCTTCACTCTGTGTCAGGAGGAGATCGAGCAGTTTTTCAGGTGCCTCCTAGGAGTCAAAGTTCCTCACGGTTACTCAGCAAGATAAGCAGGTATCTCGACATAGCGAAGAAGAGTTGCAGCGGTATGAAGTCCCACGACTGTCATATGATGATGACACTGATACTTCCAATTGCCATACGAGGGATAATGGACGAGCTCATCTGTGAGACGCTGTTTGGCTTGTGCAACTTTTTCGACGTCATCTCTAGGAAGTCGATCGGCATGAAGTAGCTCGACAGGCTACAGGAAGAGATCGTGGTGATACTATGCGAGCTCAAGATTTACTTTCCGCCCGCATTCTTCGACATCATGGTGCATCTACTTGTCCATGTCGTGGATGACATCATCCAGGTCGGGCCGACATTCCTTCATAACATGATGCCGTTTGAAAGGCTGAACGGTGTAATCAAAGGGTTCGTTCGCAACATGTCCCGTCCAGATGGAAGAATAGCCAAGGGCTTTCTGATCTACGAGTGCATCTATTTCTGCCAGAACTATCTAACCACCGAGAACGAGGATGTTGGAATACCCACCAAGAAGCACCTCGGCATGCTCGCTGGGTATGGTCACCGCGAGGGCCACCGCTCACTACATGTCGGCATTGCTAATCGACGCGCCGACTTTGCCAGGGCACACCGAGTCGCACTACAACACATTGAATTGGTCAGCCCTTGGGTGGAAGAGCACAAAAGCTTGATCGAGCAGGAGTACGTGGACCGGGCCCGCCCGAGGAAGAAAGGAGACGTAACAAGAGAACACAACTCCACCTTCACGGGTTGGTTCAAGAAAAGGATGCTGGACAATCCTCCACATACGCCTTCTACGGAAGATCAACAACTCATATTCTCCTTGTCACAGGGCCCAGCGCATAACGTAAAGACCTATCAGTCATACGACATCAACGGTTACAGATTCTACACCGAGGAAAAGGAAATGAATAGCGAATATCAAAACTCAGGAGTTACTATGATGTCCTTCGCCGATGACGAGACTACTGTCATGGAAAGATTCTACGGAAGGATCGAGGAGATATGGGGGCTCGACTACTGTGGAGAGACGGTACCGATGTTCCATGTTAGATGGGCCAAGAACGTCGAAAAAAAGGCCGATATTTCACCACCTGCGTTATAAGAGATGCCAAGTAGGCAAAGAAGGCCTCCACGAAAAATGTGCCATGGATACTCGCTAGCCAAGTTGATCAATGTTTCTTTATTACCAATCCGTCAAAGCCCAGTCGTGTTGTAGTGAGGAGGGGCAAGAGGAGCATCATTGGAATGGAAGGATCCGCCAACGAGCAAGACTTCGACAAGAATGGCGATCCGAAGATCAAAGAGGAGTTCGACAAGTACTTCAACATGCCTACTACTACTACAGTAAGAAGAAAGACCACACTACCTACTAAAGTTTGTCTGTTCACGAGAAGAAATCTCATAGTGCCCGGGCTAAAGTATTCAACCGCGAAGAAAAAAGGCAAGAAGATTGTAAAGAGAGGCTAGCTCGACACATCACATGACGACGTGCGACTTTTTTTGTATTAGTTAGAGACTAAAGTATATATCATGATATTTAAATATATTTGTAACATATATATATATTTGTACTTGCTTGTTGTAATATAACATAAGTAAATATATTTGTCACATACAATTAAAAATATTTTTAAATAAAGAAAAAAGTCTGAGACTGCCAGGATTCGAACCTGGGCTGCCCAGGTTTAGAGCCAGTACTGGTGACCACTAGGCTAGGTGAGTGTTTGATGCAAGCTACAATGCCGAATTTCTTTTGGACCAAGTGCACATATTCTGTGGCGCATTCCTACAATATGCGCCACAGAAGTTGGACATTCTGTGGCGCATATTGTAGGAATACGCCACATAAGTTTCAAACTTAGCCAAAAAACGGTTTGGCCTTCCCCTTCCCTGCTACTTCGTCATTCCAACCGTTCCCCAAATCACATCAAACACTCACCAGAGGAGGAGCCCACGACCCAGAACCCTAGCGCCGCCCTAGCTAGCGCCTCCCACACGCACCAGAGGAGGAGCCTACGAGGGAGGAGGAGGCATCTGTCGTCACTGTTGTAGCCTGTGGAGGAGGAGCGTACGAGGGAGGGAGCCAGCCATCGCCGCTGTCGAAGCCTGTGGAGGAGGAGCGTACGAGGGAGGGAGCCAACCATCGCCGCTGTAGGAGCCTGTGGAGGAGGAGCGTACGAGGGAGGGAGAAATCCACACGCACCAGAGGAGGAGCGTACGAGGGAGGAGGAGCCCGTCCCGCAGCAGGACCACCGCCGCCACGACCACCTCCCCATCCCGCGCCATCTCGCCACCACAGGTACATCTCTGACGAGTCTAGTGTAGCAGGAGCCCATCCCGTTCTCTTCGAATTTCAAGTGTGCTCTTAGTTCGATTGAATTTCAAGTGTGCTCTTAGTGCGAGGACGGGCTCCGATGACGGTGCATCTCCTTCTCCTTTATGTTCTTTGCAAAACAGTCCATGGTTCGAATTAGAACGGGATTTCAGAGTTGGGAGTGCCAATTTCCAAGATTCCAAGTTTGGGGTTTGATTTCAGAGTTGGGAGTGCCAATTATGCTTGCTGTCAATTATGCTTGCTGCTGCTGTCAAGTTTGGGGTTCGAATTATGCTTGCTTGCTGTCAATTATGCTTGCTCTGTTCACTAATATAAGAAATTTTGCTTGCTGCTGTCAATTATGCTTGCTGCTGTCAAGTTTGGGGTTCGAATTATGCTTGCTTGCTGTTAATTATGCTTGCTTTATTCACTAATATAAGAAATTTTTCTTGCTTCTGTCAATTATGCTTGCTGCTGACAATTATGCTGGCTGCTGCATCTCTCATTCTGAATATGAATATGGTAGCTGTTGTCAAATACTCGTTATCTTTCAGATGGGTTCATAGCAGTAGTGTTGTGAGCTAGAATTGATACTGTGATGAGTTTACGTTGTTGTGTATGATGAACATGGTGCATTCCATTGATATAGTTCTTTTTTTGCATAGTACCTTAATTGTACTCCTTTCTTTTCCAATTTGTTCACTTGTTCTAATATGCGAGAAATAGTAACTTCCAAGAGCTATTAATTAGGGGCATGCTGGGACAAACTGCAGGACTTATGGCTCTCCTTAATTAATCCATGCTCCGGAAGATTTACTCCCTGATCAAAGAAACAGAGCGAGTATAGGCTATGGAAGAACTTTCAGTAGAATGCATGAGTGTGCTTTTTGTGTTTTTAGCATTTGAGTTTTTCTGACATAAGTTTGCTTGTATAGGTTTCTTAGGGTTGTTAGTAAGGCAATTCATCCAAGTATCTAGTGACTATTTTTTGTTGGTAACTTCTACCTAATACTGGATGTTGTTTAATTGGAAAGCCATGAATAACATTTCTGGTCGCATGCTCACAATATGTTGTTGTTTAGCCGAAGAACAATAAACTTTTGTACGACTTGGGCTGGAGGTTGAAGTACTTATTGATTTCTTGCTAAAACGAGATATATTGTCATGTTACTTTGCATACACGATATCTCAAATGTAAATGATATATGGATATTTGAATCATGTAAAGATATATGAATCTCTAAATCATGAAATACTGACTAGCAGAGGATACCAAGCATGGACGGAACAGAATTAATATGTATTCATTTTGTTTCTTTCATTTCCTGTACTAACAATGACAAAGATTATAATAGCCAGCCTCATTTTTTAAAAAATTTGGTGTCAATTTGCTTCTCTGAAATGGTTATGTTGCTGGTTATGATCTGGTTATGTTTATGATCTGGTTATGTATTTGCTTCTCTAAAATGGTCAATTTTCTATAAAGTCCTTTGTTTATTTATATGAAATGGTTATGTATATGATCTGGTCATGCTGCTGTTTATGATCTGTGGATGAGATGGTGCTGCTGTTTATGATCTGTGAATGAGATGGTGTTGGATGATGATGGATGGTGTCAATGGGGTTGTCATTGGGGATGGGGTGTTTTTTCTTGTAGGGATTTCAACTGAGTTTCCTGTTTCTCCCGAAGTGTTGATTCACTTCCGTTTCGGTTGAGAAATGGGCACTCGTAGGTCCAAAAATTAGCAAAGGTCATGCCGAATTTTTCGATCGATATTTGTGCTAACTTTTTGCCCATTTTTAGTAATAAAGCGCAAACATGTCGACTAACGATGAGACCGGTCCTTCTAAACAAATGAGCATCGAGGATCTAGCCCGAGAGGCCAACAAATCATTCTGGGGGCCGTCCCAAGAGCATGAGGAGGCGGAGAGATGGGAATGACACCACCACCGACGACCGTCGTCGGAGGTGCTGGGGGCGAGGAAGATCCAGATTACGAGGGGGACGACAACGACTACGATGGAACTAGTGAAGGCGGGGAGGAGGGTAACACCACCACGGATGGTGGCGAGCGCATAGATGGTGGTAGCGGCAACCCGGCCACCATACAGAAGAAGAAGGATATTAAGGATCGGAAGCCGCAAGTGCTCGCCAACGTCTGTGATGAGTTCACCGAGGTCACAGAAGGTGGCCAACCCATTGCGCCTTCATCGATTGCCTGCGGGTACGGCATGCAACTCGGGTGCATCATCCGGGAAAACATGTTGATCAACACGTCGTACATCCAACGTAATCATGCTTTGGTCGAGAACATCCTTAAGAAGCTTCACAAGCGATACACATTCCCAGAGAAGTTCAGAAACCTGGAGAGTAATAAGAACCCGGTGAACAAACTAGCACTGACAAAGATGAGCAACGCCTTGAGCAGCTGGAAAACCCGGGTAAAGAACAACATTGACAAAGGTGAAAGCTGGGAGATTATAAGTAGGAAAAATCCGATGCTCGACGAAGAAGAGTTCAAGATATTCAAGGCGGACTTAGATACCGCTGCCTCTAAAGCATGGACTGAGTGGGGAAAGACTATGCGAGAGAAGAACATAGGTAACCACCGGCTTGGAAGCGGCGGATACAGAGGGAAACAACCCATTTGGGAGAAGGAGAACGCTGAGCTTGAACTCCTTGGTAAAGAGAACCCATGGCATAAAATTACAGACCTGCAGATCCGACAATTTGTCCGGGCCCGCTACTACCTGGACCCTATTAAAGGGGAGTTCGTCACCGACGACCCGGATGTGAAGGCCTTTGAGCATGAGCTGGTAAGGAATTTACCATGGATCTCTCATTAAAATAATTAAGCCAAGAATCTAAATGCATGCATGGGTTCACCTCTCCTTGTATCTCTACAGGAGAAGGAATTGAACGCTAGCGAGGACTTGTCTTCCCAAGATTTTGCGGCGGAGCCATGGGACACTGTTTTTAACAGGGCGACGCACACTTACAAGAAGAGGGAGAAGAAGTTGCCGCCAAAATCAGCTGGCCGTGTGTCCGACTTCGGTACAAGCATGAAGTTTACCGAGTACTACAAAGAGGACACAAAGAAGAGGAGGGAGAGGAAGAACCATTCGGCGGCTAAAGATAAAGCCGAGGTTGAAGAGCTGAAGTTGAAGGTGAATACATTAGAGGCAAAAGTGGACGAGAAAGCAATGGACAAGTTATTGGAGGAGAAGCTTCGCGCGATCATCCCCCCTGGGTTGATGGAGGGGCTAGCTGTTTGGAATGCGGGAGGTCGACAGGGGCCAATAAACGTGCCCAGCTTTAGCGGCAGCAACTCGAGCATCAACGTTGACGCGTCGCCGGACTTGGTGACCCCGCCGGCCACCATCGCTGCGGCGCAGCCGCAAGAGCTTGTTGTCGCACAGCTGCCCCCTGCTGCTCCCGCCAAAAATACCAGTATCGCACAACCAGCGGTGGCACCAGTACCACGGGAGAATGCTGATGATAGGCCTGCCACCGGGATCGGCCATGTGTCGACATTAGCAGAGCTCAACGCCCTCACCAAGGTAACTAATATCATACTCCGCTTTATCTTCTTTATGCGCCTTTGGTGATTGCCACCTCGATCATGATGCCCAACACATATGTGTCGATATTCAGGACGCTGCTTGCGTACTACTCCACAAAGTTGCCGACGGCGAGTTGAAGGATGTTGCCAAGGGAAATATCATACAACCGGCGAACCACACGATGCACAACAATGCAATGGACGATGCCGTGATGAGGGTCCGGATTGCTTGGGTGTTTCCAGGGTGCGACGACATGGACCCCCCTTTCAACCTCAGGGAGCCGACGAACACAAGACCCTTGCAGAATGCCACGGCTGGCCCTTGACATGGCCGAAGAGTCAGATTTGTCTTACGGGGCACCTAAGCGCCACCTCGATCGCCCGGCCACCACCTCGGATGCCACCTGTCACCGGCGCCACCTCGATCGTCCAACCACCACCTAGGAAGCCACCTGTCGTCGTCGTCACCACCAGTCGCCACCAACAACTGTTGGGAGTGTGTGGGCCGCCCCAAGGCGATGCCTCTGTCGCAACGCAACCACCGTCGCCCCCGCCACCACCATCACCACATGGCGGCAACAACGATGATGATGAAGAATTTGTCAACATCGACGACTACATCAACACCGGCGCTGGCATAGGATTGTACATGCCTGCTGTGGATGAAGAACCCTTTATTGCTCGCGAGGGTCAAGGTGGGCGTCCCACTACATGCACGCAACGCCTGGTCTTCGGAGGTTTATCTCAAGAGATGCGTCCGGCCGCCGATCAACAGGAGAAACCAGTTGGATTCATCTTTAGCCCTGACACACTCCAAAAGGCGGCCGTTGAGCACTTAGCATCCCCAGTGGAGGATCCTGCTCAAAAGACGAAGAAGCACATGAAGAGAGGTAAGAAAGCTGAGAGCCAACCTCCTCCGAAGAGGATCCGGGCTAAGGATGACGTCGTACCAGCCCGCGAGGATGGCTTGCCCAGGATACATATAGCCGGTGAAGCGACACTGACTCCGGATCTGCTTCGCCTTGCTGGTGGACATATGCTCGCTTTGAGTGATAGTATCAAGACACTAGAGGGCATTCTTCTTAAAGACAAAGATCCAAATTACCCGGTTTTCACTGTCAAGGTGCCATCGGATGTGGACTTCGTCTATGAAGCCCCCGCGGACGTGTTCTTCATATCATACGAGGACGTCTTCAAGCTGTTTCTCTCGAAACGGCTGGACTATAACATGGTCCGCCTATTCACGCTCAATCTGACGATGAAGACCAAGAGAGAGCAGACCCCCTACATCGCGATAGTGGATCCCTACTACATGCGTGATAGCCAGTTGAGGGAAGGATCTGAGACGCGTGCCAAGGCGACGGCGTATCTCGAGAAGTTCATGGTGGACCACAAGAGGACGAACACGCTTCTTTTGCCTTTCTTTCCCGAGTAAGTACACACACCCCCTAGCTTTTTTAACTTAGGCTTTCTTATAGCTTTCTTCCTTTGCCCTTTTCCAACATCCCGTTTCAATCGTGTTGTGTAGAGACAAATACTGCACACTCATCGTCATTTGCACAAAGTACTCGATAGCATCGTATTTCGACTCGGCGAGTAAGAAGAAGAAGGACTACACCAGAATAAGGGGTGTTTTGAATGAGGCTCGCGAGGGCTACGCTAAAAAGGGATGACCCTTCGTCAACAAGGGGGAATGTATCAAGGATAACAAGCACGTGTTCAAGCATGTGCTCAAGTTCCCCTGCGTCAAGGAGCCGGCTACTGGCGGCGCCAAGGAGGCCTTCTACGCCATGCATCACCTTAAAGGGTTTGTCCGGGATTGCCAGAACCTAACTCTGCAATCTAGTTTCCGATCATGGGCCGAAAATTTGGCGCGAAGAGACGATGATGATCTTAGAGAAGACTTCCATCGCATCCAAGTTAAGTTGTTGGAAATCATCGTGGAAGATGTCAACACAAGGGGAGGGGTCCTAAAACACAACAGAGGGTTGACTAAGAGGGAGATTGAAAATATTCTTCGTCAACAGGGTGACAAAAGGACGTGGATGACGAAGGATGGCTATCTACCATTCCCGAAGCCGAGCGTTAGAAGTTCTCAACATTGATCGATGTGTGCACCTAGAATTATCATAGATGTCTGTGTGTAGTGTTGTGTCACAAACTATATACTACCGTGGTCGTATGTTGTAAACTTCACTATTGTGGTCGTTGTCGTCGAAGTTCTATGATTATGATCGATGTGCTATCTGCTATGTTTACTGATCTTTTGCTTTAGTTTATGTGAATATATATGCATGTGAACCAATTTAGTTCTTTCTGTTGCATGATTTACTAATATGCCTTATCTATAGAGATGACGAAGTGGTACGTGGTGTACAAGGGTTGGGTTCCATGAGTCTATGATGAGTGGGAGGACTGTTAGAAACAGGTGAACAATTTTAGCGGCAACAGCTACAAAGGATACGCGACTCGAGAGGAGGCGGTAGCCAAGTGGAGGAACCACCTATGGAAGGAGAACCAGATGAAGATATTGCTAGTGCTCTTGCTCTTGCTCACCGTCGTCATAGTTGTATTCTGTTTGATTCTAGTGTAGGCGAGATGAACACTTCATTTGTAATGTGATGAGATGGTGAACTTTGTAACAAACACTTGTAACAAACCACTTCATTTGACTTGTATTGTAATGTGATGATCACTTGTCTATCTCGTTCGGTCTCTAAGTAGTGTGATGGCACTATATTCATGTTTGTATTATATTTGTTTTCATATACTAAGTCAAATATACTGTTTCTATATAATACTGTATAATACCTGTATAATATTGTATATTTGGACAAGTTTAAATTTTTTTTAATACCTGATACTCAAACCAGTGGCGCATAGTTTTAACCTTCAGGCGATAGTGTTTGATGGCAAAGGGCATTGTCCATACGCGCCACCGAGCGTAGTCCTGTGGTGCATCAACCGAAATGCGCCACAGAAGTATCACGACTTCTGTGGCGCATTTCCGAATGCGCCACAGAAGTATCATGACTTCTGTGGCGCATTTCCGAATGCGCCACAGAAGTTTTCATCAGTGGCGACATAACAGTGGCGTCCCAGCCATGCGCCACAGAAGATCAATATTGATGCGCCACTGATGAAGGATTTCCTAGTAGTGTCAGAGCTCGTCGGTGATGACGGTGTAGTGAGCTAGAGGCATGGCAAAGGGTGTATGCCGGTGTGGTGTTCCCTGGCGGTCGTCACTGGTGCAATGGCACGCCAAGGGGCGGTCGAGGATGGTCGGGCGCGGGCGGTGCTCTACACGGAACTGGTGGTGTTCGAGACGACACACAGTTGATACGGGTTGCGCGGCGGTGAACGGGGATGTCTGGGAGCTAGCTGGTGTTAAGGCGAGTGTGTGCACGCGCGGTGAGGGCGAGGCGCGGCGCACGCGAGCTGGTCGGATGCTGCGCTCTGGCGCTCTCTCGGCACGGCGCAAAGAAAGTGGGCACGGTGATGCTGGGGTGGTCCATTGCCTGGCTGCGGGCAAGGGCTGGACAGGGGGTGGCGGTGGACAGTCATCTGTCTTCTGGACATCGTGGAAGAGGGCGGCACTGCTCTTGCAAGCTGGCCATGGTCGGCTGGCAAGGGGTGGCTTCGGGTGGCATGGCATGGTGCAATAGGTAGAGGGCTAGCAGCTTAATTGCACTGGTAGTCACTGGGGGAGACAAGGTGAGAGAATTGGGGACAAGAATTGGACAAGGCATTGATCAAAAACAGTGATAGTTAGGCAGTGATTACTGTGCTCACCATCTGTTTGATGAAATGGCCGCATGAACTTTACATTTGAATTTTTGGATGAATTTTGGTGAGTTCTCTGGTCACATGCTTGGTAGTATATGGTTTCTTGGGTTTGTCAAGGTGAACTGGTTTAAGTGGTTTTTGAGAAATGGTGATCTTAGTTCCTATTAAGGATTTAATTTTGAATTGTCAGTTGAATATATTTGGAAAATCTTTCTGTTGGTTTGTAAAGTGGGCTTGGGTTCACTTTTACTTTATCTAGCAAGGGGTGAAAAGAATTGGATTTGTTTTTGTTAGGAATCTTGGACTAGGAACACTCAAAGTGGTCTAGTGGTTAACTTTGGTCAAAATGACCATTTTCTTATATATCTTATTTTTGATTTTCTCTTCATTTGATTCTGCTTGGAAATGATCTAGATGTTGTTGTTTTAATTTTTAAACCAATCCTTGCCATTCATAGCAATCAAACATGGGAATCTCAATCATTCATGCATTCATCACACACACATGCATTCATATTGATTTTAAAAACAAAAGTTTTTGTTAACCCTAAACTTGGGTGATTGGAACTTGATAATCTTGATTAATATTTTTGGGATGTTACAAACCTTCCCTCCTTAAACAAAATCTCGTCCCAAGATTTAAGAAAAGAAAAGGAAATAAAGAGATCTGGAAACTCAGTCCTAATGTAATCTTCTCGTTCCCAAGTAGCTTCTTCTTTAGTATGGTTATTCCACTAGATCTTGAGAAACTTGATACACCGGGTTCTGGTGGTTCTAAAGGCTTCTTACAAAATAAGAATGGGTAATTCGTGATAAGTTAGGTCATTGTTGAGCTCTATGGTCTTGTGATCAATATTCTTGAAAACCTCGGTCTTCTCTGGGACTTCTAGGCAGTTACGAAGTAACGAGATATGGAACACATCATGCACTATTGACATCTCCTCCAGCAGTTCCAGTTGATAGGATACGTCTTCTAGGCGATTCAAAATCTTTAAGGGTCCAATATATATGGGGGATAGCTTTCCTTAGAGTTGGAAATGTTGCATGCCTTTCAAGGGTGATACTCTCAGATACACAAAATCTCCGATATTGAAGGCTAGGTATCGACGTCTCTTGTCGGCATAACTCTTCTGTCTGGATTGGGCGGTCTTGAGGTGCTCACGGATCTTGTGAACTTTATCTTCGGCTTCTCTCAGGATGTCGGGTCCGAAAATCTGACTCTCTCCTAATTCTGACCAATTCAATGGGGTGCGATACTTCCTTCCATGCATAAACTCAAATGGGGCCATTTGCAAACTGGCTTGGTAACTGTTGTTGTATGAGAATTATGCGAAAGGCAGAAATTCATCCCATTTTTATCCATATTCTAACACACACGCTCTCAACATATCTTTGAGTATCTGGTTTACTCGCTCCGTTTGTCCATCAGTCTGTGGGTGATAAGCTGTGCTGAAATCCAGTATTGTTCCTAATCCTTCTAGGACTTTCTTCCAAAATCTCGAGGTAAACTAGGTTCCTCGATCCGACACAATGTTCTTGGGAACTCCATGCAAACTAATAATCCTAGCAATGTACAACTCTGCTAGCTTCGAACTCTGATAAGTGGTCTTGACTGGTAAGAAATGAGCGACTTTGGATAGTATATCCACTATGAACAAAATAGAATCATTTCCCCTACTAGATGTAGCAAACCGGTGATAAAATCCATTCCAACAGAATCCCATTTCCATTCTGGAATCTACAATGGTTACAAAAGTCCTGCGAGTCTCTGATGTCTTACTTTAACTCTCTGACAGATATCACACTTGGCTATGTAGCTTCCGATTTCTCTCTTCATCTTGTGCCACCAAAATTGCTCCTTCAAATCCGGATACATCTTAGTTCCTCCAGGGTGGATAGAATAAAGTGTATCATGGGCTTCTTGCAAAATAGCTTGCTTCAACTCTGAATCTGCTGGTACACAGATACGTCCTTTGTACCACAAAACTCCTTCTTCATCTACAATGAATCCGGGTACCTTCCCTGTACCGATACGGCGTTGGATTCCGTCTATACTAGCATTTCCTTTCTGCGCCTCCTTGATTTGACTGATCAAAGTGGGTTGAAGTTCTATGCTATACAAAAATCCTTAACTTACTAGCTCTATTCTGAAATTGTCCATCTCCTCATACAAACTTGGCTGGGCTTCCTTTATCATGGTGTTCAATCGACACGGCAATCTGCTAAGAGAATCTGCTACCACATTGGCTTTGCCGGGGTGGTAGTGAATGTCAAGATCATAGTCCTTGATTAGCTCTATCCATCTACTTTGCCTCATATTTAGCTCCATCTAGGTGAAAAATATACTTGAGACTCTTGTTGTAAGACCCCATCTTTTATAAAGGTAAAGATCCCCGTGAATGCAATTCTAGTCCCTGGATCAAATGCTAGCATCCACAGTTTAAGATGAAGTACACAGATACAAAGGTCTTTATTACATCGTCATTCCAGAGATAACATAGTATTTTACAACTCCATAGACATAGGCTAGTACAAGAATTCAACTTAACAAAATAAAGTAAATTCTTCATCTTCATGTGCCACATGCAAACATGTTGAGTGCAGACTTATAACCCTAATCCTCATCAGAGTAACCTGCAACATCACGAGTTACAGCCATAGTGGGTCAATACATTGGAATAGTATTGGCAAGTGATACCTTAGTAGAATAAATAGTTTCTAGCTTCTATATGAATTTTTCTAAGTGTAGCTTAGGCTTTCTTTGCTCAAAATAGGTTTTGCCTATTAGTTGAAAACACTAAGTTTTTGTTTGACAAAAACTCCCAAGGAACCACCAATAGACATTGGTGAACCTATACCCTTGTTCAACCACAAGTTTTTAACTTAGAAATTGGGATGAGGAGATCCTTGATAGCTTCAATGTCATGATGCTCAAATTGTCCGTTCCCGAGGACACGGCTAAGTACTTAGATTTTCCCTTCTCGAGAGGTGGTGCACTTTCCCCACAAGACTCAACATGCATCGAGACGAGATCTTTTAGAAGCCTTCCCTTAGTCCAAATGGACACTCTCCAACCTATCACCCTACCAACATCTGTCCATCTAGCTAAGTTATTGCAACCTATATGATCAAGGCAGAGCCCATATGCCATGTGGTTGCACTAGAAGCTTCTAAACACTAAGTATCTCAAATCCCTTTGTTCCTGGGTGTCTTTCCACAAGTGTGATACACAAGGTAGACCATAGATATGGGCCTTGTGTAACCACTCAACATAACCCAAACATACCATTCCACCCAGGTGATTCATTCACTTAGTTGTTTATTAAGCAAAAACATAAGTCAAAGACTTAACAATATTTTCCATAGCATGAATATAATACACCCTTGTTTGCTACTAGCTAGGCTAAGCATGGCAATTTAACAAGTATCTTAACTTAGACAAAATTATACCAACTACAACTACTAGGATTTCCCATAGTATACCATATAGATACTTAGCAAAATTCCATCCAAGCCCTATACATAATATCACTAGTGCATAGAAAAAATAGTGGGATAAAACATGAAGCACCAATTTCCTTGGTAGTTGGGAGAGTAGCAACAATCCTCACAATCACAATCACCACTAGCACCAAAATCTACACATAAAATGATAGCACCAAATTTACATTCAAAATAATCAAGCAAATATATATGAATGCACGCAAATGCCATGTGATGATTTTTTCTTAAACCAAACAAGACAAGTAAACAGTACTAAACACTAAACTAAATATTTATAGACTAAATAAACTCAATTTAGTCTTAAAAACATTTTCTAAATAATTTATATACTCATAATAAGCCTACAAATGTCTCTGCATAAAATTCCCCTTTTACAGAAACAAAATACAAAACTAAGACCATAGAAGTGTAGGATTTCTTTTTGTGAATCCATTTATATATTATTTGCATTTTTTGGATAAACAGAACAAAAGTTATGAATTTTACAATTTAATTCATCTAATAAATTCAAATATGGATTTTAAAAGAAAAATCCTTACACGCGGCGCCATCTGATTGGCCCGTATCGCTTCATGCGGATCACGCTCGCGAGCCGCTTGATCTAAGTTAGATCGCACGGTCCAGATCACACGATACCCCTTCACGTTTAAATCTAATCTCGACCGCTGGATCTAGATCCAGCGGATCCTACTGCACTGACCAAACGCGAGCGGCGCAAATGGCGAGCGCGGCGGCGGCGCGTCTGGCGACGGCGCTCTGGCGAGGCCAGGGGGTAGGATAGGGGGTGATGGGGCTTACTGAGGTTGCGAAGATGCGGTGAAGCTCAACATGGTCGCGGTTGGGGCAGGGGCCCACGGACACGAACAGAATCGCTCGCCGGAGTTCGTCTCGTCGCCGGGTGCTTCCAGTTGAAGACGAAGGCGACGACCTAGGACACAAGGGGACAAGCGGCAAGCATTAACAGGTGCGCAAGAACTTGGCGAACACCTTCGCGTGAACCAGAGACAGAGGAGTGGTCAAAAATCACCACGATTGCTCGTCGGAGCTTGTTGGAACCGGGCGGTACGAAGCAAAATATGGGTAGCCTGGCGGTGCTCTGGTGGTGCTGCGTGGAGGGAAATTATGCGGAGAGGGAGGGGTTTAAATAGCCAGAGTGGGGGAGGGAATTACTCGGCGAATCAATGGTAATCAAGCGCGAATTCATCGGGTTGAATGGGGGAGGAAACTGCAGCCGATCGTCACATGAGATTTGGGGAAGGAGTAGCGTGGCTGGGGTCCAGGTTGTGCCGAGGGGGGGGGCAAGGTGAGAAACATAGGAGAGAGGGGGGAGGTTCCCGGGTGGGCTGTGGGCTGTTAGTTGGGCCTGGGCCAGAAGGGTTGGCAGCTTCTTATTTTTCTCCTTTGTCTTTTTCTATTTCTGTTTTGATTTTTCAAATGTGATTTGAATCACCAAATGAACTCCAAAACTTTTCAAACTTTCACCAAATCTTTTTGAGGTGAACCTAGTGTTTAAAAGTGTGTCAAACACAACTAGTCACTCCAAAACACTTTTGTCTTTTGAAATTAAAAATAAAACCATGCCTCTTATATATATAAAACAAAGGCATAAAAATGGTTTTATTTGATTTCAAACTTTGAAATTTTTTGTGCAAGCTCCAAATGCTATGATGATATGAATGCAATACATGATTTTTCATTTGATGAAATTTGGGATGTTACACCCTCATCTATTTTTGGTCCAATATTTGGGATGTTACACCCTCATCTATTTATGGTCCAATTCTTTTAAAAATTCATACTCACTAACAAATCTAAGACCTTGAATGGTCCAATATATCTTGTAGCCAATTTTCCTTTGATTCCAAATCTCTTCACACCACGGAGGGGTGATACTCTAAGATAGGATCTATCACCTACCTCATAGGTGACTTCCCTACTCTTTGGATCTGCGTAGCTCTTCTATCGGGACTGTGCTATCTTCAATATGTCCCTTACCAACTTTACTTTCTCTTCAACTTCCTTGATTAGTTCTGTCCCGAACAAATTTCTTTCTCCGACACCACTCCATAAAAATGGTGTAGTACACTTTCTTCCATAGAGAAATTCAAACGGTGCCATCTCAATACTGGCTTGATAGCTGTTGTTGTAAGATAATTCTGCGTAAGGTAGACTTTCATCCCAACTAGCACCATAGTCTAGGGCACATGCCCTCAACATATCCTCCAGAATCTAGTTGGTCCTTTTTGTCTATCCATCAGTTTGAGGATGAAAAGTAGTGCTGAATTCTAATCTCGTTCCTAATGACTCATGAAGTTGTCGCCAAAAATGCGAAGTGAATTGAGTTCCTCTATCAGACACAGTACTCTTGGGTACTTCATGCAGACACACAATCCTATTCATATAAATCTTGGCCACGACCACCGTTCCAAATTTATATAGATTTTAGATACTACTATTCTACTAAGGTATCACTTGCCAATACAATTCCAAATGTATTGACCACTGTGGCTGTAACTTATGATGTTGCAGGTTACTCTGATGGAGATTATGGTTGTGAGTATACACTCAACATGCTTGCCTGTGGCACATGAAGATGAAGACTTATAGTTATTTACTTTATGTTATGAACGCTTTGTACTATCCTTGAGCTATTGAGTTGTATAGACTATGTTATCTCTAGAATGACGATGTAATAACGACCATTGTATCTGTGTACTTCATCTTAAACTGTGGATGATAGCATTTGATCCAGGGACTAGCATTGCAATCACAGGGGCCATTACCTTTAAAAGGTGGGGTCTTATAGATGGTCTCAGAGCACTGTGTTTCCTGTAGGATTATGACCCTAAGTTGGATTAGACAAAGGAAAACACTAGGAAAAATGCAACTCTTTGCAAACTCCACACTTGTCTTTTTTCTTCTCGTAAACCTCTTCTAATCTCCTTTCTCATCTCTATTTGTAGATGGACACCATCAATGAAGCTGTCAAGAAGGGACCACTCATGACCATGACTTTAGAATGTGAGACAGAGTTTCCCAAGGAACTCATAAACCTCATGGTTAGCTTGGGAATACATGGTGAAGCCATGCACAAGGGATTTCGTGATGGATGAAGGAGAAGAATATTGCTGGGTGCAACTCCACTTGTACAAAAACAAGGGAGACAACCACAAAGATTCAGGATTCTACATGATCACCAACTCATAAATGTATATGTCATTCTTTGACTCTGCAAGAAATTCAGCTTGGAATGCTATCAAGGAGCTTGGTGAAAGACTCAAGTGTAGAATGCTCAACACTCAAAATGACCTTAGAGAGGAGAAGAAGTATACCCAAGACGTAGAGACCGCCATAAAACGTCTAAGGAAAGATATCATAGACTTAGCATATGAGTGAGAAATGTGACGTACTCCGATAGTTGGACCACCACACTTGTCATTTTTCTCGCGTTAGAAATTTGATCATACCAACCTATGTGGTATGGCAAGTTTTTGTCTAAGTTATGTTTGAACCTTAGTGCTTGTGGTAGAATTTTGTATGCCATGACTTGTACGTTTTTATTGTTGAATGTATGCTTTTGGATTTTGTTTCACTATCTTGTGTTATTCTCTCTAATTGTATTATTTCTAATTTTTCTCTATCTTATGCAATAGATGCCTAGCTTTGTTGTCAGCACTGCTGAGGAGTTTAAGGAAACTCGTTTCGCTTCTCGTCTTATGGAGCTCACTAGTGTGCTCAATCTCCCACTCCCTAGTATTAAGGCACTTCAGCTCACCAAGTTCGAGAGGAAGGATCTTTGGGGCTTTAGAGTCTTGCAGCCAGGACGCCAGATAGATCCACCCATGGAGGAGATTACATTCAAGATGATGCATGATGACAAGGAGAAGAGGCTAGACATAGTCATGCAGGAGCTACTCGGACACCTCTGCGGACGACACTCCACCGAGCTCAGGGGCCTCTACTTCCACCCGTTCGGGAGACGTGATGAGCAGGGAGAAGCTGTTGTGTATGACGACACTACTAGAGAGACTATCGATCCTGTTCGTCTCTACCTTCAGGACCTAGAGAGCCTTGTTAGACACCTCGACACAGATAAGACCAATGTCGTGCTGAGCAATGACGAGCTTTAGGTTCAGTTGAGGGAGAAGGACAAGCTCTTCGCGGAGCAGGACGAGATCGTCAAGGAGATGGAGGCCAGATTCGAGAGCCAATACAAGAGGTTCAATAATCAAGAGAAGAGCGTGCAAGATAGAAATAAGAAGATCAAGGACATGAGGGCCGAGATAGAGCTCAAGGATCTTGAGCTAGAGACTCAGCAGGGGTGATAGAGAGGCTGCGCTCGCAGAAGAGAGCCCTCCGAGCGAAGGTCGAGGCTTTGACCACCAGCGTGGAGGAGTACAAGACAGCCATGGAGACAGCCGAACTTACTCTTGTGGACGTGGATGTCGAGATGGAGTAGTAGTGTTGACTACTCGACTATCTACTTATCTATGATCCTTTGATTTATCGAGTCACAATTATCATCCAACATGTGGATGGCTTGCTAGTGTGTTTACTTTTCCAAAACTTGTTGTTTACGTTGTTAAAACTGTAAGTTTATCTTGTGCTTGATTATTTTGTGATTGTTTCTGTGTGATGTATTGTGCATGTTAGCATCTATGGGTTATATCTCATTACTTATCCTTATTAAAACCATAGATGCCTCCCCGTCGTGCCAATCCAAACCAAAACAACAATAACAACAATGGCAATGAGATGCAACAACTAATGACAACTCAAACTCAGTTGATGCAGATGATGACCCAATTCATGGCAAATCAGAATCAAAACAACAACAACAACAACAACAACAATAACAAAAACAACAATCAAAACAACCCACCAGCCTTTGACATGCTTACAAGGTTTTTGAGGTTGAGTTCAGCCAAGTTCTCGGGAACCACTGATCCTATCGTATCCAATGACTAGTTATGTTCTGTGAACAAGGACTTGGTCACTGTAGGCTGCACAGATGAAGAAAAGGTCAGATTTGTAGCACATCTTCTTGAAGGACCAGCAGCAACATGGTGGGACAACTTCCAAATCACCACAACCATTGAAGATGTGACTTGGGACATATTTGAGGATGGTTTCCGCACTGCCCATATATCATCAGGAGTGATGAATTTGAAGAAGAAAGAGTTCCACAATCTTAAGAAACGTCACCACAGTGTAGCAGAGTATATTGAGGAGTTCAACAATCTGGCACACTATGCGCCGGATGAGGTTGATACTGATGCCAAGAGGAAGGAGAAATTCTTCGAGGGACTGAATGATGAGATGAACCTGCAGCTATCTGTTGCATATATTCCAACTTATCAATCACTGTGTGACAAGGCCACCATATTGGAAAGCAAGATGAAGCAGGTTGAGAACATGAAGAGGAAGCATCACTTTGACATGCACAGCTCGGGATAGTCTCACAAGCGTTCCCATGGTAATGAAAGTTGATGGGGATATGCCGAGTGGGGTATACCCAGCAGGACGCTTCCTATTGGCCCATGCTGCCAGCGAGTGGGCCTGCAGGACGGCGACTGGATCAGGACCCAACAAGGAGCCAGGCGACTGGAAGTTAAAGGCCTAGAAGCGTAGCTAGGCCTAGTAGGATTAGGTCAAACGCCCTCCGAATCCTTAACTAATTCGGTTGTAGATCTGTAAACCCTAGCGAGGTGAGACTATATAAACCTCCCTAGGGTCCACATAGAGGACACGTTCCATCATACACCCCCTGCGACTCGCCGCCTAGTCATTGATCTCGCCCTTGTAGTATCTCATCAATACAATCTAGCAGGAGTAGGTCTTTACCCTCTGGGGGGCCGAACCTGGGTAAAACCCTGTGTCTCCGCCCTCATCTAGCACCGCAAAAGGCTAGCCACCCTTGACCCTTGTTCTACTACTCGCTGCCGATTGCAGCATCATCCGTGGCCATTCCCACGAAAGTGGCGCCCACCGTGGGACCTGGCCGGTCAGGCCTGTGTTATGCGGCGAGATCCAATCTGCCAATCAACAAGACGATCGCCACCGTCCGCATGATCGCCATCAGCGAGATCCTCCAGATCTTGCCGAGCAGCTATGTCCCGGCGGCGCGCCCCTTCACGCACAGCGTGACCATGCCGGTCGGCACGATCAGCCTCTTCGCCGGCTTCACCAACGTCATCGTCTTGTAGGACTCGGCTCACATCCGCGAGTCGCCACCGTGCGATCGGCTCTCTGAGAGCCAGGTCCGCACCATCCATCGCCTTGCCTCCGAGTACGACTCGGAGAACAACAATGTGGCCGAGACCGGCATGGCCGCGGACGACGTGACCCTCAACGTAAACGCCGACTCGGCGACCCCGGCGTCAGTCGTTGGAACCATCGTTGTCGCGTCACCCGCGGGCTCCATCACCTAGGTCTCCAACATGGGGGACTTCGAGGATTCTTCCATCCTCGGGATCTTCGACTTTGACTCCGGGTCGGAGAACTCCGGCGACTTCCACGCCGGATAGGGTCGCTTCGTCGCGACCTACATGGCAAGAGGCACGAGCGCCCCTCAAGACCCTTTCTCCATGCCGATCCCGCCGACAACGACGGCGACGGAGGTCGAGGAACTCCGCCTGCGGCTAGAGGAGGCGGTTCGCAAGGAACATGCCGAGCGCGATTTTTTTCCCTCGAGCAAGTAACGGCGCAGGAGCTCTCGCTCTACCACCAGCGCCGCATCAGGTCGTGCCTGAACCCCACCGTTCAGGGCCACGTCCTGAACTTCAACGATGAAAATGACCCGGCCCGCATGGATGACCGCGTGGCCTGCGAGAACGCTCCACCAGGAGGAAGCGCCCGGCCGCCACCAGGCCCAACAGCGAACAACGCTCCCCCACCGCTGCCTGGTCGCACGCCACCCCCGGATCAACCAAGGATCATGATCTCCCCGCAAGAGCGGGATGCGAATGTCCTCCCGCTGTTCTCTACTCCAATGGACAACGTCATCACGAGTCGAGCCACGGTCGATAGTATCAATGTGATGGGTGAAGGC
Organism: Avena longiglumis; assembly: GCA_030063025.1. NCBI lineage: Eukaryota > Viridiplantae > Streptophyta > Magnoliopsida > Poales > Poaceae > Avena > Avena longiglumis. The sequence continues at coordinate 402,670,016 of CP125978.1, forward strand.
TCATTGCAGATCCAGTATGCCAAGGCCGTCGAGCAGCAAACCGCATGCGCCGACTCGCGGGGGCGCATGTACTCCCGCTCGTCCACTACAAGAAATCAGCCGGTTTGTGACGTTCTCACTATGACCATGAAAAAAATCGTCGTAAATTTTATGACGATTTGCATGAGATCGTTGTTAGCCAGTTAAGGAGGATAAAGCCCCTTCAAAATTATGACGATTAGCTCAAAATCGTCGTAATTTCATTAGATTAAAACGTCATAATATAAAGAACACACCTTATTGTTTTATTTTTAGACCATTACGACCATATTAGATCGTCATAATAGACTATATCATTTTAGATTTTAATAAATAAAAGCCACCTCATCACTTTTACATATGTGTTATGTCCACGTGTCAAGTTGTGTCACGTGGAAGGTGACCTATAAGAGTTACATACAGCCGATTTGTGAGTCAAACTTCAAATAACAAAAATAAAAACAGAGCCCAAGGATCGAACTAGCGATCTTATGATATCCATGCTAGACAACAACCATCGTGCCACATTTTAGCTCGTGTCGGTACTTTATTAGAAGTATAAAATATGCTATAAAAAAGAGGTTCGATGGGATGGAACCAGCGATCTACTAGTATAACCTACAACGCCACCAACCAATAGACTACTACTTGCTTCGTGTTCAGAACGCTCACAACGTTTATTAATGCAAACATTCGTTGTCGAACCTGGGCCTCGCGCGAGTGGCTGCCGTGTTTTCTTGGGCTCAGATTCTTCTATCCTTTTTCACTTTAAGGCAGGCTGCCGCGTCCGCTTGGGCTAGGCCGGCCCGGCCAGCTCGCCTTGTCCGGTTAGGATGTTTTTTCTTTTTCCTATTTTTTCTTTTTTTAATTCTTTTGCATCTTTTTCATAAAATGTCCAAAATAATTGATTTTTGTCTCTAAATTTTTATAAAATTTAGTAAATAATCATAGGATATTAATTAACAAGTTTTTTGATTATTTAAATAATATATTTACTAATCCCACATTAGTCTATGGTAGAGACAATATCATAATTCAAAATATGAGTTTGAAACTAGGGTTTTGAATTCAAAATTTTGGTCTTTAGTCTAGCTAAATCCTTAATGGATCTCAAATGAAATAGCATATTATGAAACTAAAAATGATTTGGTGGTTTTTTCGAGAAAACCACCAAATTAATTTACCAAGTTTGATATTTCGGCCTAAAAGCCATAAAACCTCGGACATGATAGGTCATTTATGAGAAGGTTTTTTCGAGAAGCAATTAATTTACCAAGTTTGATATTTTTCCTTGCAAATATGTCACATAACATGACATCACGCGAAGGTTTCACATAGTTTGGACCCTTTTTTAATTGTTTATGCCCGTTTAAAACTATGGTCAAAACGGCGGACACGAAGGTTCTTAGCTAGGGGATGAGCCTCGCTAAACTTGCATTGGATCTCTGATGAAACATCATATTGTGAGTATAAAAATGATTTTTTCCAAAAATCATGTGCATCGGATCATGTACCTGTAGTTCAAACCGGACCCACTTCACACGGATTCGCAGAATTTATCTTTTCGAGGATGAACGGAAAGGTTTGAGATACCCCGGTTAGGACATTGTCCATGTAAGGTGGTCTAATATTTTTACAAAATGTGGGGGTACCATTCTAAAACTGTCATTTGGTGGTTGCTTCACAAAACGCCCCGTTTTTTGCGCTCGGAAAATAGAAAATGGTTTTTCCGTGCGTCGAAAAGGAAAATTTTCTCCTGCAACATTGTTCGCCATCCCATGATACATATGTGTGCACAATACGGGCACATTATCACAAACTATGCCCTGATTCTAGCCATAGCATTGGTCCTTTGACCCGAAAGCCATGAAACCTCGAACATGATAGGTCATTTTGTGAAGGGTTTTTCGAGACATACTCAATTTACCAAGTTTGGTATTTTTCCTTGCAACTATGTCACATAATAAGACACCACGCGAAGGATTTGCGTTGATCGGACTGTTTTTTATTTTTTATGCCCGTTTCAAACTATGGTCAAAATGGCGAGCACGAAAGTTTTTAGCTAGGGGTTGGGCCTCACTAAACTTGCACTGGATCTCTGATGAAACATCATATTGTGAGTCTAAAAATGATTTTTACCAAAAATCATGAGCATCGGATCATGTACCTGTAGTTCAAACCGGACCCACTTCCTGCCGATTCGGCAGGTGGTCTAATATCTTTACAAAATGTGGGGGTACCATTCTAAAACTGTCATTTGGTGGTTGCTTCACAAAACGCCCCGTTTTTTGCGCTCGGAAAAGAGAAAATGGTTTTTTCGTGCGTCGAAAAGGAAAAGTTTCTCCGGCAACATTGTTCGCCATCCCATGATACATATGTGTGCATAATACGGGCATATTATCACAAACTATGCCCCGATTATAGCCATAACATTGGTCGTCTGACCCAAAAGCCATGAAACCTCGGACATGATAGGTCATATAAACGACGCAATGTGAAGGGCTTCCATTTTTTTGATTTTTTTGAGCTAGCTATGCCAATTTCAAACTATGTACACTTGTCCAGCCAGTCAGAATACAAAACGAGGGTACCCACGGATCATCTCATGAAACAGATCTTGACCGTCCACGAGCGCTGGATCCAACGTTGTGGAACTCATTTCAGACCCTCAGCCATCGAATTTTTTTCCCTTGGCGCTTGGGAGGTTCAATTTTGCCGCGTGACCCACGGACCACGACGCGTACCCACGGACCACGACGCGTCTAGGTCAGGCCTAATCCCACCCAACTCACCCATCGCGCAAACCACACCTCACCCACCCGCGTCTTGTCTCCCCCTCACCCACCCGCGTGCGCCGCCTCCATCGCCATACCATCTCCTATGTCACCGGTGCCACATCGCCGGCCACCGGACACCTCCGGCGCCCCTCCTCCCCCTGCGACACCTTCGCCCTCTCACCGCTGACACCCATCCCCCGTCACGAGATTTCTCCCCTGCGCCCGACACCATCCATATCGAGGGAGCGGCCCCGCCGTGCTGCCCGACCTCGCCGGTGGCCAGAGTTTAATCTATCTCCTAGCATCCCTCCTCCCCCTCTCTATGCCACCTCACTTCTCCCAACCGCACCAACCTCCGACCACCCCCGCCGGAAAAAACCCTAGCCCGGAATCACCGGCGCCCCTCCTACTCTCTCGCCGCCACCCACCGCCGCCCCACATCCTTCTCCCACCGCAAGACATCGCACTGTCCACCCCACCCCGCCCACCCCCTGTCCGAGAGCCTGGGCCACGAGGCCATCCTCGTCCCTTCCTTCTTCGTGCACCGCCAAGGCCGCCCTATGCCGGATCTGGAGAGCAGGTGCGTGACGGCCGGATCGGACGAGGCACCGGTCAGATTTCACCTAAAAGTAAGTACCATCGTGTTCTAGTGATCCATCGATCCCCTATCTCCGGTTCCTCCCTTTATCCTCTTCAATTGTTCATGCTCTAATCATGTTCTGTTTACTTGCACCCCCTTCCAGATTTTTGGTTGCCGTAACATCGCCTACATCCACCCAAGGAGCCACCCAGAAGATGGCGAAATCTGGTGTCTGTAGGCAATCTACGCCAGCCACAGCATAACTCAAAAGTTATCCCTAGTGGCAGGAGGATTATTAGAGATATATAGAGAGAGAGGTCCAAAATTGGTGGGAGGCTAAACTAAAGCTCGTACATCAGTCCTTTTTGTGTATAAGATGATAGGTTGGCCTGTCTAGAGCAGCTCGGAATAGATAGTTTTGTTGTTTTAGGTACTAGATATATCACCACTTGATTGCAGCATACATAGCTTTCTCTCTGGTATCTGTCAGAGTTTGATTATTAGGTAGATGATAAACTGAAAGAAAAGGCACTGACTAGAAGTTAGTCTGATTGCAGCATATACTCTAGTAACTTCCAGTTAGAATTTATTCCAAGGACTGGGTGAAGGTCTAGTTGCGGAAATCGAGTCCAAGGACTGGGTGAAGGTCTGCGAGGCGCTCAACAACGCGCGCCACCTTGCCATCCACCACCCCACGCTCCTCGCCCCCATCATGTATGTATTGTTCCCCCATATCTGTCCGCTTCTCTGAATTTTGTTTTGTTTGATTCCCCTCTCGATCATGGTGGATTCCCTTATGATTTTTTGTCTGATTCCCTTCGACAAGCTGCTCCTCCAGCTGCTGCTCAAGGCATCACGGGACAAGCAGTCCGTGGCCTGAGGAGGCCGAGAAGGCGATGTGCGCCATGTCCACGTCCATGCCTCACCTGCTGCTGCTAAAGAAGCTCGGGGCCTATGTCCACCACTCCAACCTCATGGTCAGGGCCAAGGCCGCAGTCGCCAAGTCGCATGGATCGGCAACGCCACGACCTGCTACTGCTGGTCACCTCCAAAACGAGCGGCTGCTAGTCAGGTCCCTCTCCTTCTTGTTAGATTTTGTTTATTTCTTGTAATTATCTGCATGTGCTCACTCAGTGTAAAATACTTGGTCATGTGTATGTTAGCTTGCCAATCCCTAACAATTTATTCTCTTAATGGACGAACAAGGAACTAATTAGTGCACGAACAATTTATTTCCATATATGTTTTTTTGGGTTTGGTTTTGCACGAACAAGAACTAATTAGTGCATGTGTTCATGTATAAAACAATCAGTATAAAACAATTTGAACACACTGCAAGCATCACTAGTCTGGTAGTGTAAATATGAGTGCTCTTTTAATAGGGTTAGTTTGAGTCTTATGACTCTTACTCTTACATGATCCAGGGGCATTTGATCATACTCGGAATTATTCTGCTATCATTCATCATGTACCATGCCAATGTTATCTTCAGTTCAATGGCTTACAAAGCTACTCCATGTAATATCATGTACAATGCCAATGTTAGCTTGAGGTTAGCTTACAAAGCTACTCCATGTAATATATCATGTACCATGCCAATGTTATCTTTAGTTCGGTGGCTTCTGAGCTACTCCATGTAATATCATGTTAATTATTAAACGAGTTCTTGGAGTGGTGCTTGTAAATGAGTTATACAAGATCCATAGTATTTACAGTGATAGGAATGAGTGAATAGAACTTTTTCAAATCTGATTTAAACTTAATCAAATGATTAGAAAGCTTTTGTGGATATGAAACCACTGATTATGAATGCTAATACATTATGTAAATTTTCTGCTACCCCTATTCTGGATTGCTAGAACTATATGTAAAATTTGCTGCTACCCATATTCTGAAACTACAAGCTTTGTTCATGTTTCAGCTGATCGTGCTAGAGTGGAGCGGCGCCACTTCGGGAGAGCGGAGGAGCTTGTTCGTGCAGCGATCCGAGGAGCTTGTCCGAGGTGTTGCAATTGGTGCTATTTGCTAATAAGTGAATGTAAATACTGAATTGTAATCTTGGATGTGCATTTGTGAGCCTGCTATTTGCTGATAAATTATCTGCATGCTGTGTATTTGCTGAAAATGGTGTATTTTATTGATGTATTTGGAAACTCTAGTGTATTTTCTCGATTTATTGCATGGCTGAAGCAATTCTAGAAATGAAAATGCAAATTCTAGTTAAAAAATAGCAGAAATCTGGACTGGATGAAAATATATTTGGGCTCTAAAAAGGCTGTGGCCCAAAATATATTGTAACAAATCTGAAAATAAATAAGTGTACCGTAAGAAGGCAAGACCCAAAAGTGACAAACCTAAAAAGGCCAAGGCCTAGAAAATAAAAGGCTAGAATTATTGGGCCAGCCCATTTAGATCACTAAAATGGACTGGGCTGATTTTGATTTAAGACGATTTCATTTCGTCACAATTTTGCCACGTAGGATCAGCCACGTAGGATCTGAGCTGGCCTGGCTAGATGGTCCATGACGATATTGGATCGTCATAGACGTTATGACGATTCAATATCGTCATAGACGGTTATGATGATTTTACCAAAAACGTCGTTATAGTTCATTTGCGACGCCCAGCTTTCGACGATCTCAAAATCGTCATAGAATCGTCATAAACGGACTACTATGACGATTCTGTGACGAAAATTGAGGGTCATATATAGACAGATTCCTTGTAGTGGTCACGGAGTTGGGCGGCCTCGAGCGGCCGCCCAAACATGGCAAATACCATCAATTTCCCACCTCTCGAGCCCGTGCGGCTCGGTAGCGCGTGAGCGTGGTACTCTCCTGCGACCCGCGACCTCGAACAACATGGTCGCCAGCAGCCCGGTCGGCCGGACCCACATCATTAACATCCAGAGCTGGCGTGCACGTCATCCTGATGACTTGAGGCACACCCTCACCAACCGCCGTGATGGCGAACCAAGGGGATCGCTCAGCCGAGTCGGCCCCCAGTGCTCCGGACCAATGATCCGAGGCGAAAAATACCCGGCGAAGTTCAAAGCACCAATGGAGATCGAGAAGTACGACCCCTCTTACGACCCGTCCGTGTGGCTGGACACGTACCTCATGGCGATGGGAATCTCCGGCCACACCAACCTACTCGCTGCTCGCTACCTCCCCCAGATGATTGAGGGATCGAGCCGGCAATGGATCAACACCCTCCCCTTAGACAGCATCGGCTCCTGGGAGGATATGCGCGACGCCTTCGTCAGGCATTTCGAGGGCTCCTACACCCATGCACCACCATCGAGGACCTGGAGCGATGCATCCAGGGACCCCGCGAGTCCACTCGCATCTGGGTCCAGCGGTAGCAGGACCTATGGTTCAACGCAGCCGGTATGCACCCGGACACAGCGATACACTGCTTCAAGACCTCGTGCCGCTACGATCCCTTGGTCACCAAGCTCAAGGGGGTGTACACAAAACTCGATAATATACCGGATCTCCTCGAGATCGCCAAGCGGTACGCGGAGGAGGACCCGAACGAAGAAACTGATGACGAGCCGGGAGGAAATCGCCGCCCGAGTGGGCGCGCCAACGGGAGACGACCCGAGCTACGCTACAGCAACACTCGCCTCATCGGCAAGCGCCGTGGTGATGGGCGAGTCGGATTCGTCGCCAACACCGGCTACGCGCCACGTGAGCCCAAAAGCTTCAGCCGCAACGGAGGCCAGCGCCGCGACAGCGCAACTACAAGGTGAGGCCGAAATTCGACCCCACGACTCTCCTTAATCAGCCCTATGTGTTCCATAACAGGGAGGGGAAGCCCACCACGCACTCGACCACTGACTGCCACTCCCTGAAGGAGATCGAGAAGGCACGACACGCACGGGAGGACCCCAACAACCACTTGCCGAATGGCAGGGCATTCGGTAACGATGTTGGATCGCTCCACACATTCACCGGGTTTAGCACCAAGCACGAGAGGAAGGTCATCATGCGCGCCGTCGCCGTCAACACGGTATCCCAAGTTGACGTCCCTCGATTCCTCAACTGGTCCGAGCAGCGGATCACCTGGAGCCGCGAGGACCACTCACCATAGATCGAATATCCGGGGCGAGTCGCCTTGGTGGTCAAGCCCAAAGTAGGGGACTAATGTGTAGCACCCCGGGTAAATCCACTACTACAAAATCGCCGTGTTTTTGTTTTGTGCATCATCATGACATCATCATGCATACCTTGTCATAAAATTATAATACAAAATCCTATTTTTTTTAATAATACTCCCCTTCTTTATTTCAAAATACAAACCCAGATCTATCTGGATATTTTATTTGTCTAAAAACTAATTACAAACATATTTTAAATATTAAATAAAAAGTTTATATTATTTTTGGGAGGCAGCCAGCCAGGCCCAAAAGCCCAGCCGGCCACCTCCAACCAAACCCTAATCCCTACCTTCCCAAAAACCTAGACCTCACCCCATCTTTTCCCTCCTAGCCGTCGCCAGCCCTGCTACCGACGCCACCTCCCCGTCCATCCCGTGGGACCCACCCACCTTCCCCGCGTCCCGCACCCGCTCCCCACGTCCCTGTCGCCACGCGAACCTCTCCTCGCTCGTCTCCTTCCCCAACCCGACACAGCCCGCCGCCGCCTCGCTCCGTCGCTGGACCCCTCCTGGCCGCCCTCGCTCCTGTCGAGCGCTGCTGGGGCCGCCCCTTCTCCGCGAGCCTGGCCGCCTTCCGCAGCAGCCCCCAACGGTGCCCCTCCGCACCGCCCTGCAGCCCCTCCCGTCGGCTCCTTCCCCTGCCACCGTCCGCTCGGCCGCTGTCCGCCACCAGGGGCTCCCTTCCGTGTTCAAGCCCGCCGACCCGAGCTCGCCATCGCGCCCTGGTGCCGTCCTGCGACCTCTCTGTTGCCGCTGCAGCGAGCTGCTGCCGCTCGTGCCCCGCCACCGTCCGCTCGGCCTCGTCCCTATGCAGCAGCATGACCCGCGTGCCCCCGTCTCCTCCGCCGGCCCTGCGCGCCTCACCGGTTCCCGTTCGTCGTTGCCGCAGCGTCTCCCCACCGCCATCAAGACCTTCCTTGCAGGGCCCCACCCTGAGTTTGCAGACCCTCGCCTCGCTGCATGTGCTGCTGTCCGCTGCTTGCGTCTCTGTGCTTGTTGTCATATTGCCTCTTTTATCCATGACAAAGGGTGTGGAATGAGCCCCAAATCCGTGTCCTCGCTTCCTGTTGTTTTGCTCTGAATCGACCCCAGGTTCTTGTGTTCTGACAAGGAGAAGTGGTGGTTAGTTGTTGCAATTCTGCTATGGGGGTGGTGAAGATGGTGTGTGTGATTGAGTGAGGCATAGTTGATCGTCCGAAGACCCCGCATCCCTTGTACACCTCAACAAGATCTACGGCCCCGTTGGAAATCGAAGCCCGACCCCGGAGATCCGAAGCCTGAACCCCGGAACCGACTTCATGTTCTTCTTCACGGACACCAAGACCTGTTCCTGGAGGCGAAGATCGATCCCCACTGACCCCGTCGAACCCCAAGATCGTCGGACCAATGTGTGACCTTTTCCGAGCCCCTATTTTATAAATTGCCAACTATATAAACTGTTGCATATTTAATTGTTATACTCGCATGAATATTGGTGTGTTTGGGGGTGTTTCGACGATTCATCTAAATTAAATATGGAGCCCATAGGCGGGCGAATTTTGTCTAATATTGGCTCCATTTAAATTTGTGTAGCGAACCGGTAATATATTTTGCCATGTTAAGATAACATTTAAATTGTGGGTAGCTAAATAACTTGAACCATATAATTAATTGTCGGGACCCGGTTCCGCTTAATATGGCCAAATTGCATTGCACCATTTCCATGTCATACATCATACATGCATCATGCCCGATCTTGTACCATAGTATTAAATAGTGCATCCGATGTTTCTTCTAGTGCTTTGCTTCTTCACGGATTAGGCCCATGAGTTGATGCGAGTGTTGAGCCGATCTTCGAATGAACCTTCGGTAATGTTTTTCAGGCTAGCATTCTCCCCCTTTCTACCTATTTTACCTTTATAGTCCTTATTCCTTCCTTTTGATCTATTGCTATCTATGTCACGATGCTCTAGTTTTCGTACCCGTGATATCCCTTGCAGCCTTATATTGCCTTGGACACATCCTATTACCTGTTGTTTGGTAGATAGTTGGACTTGCGCATCGTAGTCGCTTGCTCAAGTGCTGTTGCGTGTCGTCAAGTACCACAGTTGTTGGAGTAATGCCGCATGTTCAATGGCGGATATGATCATGGATTTAATTACTGTTTAATAACTAAAATTGAAAGTAGGTAAATGCAAAGGCACCGGTGGGTAATAGACAATATTTGGTTTTTAACCGCCCACTGGTGTCCCGTAGGACCCCGAGTTCTTGACACCTGTTCCGAGATCGAGCGCGCTAACCACAGGTGGGGTGTGTGGGCACCCCCATCGATTTAGTACCTGATTTCAAAGTACTGTATCGGGGGCCACAAAGTAGTTTGGGGCTTTATTACTATCCTGTAATTATGCCATGCTTCACTGCTTTAATTACGATTGCGCGTGGAGCGCCTGTACTGTTTAGGAACCCCGTGATACGTTTTCGCTGTATCGACAAGCCCAGTCACACTTTTGGGTTCCCAGTCGTTTACAGCCGTCGACACAAACCCTGGGTCCGTCTCGGAGACCGGCCGACTTCGTTACGGGTAGCTTAGTGGGGTGGCCCCCTGTGCTTGCTTTGGGTCTGGGAAACGTCGTGTTCGAAACCCCGTCGACATACCGTTGGGTGTATGTTTTGTGATCTTGTACCTACCTGATCTGACAACAAGGGTGTAGGTGCGTGTGGAAACTTTGGTGCACCCCTACAGGGTTAAATCTTTTCGAGAAGCCGTGTCCGCGGTTATGGACGACTTGGAGCACAGTTCTCGATCATAGACAACTATAACTAAATTTTACTGTTATAATTTGACTTGTATCCGATATGACTAGTAATCAGCTTCACTACAACGGAATGGCTAAATAAAAGTACCAACAACTGCTGGGTTTGGGATATCTCATGCTAATTGTATCTGACTAGTAAGTGTCGCAACTACAACGGAATGGTTAACTAAAAGTGCCCACTTCTTATTATATCAGGATGACTATCTATACCTGACTAGTAATTGCTGCAATGATAACTGAATAAATAAAACTGCCAACTGTGTGAGTTCCTCGGTTGACTTCCTCATTTGGTCTCGAGGGGGAAATACCAGGATGGGTATGTTTGGTGGTAGTATCAGGTTGTTTCCGAATAGGTCTTTCTTATCCCTCTCTGATAGCCGATAGTTATATCGAGTCTCTATAGGTTGTTTAGTACATGCTGCGCTGCCGCTTCAGTCCACCATACCTATGTAGGCGAGGACCGCCAAATTCTAGTCTCGTGTCTTGGCCTCGATCTTGACCTCTCTTTTTCCCTTTGCCCTTTTTTGGAACCCTTTTGTTTAAGCAGGTTTTGAGATCGACGTCGTTAGCAGGGTTACCCTTCCGGCTTGGCCTGGGCAGGGTTATGGACGCCATGGGTTATTCTTCAGGGCTCTTAGCCCCATTTGCATCTTGTCCGTAGTCGGAAATTGTATCGTTTTCAAGGTGATTTGGATCTTTGTACTGCATATCTGTATTCTGGACTCATGGAGTCGTGTTGTACATATCTGTTTTGTGGGTTCCATTGTGGACTAATGTGTAATGATATTACTTCGTTTTCCACCCGCATGAAAGTGCCTAGTGGGCACCTTTGAATCGTTTCTATGCGGGTTTGGCGGGAATCGCTAAAACTTGCATACAGCCGATCTGAGGGTGTTACATAATGGCTCCCCAAGACGCTGATGGACGGCGGGAGCTCCATCAACATCCTCTACCTGGACACATTCAGGCGACTACGGCTCCAGCAGTCAATGATCGAGACGACCTACACCACCTTCCACGGCATCGTCCTCGGTCGAAAGGTGTACCCGATTGGCAAGGTGACGCTGCTAGTCACCTTCGACACACCAGCAAACTTCCACACCAAGCGGATCATCTTCGAGATGGTTCCCTTCAACATCCCCTACCATTGCGTCCTGGGCGGCAGGCGTTCGCCAAATTCATGGTAGCGCCCCACTACGCGTACAACGTGATGAAGATCCCAGGGCCGTGCGGCATCATCACCGTCCACGGCGACCCCGACATGGCCGCGGAGTGCGAGGCCAAGGGCGCCGAGCTCACTGACGCGTCATCGCTGCAGAAGCCAACCACGCAGAGGAGATCGCCAAGTACACGAGTGGGGTCAACAACAACGACCCCACAATACTCAAGAATCCTAACTCAGAGGCCGGTGGCTCAACCGACTTCGAGGCAACCACGCACACGCGCTCCGTCGAGCTGGTCCTAGACGACTCCAGCCAGACACTAACGATCGGAACGGGCATGACCCCAGCATAGGAAGGCGTGCTCATCGAGTTCCTCTATGAGAATCACGACATCTTCGCACGGAAGCCATCTGACATGCCTGGTGTCCCGAGGGAACTCGCTGAGCACAAACTCAACGCCGACCCCAAAGCACGACCCATCAAGCAGTCGTTGCGGCCCTTCAATGAAGAGCGCCGCCGAGCAATCGCCGAGGAAGTGCAGCGTCTAATCGCTGCAGGCTTCATACGGCCAATCAAGTATCCAAGTGGCTGGCAAACCCAGTCCTGGTCGAGAAGAAAAATGGGACCCAGAGAATGTGTATCGATTACACAAACCTTAATAGCGCCTGCCCAAAGGAGCAGTTCGTCCTCCCGCGAATTGATCAAATCATCGACTAGACCGCGGGATCGGAGTCACTATGTTTCCTTGACGCCTACTCTGGTTACAACTAGATCAAAATGGCAGTCGAGGATGAGGATAAGACGACATTCATCACGCCATTCGGAGCATTCTGCTACACCTCCATGACCTTTGGTCTCAAGAATGCCGGGGCGACCTACCAGAGGTGCATGTAAGAGTGCCTTGTGAGCCAAATCGGCCACAACATCCATGTCTACATCGATGACGTGGTGGTGAAATCCACTCACCAAGGCGATCTACTCGCCGACCTGGCCAAAACCTTCGCAAACCTGCAGAAGTACAAGATCAAACTAAACCCAGGAAAGTGCACCTTCGGTGTACCTACTAGACAGCTGCTAGGGTACGTAGTTTCCAAATGAGGCATCGAGGCGAACCCCACCAAGATCAACACGATCGCCCGGATCGGCAAACCTGAGTGCCTTCGTGACGTCCAGAAGTTGGCTGGGCGAGTCGCGGCTCTCAGCCGCTTCATCCCTCGGATAGGCGAGAAGGCAATGCCTCTCTACCGCCTAATGTGCAAGAATCCCATGTTCCAGTGGGACAAGGAGGCAGACGACGCGCTTCACGCACTCAAGGAAGTGCTACTCATGGCCCCGCTACTCGCCGTCCCCGTCGACAAAGAGCCCATGCTAGTTTAAGTCACGGCTTCCGAGCGAGTTGTCAGCACCGTCATGGTCGTCGAGCGACCAGAAGAGGGCAAGGAGCTCTCGGTGCAGCGACCCGTTTACTACATCAGCGAAGTCCTCACCGAGTCGCTCCAGCGCTACCCGCAGTACCAGAAGTTGGTATATGTGGTCTTCCAAGACCAGCGGCGACTACCGCACTACTTCTAGGAGCACCCAATCACGGTCGTCTCCTCAGTGCCGTTGCAGGACATCATCCGCAACCGCGAGGCGACTAGGCGAGTCGCCACGTGGGCCGTCGAGATCGGAGTCCACAACATCAGGTACGAGCCCCGCAAGGAAATCAAGTCGCAGGACCTGGCGGACTGCCTCGCCGACTGGGAGGAGGCGCAGCAGCCGTACAAGCTGTTGTACATCCACTACTGGTCGCTGCACTTCGACGGGTCCAAGAATACGGACGTCGCGGGGGCAGGGATCGTCCTCACATCTCCAAAGGGCGACAAGCTGCACTACGTCCTGTACCTCGACTTCACTCCCTGCACCAACAACATGGCCGAGTACGAGGCCCTCCTCCACGGCATGCGAGTGGCCAAGGAGATGAACATCAACCGTCTGCGCTGCTACGGCGACTTTGACCTTGTCGCAGGGCAAGTTGCCGGTACCTATGACGTAGTCTCCCCCACCATGGCGGCATACCGCCAAGCAGTGGACCAGTTGGGGGGCCACTTTGCCGGCTACTCCATCAAGTGGATCGACCAGCGGAAGAACGAAGAGGCTGACGCCCTCTCCTGCATTGGGTCGGCTCATCTCGCCCCACCCGCCCATGTCTTCCTCGACACCATCACCAAGTCGTCCGTCTCTCCATCGAGGGAGATCGACATCGGGATTCCGCTATAACCAGAACCAGCCTTGGTCGCCATGCTCGCGGAGACAAGTGTCTGGACCGTGCCATACGTTGCCTACCTGGAGGGAGGAACGCTACCTACCAACGAGATGGAGGCCCGGATGATAGTACGCCACGTCAAGTCCTTCTTCATCATCAATGACGAGCTCCACAAGCGCAGCGTAACCGGCATGTTTCCACTGTGTACAACCCGCGGAAGGTCGCAAAATCCTCCTAGACATCCACTCCGGCGACTGCGGCCACCACGCTGGCGCTCGATCCCTGGTCGCCAAGGCCATGCGACATGGCTTCTACTGGCTCACCGCACACGCCGACGCGGTCGACATCGTCCAACGCTGCGTCGGATGCCAGAATTACGCCAACCAGACGCACGTCCCAATCTTGGTGCTCAAGACCATCGCCATCACCTGGCCATTCGCGGTGTGGGGCATGGACATGGTAGGCCCCTTCAAAAAGGCCCCCTCAGGCTTCACCCACCTCCTATTCACAGTCGACAAATTCACAAAGTGGGTGGAGTCCAAGCCAATCCGCAAGTGTGACGGGAAGACCGCCACCAAGTTCCTACGCGAGCTCATGTTGGAGATATGCCCTAGAGGCAATAATAAAAGTAGTTATTATTATATCTTTGTGTTTATGATAAATGTTTACATTAATGTTATAATAGTATTAACCGAAAACATTAATACTTGTGTGATTTGTAAACTAAATTAGAGTCCCTGGTAAGGCCTCTTTATAATACTAGCTTGTTGATTAATCGATGATCGTGGTTTCTCGATCATGGACATTGAGATGTTGTTAAATAAAGGTCATATCTTTAGGAGAATGGTATGATGGACATACTCCTATAGATAAGCGTAGCATAAAGATCAAGTCATTTCAATAGTTCGTTTGCTATAAGATTTCTGATACATAGTAACCTAATTCCTTCGACCATAAAATCATGCTAATCACCATCACCGGAAGGATACTTTGATGACATCAAACACCACACCGTAACTGGGTGGCTATAAAGGTGGCATTGATTGTTTGGAAAGTATGTGTTGAGGCACATGGATCAAGAGTGGGATTTGTCCATCCATATGACGGATAGATATACTCTGGGCCCTCTCGGTGGAATGTCATCCAATTAGCTTGCAAGCATGTGACTGGCTCACAAGGGATCACATATCATGGGAACGAGAAAAGAGTACTTATCGGTAACGAGGCTGAACTAGGTATGCAGAGATACCGACGATTAAACCTTGGATAAGTAAACTATCGCGAGACAAAGGAAAATTGGGATCGTATGTAAGTGGTTCATTAGATCACAAAGTAATCGTATAAATATGTGGGAGCCATATGAATTTCCAGATTCCTCTATGTGTTATTGATCGGAGAAGTGTCTCGGTCATGTCCGCATAATTCACGAACCGTAGGGTGACACACTTAAGGATTCAATGTTGTTTAGTAGATATGGAATGTAAGTAGGGAGACCTTGTTAGGAGCCTCGGATGGGATCCGGGATATCACGAGGAGATCCGGAATGGTCCGGAGAATAAGATTCATATAAGGAAATTCCGATTCCGGAGTTTGGGAATGATTTCGATGTTTTCATCGGAGAGATTCTAGAAGGTTCTAGAAGGTTCACCGAACCAGAAGGGGAATGGTCCATGAATGTGTCATGGGTAAGTGGAATAATTGGATCATATCCTAGGTCACTTGGTGTGGACATTCGTGAGAGAGAATGAAATCTCTAAATTGAAAGTCAAACGGGAGGTTTGAAAAAGTCAAACTGGAGGTTTAAAAGCTCTAAATTGGTGTGGACCGCCAAGCCACCGTCGCCGCCGCACGCCATCGCCAAGCCGCCGCCATCCTCCGTCGCCGTCTCGTCGCCGCTTCCCTAGCCTCCACCGACACCTCCTCCTCCCGGTCTTCTAAACCCTAGATTACCGGGAAACCCTAGGTCCACCATAACTCGCACCGGCTTAGGCGAAACCCTGCGGGATCTTCGCTCTACTTCTGAAACCACGCCATCATGCTCCCGGAATCGCGAGGGTAGAACTACAACCTCCACTGCCTGTTGGAACAAGGGAGAGGAAGTTCTTCATCGAGTACAGAACGTGTGACCGACTGCGGAAGCGTTGCCGGAACGGAGCGCCAGAAGGATCATCTACGCGATCTTGAAATCGGCAAGTGTACGACTACATCACCCACGAGAATCTTCTCTCGTTAACCACTTTGGAATCTTCGAGGGTGAGTGCTTCTATCGACTCGTTGCTACAATCTTGTAGATAGATCTTGGCTTGTTTGTGTGCATGTAGTAGACATTTTTTGTTTTCCATGCTACGAACCCCTACAGTGGTATCAGAGCCGTGTCTATATGTAGATCTGTTGCACGAGTAGAACACAATGGTCATTGTGGGAGGTGGTACTTTTATTATCAATTGCTTTTTGTGTACTTTGCATATTGCGGTATGATGGGATGAAGCGGCCCGGGCTAACCTTACATGACATCGTTCATGAGACTTTCTCCACACTCGACATGCAACTTGTATTGCATAAGTGGCTTTGCGGGTGTTTGTCTTGTTGGGTATATGCTATATGAGTATCCTCATAGCATGTCTCTTATCCGACTAACCCGGGTGGCCCATAGTCGGTAGCATGGCCTATGGCCTGCTAGGCGTCCCAGTTAGGTGGATCCAGAAGGGAGGCCCATGCCGGATAAAGGAAGGCTACGGTGGAGTCACCAGCGTACCCGGAAGCCTTGGATTGCAAGATACACAAGACTAGTAATAGACGGTGTAGAACTCTGTAACCTGTCCGGCTAGGACTTTTCCCTGTAAACCTAGGACCTGGCGACTATATAAGTCGGACCTATGGGAGACTTTAGGGCACGATAACTTAGACTTTCTAGTCACCTCGCACAGAGAACCTAATCTCTGTAACTCGGCGTATTGCCATTATAGTGATTTATAGCAGGAGTAGGATTCCGCCACGGTTGTGGGATCTGAACCTGGGTAAGTTGTGTTACCTCGTACCTGTCAACCGTCCGCTTTACCCACGTCTCTAAACACACACTGTGAGGACCCCTCCATGGCGTACTCGTTGGCAATACCACGACAGTTGGCGCCCACCGTGGGGCAAGAGGCGCTTCAGGCTCTTCAGTGGGTGAGGACCAAGATCTTCGCAGGAATCGGCGAAAACGTAGCCATCGGTCGCGTTCTCTTCTCCGGCAACGTTCCGATCGTACCTCTCGACGAGTTCTGGATCCCGGCGAAGACGAACCCTACGCGGTGCTCGATCGTTCCGATCGGAGACATCCACCTCTTCATCGGCGAAACCGACTCGGGCACTAGTTCCCTGGGAGTCGGAGGAGCATGAAGACCCGCACGGACCGCCTACGGGCAGGATACGCTCGCGGAAGGATCGATGTCGGATCTCTCCTTGGAGTTTGCCGGCAAAGATCAGAAAGCATCAAGACCCGCACGGACCGCCTACGGGCAGGATAGTTCACGGAAGGATCGATGTCGGATCTCTCCTCGGAGTTTGCCGGCAAAGATCAGAAAAATTAAAGACCCACACAAACCGCCCTTGCGCTCATTGACGGAGCACCTCCGATTCAGCCACCACCACCGCCTCCGGCCGCCATCGTCGCAGCAGCGCCACCACCTCCAGTCATCGTCGAGGCCGTTGCACCTCCACCGCCCGTCATCGAGGATGTCCTGGCACCCTCCGATTCTGTCATTGACGTGCTTTATGCTGATTTCAGTGCAGATTCAGAGGAAATAGACTTCAGTCCAGAAGAGCTAGACTCCGCTATGCAGGAGATGGAGGAGGAGTACTCGCGCGACGAAAAAGCTAATAACACCGTCATGTCGTGAGGGGTGTTCGTCACCATTGGGACAGCGATTGATGAAGGCCAGCCCGGGCAAGATCCGCCTACGGTGCTGGATAAGGGGAAGGGACCACTTATTGCTGACGACGATGCTCACGCAAAGATCATGCCTCCTCCGCCTAATCCAGTGCAACAGCCGCAGGAACTCGGCACCGGTTGACATGGTTATACCCTATGGGTACGTAACTTCGGCATACCTAGTCCAGCCCAAGGAAGGCCCACAACAGACATATGCTGGCCCATGAAGATTTTCGGGTGGCCAAGGCCCATGACGTCTTCGGATCCTTGGAGAGCAAGACTAGAGGAGATAGGAAATTCAAAGGGGTAAAACCCTAGAACTTGTAACCGACTAGGACTACGCCCGGGACCTGCCTAAGTCTATATAAAGGCCAGGAGGGCAGGCCCTAGATCTCTCGACTCATACTTTCGCACACGCATCAGCGCCAGATCGAATCTGCGCACCCTGTAACCTTCGGTTCCACCGTAATCAAAGAGCAGACAAGCAGGAGTAGGGTTTTCCCTCCGGGGGCCTGAACCTGGGTAAATCTTGTGTCCCCTGGTTGCTTGTCTGTTAACCGTGCCACAATCTCCAGCATCCCCATATTCTCCAAAACCCAAGTCCATAACAATGGGCATTGACGAGATTAAACCTCGTCAATTGGCGCCGTCTGTGGGAATTGGGGCTGCTGATTGTGCGGTCGTGACGGTTCCGACCCGATCGATCTACAACTCCGCGGCGACAGAGAATCACCTCCTCTTCGGTGCTTTCGACTTCACCGCCCACTCGCCGGCTACCATGAAGGATTTCGAGCCCGTAGGCGACGGACTCGAAATTTTGTTCGGGAGCTTCTGCTTCCAGGTGGGACAAACCGGCACCCTCCGCCTCCCTGAGCGGGTGCCCGTGCTGAGGGCATACCACTACCTCCTCATCGAGGAGCACAAGAAGCAAGTCAAGATGCATGAGACGCTCGACAAACGCAAGCAAGCAGCCTCTGAGTCCAGTGCGCGACGAGCTGCGCTCTTCGCCATGGGACCCGGCTCTAGCACAAACGGAAACCAGGGAAACAAGCACCGCTCTCGGGTGGAAAACATGGACCCCAAAGAGCGGCGTGACGTGACCCGAACTCTCCACACATCATTCATGGATATGGACGCTGACGGCAACATCATCCCGAAGACGCCACAAGCTGCGATCATGGCAGCCACTGCGTATCTCGCGGCTCACCCACCTCCGGAGGGGGACCCTAAAAGGGCCATGCATAGGTCCGCACTCACCGGACTAGGACTAATCAGAGCTGCGCTCCACGAAGACGCTCCTGCGGAACCGAAGAAGAAAGCTCCGGCCAGGCGCGACCGGAGTCCCACCCCCTCATCCGAAGAGGAAGAGGAGCACGATCTTCCTCGAAGGAAGAAGAGCTCGCACCGCCATAAAAGCGACTACGACGCTTGATACAAGCTTACGCAGCGCAAGATCGATAAAGCACGCGCTAAACGCGCATGCTCGTCTGAATCTGAGATGGATGAAGACGAAGGAGAACTCTGCGGGGCTCGATGCTTCAGCAGATCCGTTCGGCGAACACAGATGCCACGCAACTTCAAGCTTCGCCGGATACTCAAGTTCAACGGCACGCAAGATCCAAAGTCCCGGCTCATGACCATCATCATCCGTTAAGCTTCACGGAGGCAACAAAACCGCCATGCAATGCCTTCAGCTGCAGCTAACAGTAGCGACGCAGTCCGCTTAGCCTATCATCGGGATCCATCCGAAGCTGGAGGAGCTCGCCACAGCTTCATCCGAAACTTCAAAGGCACCAGCAGAGGCCCGCCTCAATCGAAGAATTGCGAGCCTGCACTCGAGAACGGGTGAATCTATTGCTCGTACATACTACGCTGGTCTACAACCAAGAACTCCATGACACACATCTCCGAAGCGGGCCATCGGCGCCTTGAGGGGCGTCAGCGCCCAGACTTCAAGGAGAAACTTGGACGTGTAAAGCCCAAGACACTCGACCAGCTCATGGAAATCGCCAACAGTTGGGTAGACGACGAAGATTGCATCCAGCGAGCGCAATCAGATGAAGAAGACGACTACGGCCAAAGACGCGAACGCCGCAGCAAGAGGAGATCGCGTGTCTACGAGGACCGCGACGGACCCGACATGGTCGCAGCCGGCTACGCCGACCGCCGTAACGACAACAGCCGCAACAGCGGAGGATACCGCAGCGGAAACTTCCGCGACAATGGACGACCAACGCAGTCGTGGCAACGCCGCGAACGCGACAACGGACCCTCATCATTTGATAAACTTTCGGGTCCATGCACCATCCACTTCTACATCGACAAACAAGATGGCAAAAAGAAAGCTAGCCACATGCTCAAGGACTACCGCGAGTTCCAGAAACTCAGCGAAGGCATGGTGTAGATGAGGCAACAAGCTCCAATCCCTGCGTTCGGAAACGCACCTGCGCCAGGTGAAATAGCACACGGAGCTCCTCCACCGCCGCCTATTGGAGGCCCAAATCAACCAGTCGCACCAGCGCAAAACAACACCGGGGTCGCATACCCCCCCACCAAAAGGAGGACTCAATATGATACAGAAGGGACGCCCCACAAATAGGGTGCAGAAGAAAATCACCCGACAAATCAACTTGGTCGTGGAAACTCCGCCTGCAATCCCTGAGTACCTCAGCGGATCGGAGTCCTGTATCACATTCACTCGCACGGATTACCCTTGCCAGATCCCTCGCCCAGGTCATGCTGCCCTGGTGCTGGAGGCGCAGATCGGAGGCTTCGAGATGAGTCACGTCTTCATGGACGACGGCAGCGGCATCAACCTAATGTTTGCAAGCACTCTAGCGGCTATGCGGATCCCACAATGCATCCTGGAACAATCAGACACAACGTTCCACGACATTGTCCCAGGGAAGGGCATATTCCCCCTGGGCAAAATAGGGCTCGACGTCATCTTTGGGAAGCCGGACAACTTTCGGCAGGAGCGCCTAGAATTCGAAGTGGTGGACTGGCCGTCGCAATACCACGCCATCCTGGGGCGCGTAGCATTCGCAAGATTCCTGGCCGTCCCACACTACGCATACCTACTACTCAAGATACCAGGACCAAGGGGCGTCATCACAGTCCACGGGAGCTTCACCCGATCGGACCAATGCGACAGGGATTTCAACAAAATCTCCCAGTCCTTCGGAATGCAAGACGAGCTCATAAGGCTCCGCGAGGTGACGGACAATGGGCTACCCCCAGTCACAAGGCAGAACGCACCTGACATGTCCTTCGACTCCACCGTCAACACCAAGAAAGTGCAGGTCCATCCGACAGGCGCCTCCAAGACGGCGCTGATCGCCAACGACCTCAGCACCGCATAGGAAGGCGCGCTCGTCGAATTCCTCCATGAGCGCTGGGAAATCTTCGCCTGGTGTCCTGCGGACATGCCAGGAGTTCCTAGGGAATTCGCCGAGCACGCACTCAATGTCTTCCCAGACACCAAGCAGACTTCATCCGGGAAATCAAGGAAAGCGAGTGGCTGGCAAATACGGTGATGGTCCCAAAGAAGGACACGAACATCCTGCGGATGTGCGTGGACTTCACGTCACTAAATAAACACTGCCCAAAGGACCACTTCCCTCTTCCTCGGATCAACCAGATCATCGATTCGACTGCAGGTTGTGAGAAGCTCTCCTTCCTCGACGCCTACTCAGGCTATAACCAGATTCGACTCAAGGTCGAAGATCAAGAGAAAACGGTGTTCATCATACCGTTCAAAGTATTCTTCTACAACACAATGCCCTTCGGGCTAAAGAACGCGGGTGCCACGTACCAGCGATGCATGCAGGCCTGCCTCAAGGACCAGATCGGTCGCAACGTCCAAGTCTATGTCGACGACATAGTCATAAAAACCAAGGAGGCAAGAACACTTATCGACGATCTCCGGGGCGTTCGACAACCTTGATCGCTACAGGATCAAGCTCAATCGAAAAGTGCGCCTTGGCGTCCCCTGGTCAGCTCCGGTACTTCATCTCTCAACGAGGAATCGGCGAACCGAAGAAAATCAAAGCTATCATGACAATGGAAGCGAAAAACCTCAAGGCGTCCAACAGCTCGCAGTGAGTAGCGGCACTAAGCAGGTTCATCGGCGCATGGCGAGAAGGCCTACCATTTTACCATCTTTGCACAAGGCAGACAAGTTCGAGTGGACACCAGAAGCCAGCGACGCATTCGAAAGCCTCAAGCGGCTCCTCTCCACCTCGCCCGTTTTGGTCACGCCAAAAGAGCGCGAGCCCCTGTTACTGTACATAGCAGCCACACATCAGGTGGTCAGCACAATACTCGTGGTCGAACGACCCAAAGAAGGCAAGACCCACGGGGTACAACGCCCAATTTACTACCTCAGTGAGGTTCTCACTCCAACAAAACAACGGTACCCGCACTACCAGAAGCTAGCCTACGGCGTGTTCATGACAGCTCGACGACTGAGCCACTACTTCCAGGAGCATCAGGTGATGGTCGTCAACGAGGCACCCCTGAACAGCATCCTGAATAACCCAGAGGCTACAGGACGCGTGGCCCTGTGGGGCATCGAACTATCACCTTTGGACATCGTCTCACGAAGCGACACGCAATAAAATCTCAAGTCCCGGTTCCGGTGCCTTTGGATGGATCTGCAGCTGCGACACCCGGACATGTCGCGATCTGGACAATGCATTTTGACGGCTCCAAGCGAAGCGGGCGAGGCGAGTCATCGACCTCCCGCAAGGTGACAAGATGAAGTACGTCCTCGGATGAAATTGAGCCTCCAACAACGAGGCGAATCTGAAGCCCTCATCCATGGCATGAAGATGGCAAAATATGTGGCGCCGCGCTGTTAATCTACGGTGACTCCAACCTTGTCGCGGGGCGATGAATGAGTGTGATGCACGCCGAAAACATGATCGCGATGCTGCTATACAACACACTCGAAGGAGAATTCGACTGCGAACTTGACGCGTTGGAAGAGAGAGCAACGAGGAGGCCGATAGACTCGCCAACATCGGCTCCACTTGTGCAAAGGTGCCACCAGGTGTGTTCCTCGAACAGATCTGCGTGCCATCCATCAAGCAGAAATTCCCCAAGGTATCACCCGAAGAAGCAGAACACTCGGGGGCTACGCTACCCGAAGGTCATGAAGGACCCGAAAAGTTGGATACCAAAGTTGCCATGGTCAACCTAATGCAGGTCATGGCAGTCGAAGAAACCTGGACACGTCCATACCTCCAGTTCCTGATAAACGAAGAATTGCCAGACAGCCCGACAGATGCCCGGCGCGTATCTCGTCGGTCAAAAGCCTTCACCATCATCAACGGCGAGCTGTACAAACGCAGCATTATGGGTGTACTACAACGGTGCGTCACCATCAACGACGTCAAGGCCATACTCCAAGATATCCACGAGGGCATCCGTGGCCACCACGCAGGTAGCCGCTCCCTCGTCGCCGAAGCTCTGCGAGCAGGATTCTACCGGCCAACGGCCATGAGCGACGCGAAGGACATCGTCCGAAGATGCAACGGGTGCCAACGGTTCGCCGACAAACCGCACGCACTTTGGGTCGAACCGACCCATACCCATAGCCTGGCCTTTTTCCCAATGGGGCCTTGACATGATCGGCAAACTGCCAAAATCCTTGAAGGGAGGACACGTCTTCCTCCTGGTCGCAGTCGACAAATTCACCAAGTGGATCGAAGCCATGCCAGTCACCAACCAGAAGGGCAAAACCGCCGTCAAGTTCTTCGAATCCATTGTCTACAGGTTTGGCGTACCACCCAGCATCATCACCGACAACAGATCGAACTTCATCTCAGAAGAATTCCAGGACTTCTGCGAAGGCCTCGGGATCAATATCACGTATGCCTCAGTGGCACACCCGCAAACAAACGGGCAAGTGGAAAAGTCCAACGGCCTAATCGGCGCCGACATCAAGAAGCGCCTCATGAGGTCACTCGAGCACAAATCTAGAAATTGGACGAAAGAGCTACCGTCTGTCCTGTGGAGCTTACGGACTACGCCAAACAGCTCCACCGGCTACACACCGTTCTTCATGGTACACGGAGCTGAGGCAGTGCTACCAGCCGAAGTACGCCATCAGGCTCCACGAGTCGTCGCGTACAGCGAATCACGGCACGCTGCACTCGAAGACGCCGTCGACACACTCGATGAAGCGCGGGATATAGCAGCCGCTCGATCAGCGGTGTACCAGCAGAGTCTCCGCAACTATCACAGCCGCCGGCTGCGCCCAAGGTCCTTCGTCGAAGGAGACCTCGTCTTGCGACTCAAGCAAAAGCGACCGAGCAAACTCGATTCACCATGGGAAGGACCCTACGCCATCACCGAGGTCATCCCAGGTGGCGCCTATCGCCTCAAGCACGTGGAGTCTGGAGTCGCATACTCCAACCCATGGAACGTCTCACACCTGCGACGATTCTACCCGTAGCAACCTACCCCCCCTTTTTTACTTTCAATAAGGCTTTCAGCAAAGGCTACTCATCCGAACCATGTACCTCCTCCATTACGATATAAATAAAGCTAAGTACCTCGCCCCCAACCTTCGGTTGACTATTTTCTGCAACTTTACTACATGCTACATACGCACTCGGGGGCTCCCCCCACCTCACGATTTCATCGACTGAGAACAAAACGTGTACACCCGAGTAGCTGACCACGTCAGGCAAACGAAAAGGGCACGTACTCAATCAAAGCACTGCGTGCTCACAAACAAGCAAACCTTTACAACAAAGGGCATATAAACGCCCAGCCGCAATATACAAATTTTACATCTATCTCTTTATTTTCAGGTCCTACCTATTCTGAAGAATAACCTGAGCACGCTTCTCAAACAAATCTACAATCAATTCGGCAAACTGCCTTACAGCCGCGTAATGCGGACGCATGTTCCACTCGCCACCATCTGGTCGAGGAGGTGGCCCAGTCGCCACAGCAGCCAAATCTACGTCAGGGCGGTGCACCCTCACAAGAGACAAGGCAGCCTTCACCCCTGCGACGAGCTGCTGCCACACCAGCTCCTTGACATTGCTGGCACTCCGAAACTTCGTCAGAAGACCTACAAGGGTCGTTGGCACAACATCCAACGGAAACATGACGTGCAACACCGAGGAAAGTGATGTCTGTACCTGGCGGAGCACCCGCGAAACCTGGTAGACACGATCCTGCACCGTCGCCAGAACCATGGCGCGATCAGGATCCATCCAGAAGAAGCCGCCGGCCTCCATGTCCTGTTGAGTCAAGCAATTGACTCGAACAGCGATACGCTCCTTTTCTATCCTCAGAGCAAGATTGGCACCTGCGACAACCGCACAAAACAAGAATAAGGCCAGCAGGCTCACCCGAAGAACTGAGCTATAGCCCGAAAGAAGGATCAACTTACATTGCAGCTGCTTGGACAACCGACCCAGCTCTGCCATCAAATACTCCTCTCTGGCTGCACCACGGTTTGCCTTGGATTTCCAAACGTCGGCGCGACCGCGTAACCCAAGCAAATCTCTCTCCAAGCTGTGCACGCGATCTCGAAGAAAAGCGAGCTGCGAGGAATCATTCAATGATGGTCGCAAGGGCCTTTCGGATGAAGTGTCAACTAGGTCAGCACCCGAAGGAACCTATAGCAACAGAAAAAAGAAGGCACATAGACATTCAGCCAAGGATAGAGCACAACTCGGAGGAATTCATTAAAATATATAAGGCCACTACGTGGCACAAGGATGGTACTACAAAAGATATTTACAACAAAAGTAGACTACAAACTACCCTACGTCTACTATGCCTAAGGAGGAGGACACTGAGTCGCCTCCGAACCAGACTGCCTAGCTTTGGCCTCGCCCTGCTGTCGCAATGCGTACTCAGACAGCAAGTCAATGAGCTTGGGACCATATCGTCTGCAGCGAGCGGAGTAGGCGGCGAAGGCTACCTCGGATCCATCTGCAGCCGTCGGCATCCGAGAAATGTCTGGGGCAGGTCCTCCGCCCGGCCGCCATGGCCATCGCCAGCCGACAGACCGATGCCCATACCTTTGCGCTTATACGCTGCAGGCGCTTGGTGAGCCTCTGCCAGGGCATACACATCTTCAAGGGATCGCCCTTGGGAAGAGCTCTGGTAGCGACCAAGGACCTCTTCGCCTTGGCAAGGGAGTTGGCAGCGGTCTTTGCGGTCTTCGATCGCCATGATGGCATCATCTAGAGCACTCCCGTGCTCCAGAGCACCGCGGTCGAACTCGATGCCTGCGGCATCTGAGACAAAAAAGAAGAAAAACATGAAGAAAGGCAGCATAAAAAGAAGATCCGTAGAAAAAGAAACAAGTCCAAAAGCTTGTACTCACCCGAAATGGCCTTGGCAGCAGCCATGAGCTTATCTGCCACCCCACTTTCACGAGCAGCAGCAACGGTGGCCAGCAGCTCCTCATGATCTGCAGCCTCCTGCTGCAGACGCTCCTTCGCTTCGGCTGCCTTCGTTAGCTCTAGCTCAAGGCGCTCTTTCGCACCAGCGGCGGCTTCGGCCTTCTGCTCCGATTGGCCAAGGCTCTTCTTCAGAGCGTCGACCTCACGAAGAGAGTCGTTATGCTCCTCTGCATTTACAACAAGCAAGTGTCAAAGAACAGGACCAGGATAAAACAAGAGAAGTACTACAAGGCAGACGAATACCTTGAAGCTGCCAGCTGGGCCCAGGCTGTGTTCCTCCACAAGCCGTTTGGCTTCTTGGAGAAAAGGCTGCAGCAAAAAGGCAATAGCAGTAAGAACAGGACTTGGGGGCTACGCCCAACACAAGGAAGAAAAAACAACATCAGCATACGAAGACACCCGGGGGCTCCCCCCGTAACATAAAGCAGAAAAACTTACGTGCTCCGAAGGCGAAACCGCAGTCCTCCTGCAAAATTCTGAGGCGCAACCACCAGCCTCTCCTGCACGGGAGGAACTGGAGCAGCTTCACCCGAAGTCGCCACAGTCTGAGGAGGAGGCGACGCAATGTTCGACTCCCCCATCATCTCCTGCGCACCATCACTAGAGCCGTCGGAGGATTGCCTGCATACGAACCAATCAACGCAGATGCAAAAATAACAAGGGAACAAAGGACAACAATGGCAACAAGAAAACTTACGAGCCCAACGCGCTCAGGTCGAAGATAGAAGAAGCCCTTCGGGCCCTCTTCTCCTCCTTCTTGTCTTCCTTCTTCTCCTCCTTCTTTTCTTCCTTCTTCCGCTTTGCTGGCGGGTGCGGAGCAACAGCCCGCACATGAATGGAAGGAAGGGGAGAGGAAGAACCCCCATGAACATCATCATGATGCTCAAGGACCAGAGGATTTCTGGGAGTCGGAGGAGTCGAGGCATCTGACGACTCGCTAGAGCTCCGTGATCGCTTGCGCGAATGGTCCTCACTCGATTCGTCGGCATCCTCCGCTGGGGATTGCGCTGATGGTAGCTCGGACACGGAATCCACCACTTCATTATCCGGGGCATTCGGATACCTTTCGGGCAATGGTGGTGCCATGCCCGGCACTTTGAAGCTCTGCAAAAGGAAAAGGAACTTTGTTAGCAAACAAAGGAAAAAGTACACAGCTGACAAAAACAAAAGGGGAGCACTACGTGCGCTAAACTACACCTTGAGACGACCAACGTCAAGAAAAGGGAGGAGTCGACTTCCGGATTTCTTCGTCGGCCTTGAACTTCAACACGGCGGCCAAGAGCCTTGTCAAGTTCCACCGGAGATTTTCTCACCGAAACCCTCGTCGGATCACGGCGCCCAGTAAAGAAACATCGTGCGCCCTCGCTTGAGAGGCTGCACCGACGCCAAGAAACGTCCGGATGATGTCGACACCGTTCACCTCCTTCGTGAATCAGTTGGAGATCCTCCACCCGACGCAAGGGCCTCTATCTTCGCCACCTCACCGTCTAAGATTTGGTTTTTACAGATCTTTTCTCAATCAATTGGGAGGGTCAAAGGAACGAGACCAAAATCTTGCCCAGCAAGACGGAGTCACGGATGTAAAACCATTTCCTCCGCCAAGATCTTGGACAGATTCGGACATGGAAAGGGAAAAGAATTGCACATTGGGACTGAGGGAGATGATGAAACCCCCAATGGGATACACACCATCCGAACCAGACTGCCTCTTCACGGAATAAAGCTTCCAAAAGAGGCCAAAGTGCGGCTCAATGCCAAGCCAACACTCGCAAAGCGTGATAAAACACGCAATGTGGAGAAGGGAGTTGGGATGATGATGGAGTTGCACCCCATAGAAAAGAGCGATCCACGGAGGAAGTCATGGACGGAAAAGAAAACCCGAATCACGAAGGCAACAAACATAACCCGTACCCGGATGGGGGATGGGGATTACCTCATTGCCGGGAGTCTCACCGCCGTGTCTTGCGGATCGAGCCACGCTTCAGTTTGAGGAGATCGCTCTCCGCGTTCGATCGCCGCCACCACCATCGGTGACGCGATGGCGGCGGTTCTTCTTGCCTCGGCGGCGCTGGTCCCAACCGCAGATGAGGACTTCTTTGTTTTCCCCATGGCGCTTACGGTGGTGCCAACGAAGAAAGACAAAGGAAATGTGGAGGAAACTCTCAGCGCGCAGCAAGAATAGCTCAAGAATGAGGAGGCAGTGAATAGATGAACTGCTGTGGTGAAAAACAAACCACGATTTCACCAGGGATTATAACAGCGAAGACAACGCACGCTGGCCGTCCATCGAGAAGACCTAACGCCAACGGTAGATCTGGCCGTACACATGTCATCACCAAAACGAACCGTCGATACCACGCCGTCCACTATGTGCGGAAATCGAGGAGACACTTTAATCATCTGCACGCCGCGCGTGACCGGTCAATTCAAAGTCAGCAAGTGGGACCCACACTTCGTCCAGTCAAGTCATCTCTGGCGTAGCAGACGCTTGAGGTCATCGATCGTAAGCACTGCCGTCATCAAAATCTATACTAGCACCACTTCGGCTCCACAGCTAAGAGTACTCACTCGAATCTACGATTCGACTAAATACTTGGGGGCTACTCCTATCAGGAGCGCTGGCCGCGCACCCGACAGACAAATGAGGACAAAATTACTTCTCTGAGTCCTACGTTGAGTCTACGACTCCACTACGGACTCGGGGGCTACTCCCATAGGGAGGATGGATTTAAGCATCCGGAATTTTTCGAGTCCTGCGGACCTAATGATTGAGACAATGCTTGAACTAAAAGTCTCCGTTCGATTCTACGACTCGAACAGACACTTGGGGGCTACTCCCATAGGGAGCGCTGCTCGCGCACCCTATGAAATCTTCGACTGCGATCTTCCAGACCCGCATGCAAAAACTTTTTTGGCAACTCTTCCCCAGCAAAACGCTAAGTGAGTGACAATCTCCTTGGCCACCCGAAGCACCTCCGAGGTGATAAATGTTCGGATGCTGCGTCTGCGACGCAAAGATAAGACCTACAGATATCATCCGATGGCACGCAACGACTGATCAAGGCTCTGCTAGTATGAATCTGCACAGTACGATGAAAAATCCCGACGGACGTGTACACCAATTAAAATCACTAGAATTCCACTCCTATAAGTCCTCCGCTTCGAGTTGAATTACGCCAAAGATATGTTCCAGGCCGGGTTAAGGGACCGAACTCGAAGAAGATCGTGTTGTTTCGTCCTAAGATGCTTAAGCGACCCTGATCCGTCGGGTGAGTCAGGCACACGCATCAACAATCCCTACACACATATACTATTAACATATAGCTGCTCTCGAAGGATGGAAGAGTCCTCAGCCGAATCTACGATTCGACTGATCACTCGGGGGCTATTGACATGGTTATACCCTACGGGTACGTAACTTCAGCATACCTAGTCCAGCCCAAGGAAGGCCTACAACAAACATACGCTGGCCCATGAAGATTTTCGGGTGGCCAAGGCCCATGACGTCTTCGGATCCTTGGAGAGCAAGACTAGAGGAGATAGGAAATTCAAAGGGGTAAAACCCTAGAACTTGTAACCGACTAGGACTACGCCCGGGACCTGCCTAAGTCTATATAAAGGCCAGGAGGGCACGCCCTAGATCTCTCGACTCATACTTTCGCACACGCATCCACGCCAGATCGAATCTGCGCACCCTGTAACCTTCGGTTTTGCCGTAATCAAAGAGCAGACAAGCAGGAGTAGGGTTTTCCCTCCGGGGGCCTGAACCTGGGTAAATCTCGTGTCCCCTGGTTGCTTGTCTGTTAACCGTGCCACGATCTCCAGCATCCCCATCTTCTCCAAAACCCAAGTCCATAACAATGGGCATTGACGAGATTAAACCTCGTCACCGGTCCGAGCAACAACAACACCGCAAACTTGCCACCTCCAGCATCCACGTCGGCAGCAGCCCATGTTACTCCAGCTGATAGAGTAATGTACGGCAATCTCCTCGTTGAGCCACTAACCATTGATCATATCCGGAACGTGACTCAGCTTGACGAGAAGCGCCAGCAGCTGCTAGAGGAGGCGCAAGCCATCGCGGAGAAATACGCTAAACTAGATCGAGATCTGGCAATGCGTAGAAGTCCATAGAGAAAGCTAGAGCAATGGAGGCCGAGTACAAGACTCTGCTACAACAGCAGAAGGCTAAGAAAGCTCCGGCTCGCGTCATCAACGATCCTGGTGTACGGTGCAACCAAGGATGGGCTCCCTCGAAGCCGGCACAGGCTAAGCCATACATTGACAGTGAAGGCAAATAGGTGATGCCCACCCCACTCCTTAACCTCACCGTCGCCAAGACCCTTCTGGAGCAGGATAGATCACCTGAGGTAGTGGAACAGGTCTATGACCTAGTGGCCAAGGCGGTAAAGAAGCAGGAAAATGCCACCTCTCAGAGGCTTGAGTCTGACCAGCGCTCTGCCGATCTAGCCAATACAAACCGCCAAGGGACAGATCTCCTCAAGATGTCGGATCACGGACAGGTTCGTCAGAACGAAGACGGAGGGATGTGTGCAACAGGAAGGATGCTATCCCCATATCCTCCGACCATGGAGAAAGAGCCCAACCTCGCCACCCATCGCCACCGCCCCGATCCCCCCGACGTCAGGAAGACTACAAGGCTCACCATCGCATGGATATGCCTCCACCAAAGCAGTGCGGCATCATCATCCGCGACAACGCGGCACAGACCCGTCATGATGGAGAGCGCCACCAAGGACATAAGAGCAGGTCACACCACCACCCTCCGCGTCCGACAAGCAACCGCGACAGGCGTGGGGCGTCGCAGCAGGGTAACATCAAGAAGGCTATCCCACCGCCACCTCCGCCTCCGTCGCCGCCAAGCAGTCACCATGGCTGAAGAGGCCCGCGTCGTTCACGCAGCCCGTCCCCTGTTGACAACAAGAAGAAGAACCTAGAGCCGTACGATGCACGTTCGCGGATCGATAAGATCCACGAGGCCCGGGAAGGACCATACCTGGGACCACGTTGCTTTGGACCTGCAATACGGTCCGCAACTTACCCCAAAGGTTTCCGGATTGACAAGACCATAAAGACCTATGACGGCACCGCCAAGCCTGCCACATGGTTGTAGGACTACGACAACGTGGTGGAGATTGCCGGAGGCAACCCCAACGTCGCCGTCAAGTACCTCCCGTTAATGTTGGCGGGCACGGCCCGTTAATGGATCGACGAATTGCCGGAGAGATCTATCTACAACTGGCTGGACATGTAAGAAGCATTCACAAAAAACTTTGAGGGTACATACAAGCGTCCCTGCACCATGGGCGATCTACAGCGGTGCGTGCAAGAGAAAGACGAGACATCTCGCGCCTACCTCTCACGCTGGCTGGATATGAAGAATTCCTGCGCAGGAGTGCACGCCCAGACCGCCATGGCCGCCTTCATCAATGGGTTGGAAAGGGGCACGTTGCTCCGACATAAGCTAAAGCGCTTGCAGGACAATCATCAGCTTGACTTGAATCAGATGATTCAGTTAGCTAGTGAGTTCGCAGCTGCCGACGACGATGCTCATGGCTCTTTGTCGGCAACGGCCGTTCCAACCCAAGCTCGGAGGAACAACAGTACAAAGCGGAAAACCGCTCCAAAAGAAAAGCAACTTTTGCAGGACGAGGAGAAGGCGGACAACATGGCCGAGGAAGGGGAGCAGGCCACGGGCAGCAGCGAGGAAGTGAAACCAACTCGGCGCCGCTCCGTGTTCCCCAAACGTACGAGGAGTACCACGATATGCCGTGCCTCGTACACCTCGACGCCAACGGTAAGGCCACCCATACCAATCGACACTGCAAGTTCGTCAACGACCTCAAGGAAGACCCGGAGTCCGGCTACAAGCAAAGTCGGAAGAATGCATCATGAGGCAAGGGCAAGGGGAAGAAGAAGGAGGAGGAGTCCAAGGATTCAAGTGACATGGACGAGGACGTAGACCCCAAGAACGCCGCCAAGAGCGACGACAAGGGCAAGAACCCCTTCGCAAAGAAGGCCCCAGTCTACCACACTTTCCTTGGCACCCTCACCGTCCGACAACAGAACACCTCTCTAAGGATCCTGATGGCCACTCTCCCCCCAGTTCCCCAATACCTGCGCTGGTCGGAGGTTCCAATCACTTGGGACAGGACGGACCACCCAGACCTCGTGCCCACGGAGAACCAATACGTCATGGTCATCAACCCATTTATTGACGGCGTGGAGTTCACCAACTGCATGGTGGATAGTGGAAGCAGCATCAACATCATGTACCTGGATACACTGCAGAAGATGAACTTGACGGAGGAAAACCTAAGGCGGACCAACACTGTGTTGCATGGCGTAGTTCCTGGTCGGGAGGCTCGGTCCCTTTGGTGCATCACGCTTCAGGTAGCCTTTAGCGATGTTAATAATTACCGCCAAGAGCGCATGACCTTTGGGGTGGTCCCCTTCAAGAGCGTGTACCACGTCATATTCGGACGCGACATATTCCACACGTTCATGGACAAGCCATGCTTCGTCTACAACAAACTCAAGATACCCGGACCAAACGGTATCATCACCGTATCCGGAAGCTTTACCAAGGCAAGGGACTGCAAGATCAATGAAGCAGCCGTTGCAGAAGCTGTCCTCTATAGCGAAGAATTCAAGGAGATCCAGAGAAAGGTAAATTACTCAGAGATGCCCGCGTCGAAGAAGAAGATCTCCGACTCTGCTCCTGCGTTCAAGGCCGCCATCGAGACCAAGTCGGTGGAACTTGTGATAGGCGATGTGTGGCGCCCCGCAAAAATCACTACTAGAAAATCGCGTTGTTTTTGTGCATTGCATCATCATGACCGCATGCTCATGTCATCATGCCACATTGCATTTGAGCATCGTCATCATCATGAATTTGTTTGTCTGAAACTATTTCTGAAAAACATATTTGGTTTTCTAAATACCCCGCCTTTATTTCAAAATCCAAAACCCGGGTCTCCGGATTATTTTGTTTCGTCTACCAATGGATTTCAAAAGCCCCGTTTTAAAATAATAAAATATTTACTTTATTTTTAGGGGCAGCCGTACCGGGCCGATCCGACCACCCCCAGTACAAAAACCAGACTACCTAAACCCTTTTCCTACCCCAACCTAATCTACCCAGCCCCCTCCACCTCACCCCCTCCAATCCCATGTCGACACCTCACCTCTCCCTTTCCCCCATCCAATCCCAGCCCGCCACCTCAGCCGGCCGCCCCTCCCCCTGGCCAGCCTGGCCATTCCCGCCTCACAGACTTTGGGCGTCAGCCCAGCGGGCAGCCCCACCGCCCGACCCACTCCCCTGGAACCGGCCCCACCATCCCCCTTCTCCTCTCTCCACGCGACCCGCAAACCACCTCTGCCGACCCCCGCTCGCCTCCTCCTCTCGCAGAGAACCGCTGCCGCCGGTGCCTCGATCTACGCCGCCCCGGTAGCGCGACCCCGCGCCCTTCCGTGGCCCCTCGTCTCCCCCGTCGGCCACGACCAGCGCCGCCGCAGCGCCCCATCCGCGTCGCCACCTACCCCAGGCCGCGCGCGGGGCTCGCCTTCCCGACCCCGTCTTCCCCTGCAGCGGCCCAGCCTCGCCCCCTCTACAGCTGCCAACGGGCGCCGCCCTCCTCGACCCCACCATCCCGCGCCGCGGTCCACCTCGGCCTCCTCTCCCTGCCTCCAGTCCGCCGCCACCAGGCCTCTCCCCGAGCCGCCGACGCCTCCCTCTGCTCGCCGCCTTGGCCAGTTCTCCTTCGCGCCCTCCTCTCTGTGCTCGCCCGAGGTTGTTGCTACCGCACGGAGGCCAGGCCCCGTCGCTTCTGCAGCGCCATGGTCGCGACGACCCCGTACCCTGCAGTACCTGTTTCGCCGTGTGCTGGGCCGTTCGTCCCTGTGTAGCTGCCAGGATGAAACACTGATGTTGGTGGCTAGCTGATGGTAAGCGATGTTGTGTTGATGGTGCTGCACATGTAGGGTATACGTGTGGATGGAGGCTTCGAGACTGATAAGATGGTGGAGTCGTGGCCACATCCTCGGATCAACCTCTCTGCAAGATCTTCCGGGGAGAATCGACCCGAGCAAGTTCTTCTACCATTGTCGTTTGAATCACGCAAAGGCCGATGCCGTTTCGAAGACCCTGACGACCCGAATGCCAAGACCGACTCGATGGCGCGGACCCGACAAGATCTTCGCAACGACAAGATCGACACCGACCAGGGCGGACCCGATGTGCCCCCGACGCCAACCAAGTTCTTCTTCTCGGATGCGACAAGATCGACTTCCGTTGTCCGACGCCGATCTCGTCGAGCCGTTCTCCCGTCGAACCCTGAGACCGACCCCGAACCCCTCGGAGCCCAAGTTCGCCAAACCCTATGTGATTCCCTATCCGAGACCCCATTATTTTTATAATATGACATTATCAACTGATGCATATTAAATTGTTCATGCATGCATACTTGTCTGTGGTTTGGGGGCATTATGCCAATTCATTTCATAATTAAATATGGAGTCTATATGCGGGATATCTTTGTCTTATTCCGGACTCCATTTAAATTGGTGTAGCGAACCGGTGCTATCTTTTTCCATGTTAAGACAACATTTAAAATGCAGGGTAGCTAAACAACATGACCCACCTAAATATTTGTCGGACCCCGGTTCCGCTTAATCTTGCCTAATTGCACCGCACCTTTGCCATGTCATACATAATACATGCATCATGCCCGTTCTTATGTCATAGAATTAAATAGTGCATCCGGTGTTTCTTCTAGTGTTTTGCTTCTTCGCGGATTAGGCTGATGAGCTGATGCGAGTGTCGACCCGATCTTCGGATGAGCCTTCGGCAATGTTTTCAGGCGAGCACCTTCCCCTTTCTACCTATATTTACTTTTATAGTATTTATTCCCTACTGTTGATCTATTGCTATCTGTGTTGCGATGCTCTAGTTTTCGTACCCGAGATATCCCTTGCAGCCTTATATTGCCTTGGACACATCCTATTACCTGTTGTTTGGTAGATAGTTGGACTTGCGCGTCGTAGTCGCTTGCTCAAGTGCTGTTACGTGTCGTCAAGTACCATAGTTGTTGGAGTATTGCCGCATGTTTAATGTTGTAGGTGATCATGGCTTTAATTACTGTTTAATAACTAAAATTGAAAGTAGGTGAATGCAGAGGCACCGGTGGGTAATAGACAATATTTGGATTTTAACCGCTCCTTTGGTGTCCGTGGGACCCGAGTTCTTGACACTGTTAGAGATCGAGCGCGCTAACCACTAGTGGGGTGTGTGGGCACCCCCATCGATTAGTACCTGATTTCAAAGTACTGTACTGGGGGCCACAAGTAGTTTGGGGCTTTATTACCATCCTGTACTTATGCCATGCTTTACTGCTTTATTTACGATTGTGCGAGGAGCACCTGTACTGTTTAGGTAAGCGGAGTGTTTTCGCGGTATCGACAAGCCCAGTCACACTTTCGGGTTCCCGATCGTTTCTGACCATTGGCAAACCGAGTCCGTCTCGAGACCGGCCGACTTTGTTGCGGGTAAGTGGGGTGGCCCCATTTACTTGCTTTGGTCTGGGAAGCGTCATGACTTAGGCCCGCCGACATACCGATGGGTGTATGTTAACGATCGAAAAAGGGTCGAAGTGCGTGTGGATACTTTGGTGCACCCCTGCAGGGTTAAATCTTTTCGAAAAGCCGTGTCCGCGGTTATGGACGACTTGGAGCACAGTTCTCGATCATAGACAACTATAACTAAAGTTTACTGTTATAATTTGACTTGTATCCAATATGACTAGTAATCAGCTTCACTACAACGGAATGGCTAAATAAAATACGAACAACTGCTGGGTTTGGGATATCTCATGCTAATCGTATCTGACTAGTAAGTGTTGCAAATACAACGGAATGTTTAACTAAAACTGCCCACTGCTTATTATATCAGGATGACTCATGCCATCTTTATCTGACTAGTAATTGCCACCACTATAACGGAATGAATAAAACTGCCAACGATGTGAGTTCCTCGGTTGACTTCCTCGTTTGGTCTCGAGGGGGAAACACCAGGATGCGTATGTTTGGTGGTAGTATCAGGTTGGTTCCGAATAGGTCTTTCTTACCCCTCTCTGATAGCCGCTAGTTGTATCGAGTCTCTATAGGTTGTTTAGTGCATCTTTGCCGCTTGATCCACCATACCTATGTAGGCGAGGACCGCCAATTCTAGTCTCGCGTGTCTTGGCCTCGATCGACCGCTCTCTCTTTTTCCTTTGCCCTTTGTCGGCACCCCTTTTGTTTAAGCAGGTTTTGAGATCGACGTCGTTAGCAGGGTTACCCTTCCGGCTTGGCCTGGGCAGGGTTATGGATGCCATTGGTTATTCTTCAGGGCTCTTAGCTCAATTTGCATCTTGTCCGTACTTGGACGCTATATCGTTTTAAAGGTGATTTGGGTCTTTGTACTGTATATCTGTATTCTTGACTCATTGAGTCGCCGTTGTATATATCTGTTCTGTGGGTTCCATCGTGGACTATTGTGTAATGATATTACTTCGTTTTCCACCCGCACGAAAGTGTCTGGTGGGCACCTTTGAATCGTTTCTATGCGGGTTTGGCGGGATTCGCTAAAACTTGCATAGGGCCGATTCTAAGGGTGTTACAGAGTGGTATCAGAGCTCAGAAGTTGCGATACCCCACAAGTCCAGCCTGTAGGATAACCTAGCTAACGGCCGAAGTAGAGTGTCAAAACTATTTTTGCAAAATCGGTTGGATAGTTCTGATTAGGTCTGATTTTACTCCTTACCCCTCTTCTGCTCTCCTCTTACCTCTGCGTGTTATGAATCCACTCTCTTACCTTTCTTCAAGTCCAGGATTTCTCGTGGTTGGGTTTTGTCGTAGCTTCAGGGTTTCGCTTCCTCCTTTGATAACGGTGTTCTACCATCCGGTGTTCATGCTGTCTGAGGAATCCGTCTACTGTGGTACCATTCTTTGTTCCTTGTTTGTGCCTTCCGGTGTTTTCCGACGCGACGACATCATCTACGCCAGATCCGATGCAGAGTCTGCATCACTCCCTTGTTCCTGAACCTCGATTATCGAGATCTTCAGTCTGATTCCGAGAATGGTTGCACGCTTTTCCACTGATTGTGCGGAGTAATAGTTTGGGTGCGTGATGGATTGGCCCCCATGCCGACTACCCTTTCTATTCGCTCCTGTACATTGAAGTGGGATAGGCCGCATCTTTTCTCTCCTTCTATCGAAGTTAGAGGTGGCTTTATTTGTGGATACCTCTACCTTCGCACTTTGTTCCCGGAGTGTTCTCTTGATGATCACGGACAACGACCTCTTGTTAGTGGTGTCGCGAGGATCTACACGATGCGAGAAGATTCAGATCGCCGCCCTTCTTCCCGGTACCATGAGGCGGATCTCGAGGGCGAGATCCATTGTTAGTGGTGTCGAATTGTGGCGCCCCGCAAAAACCACTACTAGAAAATCGCGTTGTTTTTGTGCATTGCATCATCATGACCGCATGCTCATGTCATCATGCCACATTGCATTTGAGCATCGTCATCATCATGCATTTATTTGTCTGAAACTATTTCCGAAAAACATATTTGGTTTTCTAAATACCCCGCCTTTATTTCAAAATCCAAAACCGGGTCTCGGATTATTTTGTTCGTCTACCAATGGATTTCAAAAGCCCGTTTAAAATAATTAAATATTTACTTTATTTTTTAGGTGCAGCCGATCAGGCCAGTCCACCCCAGATACAAAACAGGACCTAAACCCTTTTCCTACCCCAACCTAATCTACCCAGCCCCCTCCACCTCACCCCCTCCAATCCCATGTCGACACCTCACCTCTCCCTTTCCCCCATCCAATCCCAGCCCGCCACCTCAGCCGGCCGCCCCTCCCCCTGGCCAGCCTGGCCATTCCCGCCTCCCGCGCACCTGGGCGTGCAGCCCCAGGCGGGCCAGGCCCCACCTGCCGCACCGACCCACTCCCCCTGGACCCGGCCCCACCATCCCCCTTCTCCTCTCTCCGCGCGACCCGCAAACCACCTCTGCCGACCCCCGCTCGCCTCCTCCTCTCGCAGAGAACCGCTGCCGCCGGTGCCTCGATCAACGCCGCCCCGGTAGCGCGAACCCGCGCCCTTCCGTGGCCCCTCGTATGCCCCGTCGGCCACGACCAGCGCCGCCGTAGCGCCCCATCCGCGTCGCCACCTACCCTGGAGCAGCTGGGCTCGCCTTCCGACCCGTCGCAGCGGCCCAGCCTCGCCCCCTCTACAGCTGCCAACGGGCGCCGCCCTCCTCGACCCCACCATCCCGCGCCGCGGTCCACCTCGGCCCCCTCTCCCTGCCTCCAGTCCGCCGCCACCAGGCCTCTCCCCGAGCCGCCGACGCCTCCCTCTGCTCGCCGCCTTGGCCAGTTATCCTCCGCGCCCTCCTCTCTATGGTCGCCCGAGGTTGTTGCTACCGCACGGAGGCCAGGCCCCGTCGCTTCTGCAGCGCCATGGTCGCGACGACCCGTGCACTCGCAGACTGTTCGCTGCAGTGTCGGGCCGTTCGTCCCTCGTAGCCAGGATGAAACACTGATGTTGGTGGCTAGCTGATGGTAAGCGATGTTGTGTTGATGGTGCTGCACATGTAGGGTATACGTGTGGATGGAGGCTTCGAGACTGATAAGATGGTGGAGTCGTGGCCACATCCTCGGATCAACCTCTCTGCAAGATCTTCCGGGGAGAATCGACCCGAGCAAGTTCTTCTACCATTGTCGTTTGAATCACGCAAAGGCCGATGCCGTTTCGAAGACCCTGACGACCCGAATGCCAAGACCGACTCGATGGCGCGGACCCGACAAGATCTTCGCAACGACAAGATCGACACCGACCAGGGCGGACCCGATGTGCCCCCGACGCCAACCAAGTTCTTCTTCTCGGATGCGACAAGATCGACTTCCGTTGTCCGACGCCGATCTCGTCGAGCCGTTCTCCCGTCGAACCCTAAGACTGACCCCGAACCCCTCGAAGCCCAAGTTCGCCGAACCCTATGTGATTCCCTATCCGAGACCCCATTATTTTTATAATATGACATTATCAACTGATGCATATTAAATTGTTCATGCATGCATACTTGTCTGTGGTTTGGGGGCATTATGCCAATTCATCTCATAATTAAATATGGATTCTATATGCGGGATATCTTTGTCTTATTCTGGACTCCATTTAAATTGGTGTAGCGAACCGGTGCTATCTTTTTCCATGTTAAGACAACATTTAAAATGCAGGGTAGCTAAACAACATGAACCACCTAAATATTTGTCGGGACCCCGGTTCCGCTTAATCTTGCCTAATTGCACCGCACCTTTGCCATGTCATACATCATACATGCATCATGCCCGTTCTTATGTCATAGAATTAAATAGTGCATCCGGTGTTTCTTCTAGTGTTTTGCTTCTTCGCGGGTTAGGCCGATGAGTTGATGCGAGTGTCGACTCGATCTTCGGATGAGCCTTCGGCAATGTTTTCCGGCGAGCACCTTCCCCTTTCTACCTATCTTACTTTTATAGTATTTATTCCCTCCTGTTGATCTATTGCTATCTGTGTTGCGATGCTCTAGTTTTCGTACCCGAGATATCCCTTGCAGCCTTATATTGCCTTGGACACATCCTATTACCTGTTGTTTGGTAGATAGTTGGACTTGCCCATCGTAGTCGCTTGCTCAAGTGCTGTTGCGTGTCGTCAAGTACCACAGTTGTTGGAGTATTGCCGCATGTTTAATGTTGTAGGTGATCATGGCTTTAATTACTGTTTAATAACTAAAATTGAAAGTAGGTGAATGCAGAGGCACCGGTGGGTAATAGACAATATTTGGATTTTAACCGCTCACTGGTGTCCCGTAGGACCCCGAGTTCTTGACACCTGTTCCGAGATCGAGCGCTAACCACAGTGTGGGGTGTGGGCACCCCATCGATTAGTACCGATTTCAAAGCATCGTCTGGGGCCACAAGTAGTTTGGGGCTTTATTACCATCCTGTACTTATGCCATGCTTTACTGCTTTATTTACGATTGTGCGAGGAGCACCTGTACTGTTTAGGTAAGCGGAGTGTTTTCGCGGTATCGACAAGCCCAGTCACACTTTCGGGTTCCCAGTCGTTTACAGCCATTGACGCAAACCCTGAGTCCGTCTCGGAGACCGGCCGACTTTGTTGCGGGTAGCTTAGTGGGGTGGCCCCCATGTACTTGCTTTGGGTCTGGGAAACGTCATGACTTAGGCCCCGCCGACATACCGATGGGTGTATGTTAACTGATCTGGCAAAAAGGGTCGAAGTGCGTGTGGATACTTTGGTGCACCCCTGCAGGGTTAAATCTTTTCGAAAAGCCGTGTCCGCGGTTATGGACGACTTGGAGCACAGTTCTCGATCATAGACAACTATAACTAAAGTTTACTGTTATAATTTGACTTGTATCCAATATGACTAGTAATCAGCTTCACTACAACGGAATGGCTAAATAAAGTACCAACAACTGCTGGGTTTGGGATATCTCATGCTAATCGTATCTGACTAGTAAGTGTTGCAACTACAACGGAATGTTTAACTAAAACTTCCCACTGCTTATTATATCAGGATGACTCATGCCATCTTTATCTGACTAGTAATTGCCGCCACTATAACGGAATGAATAAAACTGCCAACGATGTGAGTTCCTTGGTTGACTTCCTCGTTTGGTCTCGAGGGGGAAACACCAGGATGGGTATGTTTGGTGGTAGTATCAGGTTGGTTCCGAATAGGTCTTTCTTATCCCTCGCTGATAGCCGCTAGTTGTATCGAGTCTCTATAGGTTGTTTAGTGCATGTTGCGCTGCCGCTTCAGTCCACCATACCTATGTAGGCGAGGACCGCCGAATTCTAGTCTCGGCCTCAGTATTGACCGCTCTCTCTTTTTTCCTTTGCCCTTTGTCGGCACCCCTTTTGTTTAAGCAGGTTTTGAGATCGACGTCGTTAGCAGGGTTACCCTTCCGGCTTGGT
Organism: Avena longiglumis; assembly: GCA_030063025.1. NCBI lineage: Eukaryota > Viridiplantae > Streptophyta > Magnoliopsida > Poales > Poaceae > Avena > Avena longiglumis. The sequence goes on from CP125978.1 coordinate 402,711,148, forward strand.
CTGGGCAGGGTTATGGACGCCATTGGTTATTCTTCAGGGCTCTTAGCTCAATTTGCATCTTGTCCGTACTCGGACGCTATATCGTTTTAAAGGTGATTTGGGTATTTGTACTGTATATCTGTATTCTTGACTCATTGAGTCGCCGTTGTATATATCTGTTCTGTGGGTTCCATCGTGGACTATTGTGTAATGATATTACTTCGTTTTCCACCCGCACGAAAGTGCCTGGTGGGCACCTTTGAATCGTTTCTATGTGGGTTTGGAAGGATTCGCTAAAACTTGCATAGGGCCGATTCTGAGGGTGTTACACGATGCCTCCAAGACCTTCGCCATTGGGACGTACCTGGATCCCAAATAGGAAAGCGCGCTCGTCGAGTTCCTCCGTGAGAATAGGGACATCTTTGCCTGGCAACCTGCCGACATGAAAGGTGTACCTAGGGAACTTGCCGAGCACAGCCTAAACATAGATCCAAAATGTAAACCAGTGAAACAACCTCTACGACGCTTCGGAGATGAGAAGAGACGCGCCATTGGCAAAGAGATAGCTAGGTTACTTAAGGCTGGTTTTATCCGAGAAGTCCTTCACACCCGATGGGTGGCCAATCCTGTACTTGTCCCCAAAAAGGGAACTACTGAATTAAGAATGTGCATTGATTACAACGGCTTGAACAAAGCATGTCCCAAAGATCCGTTTGCTTTGCCTCGCATTGACCAAGTCATTGACTCGACGGCTGGCTCGGAACTTTTGTGGTTTCTCGATGCATACTCAGGATACCACCAGATCAAGATGAGGAAGTCGGACCAATTGACCACTTCGTTCACTACCCCATACGACACGTTTTGCTATGTCACAATGCACTTTGGGCTGAAAAACGCAGGTGCTACCTACCAGCGGACAATGCAACGTTGCCTTCACGACCAAATTGGTCGGAACGTTCAAGCCTATGTGGACGATATCGCGGTGATGTCTAAAAAGTCAAATGACTTAATGTCTGACTTAAAAGAAACCTTTGATAATCTCCAAAAATACAACATGATGCTCAACCCTAAGAAGTGCGTCTTCGGGGTTCCAGCAGGCAAACTGTTGGGCTTCATCGTTTCCCAGCGCGGAATCGAGGTCAACCCGGAGAAAATCAAGGCCATCTTAAACATAAACCGTCCGACATGCCTAAAGGACATCCAACGACTAACAGGTTGTGTTGCAGCAGTTAGTCGGTTCGTCAGCCGACTTGGTGATGCAGCCCGTCCTACGGACGCACCTCCATCTACAACACCTAGTCCCCCAAGTGGAACAATGAATCGCGCCCGAGCCAAGCTCCTACAAGCCAAGGTTAACTCGCTCCTTTCCTCTTGTGATTTTGGTCTACCTTTGGATGGCTTGCTACTTCATGCAACTACGTTATGTATCCTCAGCTATGAAGCAACATCACCACACCAAGCCCCCAAGGAAGAAGGACCAGGAGAAGAATCTGCTGGAGCTCTGCACACCGGAGTCTCCGGTGTAGACCGGAGTCTCCGGTCCCCTACACCAGTCTCCGGACCTTCCTCCGGTCCGGCCCCAAGAACCAAGCCCGGGACAGCCAGAAGCCCCCTCCGGAGACGGGTCCGGAGATTGACCGGAGTATCCGGCTCACACCGGAGTCTCCGGACCCGACACCGGAGTCTCCGGACTGATTGATGCCAGGCATGTTAAGGCCTTTTGGGCCTGGCCCATGTAACCCCCAGTTTCTCCCAAATTTCCAGTTTTATTCCAGAACTACCCCTGTTTAAGTGGTTGGCCTATATAAAGCCCCACCCCTCATATGTAAACCCTAGACTTGGATAATAATAGATTGAGGATACCCCTTTGAGGATCTTTCATCTATTGGTCTCATGCTCCTACCAAGGGGCACCCTATTATCCACAACCTCTTGGATCTTGCCTAGTGCGTTCAAGTTGTACAAGGCCTTGGGTTCTCGGTTTCTCGCCCCCAAGTCGTCAAGATCTCACCAAGAACCTCGTCCCCGTTGTTGGTCGTGGAGAGAGAGCTTCACCCAACACCGATCCTAGGTATTATGTTGGACCGGATGCCACCGGTGTGAGTTATCGGCGTGTATCGTGATTTGTGTGCGTGAGTTCGTCGGGTTCTTCGTGTGCGTGTGTTCGAGGATTTCATCCCCTCTCTCCCTTCCACCGCTTTCCCCTCGATTCCCGCGGAGATTCGTGAAAGATCGGGCCACCCCAAGGGGTTATCCCATAACATATTGGTATCAAGAGCAAGGTTGATCACGAATTTCCCCTCAATTTTTTCTTCTATCCACCATAAATTCGAAAATTTCCCAAAAAAACAGCCCCAATTTGCCCTTGGATCGATCTATCGTTTTGGAGTGTTATTTGTGGTTTTGATCCGACCAAATCTTGTCTAAGGTGTTGGTCCAGCTTTTTCCCGCGTTTCCCAGCCCAATTTTGGCCAAATTTTCGCGGATTTGAGGACTCTAGGCGTGAATTTCCGCTCAAGAACACGAGAAGATCTTCCACACCGGAGTCTCGGGCCTATGCACCGGAGTCTCCGGTCTACACTGGAGTCTCCGGCCCAGACCGGAGTCTCTGGCTCTGGACGCCGGTTTTGACCTTTTTCCTCTTTTCTGCATTGGCTAATCTGTCCACTTGTTGTTTGTGTTTCGTGTGCGTGTCTACAACTGACAGATACCTTCCGCAACATTGCCGCGTTCTTCGACACCACGGACCCCAAACTCTTCCCCGCTCCATCGACACAAGATCACCATCAACAACTAAGGTATAACTTGTGTCAACCCTTGTAGCCATATCTTCCTTTGTGTGTACCTATCCTATGAGAGCAACTCATTTTGTGGTCTCTCCTTGAGTTGGCACGACAACCGAGCGTAGTCTTTGTTAGGCCATTTCGTGCTCACTTTCATATTCGTGCTAACCCCATTTTTCTCCATGTGTGTGTAGTCGTAGGTTCTCATCACCTTTTGAGTTGACCATTTCCTTTTGACTTGAGTTTGTTGGATCTTCTCCACTTTTGACTATCCTTTGCGTTCGGTTGGTTCTTTGGCTTTCCCACAATCCTACCCATCCACCAAAATCTTTTGAGAGTTGTAGCTTATTTTTGTGTGAGTTTTCTTTGACATTTCACTTTGCACGCTGTTCGCTCCTTTGTGTGGTAATTGGTTTGATATAATCTCCAAGGTGAGGTAAAAGGCTAACTCTATGCACCCTTATTCTCTATATACAACCCTTGTCGGCTTTGCATCATGGACAGGAATGGCGAGCCATCCCAACCACCACCACCTCCGGAGGACGACACACAATACATGACAAGATGGGACCATTGGAAGATCCGAGGAGAATTCAACTACCGTTGTGAAGCCCTTGAGCGGCGCCAAGATGAACAATTTAGCGAAGCCCGAGTGGAGTTCAAGAACATCGACAACCTCTTCGAAGAAGTCCGGGGCCAAATGCATGCCATGCAACACAACCTCGATCATCAAAATGAAGCTCTTGGTCGCGCCCTCGCCTCAACGGATGAGAGGCTTCAACGTCTCATTGATGGGTTAGCAAGGCCACGCCCGCGAGACTCAAGATCATCACGGCACTCCTCAAGTGAATCAAGTGCACCTCGCCGTCACGCTTCAAGGCACCGGGATGGACCCGTCCTTCAATCCATGGGCTCTTCTCAAGCGGTACCATCTCCGCGACACGCCGCAACGTCAACCTATGATGGTGACCTCTCCGCAAGACCTCCACGACGTGAAGCAAACCGGCCACAACAAAGGGCACTTGTGATTCAACAAGAGCAACCTCACATGGACCACCAAGCCCATCGCCATCGACATATTCTTTCAACAACAAGTGAAGCATCCGAAGTGGAAGAACAAGACCGCCGTCGGCGTGAAGCACTTGAAGACCCACCAAGGCATCATCATCGACATGAACGTCAACGTCGGCAACATGGTCATCATGACGAGCCTCCTCCACATCAAGAAGAAAGAGAGCAGCCCATTGCGCATGCGGCTCGACGTCCTCCTCGCCACATGGCGCAAGACAATGCTCCTCAGCATCAGCCACGACAAGAACAAGAGCAAGCTCCCCAAGCTCGTCGTGAGGATCAACAACCTCCTCCTCGTCCTCAACCGCGCCCACAACACAAGCAAGCTCCCCAAGCTCTTCGTCAAAACCAAGTTCCACCACCAAACGCGGCACCTCAACAACCGCAAGAGCAACACCACCATCACCAAGCAAGACATGAGAGCTCGGATGATGAGGATGGCCGCCACAATCATGGAAACCGTCGCCATCGGAACCGCAATGAAGAAGAAAATTTTGGCAAGCTCAAATTCACCATGCCCAAGTTCACCGGTTCCAATGAGCCCGAAGAATACCTCTCGTGGGAACTCAAGGTTGACAAGATATTCCGCATGCACAACTATAGCAATGATAAGATGATGGCCATGGCATTCCTCGAGTTTGATGAATATGCCAACCTTTGGTGGGACCAATACCAACTCGCTCGTGAATCAAAAGAAGAGACCCCAATCTCAAGGTGGCAAGATATGAAGGCTCATAGGAGATCCCGCTTTGTTCCTTCGCACGATACACGTGACCTTTTCAACAAGCTTCAAACGCTTAGTCAAGGGACAAATACCGTGGAAGAGTACTTCAAGCAAATGGAGCTCAACATGATCCGTGCCAACATTGAAGAGCGGGATGAACAAACAATGGCACGTTTCCACAATGGCTTGAACCATCCAATCAAGCGCATCATCGAGTTCCAAAAGTACAACAACATGGTTGAGCTTGTGCACATCGCATCAAAGGCCGAGCGTCAAGTGCAAGAGGACATCAAGTACAACAAGCCAAAGACATACTTCACATACAAGCAAGCCCCAACCACTACTCCGACAACACCAAGTGGAAGCTCATCAAATACAACCAAGCTTCCTTTCAAGCCAACACTTCCTCAAGGAAAACCGCCCCCAAGTGGCAAATACCCTAGAGATGAACAACCATTCAATGGTGAGTGCTACAAGTGTGGAGGCAAATGACACAAGTCGGCCGCATGTGGGAACAAGAAAGTTTTGTTCATCCATGACAACGACGATGAAGAATACTTGAGTGAAGATGAGTTTGATGCAAGGGTAAAGGAAGCCATGGCAAGGAAACATTTGGAAGAGGACCAAGAACTACTTGTGTGTGAGCATGACGCAAGTCCATCGCTTGTGGTCACAAGGGTCTTAACTACTCAAGCCAATGAGAATGAAGACCAACGATCAAACATCTTCCAAACTCGTGCCGGTATCAATGGGAAGTCCATCAAGGTTGTCATCGATGGAGTGAGTTGCCGCAATCTTGCAAGCACGAAATTGTGTGAGAAACTCAATCTCACCCTCCATCCTCATAAGCACCCCTACCATATTCAGTGGCTAAGTGACCAAGGGTCCGTCAAGATCAAGCACACCGTATTGGTAACGTTCTCAATTGGACCATACAAAGACAAGGTGGAATGTGACGTGGTCCCCATGACGGTTTTCCATATGTTGCTAGGAAGGCCGTGGCAATTTGACAAGCGTGCTTTGCATGATGGTCACTCAAACACTTATACCTTCAAATGGCTTGAAAAAACTTGTGTTTTGCAACCAATGACTCCTAGCCAAATAATTGCGCACAATGCAAAGGATTTAGCGAGGGCGCAATACACAAAAACACCTTGTGAGAAGAGTGGTGAGCGAGAGAACCACACTATAGTGAGTGAGTGCCACAAGCCAAACTCGAGTGGAAAAACTAAGAGTGTTCTTCTTGCAACCAAAAGTGAGATGAGAGAAGTGCGGAACAACCCATCCATCTTGCACTATGTCCTTGTATGCAAGGGACTAGCGCAAGGAACTAATGACTTGACAAATGTTCCTCCTTCTTTGATGGCTATTTTGCAGGAATTCCACGATGTATTTCCCGAAGAGCTTCCTCATGGCCTACCTCCTCTTCATGGAATCGAGAACCGCATCGACCTCATACCTGGCGCCCCACTCCCAACCCGTGCCGAGTATCGCACGAACCCGGAAGATACGAAGGAGATAGAACGACAAATCAACAAACTCGTCTCCAAAGGTTTGATCCAAGTAAGCACTAGCCCAAGCGCGGTCCCCGTGATTCTAGTCCCAAAAACAGATGATACGTTGCGGTTATGCATGGACTGCCGTCCAATCAATGCTATAACCGTGCGTTATCGACATCCTATACCGCGTCTTGATGACATGCTTGATGAGTTATGTGGAGCCACTGTATTTTCGAAAATTGATCTTCGTAGTGATTACCATCAAATTCGCATGGCCGAAGGGGATGAGTGGAAAATTGCCTTCAAGACCAAGCTTGGTCTCTATGAATGGTTGGTTATGCCTTTTGGCTTATCAAACGCCCCATCTACCTTCATGCGCCTCATGTACCATATTTTGTGATCTCTCATTAGGAAGAGTGTCGTTGTTTACTTTGATGACATCCTTGTCTATAGCAAGTCACTAGAGGAGCATGTTACTCATGTTAAGGAGGTCCTTCAAATCCTTCGTCATGGAAAGCTTTATGCTAATCTCCCAAAGTGCACTTTTGCAAAAGACAAGCTCATTTTCCTTGGTTTTGTTGTGTCTTCTAATGGCATTGAAGTCGATGTCTCAAAAGTTAAGGACATACGAGATTGGCCCATACCCACCAATGTTAGTGAACTTCGTATTTTTCATGGGTTGGCTGGCTTTTACCGTCGCTTTGTGAAAGACTTTTCGACCATTGCTTGCCCCCTAGACGAATTGACGAAGAAAAATGTCACGTTCGTTTGGGGAAAAGCACAAAAAAGGCTTTTGATGAGCTCAAAAAGAGGCTCACCGAAGCACCACTCCTTGCATTACCGGATTTCACAAAAACTTTTGAGATTGAATGTGACGCTAGTGGAATTGGCATTGGAGGCGTCCTTATGCAAAATGGGCCCTATTGCATACCATAGTGAGAAACTTCGATGGCGACGCCTTAACTATCCCATTTATGACAAAGAGGTTTTTGCCTTGGTTCGTGGCCTTCAAGTGTGGCAACACTACCATTGGCCCAAAAAAATTATCATCCATTCCGACCATGAGTCGTTGAAATATCTTAATGGCCAAGCCAATTTGAGTAAAAGACACGCCAAATGGGTTGAGTTTATGGAATCTTTTCCTTACATTGTCAAGTACAAGAAGGGAAAAGAAAATGTGGTAGCGGACGCTTTGTCTCGCAAAAACACAAACCTTCTTACGCGACTCGAAGGAAATGTCTTGGGTCTTGATGACATCAAATCTTTGTACGCGTCCGACCCTTTCTTTGGACCAATTTTTGCAAGATGTTCAATAGACAAAGGGATTGATGATTTCTATTTGCATAAGGGTTTTCTTTTCAAACAAAACAAGCTTTGCATTCTGAAGTCGTCTCTCCAAATTTTACTTCTTCAAGAGTCCCATGGTGGAGGCCTTATGGGTCACTATGGCCGTGACAAGACATATGACATGCTATCCACTCACTACTTTTGGCCAAAGATGAAGCGTGACGTGGAGCGCCACGTCCAACGATGCACTACATGTATCCAAGCTAAGTCAAAGTCTAACCCCTTTGGTCTTTATATGCCATTGCCTATTCCTCATGCACCTTGGTTGGACATTAGCATGGACTTTGTGTTAGGATTTCCGAGATCTAAACATGGACATGATTCTATATTTGTGGTAGTGGATCGCTTTTCCAAAATGGCACACTTCATTCCGTGCCATAAGACCGATGATGCTTCACATGTAGCAAATTTGTTTTTCAGGGAAATAATTCGGCTACACGGTGTACCAAGAACAATCGTCTCCATCATGACGTCAAATTCATGAGCTACTTCTGGAAGACTCTCATGGCCAAGCTCGGCATCAAGCTCCTCTTCTCGTCCGCCTCGCATCCTCAAACTGATGGAAAAACCGAGGTCGTCAATCGAAGCCTTGGCACACTCCTACGTGTGTTGATCAAGAAGAACCTTAAAGACTGGGAGGAATGTATTCCACACGCCGAGTTCGCCTACAACCGCGCCAAGCACTCCACCACCATGAGGAGCCCGTTCATGATCGTCTATGGCTTCGAGCCTCTCACCGCGCTTGATATCCTTCGCCCAAACAATGAAGAAACTCCATGAAGACACAAGAGCTACGATCGAGAAACAAGTCCTTCGCCAAGCATCAAGGCTAAACAAGAACAAGAAAGAGATGATCTTCGAAGAAGGCGACCTTGTGTGGATACACTTGAGTAAAGACCGTTTCCCCAAGGACCGCGACTCCAAACTCAAGCCAAGAGGTGATGGACCATTCAAAGTACTAAAGAGGATCAACAACAACGCCTACATCATCGATATCCCAACATCCATGTATCTTGTGAGCCCGACATTCAATGTCAAGGACCTCTCACCCTACCATGGCGAAGATGAAGTTGAGAAGGTTGAAGAGTCGGGACGACTCTTTCCCAAGGGGGGGAGCTGATGTAGCCCGTCCTACGGACACACCTCCATCTACAACACCTAGTCCCCCAAGTGGACCAATGACTCGCGCCCGAGCCAAGCTCCTACAAGCCAAGGTTAACTCGCTCCTTTCCTCTTGTGATTTTGGTCTACCTTTGGATGGCTTGCTACTTCATGCAACTACGTTATGTATCCTCAGCTATGAAGCAACATCACCACACCAAGCCCCCAAGGAAGAAGGACTAGGAGAAGAAGCTGCTGGAGCTCTGCACACCGGAGTCTCCGGTCCCCTACACCGGAGTCTCCGGACCTTCCTCCGGTCCGGCCCCAAGAACCAAGCCTGGGACAGCCAGAAGCCCCCTCCGGAGACGGGTCCGGAGATTGACCGGAGTCTCCGGCTCACACCGGAGTCTCCGGACCCGACACCGGAGTCTCCGGACTGATCGATGCCAGGCATGTTAAGGCCTTTTGGGCCTGGCCCATGTAACCCCCAGTTTCGCCCAAATTTCCAGTTTTATTCCAGAACTACCCCTGTTTAAGTGGTTGGCCTATATAAAGCCCCACCCCTCATATGTAAACCCTAGACTTGGATAATAATAGATTGAGGACACCCCTTTGAGGATCTTTCATCTATTGGTCTCATGCTCCTACCAAGGGGCACCCTATTATCCACAACCTCTTGGATCTTGCCTAGTGCGTTCAAGTTGTACAAGGCCTTGGGTTCTCGGTTTCTCGCCCCCAAGTCTTCAAGATCTCACCAAGCACCTCGCCCCCGTTATTGGTCGTGGAGAGAGAGCTTCGCCCAACACCGATCCTAGGGATTATGTTGGACCGGATGCCACCGGTGTGAGTTATCGGCGTGTATCGTGATTTGTGTGCGTGAGTTCGTCGGGTTATTAGTGTGCGTGTGTTCGAGGATTTCATCCCCTGTCTCTCTTCCACCGCTTTCCCCTCTATTCCCGCGGAGATTCATGAAAGATCGGGCCACCCCAAGGGGTTATCCCATAACACTTGGAGAAAAGGCTTTGCTGCTGTACAAGTTGCTGAAGAAGGCGGAAAATTCACATGGACAGACGAAGTAGATGCAGCATTGAAGCAGCTCAAGGAGATTCTTTCCTCAGCGCCCATCCTTGCAGCACCCGAGCCTGGAGAGCCCCTGTTAATTTACATGGCGGCAACCAACCGGGTTATCAGCATCGTCGTCGTAGTAGAGCGGAAGGAACCAGGCTATGAGCACGAAGTTCAACGACCAGTTTACTATGTAAGCGAGGTCTTGACGGAGTCCAAGCAGCGTTACCCGCACTACCAAAAGATAGCTTATGGAGTATTCCTTGCTTCTCGTAAGTTAAGGCATTACTTTCAGGAGCACCCAATCACAGTAATGAGCAAGAATGCACTGTCTGACATTATCAACAACAGCGACGCTATAGGAAGGGTCGCGAAGTGGGGCATTGAACTTGCCGCCTTCGAGATCACCTACAAAAGACGTGACGCTATCAAGTCACAAGCCTTGGCGGATTTTATTGCCGATTGGACGGAGATGCCGGATGCTACTCCACTTCCAGAACCAGAGTACTGGGTGATGCACTTTGATGGATCAAAGTTGCTCAACGGCTCGGGGGCTGGTGTACTACTACAGTCACCAAAAGGAGACAAGCTGCACTACGTTCTGCAGATCCACTTCGAGGCTACAAACAACATGGCGGAGGATATTCGCATCAAGCGCATAGTTTGCTGTGGAGATTCTGACTTGGTTGCCCAGCAGGTGGCTGGCACCTGGAATGCACGGAACCCTATGATGGCGGCATATCGCGCCGAAGTGGACGAGATAGCCAAGAGCTTCTTGAATATCATAGAGATTGCATTCCTCTGCCAGCTTGCATTCCACAAAGGACTTGGCGATATTGTACCTTTCAGTCTCTTGGAACATGTCCTTAAGCGCCACGATCATAACGTACGCATCCTTATCCTCAAACTTCTTCCATGCATGCAAGCATAAGACAGCTAACCTCAAGAGAATCATCACATGCTCTTTTGAAGGCAGCATATGCATTATCAGCAGGTTCATCGGGGATTGGGGTATCTAGAACCGTTTCCTTTTATCGACGAGAACAATTCTCAGGTTACGGACCTAGTCTGTATAGTTTGTTCTATTTAGTTTATCTTGGTCAAGAATTGAACGCAAAGAAAAAGGTGATGCAGTGTTCGGTGCCATTGATCTACAACAGAAAACATGCAAAATACTAAGCCATGTAACCATGAAAGAGTAAAACATATTAAACAATTTAATAGCATATACTCCCACTTAAATCAACATCCCTCTATTGATACTAAGTGATTCAAGATCCACAATTAACAAGTCGACTAGTGAGCTTTAGCATCACTGCTAGAAGATAAGGTAAATCGGTAAGCAACACTTGCTAATCATATCACATATGATTCTTGTTGTTGGGTGACATATCTATGTCAAAACTAGGCGCCCAACCTTTATGCCCCAAGATCCTTAACTATTAAGATGACCTTGTCAAGCTCACCAACCCTTATATGTGTAGGTATTCGATACAAACCCATCCAGCCAAGGAAAACCGCGGCACCCTAATTTCATAGGCCCACCAACGATTGTACAGGGCATAGGATGGTGCAAGGTTTGGTTGGGAGGGCATGGTTTAACTCAAACTTTGTGAGGGATCGTTCTACTTCTATCATCTAAGCATGCATAGTAGTAAAACGCATAAGAATAACATTCACATAGATGTGACACAGTATGGCCCATTTTCTCATGGTGATCTCCATCGCCATAGAACCTGTCCACCATGATGATCTCCATCTTCATGTTCCATGTGTGCCATCCTCCAAGTGATGAGTCCTCCAAGAACTAATACAAGCTATTACTCCTAACAGCTAGTAATCAAAATTATATAGTATTGGGATCATCACAAGTTGGCACGCAGGCCATTACAATAAATGACAACACATATGGCTCCAGCCGTGTTGCCCTACTCACGACACACAGGTCATGCAAATTTTCATACATGCATCACATACATATATGGGCCATACTGATCACATAGATCCTGCAAAAACAAGTTATGCATAGAATCGCATTCTACCGGATCATGTGACATCGCAGCACCTAGTTACCTTAACGAGATATAAAAGGGGATACGATTAAGGGGGATCTAGGGGTCTCCCCCTATAGGGTTCGAAGGGCAGCGCCCCTCGTGGTATCTCCGGGCGTCCGGAAAACTGTGAAAAATGAGAGATCGAATCTACACAATTTTCTTTAAGGATTTTGATCGGCAAATCAAATTTACAATAAACCGACTCCTGTCCCGATTCAATCAAACTCCTTTGATCACGGTACATCGATTTTAGATCTAGGTTCCGATTCAATCAATCATATTGATCTTCGCGTGATTCAACAAGATTTATGTGTCACGGTCTACCCCGATGGCGAAAACCGACCGGTAGGGGTAAGTCGTTCGACAACCTCAGAATCACGATCACGGAAAGCAAGATCATAGATCAATCCTGAACCACCGCAATATAAATGATCACATCATTCATATCAATCTGCATATCACCATATGCAAACATCCCGAACCTATAACTGAACACCATCGGCTCTGATACCACTGTAGGGATACGGGTAGGCTACACTAGCACAAATCAAAATTTTCTACCGCGTATACCAGGATTACTGTTGTCATAGATCACGGGATTACCACTAGACGCGCAGTTGCAGAATTGATGAAGCGCGTCGAGGCAGTGCAGACGTTCCACGTCTCCTCCTTGTCCTCGTCCCGCGAGCAGCTCCCCTTGCGCGGCTCGTCCAAGCACTATAGATGCAGCGCCTCCTAGGTATCCACACGTACAGGGTGGAAGCGTCAGACGCCGGACTGCTAGGTCCGCCCCAGCAACACAGGCGTGAGGAGTGGCGGCTGGGAATGATCTGAGGTCTCAGGTCTTGCCCTGGTCAGCTCTCCCCACCCTCTCTTATATAGGCATCCCTAGTGGGCTTCTACATTAGCAGCCCATTAGTACCCTAAGCCTGGTCTAATTCGGATCCAATCCTCATTAGGCTTCCAGCCCCTTAAGTGTGTGACCCTATAGGTTCATATGTGTATAGACATGACACGAATACACTTATTCTGTCAATAGTTGGTAGCGGACTCTAGCAAGACGTGCCAACTCCTAAACGCATACAAAGATCATATCGGACGAACCATCACAAGGTTTAGTACATGTCTTTCCCTTTGCCTCACCATATTTTGTCTAGCTCCAAGCTGACCTCCCTTTCTCGATACTGCGATTCGGAATCCCTTTACTAGGTTAACTCTTAACCTTATGTAGCACGGCCATGCATTATTGGATCCGATCACTCGAGGGGCCCAGAGATATCTCTCTCAAGTATAAAGGGGAAAATCCCATCTAGATTGACCATGCCTTGCAGCATGCTTTAGGACAAACCCGAAAGCTACCTTTATAACTACCCAATTATGGTGCAGCGTTTGATAGCCCCAAAGTAGGTCGATCCACATCTCAAGTACATGTGACAATGTCAGGTCTAAGGACAAAACGTACACGATGTGTAGAGACAAAGAGCTGCAACTAATTGCCAGTCTCAAGTTGGGTCAGTCCAACCCCATGTTCATCACATGTGTCCACATCATTGGTTTGACATATCCATGTCTATGACTTGCGAAACATAGTCATCAACCAATCGATGTGCTAGTATAATATTCATGTGTGTCCTCACATGAACTCCGACTAGGGACAACTCTTAAATAACTATACAAGTAAAGAGTTTCACAAACAATTCACATAATTTCCAATCAATACAAGTTGCCTGATATGGATATTCAAGGAACATTACAATAACTCATGGATACATATGAAATATAATCATCTGTATGATTGCCTCTAGGGCATATTTCCTTCATAAGACTCCCCATGCCTCAGCCATAGGATCTCTTATGTATGCCATGCTATGTACTAGACCCGACATTGCATATGCTGTTAGTTTGACTAGCAGATATCAAAGTGATCCAGGAGTGGATCATTGGACAGCGGTAAAAAACATCCTTAAGTACTTGAGAAGAACTAAGGATATGGTTCTTTCTTATGGAGGTAATGAACAGTTCGTTGTTAATGGTTACACCGATGCTAGTTGGAACACCGATCCGGATGATTCTAAATCTCAAGCTGTATAGGTATTTACTTTGAATGGTGCAGCAGTTAGCTGGAGGAGTGCAAAGCAAAGCGTTGTGGCGAGATCTTCAACTAAATCGGAATACACATGTGCTTCGGAGGCTTCACAAGAGGCGATATGGATGAAGGAGTTCATTACAGAGCTCGGTGTGGTTCCAAGTGCGCTGGACCCAATGTCTATCTATTGTGATAACATGGGCGCCATAGCCAATGCACAAGAACCAAGGTCACACAAGAAGCTGAAGCATATCAAGCTACGTTTTCACGCTATTCGAGAGCATGTCCAAGATGGTGACATAAAGATTTGCAAAGTACACATAGATCTAAATGTGGCAGATCCGTTGACTAAACCTCTCCCGAGGGCAAAACTTGACCAGCACCAAACCGCCATGGGTGTTCGGTATATTACCATGTAATCTAGATTAGTTGACTCTAGTGCAAGTGGGAGACTGTTGGATATATGCCCTAGAGGCAATAATAAAAGTAGTTATTATTATATCTTTGTGTTTATGATAAATGTTTACATTCATGCTATAATAGTATTAACCGGAAACATTAATACTTGTGTGATTTGTAAATTAAATTAGAGTCTGTGGTAAAGCCTCTTTATAATACTAGCTTGTTGCTTAATCGATGATCATGGTTTCTCGGTCATGAACATTGAGATGTTGTTAACAACAAGGTCATGTCATTAGGAGAATGGTATGATGGACATACTCCTATAGATAAGCGTAGCATAAAGATCATGTCATTTCAATAGTTCGTTTGCTGTAAGCTTTCTGATACATAGTCACCTAATTCCTTCGAGCATGAGATCATGCTAATCACCTTCACCGGAAGGATACTTTGATGACATTAAACACCACACTATAACTGGGTGGCTATAAAGGTGGCATTGAGCGTTTGGAAAGTATGTGTTGAGGCACATGGATCTAGAGTGGGATTTGTCCATCCATATGATGGATAGATATACTCTGGGCCCTCTCGGTGGAATGTCATCCAATTATCTTGCAATCATGTGACTTGCTCACAAGGGATCACATATCAAGGGAACGAGAAAAGATTACTTATCGGTAACGAGGCTGAACTAGGTATGCAGAGATACCGACGATCAAACCTCGGATAAGTAAACTATCGCGAGACAAAGGGAAATTGGTATCTTATGTAAGTGGTTCATTCGATCACAAAGTAATCGTAGAAATATGTGGGAGCCATATGAATTTCCAGACTTTGTGTTATTGATCGAAGAAGTGTCTCGGTCATGTCCGCATAATTCACGAACTGTAGAGAGAGACACTTAAGGATTCGATGTTATTTAGTAGATATGGAATGTAATTAGGGATACCGAATGTTGATCGGAGTCTCGGATGGGATCCGGGATATAACGAGGAGATGAGGAATGGTCCGGAGAATAAGATTCATATAAGGAAAGTCCGATTCCGGAGTTCGGGAATGATTTAGATGTTTTCATCGAAGAGATTCTAGAAGGTTCTAGAAGGTTCATTGGACCGGAAGGGGAATGGTCCATGAATGTGTCATGGGTAAGTGGAATTATGGGATCATATCCTAGGTCACTTGGTATGGACATTTGTGAGAGAGAATTAAATCTCTAAATTGAAAGTCAAATGGGAGGTTTGAAAAAGTCAAACTGGAGGTTTAAAAGCTCTAAATTGGTGTGGACCGTTGCTTGCCGCCGCCGCCAGCCGCCATTGCCGCTTCGTCATTGGCCCTAGACGCCTCCAAAGGATCATCTACGTGATCTTGAGATCGGCAAGTGTATGACTACATCACCCACGAGAATCTGCTCTCGTTAACCGCATTGGAATCTTCGACGGTGAGTGCTTATATCGACTCGTTGCTACAATCTAGTAGATAGATCTTGGCTTGTTTGTGTGCATGCGGTAGAATTTTTTTGTTTTCCATGCTACGAACCCCTACAGCTGATCCATCGCTACGGGTTCCCGCACAGCATCATCATGGACAACGACACCAACTTCGCAAAAGTATTCATGGCCGAATTCTGCGAGGAGCACAACATACGACTCGACCTCGCCTCATTCGCCCACCCGGAGTCCAACGGCCAGGCGAAAATCGCTAACCATAGCATCCTCCATGGCCTGAAGCCGCGAATAAAAGTTCCCCTCGAGCGAACTCCAGGGTGCTGGGTCAAAGATTCCCCTCTTCATCTGGGGCATCCGCACCTCCGCCAACAGGTTGACAGGGTTCACCCCTTCTTCATGGTGTATGGCACCGAAGCTGTCATGCCGACCGATCGTGAGAACGACTCGCCTTGGGTGGTCAACTACGCGAAGGCCGACAATGAGCTTGCATGCCAGGACGAGGTCGACCAGCTCGACGAAGAACGCGACCTATCTCTCTACTGCACCGCCATCTACCAGCAAGGACTTCGCTGCTACCACAGCCGGCGAGTCCGGACTCGCACCTTCCAGGAAGGCGACCTGGTCCTACGACTGATCCAGGAAAATAAGGGCATGCACAATCTCTCCCCCTTGGGAGGGACCATTCGCCATCGGGCGAGTCCTAGGCAATGACGCCTACTACCTCATCGACGTCCGAGGTGACGGACAACTCGACGTCAAGCGGCCATGGAATGTAAATCTCCTACGGAAGTTCTCCTAGAACTGCAAACATGTACCCCTACCCTCTATGAACTAAACAAGATCGATTCGCACAAATTGTGTCCACTCTCCATACTTTGTGCCACTCGCACTCGTAATAACACTACGCTACTCGCGAAATTCAACCCTTGTTCACGCGACCGTCACGGCCAAGTAGTGCCATACGAGGGCACCGAGAAATTTCGGGCCTTGTATCGTCCACGAAAAACGCCAAACCGGAGCCCCATCGGAGTCGTCTCGCTCGACTGGCTTTCCAAGCAAAGACAACCGCATTCGCTTCCAACAGCGACCTAGTCCTCCACATCCTTGGCTCAGCGACTCGAACGGCTAAGTACCACGCTCGGGGACTGACTCCAGCCCAAACCCGAGCGACTAGGGAACATGCCAAGTATGAGAGCACGTCCTAGACTCGCCACGCGACTGATCCTCCGCGTCAGGTGTAGCGACACGCCTCGTCCTCACCTACCTTGGGCATGCGTCTAGAACGGCTAAGTACCATGCTCGGGGACTCGGCTAAGCGACCCCGTTCACTCCCGGGAAAATGGCTAAGTATAATAACAAACATACACATAAAAACGAGGTAAACCCCACAAAAGGGCGGACGTGCTCGGGGACTCGCACAACTCAACAACTCACAATCAAACCAAACATTGACAAAAGCATCCATGCATTCCTTATGGCAAAAAAATTGTTCGCTTACAAGGGCAGGCACATTTTTCCATTACAACTAATGCCACTCGGCAAACTCTCCTACTCCACAGGCTTTGACGACGACTCGCCACCACTTCCGTGGACGCGGATGAAGGGCACCCACGGGTTCGACGGATACGTCGTCAAGGTTCCCGCCATCGCCGATCGGAAGGGCTGTTCCACCTTGAAGTCACGCTTCGCCAGCTCCTCGTCGTTCGAGGCGACGACTATCTCCTGATACGACAGGAAATCACCCATCGCCAACACCCGATCGGAGTAGACCACGGCCCGGTTGGTGAGCTTTAGCACGTCGGAGATCTCGATTGCACCCGTGGACAAAGGATACCCACTAGTGACATTGTCAAGGTCGAAATCATCGGGGAAGTGCGCGAGCCCAAGGCTCAGCGCAGTCGCCGCCCCACGGCGAAAAGCCGACCGTGACATGAACTCCACAACCACAGGAGCCTTCTCCAGATACCGCCAGACTTCGGTGAGCTCGCTGGGGATCACCTCGGTCGGCGAGATCTCCTGCAGATACGCGTGGATGCAGGTCGCCGACAGAGTCCACTAACATAGTGACACATTGCCACGTGTCGTACGACTGCGCCTCGGCTTCGTCGTCAAGGATCTTCCCTGTGGTGCATATCAATTACACGATTATAAAGACTCCAACAAAATAAAAGGAGACCCGCACGCTCGGGGACTCGCTAGTCATTCGAAAGAACAACGAGCTTACCAATCAAGGGACGACAGATCCCCGTAATGAAGTCCTGCAGACCAGAGAAGTCAGTCTGCAGCCCGACGAGGAGCGCATCTGACACCTTCCGCTCCTCGGCAGCAGCAGCAACGACTGCCTTAGCTCTCTCGTCTGCCTATGTCGCCTCCGCCTTCGCGACCTTCAACTCTTGCTCTAGTTCGGCGACCCGCTTCTCTGCGGCGCTCAAGGAGGACTGGGCAACCATCAGGTCGCTTGTAGGTACCATACCCTCGCGAGCCTTGTCCACCGCGGCCGCATGACTCTCTACATCATCACAACCGTGAGCACGACACACGAAGACATCACTGACTAAGAGCATCTTAAAAACTCTTACCAGCAGTCGCTCGAAGCTGCTCATTCACTTCTCGGACGGTGTGGACTTCCCCTTCCAGGCGCTCCTTGGCGGCCAATCGCTCCGCCGATTCACGCTGGAGGCCCTACAAAAACCATGGAAACCATCAGCAAAAACTAATGAAGAACTTCCTAAGTGCGTTGCCGCTGAAATTCAGCGACCAGCCACTCGGGGACTAGACAACAAAGAAATCATCAAGTGCCTAGCCGCTACAACTCAGCTACTAGCCACTCAGTGACCGGACTACGAAAAAGTAAGAATCTACCCGCTGAAAATCAGCGACTAGATCCTCGGGGACTGTACATACCTGGATCGCCGCACCCAGCGTATTGTGGAGCTCGACCATGTCCACCGACGGGAGCACAAGAGGTGTGCGCCCGCGACGCTGCTCAACCTCCAACGATTGTGCTGAAGCAATTTCCATGGAGTCCTTCTCTATGAAGCGAGGGAAGGTTGCCACCGCCGCCCCTGCGGCACTCGCCGTTGGGCCCGTTGCCCCAACCGGTGCCGCGGGCTCTATCCGTTGTGACTCCGCGTCCACTACGGCCTTCGTGACCGCATCCGCTCCAGTCGGAGCCTTGCTCGGGGTGCCGACCGGCTCATCCGATATTGTGACGTCCTTGTCGCCCTTTGCCTTCTTCGCGCCCTCGACGGGCGCCTTGATCTCGTCGCTCTTCCTCTTTTTCGAGGGATCGACCTGCGCCCTAGTGGTACCCAATGGGACCTTAGCCACCGAAGTGTGATCTATTTTCTTCACACCAGTCCTGTAACACGACGTCGTCAGCAAGTTCGCCGGACAAGCATAAATCAGTTACCCAAAGAAATACTTTAAAGGATACTCACTTGGCGACTAGGATAAAACAAACGCCGCTGCAAATACTCGCCGGCTTCTCCAACTCCGGCCCCAGCTTCTGGCTGAGGCCCGTCTCAAACACGCTCTGGGCCCAAGACACCGAGGGCTTCTTCGAGGATGAAGCCACGGCAGGAGGATCCACGTAATCACCGCAGGTGCTTCACTCGGTGGCGAGGCACCCGCTGATGGAGCGGCCCCGAGCCCAGCGACTGCGGTGAAGGGCGGTGGCAGTGATGCCAACGATACTTCATCCTCCACCACATCCGCGTTGACTACCGCAGTCGCCCGCGTCAGCGCACTAGCCCCAGCCTCGTTGGTCGTGCTGGTAGCCTCAGAGCTACTCGCAGACCGAGGTGGTGACGTTGCCTTGGCCAGCTTCTTCTTCTGCGGTGATTTCTTCTTCGATGGTGTGGCCACACGCCGCGAGGTGTGCTCGGGAACCATGTCGTCACCCCCGTCGTGAGCCTCGAGGCTCTAGCTGGCCTCGAGCTCGCGTTGTCGCTTCCCACGGGTCTTACAGACCATGGGTGTGGCGACCTCCACGGTCTCGTCATCATTTTCATCGTCGTCATCATTATCATCACCTCTGACATTGTCCCTGTAGGAGGAGCACTCACTTTTGTCCTCGGCGGACTCATTCGAGTTCTTGTCATCAGCGGGTGGAATCCAACCTTCCACCACTTGTGTTAGGTTCCCAACCTTTAATAAGATAGAGCCCCCTGTGTTTACAATGCTGGTCCCTGGATCAATAGCTAGCATCCACAGTTAAGAGGTAATATCAAGATACAAAGGTCATAACATAAGTTTTTAACCAGGAATAACATAATTTTATTACATCATACATAGCTTATCTGGCTATTACATTACATTGCAGCGGAATAACTATAGTCATGGGTCCTTCATCTTCAAAGTGCCACAGGCAAATGCTGGTTGTAGACTTTGTAATCCTAGTCAATCAAACTTCACTAAAATCAATTAAACCTGCAACATTACAAGTTACAGCCACAAGGGTCAATACATTTGAATTGTATTGGCAAGTTTCACTGTTATGTATAATATAAGTGGATCCTATCATTACATGCAAATTTGGTTGAGTAGAGTTTTAGGCTCATTTGCATAAAGCAATATTTTATCCTATCTTTTAAAAGGGTTTTGGTCCTTTGTCAAATCTCTTTTCCAAGTTCCTTGAACTCCTTGGTAGAAACTCAAGTGTTCAAGTCCTTGTCAAAATTCCTTGAGCACCTTGGTAACCCCAAGTGCAACAAGTCTTATCAAAATCTCATGAGTTCCTTGGTAACCCCAAGTACATCAAGTGTTAAGAAAAATCTCTTGAGCACCTTGGTAACCCCAAGTGCATCAAGCTTAACAAAATCTCTTTGAATTCCTTGGTAGACACACAAGGGCATCAAGTTTTTATTTTAGAAGTTGGAATGTCGAGATCTCCCATAATTCAAACTTTAGTTGCTCAGTATTGTCCATAACCGGGGACACGACTAAGTACTTAGATTTTATTAACTTCTGCAGAAGGAGTACACTTTACCCACATGTCACAATCCCATCCTTATGCCACCAGCGGCCTACTGGATTAGTGCTCACCAAGATGGAGTACTGGCAGACTGAGAATGTGACGAAGTCTTTCCAAAAGGTCCTCCCACACCATGGCTAGCTTGTCTTCAGCCCCCAGATCCCCATGTCCGGTAACTAAAGACAATGTATGGGTCTTCCTAATGTAGTTGACTAAGCCAGAGCCATAATAGCATGTGGTTGCACACGAAAGCCACAATTGGAGAAGCATGTTCAATATCTATGTTTCCTAGGTGGGTTTTCTTTTGGTGCACAACACAAAGAGATCACCATAGACATGGTTCCTTTTGTTGCCACCTTCTCCAAAACTTAAAGTATCCTCCACCTAGGTGGTTCATTGAGTCCTTGTTTTATTATGTAAAACATAAATCCTTTTCTCAACTTTGTAAAATCTCAACATGTATCTCTCTTCTCAAATAGGCATGACTAAGCATGTATAACTACAATGTTTTCTCTACGGAATGTATAGGGTATCCTATTAGGATTTAGCCTAGCATAAGTATAAAATATTTTCATGTATGTTTTCCAAAATCCACTAAGTACAATGAAAATAGTAGGACTTTAGATGATAGTGTAACTTGCCATTTTTGGTAGGGAATGAAGGTTCACTCCTTGATCTTGCTAGTCTTACACTTTGCTAATTTCACTACAATCAATCAAACAAGCATAGTATCAAGTAGCATTCCAAACCAATATTCAAACAACATTTCACACACACAAAGCAATGGATTCTAAGTCATGCATGGGAACATGCTTAAGATGGTTTTATTCACAAGGAAGGTCTCCACTAGGTTTATAGCTTTGTAAGGTCCAAATTGGTCATTTACCAAAATGGCAAAGTCATTTGCAAATGTGTTTTATCCTTAAACCATTTTCAAAACCTTTCATCATTTTATGTGGTGAAAAATATTTTCTTATCAAAGCAAAACTTTATGTTTTTCACCAAATGAGTTGCCATTGCAAAACTTGGTGTTTTTGGGTCAGTAGGTTTGGTTCAAACTATTTTCTCAAAGTTTTCTTTCCATAAACATTTTCATAATAAAATCAATAATTTTATTTGGCTAGAAATTGGCTAAGTCAATTAATCCAACCTAAATTTTACCAAAATCATTTTTAACACCAAGGGTTGGTTACTAGGGTCAGTAAGGTCACAACAAACCAATTTGCCAAGGTTTCAAACTTATAAACATTTTTGAATCATTTTTCTATTCTAAACAAGCACACAAATGATTCTGTAAAAACAAGCAAATTAAAAGATACTATTCACTAAACTAATTCCACAGTTGGCTAGGGCTTGTTATCCTGAATCCAACGACATAAAATTTGTAATTTTTGGACGTGTGGATCCAAAGTTATAAGGGTTTGAATTTCACAACTAAATCAGATTTCAAATCTGTTTTAAATGCGATCAGGACACGCGCACTTTGCTATTCGCGGTACCGGTTCGGTGGATCGCGATCGTATGCGTTGGATCAAACGTGAATCGTGCGGCTCAGAATCATCACTTACCCCTTCGCTAACTTTCTATCGTATCCGTCAGATCCAGATCCTACGGTTACTAACACGTTTGCCAAAGTCTGGCGGCGCTGGCGGTGGCTAGCGGTGGCTAGCGGCGGCGCACGGCCATGCGGTGGTGCTACGGTGGTTATAGGAAGCGAGGAAGACAGAGGGGGTGCTCACCTTGTTCGCGAGGACGAGGTGGTGCTCAAGGTACTCTCGAGGAAGCAAGGGGCGCACGGAGATGGAGGTAATCGCTCGCCGTAGTCGTTGTCGACGTCAGATGGTCCTGCTTGCGGTCGGTGTCGATGCTGCAGATCACGAGAAGAACAACCGAAAGTATGGTTAAACGCAGGAGGTCACGGAGATGCTGTGAGCGTGAACGAGAAGAAGAGGGGTCGGTGCACCGAAACGTCGTCGAGAGAAGAACAGACGGCTATTGCCGGAGCTTGTCAAAGCCGACGCTCCGGGGCGCCCGCGGTTGAATGAAGGGCACGGGGAGAAGAGTCTGGGAGTGGGGAAGCTGCCAGCGTGCTCAGGGAGGCTCGGGGCAGTGTCGAGTTGCCGGAATCGGCACCGGACTTCGTCGGAACAGAGGATGCTCGGGGAGGAAATTGGGGTGGTCTAAGGCATGCGATGTTGGGCCACGCAGAGATAAAACAAAACTTTTCCTCTAACGTGGTGATCCCAAGACCTAGCTGAGGTAGAAGGCCACGAGGTTTACCACTAGACGCGCGGTTGCGGATTACTGATGAAGAGCGTCAGTTGATGCAGTGCAGTCCTCACGATCCGATCGTCCTGGTGCTGATCGCACAGCACCTCTGCTGGTATCCACACGTACAAGGAGGAGCACCGGCGGCGAACTGCTAGGTTCGTTACGGCGGCTGGACTGCTGTGGAGCTAGGGTTTCCAACACATGGAATGACCTAACCGAACAACGATTAACCTTTCTGGGTTACTGTGCTCCACTATATATAGGGAGTGAACGTGGGCTCTGCTCGCGCGACCCATTCACTAAATCCCATATAAAACTAGTCACCGTGAGTCCAACTCACTAACTCAGTCCTAATCTGGTTTAGGTCCAACCCAACCAGATTACAGATTCGGAACCAATCCGAACTTGCTCCCGCTCTTAAGTGTGTGACCCCGCAGGCTCATGGTTACTTGGACACGATTTGATGAGTCCGACTCACAATCGATCAATCGGCATCGGCTCCTAGCAGAACATGCCGACTCCCAAGTACCAAAGAGTCATGACGACTTGCCTTTCCAATGCGACTTACGTCTGAGTCCCTTTTGCCTCACGATATACCTTGTCAGATTATAGGCGAATATATGTCATCCCTTAAATAGTCCGACTCTCTTCTCGATCCGAGATAAGTGATTCACCCGACTAACTCTTAGTCGATCGCCTCGGCTAACACTTAACCGAGTCGTGCATGGCCATGCTTTCCGAATCATATCTCACGAGAGGGCCCAGAGAATATCTCTCCGAGTGGAGGGGCAAAATCCCATCTTGGTTATTCACATCACGCAGCTTGATTCTCGGACCCGAACCTCGCCTTTATAATCGCGCCATTCACGGATCAGCGTTGATGTAACCTAAGTCGGTGATCCTCAACTCGACAATGCAACAACCTCAGGTCTAAGGATTACATTGATTGAGATATACAAATGATAGCTTAGTTCGTTGTACCTCAATATGGGTCAATCCGACTCGCTAAACTCTTTAGCCTAGTCTGTGTAAGTTGGAATAGCATCTCCATGCCCATGACAAGTGGAACCGAGTCATCAAGCCAACTTTCACATTGGTCTAAGTTGTGTGTCCAGCACAACCTCAATGACCAAGGATATTTAGTACAAACAACATGAATGCATAGTTCCACAACTGAATCACATATTCAATGATACACATCAGATGTTTATACAAGGACTACTTAATAACTTTACGAATACAATAGGAAATATCATCATACATGATTGCCTCTAGGGCATATTCCCAACAGTCTCCCACTTGCACTAGAGTCAATCTTCCGACATCACATGTCTAAGCATCTAATGCCCATGGCTCTCAGGTGCGCCTCATGCTTCGGCTGGGGTAACGGCTTTGTCAACGGATCCGCAATATTTGCATCCGTGTGTACCTTGCATAACTTGATATCACCCTGATCCACGAACTGGCGAATTAGGTGGTACCGCATGAGTATGTGCTTGTTCTTCTGGTGTTGTCTAGGTTCCTTGGCTTGTGCAATAGCACCATTGTTGTCACAATACACGCCCAACGGATTGGACGAGCCCTGAACCACACCAAGATCCATGAGGAAATTCCTCATCCAAACAGCTTCCTTTGCCGCCGAGGCAGCAATATACTCAACCTCTTGTAGACGCGCAGATACGCCTCTTGCTTAGAACTTTTCCAGCTCACAAAGACCTCCGCTTATAATAAACACGATCCGGATTGTAACGAGAATCATCGAGTCGGTGAGATAACTCGCATCCGTGTAACCCTTTACACGAAGTTCATCTTCACCACCATAAACCAAGAACATATCCTTAGTCCTTCTCAAGTACTTTAGGATATTTTTAGCTTGTCCAAAGGATCTCTCCAGATCAGCCTGGTATCTCGCCACAACACTTAGAGCATAGGAAACATCCGCCTAGTACAAATCATGGCGCATATGATGGATCCAACTACGAAGCATATGGAATGGCACTCATCCGACTTCGCTCATCGCTTGTCGAAGGACACCGAGTCTTGCTAAGTTTTACACCATGGGACATCGGTAAGAACCCCTTCTTAGACGATTCCATGTTGAACTTTTCAACACTTTGTCCAAATAAGTACTCGACTCAATCCAATGAGCCTCCTTGATCTATCTCTATAGATCCGGATTCGAGGATGTATGTTGCCTCACCCAAGTCTTTCATTGAGAAACTCCTTTCCAATGATTCCTTGGTTTATTGCAACATCTGGACATCATTTCCAATCAGTAATATGTCATCCACATATAAGATTAGAAAATTTACTTTGTTCCACTAAACTTCTTGTACAAACAAGAATCATGATCACTCTTGATGAAGCCAAACGATTTGACTACCTCATCAAAGCGAATGTTCCAACTCCGAGATGTTTGCTTCAACCCATAAATGGATTTCGAAGTTTGCATACCTTGTCAAGATTAGCTGGATCGACAAAACCCTCGCTGTATCATATACACGCCCTTGGTTAAATTTCCGTTAAGGAAAGCCGCTTTTGACATCCATCTGCCATATCTCATAGTCGAAATAGGCCGCTATAGCTAACATGATCCGAACTGATTTAAGCATCGCTACGGGCGAGAAAGTCTCGTCGTAATCAACTCCTTGAACTTGTCGGAACCCCTTCGCGACAAGGCGTGCTTTATAGATTGAAACATTTCCATCCATATCAGTTTTCTTCTTAAAGACCCATTTGCACTCGACGGGTCTTGCACCGTCTGGCAGATCAACCAAGTTCCAAACTTGATTTTCATCCATGGACTTTATCTCGGATCTCATGGCTCCAAGCCATGACTCGGAATCAGATCCCACCATCGCTTCCGAATAATTTGCCGGCTCATCACTGTCTAACAGTAACACATCACGAACACTTTGTAATCTTGCCGATCTCCGTAGTACAGGTGCTGCTGTCGGCTCAGCTGCCACGATCGGCTCAACCTCCAAGGTTTTTGCCGATTCGCTATTAGCCGATTCGTCTCGAATTTCTTCGAGTTGCACCGTGCTCCCACTTACTCCCCGACTGAGAAACTCTTTCTCAAGGAAG